>JAIFGZ020000153.1:0-600000 GCA_019925245.2 Oryza australiensis | reverse complement strand
GATCTTAGAATCATATTTGTTCCAACAATATGACATATGATCAGGGATTGTTTAGAAATAGATTCATACATATAGAGTCTCATAAATAAGTCGCGTACTTATTGATCAATACAAGATGTCTATTTCATGGAACTGAATAACACTTTATTCATTTATACATAAACATTGACGTGATATCCAACATCTCCATGTTGCCTCTAGGGCATATCACTAACACATCGTGCACCGCTTCAGCGTCCCAAACAGGATCATAACCGACAACGGGACTCAATTCACGGGAGGCATCTTCAAGGAATTCTGCGAAGACATTGGAATCAAGATCTGTTATGCGTCAATTGCACATCCCAAAAGCAACGGACAAGTCGAACGGGCCAACGGCATGGTCCTTCAAGGCATCAAGGCCCGCGTGTTCGACCGTCTAAGTCCTTACGCAGGCAAGTGGGTTCAAGAGCTTCCCTCGGTTCTATGGTCTCTGCGGACCACACCCAGTCGGGCTACCGACCAAACTCCTTTCTTTCTGGTCTACGGCGTAGAAGCCATGTTGCCAAATGAGATGGAGTATGAATCCCTTCGAGTCCACAGCTTCAACGATGAACGCTATGACCCCGACCGAGTGGACGACCTCACCCGACTGGAAGAGGCCCGAAAGGCAGCCCTCATCTAGTCGGCGAAATATCTTCAAGGGCTCAGACGATACCACAGTCGCAACGTTCGAGCACGAGCTTTCATCGTTGGCGACTTGGTTCTGCGCAAGATTCAAACCACCAAGGACTGTCACAAGCTATCCCCCTTATGGGAAGGACCATACATAATCGCTGAGGTGACTCGGCCAGGTGCATATCGATTAAAGCACGAAGACGGATCTATGGTGGAGAACTCCTGGAACATCGAGCATCTTCGACGATTTTATGCTTAAATTGACTAAAGTTTCATGTTTTTCTTGACTGCCAACTCAAGCAAGATGACTTCTTGAGTCAGCAGTCGGGGGCTATACATATGTCAATAAAGCATAGTTTCCCTCATCAACCTTTGTGCATGATTCGGTTTATCATTATTTAATGCTCCTTGATTCGAGTTCAGTGTTTAAGGACTGAGAGTTTTCTGACGACCTAATCGGGCTTAGGCTCGATGACAGTCGGACGGAAATTACTTAAGAAATTCCACATAACAACTCGGATCAGGGCATTAACATAAATAAACTGAATATTCACAAGTCTACATCACAATCATCCAATGTTTACAAGACAATGATTACAGAGCAACTAAGGACGGAAATTGTTCACTACATCGACGGCAATCCGTTTAGCCGAATCCTGCGCCTCACTAATCAGGTCCAGGGCTTGCTCATCCGAGGTGCCGTCGGCAAAGCCTTCCCCGACCGAGTTGACATCCACTCAGGGGTAGAGAGATCTGGTCTGCGCAAGAGCCAGACCAGCCCCCATGGTGGCAGCCTCAGTGATATTCGCCAAATATTGGTCGGGGGCCCTCCGCAGCTTGTCGAAGATTTCCAATGGCTCCAGCGAGCTAGCCCCGACTCCCTGATGAAACAAGGACAGCAGGATTGGCGCCGCCGCGTTGGCGACATCTTCTCGGACCCTCCCAGCTTGTTTGACCCTCTCGAGTAAGACGTCATATTGAGCTCGGGTCTTGACTTTGTAAGCTGCCAAAAGAATATGATCATGCAAAGCACTCGAAGACAAAGCAGCACAAAGGATGTTACTTCAAAGAAGCTTACCTTCGAACTCGGCCTCCAACTCGGTCTTGCCGAGGCTGACTGCCTCCAGCTGGACTGGAGCGAGTGGACTTCCGACGAATTTTCTACAAACACAGAAGGCTATCAGCAACCGAAGCTGACACAAAAGCCATAAAGAGGTTGAGAGGATTGGACTTACTCCTGACTGAACCGCGGAGGTCGAGGTTCTCCTCCCGGAGTTCAGCTATCTCCTTCCTCAGGGCAGCCTCCCTCGATGCGGCCTCCTCCCGAGTGGTCTTTAACTTTCGCTGGACGTCCTCCAGGGAGTTCAGATGAGGGACCAACCTTTCCAGCGCCTCGGACTTCGCCATAGATCGACAATACTCCTTCTGCACGCAAAATCCGTAGTTGACCAACTGGAAAGAAATAATGATACAACGACAGAGAAAATATCAAGGCTTACGTTGAGTAGCCGGGTCGCCTCGTTCAGGCTGTTGACAAGGGCATCCCTTTCTTCGCTTTCCGCTTGCTTTTCTAGGATGATGCCCTGCCTTTGGCCTTCCGAGTCCCGCCACTCGATCCAAATCGGGGGAACCCAGGTTTCAGAAGACTGTAACCTAGGTATTTCCTCCACTCTGGCTGGCAGATCAGAAGAACAGATGAAGACACGAAAGATTTGAACTAAAGATTAAAGACAAGATTTCAACTCAAGACTTACTGGCTTCGGCGGCTGAACTCTTAACTGGAGTAGCCCGGCTGGACTTTTCCTTCTGACTTTTCGCCGACTGATCTTCAGTCGGGGCCCTCTAAGCCGTAGCCTGGGCTTCTCCGCGTGGCGGTTCCCAACCGGACGTCCCGTGGTAGTCGGGGCTCCTTCCTCGGGATGTTGTTCTTTGGAGGCGAGGGTTTTTTGCTCGAAGCGCTCTCGCTCGGGAGAGGGCTCTGGGGTCTTGGCTCCGCAGGCTTGGCTGCCTCGGAAGCATCAGCTGGAGTAGGCCCTTTCACTCCTCCCGACAGGATCTATATCCTGGGGCCTCCTGCCAAACCAACGACGCACTTAGTCGGAATGAAGAAAAAGAAATTTTCAACAATGAAGTTCAGGCTTCAGTCATAAGGCGTACCTAGACGACCGGCGGATCTTCGGCGCCGCCTTCGGCGATGGCCTTGGAGGAGGCGTCTCGACCGGAGGAGCCGGGACGTCGTCATCCGAATCATCGATGACGAGCCTCCTTTTGCTCGCCCGTTTGTTAGAGTCCTCACTCGAGGCCGCTCGCTTCCCGACTGGATCACTTTGGATCTTTACTCCGCCAGTCGGCTTCTTGCCAGGGCGAAGCGGCACGTCATCATGAGGGACCTTATACGGTTTAGAAACGATGGAAGCATTTTCCTGCAAGAGAAATTCCCGCAATACTAAGAGGCATGACATCAAGATTTCGAGACAGTACAAAGAAGTCAGTCGGCTTACCGGAGGAGGAGGCCGATGGATACTGAAGGGAAGAACCGGCAGCACAAGGGCGCGCTCGACTGCGATTCCAGTCGAGAAGATCTTATACATCCGGATCTTCAGGACTTCGAAGCTAAGGGAGTCTTGGTCTTCCCGATTGGGGTCCTTCCCGCCTTCGTATTCGAAGGCTGGCTTCGACCGCTCTTTGATTGGTGCCAGTCGGCACCTGATGAAGTGCCGAGTGATCTGCTCACCGCGAAGACCTTTCTGCTTCATCGCCAGGATCTTCGCCAGCAATTTGTTGGCCTCATCCCAATCGTGAGCCACTGGTATATTGCTCCAAGTATGCTTGGGTACAGGGGGAAGGCCGATAAAGGCTGGCAGGCTGGGTTCGAGATTACTGATATAGAACCAGCCTGCATGCCATCCCTTGTTAGAGGATTTCAAAGGAAGAGAGAAGTACTCCATGCGGAGAGATCCGCGGAGTTGAAAACCTGCTCCACCACAACGCATGGGTGGTCCTTATTCGGATGCGGTTTGAGGTAAAACATGCGGCGAAAGAGTTGGAAGTGGGGGAGGATGCCAAGGAAAGCCTCACATACATGAATAAAAAGAGCGATGTGAAGCATAGAGTTGGGGTTCAGATGGTAGAGTTGAAGACCATAATAAGCCAGAAGCCCCCTAAAGAACTCGGAAGTGGGGAGGCTGAATCCGCAGTAAAAGAAAGAAGTGAACACAACGAGCTCACCGGTGTTCGGGGTGCGGAAATCTTCACCCGCCGCCGGGCGCCAGCCCACGATCTCCTTGGGGGGAAGCACGCCGTGCTTCACCATCTCCTTGAGGGTGGATTCCCTCACATCCGATGTGGCCCACTGGTCAAAGGGGATTTTCTTTTCATCTGCAATGAGTGTGGTTTGGGTGGGAAGTGGATCTGGTCGGAAAGAATGGGGATTTGAGCAGGGGATCTTGGGAGCTGGATGTGGAGGCTAGTTTATGGCAAAGAGCGAGCTCCTGGGTTGATGGATTCGGGCGCGCGCGAGTCTAGGGTTTTTCGCAGGGAGCTGGTGAGCAGCGCTGCGAAAAAAGGAAATTTTTGGGAAGACGAAGTGGCGGGGATGACCTCGAGGCTTTGTAGAAAGATTTGAGGGTTGCGCTAGGTTTTCTCGTGATTGGGCCGAGCCCATGAGAGACCCGCGGCCCGGCCTAAGGTGTGGCCCGACGCGTGTCCTTAGGGACTTAAGCGGATGAGCTTAAGCGATTTGCCTTGGCAATATGCACGTGTCCGAATACCCTATACCTTTATAAATCCTTTCATGCCGCAGTTTGCTTGACTTCATGAGAAGCTAGCACGATGCAATTTGAAAGGTGACAAACAGCTAAGCTTTTTAAAGCTGCCTTGATGACAGGGGTTGTTTGGTTTTTTAGCATTTGATTAAGTGATTATATCAATGCTATTTTTCATCTTGGTGAAGATCTTTATAGGTTGAGACCAGTATTATGGCAAGAGCTATTTAATAACTTGGTCTTTTTTTCATACGATTGAAAAACTTGTTTGCCCATGAGGGACGATTAAAATATTTTGTTTCGAAATAACTCGGGCAGATCCACTCGAAAAAGCATGAGCTTACCGAGTGCTTTCCACCTATGAGGGTTGATTGAGTTATTTGTTCTGAGATGACTCGGGCAAATTCACTCGGATGAGCATGAGCTTGCCGGGTAATGAGATTGTTATGATTACTTTAGCATGAGCTGAGTATTTATATGAGAATAATTTTTTATAGTTCTTGACTATATGTTTAGTCTGATTTTGACTAACCATATAGTCGGGGGCTACACCTAATTAGGTGCATCAGGAGATGCACCTAGATATTTATTTTTAAGAATATTTTAGATATTTTCCAGCCCTTCACAGTCTTTGAAGCCACTCGGGAAGATTCAGGCAGAGATGATGGAATCACTCGGCGCCAAGAGCATTCGGCCAAGGAGGTTTTTGGCTGTATACTATCTTGGTTTGAAGCTGAGTTGTTTCGTCGACTGAAAAGGACTCGGGGGCTACTGTGGAGATTATGGCAATCGGGTATCTACATGGCAAGCTTATCCGACTGGAGGTAGGGATAGATTGCACCTGCCGTATCTATAAATCAAATATGACTTGGGTGTTACGTTGTCGATTGAGATAAGGCAACGACCCATAGTCACGGTTTGATAAGATTGAGGAAACTGACTTAGAGTAAGATAGAATTTCCGATCTGTAAGCCCTCCTCCCAAGACTATATAAGGGGGGTAAGGGGCGTCCCTTGAGGGATATCATATTCTTTATGAGCCTTTAGCTTTCAGCCTTAGATCTTGAGATCAATAAAGACACTCGGCGGATCGAATCCTCCGAAACAGGAGTAGGGTATTACCTCACGAGAGGGCCTGAACCTGTCTAAATCTCTTTCTCCAATCTAACCCATTGTGCTTGGCGATCTTGACTGCACCCCCAAAAATTCTATTGCCGAAACCAAGTTTCGACAGTCCTCAACCCACATCAATCAAATGGCGGATCGTGACGAGGAACAGATTCTCCTTGATGAGATTGCACGAGGAACAGAGTTTTACAACGAGAAGGGACACGAAGATCCAGATCAGTACCTGAACGAGGAGGGGAACGAGGGCAGAGACGAGCAAAGGAACGAGGAGAGGAATGAGGGCTCCGCCTCCGCCTTCGCTGGACAGAAGAGGCCACGTGGCCTGAGCAAGAAAATAGAGGGTCGACATGTCATAACGGAGGTGGCACCTGACGGTCGACCAATTGCCCCAGAGGACGCCGCAAGGAAGTTTGTGGCGCACAGCGGATGGGTGGTGAGGGATGACGTGCCCATAAACGTTGCCAACTGGAGGCATTCTACCAAAGGAGGAGAGGAGCAGAGCTATCTCCCAGACTCAGAGAAAGAGATGTTGTGGACGACAATGCTGTAGACGTTCACCATCCCAGACTCAGATCAGGCAAGGGTCAAGGAATGGACGTTGAGGAAAATGGCAGAGCTCTTCAAGAACTACAAGAAACAGTTACACAAGAAATATATCCTGAAGGACCAGACACCAGACTTCGACAAGTTCCCAAACCTCAGAGATCATTGGGATGCTTTTGTTGAGCACAAGACCAATGAAGAAGCGCAATCAATCATAGAAAACAACAAGGCCAACGCAGCAAAAAAGAAATACCATCACAGGCTTGGGTCAGGCGGCTATAAAAAAGCAATGGAGAAATGAGAAAAAATAGAAGCTGACCTGGAAGCACGGGATATCGTTCCAGGCACAGCAAACTGGCCGGAACGATCAAAGAACGGTTCTATGCTCATGGCGGCTCACTAAATCCCATCGATGGCACAGTGATCTTTGGTGATGAAATTCTAGAAGCCGGACGAAGGTTAGAGGAGGCGGTGCAGGCCAGTTCCTCGGGCTCCTTCAGGCCCGATAGAGAGAAGGACGAGCTAACGCTCGGCCTCCAAAACCCAGAGCACCCGGGGCGTACGCGAGGAAAAGGCGTTGTCCCCTGGAAATACGGGTTCCAAGCTGACATCGCCACATACAGGAGCCGAATGAGGTCAAAGCGAGAGAATGATGCTAGATTCGCAGAGATGGAAATGAAGCTCTCGCAGATCAATCAGATTGTCGACGAAAGGGTGGCCGTAAGGTTGGCTGAGGAGCGGAGCCGATGGGTTAGCCAACAAACGGATCCAGCAACAACCGCACAACTCCAACAACGGCGCACGCGCGCGCGTCTACGGAAATGAAGGCGAGCTGGCCCCACAAGCTCAACCGGGTCCGCCATGCCCCGTGGATGACATCACACAGCGGACCCCGTGTGATCTGCACATCCCGCTGAAAAACATAATAATAAAGGTATGTTCGTACTTTTATGTTGTACGTATATTTTCTTGAATAACTTGTCAATCAACGTTCATTATTAACTAATAAGCAATCTTCTCAACAGGTCGCGTCGGGCATGGCTATTCCAGTAGCCCGAGACGGCACCTACCACTCCCGGCCCGTTCCACCTTCGTACTCGAAGGATGAAATTGAACAGGTGGAACGCGGCTATGAAGATCTGGAGCTGGATATCCCCGGAGGAGACGGGGAGACGACGCTAGGAGAAATGGCTCATGGAATATTTCTCTGGAGGAAGATCTACATAAAATTCCCCGGATGAACAGCGTCTCCTATCGTTCCACCACCCTCGCCTCCACGTGGGCCGTCTCCTTCGCCTCCTTCGCCGCCTCCGCCTCCTTCGCCTCCTGCGTCGCCTCCACGAGCACCGACTCCTAAACGGACGTCTCCAACTCCACCGCCTTCCAACCCTCCTCCGTCGCCACAACGAGCACCGACTCCTAAACGGTCATCATCCAAGAGCGCGTCGTCAATATCAAGCGGTCATCCAAGAAAGACTCAGAGAATTGAGAAGACGCCGCCACCCGCACCAAAGCGGTCGGCCTCAAGCAGGGGGAAGAAAGCGGGCAAAGATGTACCTCAGCTTGGCATGCAGCCACAGAAGCCTATGGAGTTCAAGCACGATCTCAAATATTAGACCTGATTTAAGACAATTCATTCAAGAAGCTGGAATTACGGGCGTGCACCCCTGGCAAAGGCTCCGCTTAAATACAAGTTCAACCTTGGAAAGCCTCTCGTCAAGTCGGATCTCGTGAAAAGGCTTCCAACTCAGATGTACCACTTCCATCAGTGGTACATGCAACAATCCAGCAAGGGTGAAGACATGATAACATGAAAATATTCAACTGACTACTTCTTCGATGGAGATGACTACTTTTATATCCGATTCGAAGATATATTCGACCTGTACCAACGTGATGCCCTTGACGTCTCACTTCTAACCGCGCGGGTTTTGTAAGTATCGCCCGGTTATTTCGTTTCTTACCTCCTTGAATTTAGCTGACTAAAATTCTTTTTAACCGTTGTAGAATGGCGATCCAATACTGCAACAAGCACGAATGCACCAAGCATGGATACATGGATCCACACAAAATCAACGGCCCATTGGTTGATCAATTTCCTAATGACACAGTGGACAACATATATAACGCGCTTGTGAAGCAACCCTTCCGGTCCTTCATCCTTCTGCCCTATAATACTGCGTAAGTTTTTTCTTTCTTTTCGAACCAATTTCAATCCTGTGCATACATAAAGTTTCATATGTGTCATCTAAACCAATTTACAGATTCCACTGGATTCTATTAGTACTTGACATGGGTCAGTCAAAGATCCATGTCTTTGACTCAATGGATAACCAGAGTCCACGTACTCCCATATATTTGAACTGTTTAATAGGTAATGTCATCTTACTTTCTATTGCATATATACGGTTCTCAGATAATTATGTGCTAACTTTCAACTGCACGTAGGGCATGGGAACGATTCCGAGGTAATGTTCGTGGAAATTGGAAAGATAAGCTCGCTGTGCGGATGAAGTTTCCAATGAGTAACATGCCTCCTCCTAATTTGAGTTGAATCATTATTATGTTTGAAAATATGATATGCATATTAAATATGTCGTCGTTTCTCTTTTAGTGTGCAAAACAGTCGCAGGGCACCAACCTATGTGGATATTACGTCTGGGACTATATTCACCGCTTTGTGACCGAAGTTAAAACTGTCGATGATCTAGATGTACGTATAACACCAATTCATACATTACGTCTCGATTTCTTATTCACTTCATATATTTATTTCTCATTTATTATAATTAATGACAGCTTATGTGAGTAAGAGACGACCTTCTCCACGAGACTTTCATACAAGCCGCTCAGGAAGATTTGATAGGATTTATTAACGAGCAGGTCGTCGATCCCGCGGGGGAGTTCTTCATTAGTTTTAGTAGCTAAACCACAGCAAAGTAGATTAGAGACAATTTTTTATAAGCTTGCTAGGAAACATGTATGAATATTGTACATATTTTGGTAATATATGTATATTTCCTTTCTTAAGTTCGTTTAAATGTGTGTAAATTATATATTTATATGTATTATAATATATGTGTAATATATATATATAGCAGTACTGCTGTAAAAATGACAAATTAAAAAATTAATCTTTAGTCCCAGTTTAAGCCACCAACCGGAACTAAAGATTGCGGAGCCGGCTACGTGGCTCCGCCACCTTTAGTCTCGGTTCATGGCTTAAACCGGGACTAAAGATTCATCTCTAGTCCTGGTTATTTAACCGGGACTAGAGATAATCCACCTCTAGTCCCGGATTCGTAGTCTCGGTTTGACAACCGAGATACTGAAGGTTACGAACCGAGACTAATGCGACTTTCTCTAGTGTGGAGAACTTTCTCTAGTAGTATGGAGAGAGCCATGCGTGCAGACTAGACCAATAAATTTAGCACTTTGATTTCCATACGCAACTTTAGTTGCCTGACACGCATGATGGATGGAAATCAATCAATTGTATGCCAAGTAAACCTTACGTAAGTATGCAAGCCGGGCCCTCGCACTGGCCGCCCTGCCTCATGGCGGAGAAAATTGACATTAGGCCTCCAAGTGCTAATTTTATCAGGGTTTCAAATATAATTAATATTATACCATATCAGAAAAAAATAATCTGACATTTTAATCATGAGGAAAGAAAATGAAATCGTTTAATCTAGTTAAAACGGTATCGTCTCGTTTATCTAAGCAAAGAAACGAGGTGAAACTCGTATTGGGAGGATGTATTTCATGCGCCCAATTTTTTATGACCAACCGCCACAACACGCGCGCTCCCTGTCCCCCTCCCGCGCCACAGCGGGCGCTTCCTCCTCCGGCTCCCGCGCCTGTGTAAATGAGACTGCATGTAATGTGTGAATGCTTCTGTCAAACTTTGTACAAAAGTTGCAGAAATGAGTCAAATGTGTGAATGCACCTGTTGCATGAATATACAGCAGAAATATACATTGCTACTTGGATATCGTGTGCAACTACACCTGTCAAACTTCTGTGTAAATGAGAGTGTATGTAATGTGTGAATGTATCTGTCAAACTTTATGTGAAATCTAGCGCATGTACACATCATTTGCTCAGGGAATGCATCTTTCAATCTTGTGTGTAAATGGATGCACCTTAACTCTCAATCTTCTGTGTAAATGACTGCACCTCACCTTTCAAACTTCTTTGTAAATGAATGCAGCGATGATTGTCTTTGTAATTGCCTCCTATATATTCAAGCGTCACCCAGTTGTTTTTCATCCATCTCATTTCCCCTTCCACAGAGATGGCAGATGATTTGACTATATAATTTCATAGAACATTTAGATCACAGCATATGCAATAACTTTAATAATTTTTTATTATTTATAAAACTATGAAATGAAACTGTGCACTGGGAATCACAGTTTTATCATTTTATAGTCCTAAAGATGACATGATGCTGTTAAATGCTGTGAAATGAAACCATGCACTGAAAATGGCCTTATATATATCAAAGTGCGTTAGATTGCCACTCTTAAATATTCATCATTGCTGGAACATTTTGTTGAACAGAAATACCTCTTAAATATTCATTATTGCTAGAACACTTTGTTGAATAGAAATACCCTTTTTCCTCATCTATCCAAATATGTAGTCGCCGTTCGATGGAGAAATGCGAGAGGAGTCTCGTTAGCGACAAAGGAGTGACGCGGGATGGATACATCGAGCAGCGAGCCAACAACTATAGAGAGCGCGGCGGCGAGACAGGAGGCCAAGCAATGGCGAAGCCCTTGAGCACCTCTGCCGTCGTTCTACACGTCGCCTCGGCCCGTCGGTGCAGCTTACGCGTGCTTTTGGCGTTCGTCAACCAAAACCATGAGCATGCGACCGATGCCGCGCATGCTCTCTGGCAATGAGGCGTGCGTCGTCGATGCCGTTTCTCGCGGATTTACCAGCGAGCACACTGACATTAAAAATGAAAATGAGGAAGAGAGGTCTTTTCGTTAAAACAATATTTTAGTGTTGACAAATGTTTAAAAATAACAATTTAACGAGCAGATCTTAAAATTGACATTTTAGCGAAAGCTACTCTTAATCATAGTATAATGTCAATTTTTTTCTCAATGCACGCCCCCACAGTAGTGCACCACAGGTCAAAGCGGCGGCTCTCATCCTAGCTTGTCAAGGCAGTAGGCACTAGGCAGCACCGCGTAGCAGCAACAGCTAGCTCACCAGCCAGGCGACGTGATGGCTAGCTCCCACGCTTACATCCTTGCAAAGGACCACAATTTCTTGTTGAGAAAATTGGTAATTATTTAATTAAATTTTAAATTAAATAAATCAAAATTATTACAGAAACTAGCATGAATAGATCTAACATACTAACATAAATAAAAAACAATCATGATCAGAACAACTAGAGATACGTACCAAATGTATGCAGACTTTGGTATTACAGGAACTCATCACGGATGTAGACGACGAAGGCGTTCACGTCGAGCCGATGTAGCAGGAAGACGTGCCAAATCGAATTGAGCAATCGTGCAGAGCGCTTTCCAAAAACATTATTCGTCCTCTTCCGGTGCAGGATCGCAAGGACGACGGTTCTGAAGACCTCCTCTTCCGGTCGTAGGTGCACGCCGACGACGGGATTAGGGCAAACCACAGCGGTGACGTAGCAGCGAGAAATGTGACAAAACTTAGAATAGATTAATTCCAGACGACTGCGTGCATAGCCCTAGATAACTTATGCGTCAAGGTAGCACCTGAGAACAATTGTCAGTTTGTTCAAAAAATTAAAGCACGTGAGAAAGTACGCGAATCGCGGCCACGGCAACGACCCGGCGCGACGAGCGAGCGCGTGTGGCTTTCCGTTCCCTTCCCTCATCCATGGTTTTGGAAGGAGGAAAGTCTCACTATTTAAGTTGGACAACCTCATTCTAAACTAGCAAGGTGGTAATAAAATGTCTCACCTTGTCATGTCATATATAGGCCTCGTTGGGCTTTTGAGATTTATTTTAGGAATTAATTGAATTACACTTGGGATAGACCCATTAATTCCAACAATCCCCCACCAGATCTCAAACATCCATTTAGAGATTTGCTTGTTTCTCACTACTGTTTGATATACTAGTGTTTCAGCAAGGACTGTTAAGTTGAACTCTTGCCTAGAGCTTCAAGCAACACTCATCCATAACTTGAACAATGGACTAAGCCTTGAATTATAAGTTTTGTGCGAACGAACTTTACTTAAAGTCATAACCAGTACTAGACCACCAGTAATCTACCCTGTGGGTGGAGCATATGCGTCGTACTCGTAGGCCTATCCATGAGTTTACTAGAGAATACTCACTTCTTATAGACTGCGACATTAGACAGTCGGACTCATATAGGTGTGTTCTTTCAAGAATGTTCTGTAGGACAATATCTTTACTTTTTCAAGCCAATAGAACACATTAAGACATGTCGCCAACCTGCCTTACAGGTCTTCGAGAGCTTTACATCATAGAGACGGATAGGAAACATAGCTTTCCTCAGTTAACCAATAGCTAGTTATTTCCATGCCCTAATTCACGGGATCTCCGATCACATAGGTTGGATTACCACTATGTCAACTTATATGGGTCTCAACCCCATCTCCCTCGATGCACTATCTATCACATTCCGTGATAGTCCTTTCGTAAAGGGATGTGCTAGGTTTTTGTTTGTTTGAATATAAGTCACACTTATCACTCCAGAATTTCGCTACTTCCTGACAAATTTCAAACATCTCTTAACATGTCTTGATGACTTCGGATTATCCTTAGCGCTGTTCACTTTGACTATCATAGTTTGATTGTCACAGTTCATTAGGATAGCAGTCACTAGTTTTTCAACCACATGCAAGTCCATCAAGAGCTCATGCAGCCATTCAGCCTCAAATGTACTTGTATCTAAAGCAGTCAATTATGCTTTCATAATTGACCTCGTCAATAAAGTTTGTTTGCAATACCTCCATGATATTGAACCACCTCCCAGAGTAAATACATACCAACTCGTGGCATAAAGCTCATCAATATCTGATATCCAGTTTAAATCACTATATCCCTCAAGTACAGCAGGGTGCCCAGAATAGTGAATCCCATAACTCATTCTACCTTTCAAGTATCCCCAACACGCTCTCAAGAGCATGCCAGTGATCACTACCCGGGTTGGACATGAACCTACTCAATTTGTCATAGCAAAAGAGATGTCGAGTCTTGTTGCACTAGCTAGGTACATGAGTGAACCAATAATTTATGAATATCTTAATTGATCTTTAGAAAAAAAATTTCTTTCGAAGTATCACACTAGGATCGTAAGGAGTTGGAGAAGACTTGCTTTCCATATAATCAAAGCGACTCAAGATCTTCTCCATATAATGAGATTGTGAAAGAGTAATCACATTCTCATCCTTAACCAATTTGATGTTCAAAATCACTCAACTTCTCCCAGATCCTTCATATCAAAATTTTTTGATAAGGACTTGACATCATTGATCACATCAATGTTTGTGCCAAAGATAAGAATATCATCCACATATAGGCACAAAACAGCTCCTTCACCCCCATCTTAGCGATAGTACACACATCTATCAGCCTCATTAATAACAAATCCGGCAGAAGTTAAAGTTCTGCCAAACTTTTCATGCCATTGCTTAGGTGCTTGTTTCAGACCATACAGGAATTTTAATAATCTACACACCTTGCTTTCTTGACCCTTCACTATAAACCCATCAGGCTTATCCATATAGATCTCCTCATCCAACTCTCTGTTAAGGAAAGCTGTCTTAACGTCCATCTGATGGACGATCAGACCATATGAGGCTGCCAAAGAAAGTAATGTTTGAATTGTGGTCATTTTATCAATAGGTAAGTATGTATCAAAGAAGTCTTCTCCTTCCTTTTGTGTATACCCTTTAGCCACAAGTCGAGCCTTGTACTTCTCAATTGTACCATCAGGCCTAAGCTTCTTCTTGAGCACCCATTTACAACCCACTGGTTTACACCCATAGGGTCATTCTGTGAGCTTACATGTTCCATTGGATAGAATTGAGTCCATTTCACTTTGGACATCGTCTTTCCAATCATCCGCATCATGAGATGTGTATGCCTCAGTGATAGTTGTGGAAGTATCATCCACAAGGTATACAGTGAAGTCATCACCAAAGGATTTTGTAATCCTTGGTCTCTTACTCCTTCTAGGAGCCGCTTCACTGTCCTTCTCAAGAACTGTCTCAAGCTCATTAGATGGTTCAAAAGACTAAACAGGAGGTAGAGGTTCAGGAGTAATCTCAGATGACAATCTAGAAGTTCTAAGCATATCTTTCATTGAAAATATATTCTCAAAAAATGTAGCATCACGAGATTCCATAATAGTATCAACATACATATCAGGTACATCAGATTTAACTACTACAAATCTATAAGCTATACTCCACTAAGCATATCCTAGAAAGACACAATCCACTGTTTTAGGTCTCAACTTACGCTTCTTGGTAATTGGCGCATTTACCTTAGCCAAAAACCCCATGTGCATAAGTAAGACAGTGATGGTTTTCTCCCAATCCACATTTCATATGGTGTTTGATCCTTATTCCTATTTGGAACTCTATTCAGGACATGACATGCAGTCAACAAGGTCTCCCCCACCATGCCTTAGAAAATTCAGCAGTGTCTAACATGGCGTTAACCAAGTCAGTCATCGTGCGATTTTTCTCTTGGCAATCACGTTTGACTCGGGTGAATAGGGAGGCGTCCTCTCATGAATAATGCCATGTTCCTCACAGAATTCATCAAACATATTAGAGAAAAACTCGCCACCACGATCTGACCTAAAACGTTTAATCTTTGTTTCTAGTTGGTTTTCAACCTCAGCTTTATAGATTTTAAAATAGTCCAATGCCTCATCTTTAGTTTGTAGTAAGAAAGCATAGCAAAAACGAGTAGCATCATCAATCAACGTCATAAAATATTTTTTTCACCTTTTGTCAACACACCATTCATCTCGTAGAGATCAGAATGTATGAGTTCTAGAGGTGCCAAGTTCCTCTCCTCAGCCATCTTGTGAGGTTTTCGTGGTTTCTTAGATTACACATAACTATGGCACTTAGAACCTTTGGCAATGGCGAAATTTGGAATTAAACGCATGCTAGATAGCCAAGACATTAAGCCAAAGTTCACATGACATAAACGAGAATGCCAAACACTTGTATCATCAGTAATATGACCACAAATATGATTTACTGACTTATTGCTAAAATTTGATAGGGAAAAGTGAAACAAGCCTACGCATTCATAGCCTTTATCAATAAACTGTCCCATGCTTAATTTATTGGACTTTAAGACTAACTTAAAATCGTCCTTCAAAAGTAGGGAGCCACTAACTAAGTTCTTGTTGATGGATGGGACATGCTGCACGTTCTTCAGCTGCACGATCTTTCCCAAAGTAAACTTCAGATCTACCATACCAGCACCATGAACAACCACATGTGACCCATTTTCCATCATCACTGAGCCTTGGGCGCCCTGATAAGAAGAAAACATAGATATGTCAGCACACACATGAACATTGGCTCCAGTATCAAACCACCAACTCGTAGATTGAAAAACTGAAAGTACAGTAGGTAAATTACCGTACTCGTCACCCATGGTCACTATGTTGATAGTCTTTGACCCTCTATCAACTCTCTTCCTTTCGCGATCTGCATGGTTTGGGCAATCTTTGGAGAAGTGCCCCAGCTCTCCGTATATGAAGCAGGTCAACTCAGATTTATTCTTCTTCTTCTTCTTGAAGGCAACACTCTTCACACCCTTGTGAATTTTCTGGTTCTTCCCTTTGTTCTTGCCCTGTGGGAATTTCTGGACAACATTGGTGTTGGACTGGCCCTCTCCTCCTTTCTCAGAAGTATCCTTAGCCTGAGCCTTCTCTTCTACATCTAGAGACGCTATCAGATTTTCAACTGATATCTCTTGTCTCTTGTGTTTTAGAGCAGTGGCGAAACCTCTCCAAGACGGAGGAAGCTTTGCAATTATGCACCCAACCCCAACCTTATCAGGCAAACAACACTTTAGGAGTTCGAGTTCCTGGACAATGTACTGTACCTCATGTGCATGTTCCACCATAGATCAGTTGTTCACCATCCTGTAGTCATGGAAGCTCTCCATGGTGTACAGTTCACTGCCTGCATCTGATGCATCATACTTAGCAACTAGTGTATCCCACAGCTTTTTGGCATCTGTCATTTGTATGTACACATCGCCAAGAATGCATCCTACGAAGAGATTGTTGGCATCCGAGAACTTCTTCTGATCATTAGCAGAAAGCTCTCCTTCAAGTTTGCCAAGTCTCGCTTCCCAGACATTCATAGCAGTAAGCTAGAGATGGACCTTTGCTTGCCATCTCTTGAAGTGCACACCAGAAAACTTTTCTGGCCTCAGTGCATCAGCAAAACCAACCATAGTAAATTGAACAGATTGCCTATAATAAGGTTTTTGGATTGTTGAAAAAATAGACAATTGTCTAATTAAATTCCAAATTAAATAGATCAAAACTATTACAGGAACTAGCATGAACAGATCTAACATACTAGCACAAATAAAAATAACAGCCATGATCAGAACAACTAGAGATGCGTAGCAAGCATATGCAGACTTATGTATTACAGGAACTCGCCACAGACGTCGACGACGAATGCGTTCAGGTCGAGCCGATGTAGCAGGAAGATGCGCCAGATCGAATTGAGCAGTCACACATAGTGCTTCCCAAAAACCTTATTCGTCCTCTCCCGGTGCATGATCGCAAGGACGACGGTTCTAGAGACCTGCTCTCCCGGTCGTAGGTGCGCGCCAACGACGGGATTAGGGAAGACTATAGCAACAGCGCTGCAGCGAAAAACGTGGCAAAACTCAGACTAGATTAATTCCAGACGACTGCGCGCAGGAAAATATATAGCCCCGAATAACTTGCGTGTCAAGGCAGCACGAAGATTAATTCCAGACGACTACGCGCAGGCAAATATATAGCCCCGAATAACTTGCGTGTCAAGGTAGCACGAATCGCGGCCACAGCCCGACGAGGCGAGCACGGGCGCGTGTGGCTTTTCTTTCCCCTCCCTCATCCATGGCTTTGGGAGGAGGAGGAAAGTCCTACTATTTAAGTTGGACAATCCCACTCTAAACTAGCAAGGTGATACTAAAATTTCTCACCTTGCCATGTCATACATGGGCCTCATTGGGCTTTTGAGATTTATTTCAGAAATTAATTGAATTACACTTAGGCTAGGCCCATTAATTCCAACATTTCTCTCTCCTTGCCTTCTTCTCCAATAGCGACAGCCTACCACTGGACAAGCAACATTGCGATGTCGGGAAAGGTGATAACGATGAAAACGAATCAGAAATGAACGAAAACTATATATCTTTACTATATTCATTTTTATGTTTTTTAGAAACGAAAACCCCAAATGAAAAAAAGAATCGAATATTATCAAATAAACATACAAAGTGAATCTAAAAGGGAGAAATTCAATGAATATTGTCAAAATATAAAATCCCCTCAAACTGAGCATCCTTATCAACAAAAGATATATAACACTGGTAAAGAAAATTTTTTAGAATATAAAACTGAGCTTCCTAAATCAATAAAAGAGATGTACATTTTAAAATTTTATATCGTTAATTTTCGTAAGCGGTTTCACAATGATTTGCTTACGAGACCCGCGTGAAAATACTCTTTACTTCCCTCTCCCTTAATTGAACACAATACCTCTTCCTTGATGCATGGCTTACTTACCTCTTACCTCTCACTTATGAAGTTCTTGTTATGTTGATTGAAAATGCTACTCATTTTATTTTATCTCTTCAAAACTTATAATGTTTTTTGTGGTTCAAATAATTTCAAATATGAATGTCATAAACTACTTTACATCCCATTGAGCTCTACATTTAATATAGAGCATGTATCCATCGGAGGTTGTCGGAATAATAAGTCATGGATTTTATAAAATTAGATATAAGATTTTGTAGTGAATATATAGACGCCAAAATGATCTTAAATGATAAAGTTGTCAACTACACAGTTTGTCTTCATTTGACTTTATATGATAAAGCTATGTATATATACATATTTTTTCTGGAAATTGATATCTACTTGTGAATATCCAAAAAAAACTCCTGATAGTTTTCCACTATTTCCGATTTCCGCCGGACACTAGTCTTACGATATTCGTTTCTGCAGTACAATCCAAAAATTATCCATCCAAGACTATCTGTTTCTGAAATTACGTCCAGATGTTGGAAACTGTATGAATCAATTTCATTCCTACAGGGTGGTCTTGTCATCAATGTGGTGGTCGCTATGGATGGGAGTGGAAAACTACACAACAGCGGGTGCCACGGTCATGGTAGCTCCGCATAACAGCACTGCAAGGTACACACCATCCTCCTCAAGATGGCCGTCTACTAGATATATCTCAAGTGCGAAAGCAGGAAGTAAAATAAATGGGTGCCACAGATCTATTGATCTAGTTAACTAAGTAAAAATTGACAAAGGGCCTTGGCCCCATATGTCAAACGGACTGTTTTTTTCTTAGGGATGGGAAGGGGTTGGGTGAGGACAAGACCCACCACTCGGCATGCACTTGGTATACTTTAGATCTACCCTACAATAACCAACTACTACTAGGTGATTATATCGGTGCTAATAGTCTAGAGCACTGCAGGTGCCACCAAGCATCAGGCGGTGACACTCCAGTTGGTGTCAGACCGTCCCATTTTGTACCAGTGCTCTCTAGAGGGCTACTAGGAACACTACTAACTTCTAATCCTTGCGCAACGTCAAAAAACATTGCAATAGACCCAGTTTTATTGTAAAAGGTGGATGTTCCAACCAAAACACGTTTGTTGCCAATGGTTGTAAAAAGTCACGTTGCAATAAGGTATTGCAACCTTTGCTAGTTTGGCATTGTAAGCATTAGGGTTTCTTGCAACCATAGGTGCCTGTTGCCAAGCATGGCAATAGGATGTTGATGCAACGTTCACGGTCATGGCAATAAAAGCACTTGCCACGCCCGTCTTCGTAGTAAAAGGTGGTACATGCAACGATCAATAGCGTTGCAATAGATACAATTTGCCACGCTATAATTTTGTTCCCTAAGGTGTTATTGCCACAACCGTTATGCCATGGCAAGTACACCATTTGCCATACAATTTTATTCGTTGCAAGATTTCATACGTTATTGCCATAGTCATTTTGTTGTGGTAATAGTATCATTTGCCACGTAATTTTGTTTGTTGCGAGAGATTATATGTTATTGCCACTGTCATTGTACTGTGGCAATATTATCATTTGCCACGCAAGTTTAGTCTTTGCAAGATACCATATGTTATTTCCATGGTGGCCATGTCATGGCAATAGTACCATTTGCTATGCAGTTTCATCCACTGCCGCACATCGTATTGCCACGCAAGTGAGTTCGTTGCTATATATCATATTGTCGGGCATAGCAACTCATTACCATAGTTGGTATTGCAATGCTAGTAGCATTTGATATGTGGTTTAATAAATCATCATTGCAAAAAACAAGAAGTCATAACAAAAACGCTTGCACTCACATATATGAATTATAACCAATGATCCAATAAGTTAACAAAGCATTGAAATAATCATAAACAAGTGTACAGTTCAATCATAATTTTACAATTGTTTAGAACTTGAAGCAGTACAAGACTTCCTAGCATCAAAGCAGCACCTTGAGGTTTTTCTAGCATCAACATGTCATCACCTCGGCTATGTCCTCGTTTGATGATGAGCCTCCCACTCAAACCTTGTCCACCTAATTACAACAAGAATAAGATTGGGATATTAGAAAAATATTATGTTTACTACGTCATGCACAAAACTTAAAGACATTTATATAGAACATGGTTGTAATTAAGCAATAGTAGAATTAATCAAAACTCCCCACGGTGTGCTGTCAATTTAATTAAGCAAAAGTAGAACTATGCAGGAGTAGAGTTGCTTAGAAAAATCATATCTAGAGTTGTAGACAACAAAAAATTATATTCTTTGACAATGCGAATAGCCCATAAAATTCTCTACATCTTTCTAGTTATCTGTATAATCAGATTCTAGGGTTATCAAGGTTGAAAATCAAAAAGTCCTACTGCTGCGCAGAGCAAGTTGAAAAACTAACAGGCTACATGTAAAATGCATAACTCCCAATTCTCCAGGGATAAAATCATGAACTTAAATGACGACGAACATCTCTAAACCCTCTACAACTTTGGTGTTATCAAGTATCACAAAAAAGAGAATTTACTATAGGGAATAATTCACCCAATCAGAACTGCACAAGCTGCAGTTTTCAGCACATATGAGAAATGCATTTCCTATATTTCCTTGTTCTGCAAGGAAGGTCACATTTGATAAACATTCAGTAATTGATGCAAGAGTGCATGACATCTAACATAGTTACTAGCTAGTGTAGGTGCAACCTTTCTTGCATTACATGAGTATAATAAGCATGCAGGAATAACAAAGATAAAATATTGAAGTTGTTACCTTCCTTTTAGCATTTCTTCTATTCATCAGCTGCTATTGAGTAATATGCCTTCGGTGCTGCCACATTTGCATTGTTTTCTCTGAATAGATTTCTGCAAATAGTACTAGCATTTTTTCTGGCGCGAGTAGTAGGTGGTGCTACATCTCTTTGTACGGTGACAACGCTTCCTGGTTGAGTATGTACACATTAAATTGATAAATATGTTATAGCTAGAATTTAAGGTACATTGATCAAGATTACTTGGAACACAGTGCAATATTTGAAAACAACCAGCATTATGTGAAAAACAAAATGCGGCATGCATTATCTGAAAAAGAAAAAAATGCAGCATGCATTATCGGAAAAAATCCTAAAATACATAGTGCAATAATGTCATTACCTGTTGTAGACATCATTTGCATGTTCACCGGTCTCATCGTCCTCTTGTGTGGTTGGTGCAATTTGTATGTTATCATTGTTTTGCAGGGTACTCTACACATACAAATATTGAGGTAAAAGATTAGGCATCATAATCTTAAGTTTATTAAAAGGGTGAAGGATAAAAAATATCATGAAACATTACCTGATTCATAGTTCCTTCTTTATGTTGCGCTAGCATATTAAGAAATTCTTGCTTCATTTCTTCTTTTAGTGCTATCTTAGCATTTTCCAGATCCTCTTGCATCGTTCTCCTAATTTCTTCTTTCTCGCTTTCCCTTTTTGCAGCTTCGTGTGACAAGCTGTTCTTTCATCTTCTCAACCTCTACTTCATAAGCAATTCTCTTCTCCTTGGCTGCAGCTTCAGCACGTGCATGTACTTCAAGGTTCTCTTTCATAAGTTCTTTGCGAGTTTGATACTTAGCCAAGTATCCATGACCATGTACTGTGGAAGATTTGATCTGTGTGGTTTCTTTGTAGCATGACTGGAAAATCATGTTCTCCTCAGCAACTGAAAGTGGTTGTCTATCAGGTTCTAACTCAATCTCACACATTTTCAAGGCCGCGTTTTCCTAAATGAAATAATAGAATTCATTAGAGTTTCTTGACAACCAGCAGCTATAAAAAAGGCTTGACGAAAGATGTACTCACATATACTACAAATGACTCAGAATTTGAGCATTTGCCCTGTTTTGTGTGAGTGGCCTTCCAAAGAAGATGATCACTTGGCTCTTCACTGGTTTCTTTGTCTCTCTAGGATGCCAAAATATAACTCAACACACAAGTATTGCATCAACATATCGATGGGCGCCCAAGACGGTGGCATCGTTGCAGGCACTGAAGCCTTGAGTAGGAATCGACGTCCTGGCTGGAGGCGACATTGGTGGCGTCCTAGACGGAGGCGGCATCGGGGGTGTCCTGGATGGAGGCGGCGTTTGTGGCATCCTAGATGGTGGCGACAAAGTAATGAATATGAATTGTAAAGACACTAGATCAGAGAGTAATGCGATAATATCTGGAGTTATAGCTATCCATAAAATATCAAATTTTATCAGACGATAGGTAACAAAGATATCTACAACTTTCTAGTTAGGCACTTTTAAATAAAAAATTGTTTTGGCCCTCCAATCGTCAAAATACAGAAGCTCTAAAAATCTGTCCAGAAACTCGAACAATAAAGAGTAATACGCCGATATCTAGAGTTATAGCTATACAAAAAATATTAAATTTTACCAGAAGATAGGTAAAAAATACATCTTCAACTTTCTAGTTAGGCACTTTCAGCAAAAATCGTTTTGGCCATCTAATCATGGAAATACATAAGCTGTGAAAATCTGCCCAGAAACTTGAATAGTAAAGAGTAATACAGCGATATCTAAAGTTATAGCTATCCAAAAATTATCAAATTTTACCAGAAGATATTTAACAAATACATCTACAACTTTATAGTTAGGCACTTTTGCATAAAAAATCGTTTTGGCTGTCTAATCGTCAAAATACAAAAGCTCTGAAAATCTGTCCAGAAACTCAAACAATAAATAGTAATACGGAGATATCTATAGTTATAGATATCCAAAAATTATACAATTTTACCAGCTGATAGGTAACAAATATATCTACAACTCTTTAGTTAGGCATATTCACATAAAAAATCGTTTTGGCCATCTAATCTTCGAAATATAGAAGCCCTAAAAATTTGCCTTCACCCTACGCGACCAATGTAAAAACCTAGGCCCAAATCTCTCCTCTAATCCCTATTAACCACGACTTAAGGCATAAAAACACCCCTAATCATGTGCTAAACAGGGTTTCAAGCCATACCTATCATTTTCCTTGGAGAACCCGTAAGAAAAAACAACGGGAAAAACACCAATTCAGCACACCTTATTGTACCTCTCTTCCTCCTCAATCTGTTTTTCTATTTTTCCTCTTCATCCAAGATGTCGTGGTGGAGATCAAGGGAGAACAGGTTTTGATGGAGAGGAGAGGAAGGTGTGTGCACGAACCGGAGGAGAGGGGGCACCGTCGAGGGAGGAGAGCCGGTCCCTTCTCCTGTAGGGTTTTGGATGGGGGAGAATGTGGGCTACACTTCTTGGGCCTTGGCCCAAGTTGTCTTGGGCAAATTTTAAAGGTAATATTTATTTAATTAAATGCTGCTATTCTATTATAAATTATCCCGACACCAAAACTAAAATAATAATTTTTAAGACAATAATTTTCAGGGTATTACAGCATCGCCGCTCGATCGATTCTTTGGATGAATCACTCTTTGGGTCTTTTTCCCTTAGACTCTATGAAAGTATTTTTTTCATATAAATTAAATTTGTCGAAAAAGTCCATTTAACTCGCTCAAATTATTAACTAATCACTTAACCCACAGACTATTTGTTGCCTCGTTTTACACCCTTAGACTATTAAAAATGGTTAATGTTACTCCATAAAGAAATTTGCTGCCTTGTTTTGCCGGGCGTCGATCATCGCGTTTTGATAAACCTCGTAGTGTTTTCAAGTAACATGAAAAATACGAGCTCGTATATAAACGTGAATTAGCAAAAATTTATGAAATAAAAATGGATAAAAAAATTGAGTTCGTATTTTCCGTCATTACTTCAAAAGGCTACAAGGTTTATCAAAACAAATGAAAAAAATGTGATTCTAGAAAAATTTATGAAAAAACTTGGAAAAATCATTACAATGAAATATAAATTAAGAAAATATATTTATGAAGTCTATAAACATGAATTAGCAAAAATTTATAGAACAAAAATGGTTACAAAATAAATTGAGCTTGTATTTTCCGATGTTACTTCAAAAGGCTACAAGGTTTATCAAAACAAATGAGAAAAAATATGATTCGAGAAAATTTATAAAAAACTTGAAAATATCATTACAATGAAATATAAATTACAAAAATATATTTATAAAGTTTATAAGCATGAATTAAAAAAATTATGGAACAAAACCTGGTGTAACTAAATGCCGAAGTATACGGGGACTTTGATTAATTTTGCCTTGCACGCTATAAGTGCCTAGTTACAATTCCACAACTGCAATGCATGCATACGTACGTGATTACGCAAGGATGAACGATTGGCGATCATGCACTACTGTCTTGTGATATGGCAAATTGATTTTTCCATCATGCACAATATTGTCTATATTACAGGTTATACACTAGATGCATCATAATTTGAATGGGAATTGGTGGTCGGCAGATTGGGAAGGAAATAACTAAACAAATCAAACCATACACTAAGATAGGTATCATCATACCAACCGATCGAGTGAATTGAAAGCCGAGGGAAAGTGTCCACGCCTCACGCCTCCACGGGAAAAGCACGCTGTCGCCGGAAGCAAAAGGTGTGACCAGCGGCGACGGTATTACGGAATAACGCCGGGCGACGACGCTGCTGGCTGGGCGCACGGCGTTGCTGCATGGAAGGGCCGCGCGGCGTTGCTGCATGTATATATCGAGTGCACATGTCTTTTAATACCTAACCGTCAAAAATAATTGATATAGAATCCTGTAGTTATTTTTAACACAAGCCTATCTTTAATTTACTGGTAAGTAACTAGCATTAAAACTTGGAGGTCTCAAGGTGGAACCACCTTGCAACATTTTACTCTTTTTTTCTAAACCATATAACGTTTGTTTTTTCTTTTTTTTCTCATTTTCTTTTTATTATTTTCTAAACCTTGTATTTTTCTCGTTTTTTTGTTTTTTCTTTTTTTCTAAACCTAATGTTTTTTTGTTCTCTTTTTTCTAAACCTTATAATGTTTGTTTTTCCTTTTTCTTTTTTTTTTGTTTTTTCTGTTTTTTTTCATTATTTTCTAAACCTTCTAAAATTTTCCTCTTTTTTGTTTTTTTTTTTTCAAACCTTATAAGGTTTTTTCTTCTTTTTTCTTGTTTTTTTTCTTGTTTTCTTTTTCTAAACCTTGTAACGTTTTTCACGTTTTTTCTAAACCTTGTAAGTTTTTTGTTTTTTAACCTTCATTATTGTAACGATGTAAAATTAAATTTTAGTTGCTATATGTATTATTTTTTAACGCAAGCGACTATTACAAACAATGAAATATATTCGTTGCAACATAGACGAGCTATCGTAACCATCAATTAAAAAGTTGCAACGCCAATAAAACTAACCGCCACGCAAGTCAATTCGTGACAACAGTGACCATTTATTGCAACCGTTCTACAATTGGTTGTGATTTCGCAACGATATCCATACTTTTGACCATGAATCAATTTGCGTGAAAAAACACCATCTATCACAACCGAAATTTCAAATGGTTGTGATAATACCCCTGTTACAATCATTTTTTTGTTGCAACAAAAAAGCATGACATAAGATGTAGTGAAATCTCTGGCACCATTCACTTCATTTTCGGTGATGCCGTTGCTGTGTTCCAGAACTGCTCTTTGTTTGCACATCGTTCCCTCCGTGGGCAGCAAAATATCATCGGAATGCAAGAAAGGAGAGTGATGCAACTAAGAAGTCCGGATTTATCTTTCAGTTTTGCACTTGACGGGTGATATGTGCCTTGGCAACAGTTGCACGAAGATATTGCTCGGTCGTCCTTGGAAAAATATACTCAGGTGTGATGTCCAGGGATAACTAACTGGATGGCATTATAAAACCCACTCGAATATCCGCCAAGGAATGGATCAACTGGTCTCAATGGCAGCGGACACCGACACGAGTAGTTAGGTGAAATGGCAGGGCTACGATGGGATAATCAGTGTCACTGAAATTTTACAATTGACAACTTCATCAATGGGAGTGATTGGATCACGGGCACCGGCGTTCCTTTCACACCCGGACTGTGAATCAAGTGTCTCTCTCTATCTATATATATATATACTAATATATATATATATACATACTAATATATATATATATATATATTAATAAATATGTTTATGCATTGTAACGGACGTTATTTTATGTTATCATAATTATTTTTCAGATCTGATTTTGGATTTTTTTTCTCGCAAACTCCCAGAACAAATATTCGGCAAATAATTAGTGATTTCGACGTTTTCCGTGACAAAAAATGATTTCGTCGTCTTAGCCCAAATTCCGAAGGAAGGTCCAAATTACAGGAAGGCAGTTTGGACCACCGGCCTCCCCTTCTTCTCCATTCCTTTCTTCTTGCAACGCTAACTCCGGTTACTCAAGCTTGGTCCCACTATATCACCATGGATGGAGTACGGGTGTTGGGTTGGATGCATCGAGGAGCTCAGGAACCTTCGCAGAGCTAGCTGACGGGGTAAGAGGAGGCTGTCCGTGGCTTATATGTGCTCCCTCCCGCTAGTGAGCAGATCTATCACCTCCATCTCTACTGGGATTGGTTGTGCTCCTTCAAAACCACTTGAGATGGGTTGGGATGCTGCTAACGGACCTGCCCGTAACATGCCGGTGATCGATACACTAGTAAAGAACGTTTTTTTTAACAAGACACCCGATAAATTTTAGACGAGTCATAATATATTATCTCGTACGGTCCACTTAAACGATCGCACTGGATAAATCATTTTTCCGTGCAGTCGTTTAAGTGGATATTTTCCCGTGCGGTCGCTTAAGTGGACCGCACGGAATAATCCATTTTCTGGTGCAGTCGTTTAAGTGGATCGTATAGGACGATGCCCATATATTTTTTTAATCCAATTTAGAGATGTAAGGTTTAATTATCTATAAATCTATTGATTTCTTCATCTAATTTTTGGATATGGGATAGAATCAAATAGAAAAAATATTTTTTCACAGCATAAGTAGCAATATAACTTTATATATTGCAATTTTGACTTAATATTAAGGTTATGTACAAATCTATACAAGTTTATAACTTCTTATAAGGTTTATAAACTTGAAACTTATAGTTTATTTAGATGAAATTAATACATAGTGGCTTCCACTGCACATATAATGCGGTTTGTGCGTGTGTAACAAGTTTTTGCGCGCATTATTCCCGTTTTGTCCTCTAACTCGGAGTCGGTTTTTAAAACGGCCATAACTTTCATATACGGACTCCGATCGAGACGTTCCATATATAAAAATCGATCATAAAAGATTTTTGGATGCGTTCATTCGTAGCTTTGCCGCATTCTAAACGGCTTGGAAGGTTGCCTTCTCGAGCCCAAGCTTTTCTCGATTACGAGCGTGTCTTCTAAATTTTTCGCAGGCCACGTCTTTCGCTTGTTTAGGCTCAATTTTTTTGTGGTTACCTCTCATGTGCTCCTAAGTCAAGAAAAATATTAAAAGAATACAAAGAAAGGTTGAATTTTTTTCCAAAAAATGGGTTATTACTTAAAAAATAGAAAAAATATTGTTTTCACAACACAAGTGACAATATAACTTGTGATAATGGATTAATGTTAAGATTATATATAAATTTGAGTAATATATAAGTTCATAGCTTCTTATAAGGTATTAAACTTTAGGGTTCATCAACTATAACACAAGTGTAACCATTTATTAATTTTTTTGTGACAGTGTTATGGACCAAAATTAAGTTGTCTTGTCAATTTATAGAATTTTCAAACCAAATTTAGATATTATTATATTTTTAAAGTTCAATTTAGAGATGTAAAGATTATTCCATGTGGGCGGCTTAAGAGCCCGCACGAAAAGATAGTTTTTCCGTGCGGGCCGCTTAAGACGTCCGCACGGAATGATAATATTTTCATGCGGACCGCTTAAGTCGTCAGCACGGAAAGATAATCATTCCGCGCGGGCACTTAAGCCGCCCGCACGCGATGATCACCACCTCCTATCTAGGTGCGTGCGGGCTCCGAAAATTTCTAACACCTGACGAGACGAAATCCAGATCCCGCCTCCACCGTCGAGGGCTCTCTCCTCCGCCAGCGGCCTACGCCTCCGCCTCCGCCGGCGGCATATGCCTCCGCCTCCGCCTCCCCGCCTCCGGCCTCCACCGCCTCCGGCCTCCACCGCCGCCGTCGCCCACGACAACGACTGCGGAGGCTTCTCGGGTGTGCCGGCGCATCGCGGCCTCCACCGCCCGCCACCTCCACCGCCGCCACTACCATCGACGATGACGACGCCACAATCGCCGTCGGCACCGGCCGTGAAATTGTTCTTTTTGTAATTTGTGATGTGAATTTATTTATCAATTTAATTATATATGTAAAATTATTTGTAAATCTAATTGTACAAATAAATTAGATGAAAAGTATATATGTGAAATTGTGATGATGTGAAATTAATTTTGTGATATTTGTGATGTGATATTAGTTATCAATTTAATATCATTAAATCATTAAATAATTCAATAATTCATATAGGACGGATCTATCTTTCCGTGCGGGCTACTTAATACGTCCGCACGAGAAGATCTATTATCCCGTGCAGAGCAGATTAAGTGGCTCGCACGGAATAATAGATATTTCCGTGCGGGCCTCTTAGGCCGCCCGCACGGAATAATAGATCTTTCCGTACGGTTGGGCCACCCACACGTGAAAATTTGATTTTCCCATACCTTCTCGTGCGTGCGTGCCGATCTTTCGCACGAGAAGATGTCTTTCGATTTACACACAAAAATCGTTTCTCCAGTAATGATATGAACGTTAACCAGAGTATTTTTTATAGTCGAATTAAAGTAACAGATAGAGATTTTTATGTATGGTCGGTTAAAGTATGCATAATCGTTGTTTCTAACAACGATTTATAAGTTGTATATAGTCTTAGGTTGGTTTTTTAAATTCAGAAAAGTAGAATCTTCGAATCTATGACCGATCCTTATTGATCTAATTTCCAACCATAACTGACGTCCAAAGAGGAATATAACATCGGAGAGTATAACTGTGACGCCTCAAAATATTTGATGAAAAAGAGCGAGAGAGAGAGAGAGAAAAGAAAGGGAATTAGATGGGCTGGTTAGCCGGTTTGTGTTGGGCTTTGTCCCATTGCAACGAGGAGGGGTTCTACGGGCCAAGCTAGCTAACAAGCATACAAGCTAGCAGCACAAGCACACACACACAAAAAAGGAATTTTTAGCATTTTTATTTTTTAAAAAATTTGCAAAGATAATTTTAGGTTTGAAAATATTGCAAAACTAATCTCCCAACGTCTTTCGGGAGGACGAGATTTAAAAATCACCATCACCTTTTTGAAAAAAAACCCCTTGACGCCCTCAGCAAGGGCATTTTTCACTGTACCTGTAGGAAGCCGCTTGGTCGCCCTAAAAATTTTGCAGGCGGCCCCCTTGCCGCCCTTGCAGAGGGTGATTTTTGGTAATCTCACTCTCTGCAAGGGCGATTTTTGGGCGTTGCCCCATATACTCCCAGTCCACCGAGGAGGCAATCATTTGCGGTGCTCGAGACTCGAGAAAAAACAAAGAAAGGGGTGAGGAAGAAGGAGAGCGACAAAGCCCTGTCGGTGTGCCTACTCGATCCCAGGTAAATACAATATCCCGCAGTATGCTTGTGCTATTTATTTTGTGTAGAATATTAGAAAATTTTTTTTTGAATATTTGAATAGTTGTTTAGTAGTCAAATCTAGATTTATAAATTAGGGCATGATTTAATTTAGGGAGTTTGACCTAGGACAAACCAATTTAGATGAACATACGTAGAATATATTCTGATCTATGTCTATATTATTTGAATAGATGTGTAACAATATAATCTAAATTTAAAAATTAGGGCATGATTTATTTTAGCCAATTTGATATAGGACAAACCGATTTAGATGAACATATGTTGGATATATTCTTATCTATGTATACATTTTTTTGTGTAGAATTTTGTTTAATATTTGAATAGATGTGTAGCACTTAGTTCTTGATTTATAAATTATGGCATGATTTATTTGAGGTAATTGGACCGATTTGGATGAACATATGTAGAAAATAAGTACGATTGGCAGTAGATCTAGATGAACAAACCGATTCAGTATATTTTAAGATCTAGAACAGAGAATATATTGTTAAAAAATTTAACTTAGCCACAGATTGATCTAGGCAACATATTCGTAGTAGGAAATAAACTCAGTTTCAATCTGTTTATCAGACACAATGGCAAGTAAGGTCATATTTCAGATAGTTCACGGTGAAGGCAACGTTAGATATGGTCCAGATGGTGTCGATCTGATGAAATCGAAGGGCATCGATAGGCCAGTCGATAAAACATTTGAGTCAGTCTATAGTTGGTTGCTACGTGGATTTAAATACAAGAGTGAACACAATGTCACTGTCCGTTATAGTTAGTCACGCAACAGAAGGATATTATTGGGAACTAATGTCTATAGATAACACTGAGTCCTGGAAACGTTATATGGAGAAGGCTTTTGAAAGGTCCTGACCCCTTGTTATTTTTGTGGCATTGCATGAAATCGATAACAGTGTTACAATGCAAACAGAGGATGGTCAAGGTCCTAGCAATGTCGTGGACAATGTTAGACCATCGATGTGAACTGGGGATAATGAAGCAAGGTTGGAGGAGACGATTGGCATGGCGGACGAGGGGGAGAGAATCGAAGCAATTGTTGAGAAAATGGAGAGGGAAGATTATGAAAATGAGCAGGTGGAGAGCGATGAATCATCAGATGAGGAAGAAGATGTAATGCCCGTTGATTGGACAAAAGCTGATTTCTCTCAACTTGTTATCTTAGAGGGGTAGCAAGTATCCTTTGAATACAAGATAACGAGATAATCAAGGATGTCAGGTATGCTCATAAGGAAGACATTAAAGAGGCGGTGAAGCATTGGACGGTCTCTTTGCACAGAGAGTTTAGGGTGATAAAGTCTACCAACTATGTGTATGATGTGATGTGCATGAAGGATGATTGTTCGTGGCGTGTTCATGCATATAAGGGAAAATGGAATGACTATTGGTCGCTATCAGCTTTGGCTCGTGACAAACATTTACGATACGTCGCTATCATCTTTTGGCGCATGAAGGCGTCCCGACTCAGCTTTTGCCGATGCTTTCTTCGACAGAATCATTCAATTTGCGCTGCCGCGTGAACGTGTTGTCAAATCCGTGTAATAAGTGAACTCATGTTAGATGGAGATGTGCCTCTGCTTCCTCCATTTTTGCGTAGGTCCGAATACGAGCTCTTCATATCTTCCTTCTGTTTCCTACACTTCTACGTAGAATGGATCATCCATTTGTTGAGCGTCTCGACTGGCGACTCCATCCTTTGGGCGGTTTGATTCCACTATGGTGTGACCGTCCGTTGTGCCATTGTGGGGATGCCTGTATACTTGCGTCGTCCCTCACCTAAGAAACTCGGGGGAGGCGATTCTTCCAATGCACCAACATGGATCGGGTATGACTTATGTGCTCCAATTTCTAGTACCAATTCTAAATACACAAAACGCTAACTTGATCCTATATCATGGTAACATCTTACGCAGGCATATCGTCGGGTGTGCAACTTGATTGAGTGGATAGATACGAAGAACCCACGAACCGATGGAACATGTTCCTACCCACTTAGCGAAACAAGGTCAGACTACCTTCGGCGGAAGGCTGAGTACCAACGTCGAGTTACTGCGAAAGCTTTGGATTGGCCTCTGGATCAGCTCGCACTACCCATATGGCAAGAACGTCCAGAATGCCATTGTGGTCTCCGTTGCCAGGTGATAAGGTCCATTAGACATGCAACTCGAGGACAAAGATGCTTCGTGTGTCCTGAGATTGTGGCGATGATTTTGTCATGAGTATCATTTTTTCCTGGTCAAGCTAATCACTTGTTTCATTTTCTAACCCTTATGTCACAAATGTACAAGGAGGATGTACGTCAGTGTCGACTCGAAGAGTGGATCGATACGGTTAGACCTGCTTCGATCGGTCCGACGATAACGCAACCTGAGTCGATCGAACAATTCATTCAAGCACGGATGGAGTACGAACGTCAGACCAAAATCACAAGCTTAGATTGGAGGAACAACCCACTATGTTTCCCTAAATGGTCGGAGCGTCCCATGTGCGGTTGTAGGGATCGTTGCAAGATGGCTACCTCCTTTGAACCACGAACATATGGCAGGAGATATTTTATTTGCCCCAACTTAGACAACGACTTCGTTGTACGTCTTTCGTTTTATCAACCCTGCTAACATCTTCATTGTATTGCCACTATAACTGACTACATGTGTTACTTTACTAGGGCATTCAAAGGAGATGCGGATTCACTATGTGGATCAACAATGTCATTCCCCAATATAACGGCCTAAAAGTAACTGAATGCGAAACACAAATAGAGTACAATGGAGAGAAGGAAAGGGAAAATGAAAGACATGCTGAACGCCGTAGAAGGGTTCCGTAGGAAAGCCGAGGCTCTACTCGTCGGGTCCGATTAATTTGTATCATGTATGCATGGCATAGGTTCCGCGGTTTAATTACGTGCAATAATTCGTATGAAACGTATGCCATGTATTGTATCATCCATATATGCTAAGTTATGCAACAATGTGGCACACAGCTGCTGAACCATTACCTCTAAGTTAACTTGGTTACAAGGATATATTATGAGCACAGGTAATATAAACAACATAAGTACGATAGCTCCAATAATAGGGTTCATTACACAACACGATAACATTTCAACTGTGATACGACAAACTAAATAACAGTTCAAGTGCAGTACTTACCAACACATTGCGAGGTTCTAATTAGGCAACATTGACCATCAATACAATGTAATATTACCAACTCGTGCATACTATTGAGTGCAATGAGGCCACTTTCCCTTCCTCTGGGCATCGGGATTCTCCTCCACTGCTGCCTTAGCTAGGCGCGCACGCTCAAGCTTCCGCTCCCTCTCCTCCCTAAACGCAGAACATGCCTTCTTTCTGCCTCTGCCTTGTGCTCTATTTCTGCTTCCTCCTCTCTGCGTCTCTTCTCCATATTCTCCTTGTGCTGTGCATCCCTCCGCTTCATTTCTCCAACCACTCCTTTTCTTCGGTATCGATCTCAGTGTCGATCCACTGCTCAAAATCACACAGTGGTGGAGGGGTCTGCAAAAAATTGCAATATGTTAGAAACAATTACATCATGTAGAACTCCTTACCACCCTACACAGTTCATACAAACAATCATTTGCCAAAACTTCCTTTAGATTGGGAACAATACATATTATGGAGGAATTATTAGGAAAAAGCGATATGTATAGGCTATTTAGGGTTTAGGGTTCCCTATGGGCCCAGCCAGGAAAAAATTGCCCTTGCAGAGGGCGAGATTACCAAAAATCGCCCTCTGCAAGGGCGGCAAGGAGGCCGCCTGCAAAATTTTCAGGGCAGCCAGGCGGCCCCCTACTGCTATAGTGAAAAAACGCCCTTGCCGAGGGCGGCAAAGGTTTTTTTTTGCAAAAAGGCAATGACACGGCAGACGGCGCCTAACGGTCGTCTCCCACGTGAGCAAAATCGCTCTCTGGTGATGAGGACATCACCTACTCCGATACAACCACATTGGGAGCTTTTGATTTAAAGGTGAATGAATTCTTTATCAAGATTGTATTTGATGTTTTTGATGAATTGATGCTGCACCATGATGTGTGTTCATTTACATTTTCAGAAATACATAAGTGGATTAAAAAGAGTGTTAAACACACATGGAAGGCATGGAGGACAAAGGAAATTGATTGGGGGGTTTTGTTTATGTAAGTTTAGCTATCGCTACTTCCTGATAGACGCGTGTGTCGGCTAGACCATCCGTTCTATTTGATTTGGAACCCCATCTTATCATTTGTATTCAATTCCTATTTGTAATTCAGATTGCTTTTATCTTGTTCTTGCTTGTTTCTTCGATTTACTTGCAGGAATAAGGTTGATCTGCACTAGCAAGATCAACAACCCACGGAGAGGTGTATCGATCGCTAAGGCGCAACACAACCTCTCGTACGGTTGTAGTCGGATCGTCAACGTTTCTTCCAAATCGTAATTATCATCAACTCACCGAAAGATCAGGACACCCTAGTTCACATCAGTTGGTATCAGAGCGCCAAGTTGATCGGTGAGTTTTATCCACCTATAACCAGAAAAGCCAAAAAAAATTGCATCCATTACCTAGCCATATTTGTGCCATTGCATTGTTCTTTTCAGTTTTTGCTTTGTTGAGTTTTACGTTGCATCGTCACGTCGTGTTGCTGGTCTTAGTGTCTAGTTCGTTTAGAGTTTTGAGTTCTTGTCACGTCTAGTACCACACTCTTCGCTGCCACCATCGTGTTGCACGTGAGAAGAAATAGCAGATTAGATATTAGATTAGATTAGATTGGTTTTATTTTAGGAAAGAAATAGTAGATTGAATTGGTTAAAAATAATTTTTTTTGTTTTTATCTCCTGCTCCAACCGAACTCCTAGCCGTCCACCTCCCCACAAGTCCGACTCCCACTACCCCTAATCACGTACATCTAAGTTTTGAGTCGTGTCAAACACCTTGGTAAAAATTTGTTTTATGTCGGATTCGAGATATGTTTGGAAAAACGGAACCGGCATAACGTCGCATTCCATTTTTATATAGTTCTAATTTTAGGGTTTGGACTTTTACATTTGCGTCCCTGTAATTTTTTTATTTACGTTTGAGTCCCTGCAATTTTACATCGAGGTTCATAAGTTGGTTTTTGCTGAAAAAATCAAAAAAAGAAAAAAAGGCAGAAAGGTGCTTAAAAAAGAGAGAAAAAAAGCCGCACCAAAAAAAAGAAGAAAAAAAGCGAAAAGAAAAAAGAAAAAGAAGAAAAAAATTCAGTTGTTGCTTTCATTTATAAGAGCTATGCTTAGTTGTTTCTAGTGCTCTCTTGTGATACTGTTTGTGTCTAGGCTCGCGTCTCTAGTACGTTCTGTCCTAGGACCAGCACAGTACTTGACTTTGAACGGTTATTCAACTTTGCATTTTCTGATTTGAGCATTTGGTATTCCTTTGCTACATATTTAAGCCTACCCAGAGCTCCACAGATTTGATTGCAGCCGTACAGCAGGTGTTTGTCGAGGCATTGATACATCCAACCTTCATTGGGGTGTTTGGTTAAGTCAGTGTATGTCACCATTCCGCTTGCTATGGCAAGAACTTGTAAGAGCTTGGCTAAAAGCTTGAGAGTGTGTGATATTTGAGCCTCCACTACCTAGTAGTTGATAGGAGCGTACATATATTTCTGTGTATGTTTCTTGTTTTCCACTAACAATGACAGGAATACGCAAAACAAATGGGAATAACTATGCTCAACATCGACATCTTTGTCGAGACATGAGGAGTGATCAACATGATGAATATGAGATAAGTGACATTGTTATTGCTAAGATCAAATCTGCACTACCTTATTTTGAATGAAATTATGATCCTCATGCTTATATTAAGTGGGAGCTAGCGGTTGATAAAGAATTTAAAAAGCATGATTTGTCTGAAAAACAAAAGGTTATGTGTGCCTCTAATGTATTAATTAAATATGCTTCTAATGAATGGAAACATCTTTGTAGGCATAACAAAATACCTCAATCTTGGAAAGACCTAAAACGATATTTGAGAGATGCTTATGTTCCCATGTATTATGCTGATATTCAATTCAACAAACTGCAATGTTTAAAACAAGATACCAGAACAGTTACTTCGTACTATCATGATATGCATGATTGTTTATTACGTTGTGGTTTAGATGAATGCGAAGAAGCTACAGAGTTGAGATTTTTATGTGGGCTTAACAAATAAATTCAGGATATGCTTGCTTACCAAAATTATAGATCTCTCTCTCATTTGTTAGAACTTGCTTGTAATGCTGAATGTAAAATAGAGGACATGAAGAAGCAACAAGTTGTGCTTGTACCTCCTATTTTTCCATGTAATGATGATATACAAACTTGGAAGGAGAAATCTTTTTGTGTCTCCTGTTACTAACGTTTTGCAGGAAGTTCAACATATTCACCAAGAGGAGGAGGACAATGTTCTTGAGAAGAAAGGTGAGAAGCATGAAGCACCTAAAATATCTGTAGAAAGTTTAAATGGTAAAATAAATGGTGCTGAGGTAAATGAAGGTGAGTATTCTCAAGCTAAGCTATACATGTCTACTTTACATGCTATAGTAGAGCAACCATTAGTGGAACCAACTGCTGAGATTCTTTTGTCACAAGTTAATTTAGTTGATGTTCCTTGTGATAAAGAAGAGTTGTGTGATAATGCTTCACTTATATTAATATCACAACTAGTGAATGAACATGTTATTTCTAGTGTTAGTTCTTTTGACATTGATTTTAAGCATGTTGTTCACGTTTGTAATAAAGTTGAGGAGCGCGAATTGCTATTTTCTTTAAATACTTTGGGTTATGTTCTGTTTGATGATCTTTGTGAGCTCAATAATTTGAAGGAAAAGTTATTTGCTAAGCCTGATTTGCCATGTCCAACTAATGTTATTTTTCGTATCTTTGGCAAATATAATGATAGAGAAACATTTTTGGTACATAAAGCTTATATTTGTTCTAATCTGAAATATTCTTTTGGGCAACAATACTATGATCAAATAGGGGGTTACACTAACACTAACAATGTCATGCAAAGCTTTCCTAGTTTTTCTCCTACGCAACAGGGTAAGCCCAAAGAAGGGGAGCATTGTTGGTCTTGGCCGTGCAGCATAGCCATGACTCCGTGTTACAACGTCAAACCAACCACCTCTGAATGCCATTGGAGCAAGTCAGGGACGACTTGCAGCCAAGAAGGGGAGAATGATGAGGACATCACCTACTCGGATACAACCACATTGGGAGCTTTTGATTTAAAGGTGAATGAATTCTTTATCAAGATTGTATTTGATGTTTTTGATGAATTGATGCTGCACCATGATGTGTGTTCATTTACATTTTCAGAAATATATAAGTGGATTAAAAGAAGTGTTAAACACACAGGAAGGCATGGAGGACAAAGGAAATTGATTGGGGGGTTTTGTTTATGTAAGTTTAGCTATCGCTACTTCCTGATAGACGCGTGTGTCGGCTAGACCATCCGTTCTATTTGATTCGGAACCCCATCTTATCATTTGTATTCAATTCCTATTTGCAATTCAGATTGCTTTTATCTTGTTCTTGCTTGTTTCTTCGATTTGCTTGCAGGAATAAGGTTGATCTGCACTGGCAAGATCAACAACCCACGGAGAGGTGTATCGATCGCTAAGGCGCAACACAACGTCTCGTACGGTTGTAGTCGGATCGTCAACGTTTCTTCCAAATCGTAGTTATCATCAACTCACCGAAAGATCGGGACACCCTAGTTCACATCATCTGGGAGGGCGATTTTTAAATCTCACCCTCCTGGAGGGCGATGGGTGATTAGTTTTGCAATATTTTCAAACCCAAAATTATTTCTGCAAATCTTTAAAAAAATTAAAAATGTTAAAAAGTCCACAAAAAGGCACCAATAGGGAATTTCTTCGCTCGAAAAGTCCACTTGAGACATGGATGAGGAAGGGGGACATCATCTCCATGAAGGTTTGTGACACCCACGGGCTTTTTCACTTGGAGAGTTCACCTAAGACACGGGTGAAGAAGGGGGACATCACTTATATGAAGGTTTGTGGCATCTACAGGTGTCACCGATGTCTGTGCTCAAGCGGCTCACGGTGGCAACAATGAAGTATCAGCTGCTTCCATCACCACCGTTGTTCCATCACCACCATTGGCCGGATCCAAATTAAGCCACTACAGCCTGCATGTCCCACCGATTTGTCACCGCAATCGTAACAAGACATGGGTGAAAAAGGGGATATTGCCTCCTTGAAAGTTTGTGGTGCCCACAGGCATCACCGATGCCTTTGCTCAAGTGGCCCATGGCAGCAACGATGGCGTATAAGCCGCCACCATCACTGTTGCTGTTATGTCCTTTGGACCATGCTCGGTCGTATTCAGATCGAGCCACTGCAACCCTCCTGCCTCGACGCGTCGTCATCACCACCGTAGCAGGGAACCCTGTCATTGTTATCATTCAAGTCGAGGCGGACAACCACACCACAATGCCGCTACTGGATCTGACCTTGGAGGCCCTAGATCTAGCAAGAGGATGGATAGCTGTCATATCCCTACACGCTCACCACTGCCTCCCAGCATGCGGCGGCATTGGGCCATCTCCACTTGGTAGTAAGATGTTGTGTGACATCATTCGCGTCCCCACACGCTCACTGCCGCCTCCTAGCGTGCATCCGATAGCATGGCGTTTCCATGGAGTTGTCCACCACAGTCACTACCGCCACTTGAATGTGATCCTTCGCTACGACGTGGCGAACCGAGGGCCAACCCAGAAGTGGAGACGAGATGAGAGATCATGCTTATGGTCCATGGTGTTGTCGTCGACACCCTTGAATTGGCATCTTCTTCCTGAGGCTAAGCCAAGCCCAGGGCCGGGCCCGTGTGTATAATGGGCTGGTGCCACCGCAGCGGGCCTCCAATTCTGAAGGGCCTCAAAGAATCAGACTTAAAGATATATTTGGATTTTTATTGAGCTCAAGTACCTTGAGGACATTAAGTGATAATGAACTTGAAGAGTGTTGCACTAAATTTGCAAAAACTTTTTCTCATGATGGATTATCTGATGTGGAGGTTCATGAATTTATTTTTGAATTAAGGCTTTTGAAGTTCACTTTACCAGATGAAGAATTGTCTGCTATGAGAATTTTCGACCATGTTAGAGATATGGATTGTTATCCTAATATCTGTATTGCTTATCGATTCTTATTTATTGTGCCTGTGACTGTCGCATCGGCTGAAAGAAGCTTCTCAAAGTTGAAATTATTGAAGAACTATTTAAGGTCCACAATGACTCAAGAAAGGCTAAATGATTTGGCGACTCTATGTATTGAGAAGAAGTTATTGGATGAGATTGATCTTAATAGTATAATCAATGAATAGTATAATCAATGAGTTCGTATCACAGAGTGTTAGAAAAAGTTATTTAAGGTAAAGTAAGAAGTAAGTATTTATGGTTTTATATACTCTTTTATTACCTTTATCTTTAAAATATTATATGACTTTTATATTAAATATTATATTTTAGTTGATATAAATATATATATATATATATATATTAATAGGGCCTTGGTTAGACCTCGATTAGACCTCGGTATAGGTTTACGTTACGAGCCAACAAAAACTATGGACTGACCCTGGCCAGCGCTGCCTTCCTCATGAACCAGCCACCGTCCACTCCATTGCGAGACAAGAGTTGCGGAGGAAGGTTGTGGCTGGCTAGGGCTGGATAGCCTCGAGATCGCCTAGTGGAAGAAGCGGCCGATCTGTTTCCTGATCATGGGAAGAAGAAATAGTGGGAGATGGAGAGGAGGTGATCCAAGGTGCAATAAAGACAATTATACCTATCCCAAAGCGAAAACTTTTTTTCTTGAGAGGTGGTTCAAGGTGGAATATTGGTAATAATAGGTAAACCGACATCCAGTCAGTGAATTCAGGATGCAAAATGAGTTGGGGCTGTGCAAAAACTCAGTATGATTGAAGCGAACAAGAAATATCAACAAAAGTATTTTGTAAATATAACCAAATACGCAAATGCATGATTGAATAAGAACACATTTATCTCTCCATTTCAACTTGCTGCTATATAAAATATGTAAAGAGATCTATGTATTAATAAATAGGTACTTCATGGTCTACTCAGAGTGATTTATAACTAAAAGCTATACGCCTGTATTTGCCAGTTTGTCCTTGACTGCAAGAAGCAGGGAAGTAGCTTGCCTTGCCTTTTTCACTAATTAATGGCTAATTATAATTGCTAACGGCTAATTATGTGTAGGGATTGGAGGTGGGGCTGGCGCCCCAACGAGCCCCAACAGTGGATCCTCCACTGCATACAGTTTACTTTAAAAAATAGAAAATAGAGAAGAAACACCAGTCTTTAATAAATATTTTTTCCCTTGGAGCTAAAGACAGTCTCATCATCTATTATTTTGAGTCATTGATTGATACTGGGGACTTCTGTTCGTGGATAATTTTTTTGTCAAGATGACCAAAGAAGGTCATCCGAATATCATTATGATAGAAGAAAAAAACAAAGGTTATAATAAAGTTTTACTTCGACAACTAGCTGTCGAGAAAGAATGTGCACCAGAGTACACACCCTGAAACCACGTGCCAACCACACACACAAGCAACTGGGAGGAGAGCCAAGCACCGAATTGACCGCCGCTATGCAAGGCCAATCGGCGCCAGGCCTATAACAACACCACAAAGCGGATACTCTAAAAAATGACGCCTCCAAGAAGGTTGCAATGCCAAAAGACACCATCGTTACCCGTTCAAAGAACTGGACAAGGTTTTCACCTAGAGATCCTCGCTAAGAGAAGGAAGAGGGATACCTCGACAGTGCCCCTAAGGGGGTTACCACGCTCGAAGGCATAGCCACTGTCGGCATAGCGAAACACTAAGCTAGGTTTTCTCCTGGGACCCTCTGTAAACCTGTCACCGTGGTCCGTCGCCACCAACTCAAATACCACCAAACAAACATCAGTAGCACGAGGCATCCACCATACCAAATCGGCGCCCCACCGCGGTTGACATCTAGTCCTGCCACCAACAAGACCGTCACTTCGCTCCATTGCCAATGCCCTTTACCCCACCACCACTCCCCAGTGCGCTGACCTAGGCAACCTTCGCCACACCACCCACTGATCTCCTTACCATATCTGACCCAGGAGAACATGGACAACCCGAGCCTTCCCCTACAGACCGGCCACCACCTCCACCCTACCTAAACAAGCCCCCCCACCCCAACACAAAGGAGAGGACGAGCTCCTCTAACAGAGGGGTGCCCCGGCCAGCCACAAGGGACACAACCCCGCTGCCACTCTCCCATGCGCTAATGCCTCTCACGGCAGGTCAGCACCAGCACCACCACAACGCCACCACACTAACTTTATACGATGAAAAATAAATGATGTGAAATGTTTAGGGATGTAAGGGATGAAAATGGACTTTGCCCTTGTTTCAAACAACTTTATATGTACTTCTAAGAACTTCCTGTGCTACCTAAGGAGGAAAAACACAAAATAATAAGGACTAGATCAAAAGGATCATGCATGATCCAGGGGAGGATACAAAAATATGTGGATATGAATGATGCTCGCAAACTGCCAGAATCAGTGAACATATTCGGTATTGTTGTTGAATGATATATACAAATTACTCCCTCCATTTTTAATATAAGACGCCCTTGATTTTTATTTGATATTTAATTGTTTATATTATTCAAAAAATTATATAAATATTATTTAGTTTGCTGTGACTTAATTATAAAAAACTCTAAGATGAATGATCAAATGTTATGTGAAAAGTCAACAATATTATATATAAAAAACAGAGGTAATACTAATAAACTGACACCGCAATGTTAATATCTGATGTTATCAATCCGGGATTATATGAAATCCCATTCAAGGCTAGATGATTGTCTTGATTTGACTAATAACGGATATTGAACGGTATTCAGCAGCCCTTGCTAGGGCTGCTGTCATTTCATTTCTATCACGTAATGCAAGAGAGCCAGCAGTATCCAAGTTGGCAGGGTGTTGAATTTAGTGATTTGGAGGGTGTCTCATGTCGATATGTCTGCTACGCTGATTAAGCGGGTAGGCAGATGGATTGATCTACTCGTTCAACTTGCTTGTGTTGGTGAGTTGTTCAATTATTGATTGGTCGAGCCCGGATCCAGAGCAGGACAATAGGAGATTTGCAACTCTTCTGGAACTATTATACCCATTTCAGATGGCAATGCTTAAGTACAATACAAGAAAGGACATTGAAAAGAAAAATCTAGTTAATACTAGTTACTCTACGAAGGCCTTCCAATGACTTTGCTTTAAGCAATATGGCCTCTAGAAGCAAGCCTCTCATGCTTAGCCCTAACTACCTTCTTGTTCCTGAGTTTCTCGTTTCTCTAGTTCCCAATAGACTGATTTAGTCTTAATAGTATTAGTGTTGGAAGAGGTCAGTCCCAAATGAAAAAAAAACCATTTCTCGATCCCAAGATTCAACCTTTCATCCTTTTTCGCTATCGTCAAGACAAACCTTAAAAACATTCCACCTCGACTATTTCATCTCATTCCATCATGAAAGAGTAAAGCCCCAAAATGGGTACACGACTAAACATGAGAGAATGCAGACTATTATACATGTAACTAAGCCTTCAAAATGGGGGTGTGCATGTAACTTAGCCATCATAGAGCTTCTTCTCTTTACAGATCCCCTCCAAGTAGGAAGAAGAATGGCAATGAAAAATAATAGCAATAGTCGTCTGATAGGTGCAGGTGCTTGTGAAAGGATAGCTTATGGGGCTAGAGTCAAAGGAGCTTTCATAGACATAGAAATTATAATAGAAAGAGTAGGCCTACGAAGTCTGGTATAAAATGCTATCAACCTGATTATCATGTCAATATAGTGCCTACAGTTAGGGCAGATCCCTCCTTCCGGAGTCTTACCCTTTACCCAAAAACAAGGCGTATCCGTATTTGGCGGAGTAGGGGAACAGACTTGTGAAGTAAATGATCTTTATATGGAAATGAAATTGTCCTCTATGGCTACTCCTGAATCGTGGAAAAGGGTATGTGTATACTTCAAATTAATTGATTGTCCCTATTTTTGGTATAGGAATGTGTTCAATCTCAGTGCTGGTACGTTCTATAGTAGGAACCACCAGCCCCAATTAGTACTCTCGTACCCAAGGAAGTCCTTCCTCACTTCCTCGAAAAGAGCAAACACATGGAAGTGGAATATTCAAGAGAGAGTGAATTGATCATGGCATTGCTCAGGTACTAAATCAAGTGATCTGGACATCACTGGCTCGGATATAACCATGCTAATGTTACACATCAACAAGCTAAAGGTGCATATGTTTTATATTAGATTTACTTATTATATGTTTGAACAAACATTACTGCACCATGAGTTTTGTATCTTCTCGTTTGCAGAAATACTTGCGTGGATAAAGAAAAAAGTGCAGGCTCACGAAGTGTTTGGATGATCAAAGAAGTTCATTGGTGACCAAACCAAGAGCTCCCCAAGTCTAATCCTATCTTATCACGTCACTTTTGGTCCATAGAAGTCAAGAGATGAAATTATAAACATTTTGGATTTAGGCCCCCTGACAACATCAACTTCAAACGGACCTAGCCACTAATCCAGAAGGAATCACGGGGCTCATGAGTATTGTCGGAAAACATATGGAATCTAATTTCCGATGGTTTTGGCCTCACATCAAAATTCATATTGGGTTGTCGGGAATCTGCAAAACAAGTCACGTACCTCATCCAGTCCAAGTTTGATTTGAGCCTTGGGCCTTGTAGTTGTGTCGTAGGCTAAGCCCAAGGGGGTGTGCGCCCTAGGGCAACCCTAGGACATCCCTAATTATACTTATTCAATATTCATCATAGTTTAGAGACGGGTTTTGCTTAGATTATTTCTGCCATTGTAGTTTCGTCACTAGTTCGGTTTGTGGAACCCCAACTTTGAGATCTTAATCATTCATTTGTAAATTGAGTTGCAATATACCTTGTTCTTGCTTGTGTTATTCGATTCGCATGCAGGGATTAGCCTTCTCGGCGAGGTCAATTGGGCAACATATGGTTGATAACCAGAGGAGATGTGGTGCTATGATTGCAGGGTTTGGATCATGTTGATCGAAAGCCAGATCGTGTGTGTCAAGTTTCTGCCAATCAAGGGTTATCAATACATATCGGAAGATCAGGACCTAGTTCCTCATCATCAAGGCTCCCACATGAATGTAGGAAAGGTTGTTGTCAAGTTGTTGGTAGCAACCCGGGTGTACCAGGTTTGGGTCATCGATATGGAAGTAGCTAGCTCACTTTCATTAAAAGCAAGGCTTAGGAATTACAACCGTCTTTTCATTTTGTAGTAGTTGAAACGTCTGGAAACCCAAGTAGTGGTTTGGAAAGGGCAAAAGGGCAAGGTGAGAAGTGAAAGCAAGAACGTTCTTTCGCATATAGAGCGACAACCCAGATTCAGGGTTACTTGTCCACACCAACTAATCAGGTATCGGAGGCAATCTTTATTATTATTATTATCTATTAGAAGGAAATCTATGATGATAAGGCAAATCCTTCATTCCGTGCAATCAACATATTGAGTAAAAAATCAAACATTGACGACCCAGGCGAAACAATTAGTGAAATCTTTCTATTTCCTCCATATCCCCAAACATATCTCTATTCCCGCACATGTTCTTACTCGAAAGTGTGACCTATAGGTTGGATTTTACTCCCTGATCGTATCTTTTAGCAGGTTTGCTTTGGTCTTCTTTGTTGCCATAGACCAGATTTAGCTATGATTGGGTTAGTAGCCTTATCACGTCAAGTAGCTTGCTATCCGAACAACTACGATATACACCGATCCACTAAACTACTCCTATCGGTTACGGCCAAGACAACTTTTAGATAGAGATTCATGGGCTTCTATCAAGTACTGGAGGCAAGCTCCCAAATCTACCATAGAGCATGTTCATGAGGATCTTATAAACATATGCCATAGCAATGTCACCACTTTTCTTAGCTTCTTGTCTACAGGTCAGACACAAAGCTTTTGAAAAGGACTACTCATCTTCTCAAACAAGTAACCCCTGGTTTATTTAGACAATGTTATGTATCGAGAAACTCAAGGCCCCTTGCTAGGTGCTAGTCTGTACGGCTCACTACTAAAGAAGGTTCTGGCATGCTTTGAAAAACTGTTGTTTCTTCAACCCCCTCGGGACTCCCCCAATCTTTGGGGAAGATAGGTCCTTCCTTTGGTCGGGATAAGGAATCTTCCTCCCCACCTGGGATGGGATTGAAAAACGGTAATGTAATCTGTCTACTAGTTCTCGGAAATCACTTCCTCTAAGTCTTAAATGGCAGAACCATGCGCGTGCATGTGCATGTGCACGACGAGGCAAATGCATTTCTATGCTCACAGAAATGCACTATTTCACATTTAAAATTGCTTTAGGTATCAAACTACCTAAAGCTACCTATTAAGTGTCGTAGAGCTTCAAAAATCGGCCTTCTAGGCGGGGCCTAGCACCCTTCCTAGAAAGACCTGAGCTTATCTGGGATGACTCTCCAGGGGAGGATCATTCAAGTAAGGCAAACCCAATGAACAATATCATTCAAAGGAATGTTCTAGACGAGGCCCTTTTCTGCTATATTTGAGATATTGAACAAAATGGAACAAATTCTTCACGATTTCTAGAGTTCTCGAATTCTACCACCTGGCTGAAATGCAGGGAATGTGTATCGTTCTAGACTCTTTGAATCAATCAATATGACTATCGGAAGAAGAATAACTACCTTCTTGAAATCAAGGCTCTTCTCTTGCAGGAAGCGTAAGTACTGGAATGAGGCTAGAACCCATCAATATCTGCTTTATAGCATAGAGAGACTGACCGTTGTCTTGAGAGTGAAAAGCAAGCAATAGAAAGATAGTCCCTCGTGTGAACTACTGTTGTGGGGGGTGTCACCCCGGGGTACCCTATGGACTGGAATCTATGTCCCACTGAAGTAAAAATCGAGAGTACACGGGACGTGGTCGATGACCCAACCCCTTTCTATGGGGTCGGACGTCCCGACCTTTCCCCGAGTCCGACCTCGATTTTCCTTTCTCGACCTCGTCAACCACGGCCCGACCTCGACCATCCTCAGGACAAGACTTGGCGCGCAAGAAGGAAGAGGGAGGAGACAGCCCCGCCAGGGACTGACGTCACCCGACAGCGCAGTCAGGCGTCTCAGCTGGAGAAGGGATCCCTAGGCAAGACAGAGAGAGCATAAGATGCCCACGGTGTATAGGATCTAGCAAACCGTTATGTACCTTTTTAAATGTTGTTTGTACTCACCTTTTAGCACATTAGACATAGCTTGATTGGCACCCAAGTTCTCCTATAACTACCTCCCTTGAGCTATAAAAGGGAGGGCAGGACGAGGGGCCAGGGAAGGGAGGGCTTGCTTCAAGCCCCAAGAACTCCTTGTAATTCTTGTTAATCACACACCCCAACAAAAAACACTGGACGTAGGCTTATTATCCTTCGGGAGGGCCAAACCAGTATAATTCCATGTGTCTTACTCTTTGGCTCGTCTTTGGACTCGAGTCGACCATCAGAGGAAGCGCTTCTCTATCGTTCTCTTTCACCTCTTTGGGCATCCCCCTTTGAGGACTGTCGACCCACCTGTCGAAAGTTGGCATGCCAGGTAGGGGTGTTGTTCTTTGTTTCGTGCAATTTGATGGCGGTTTCCTTCCCCATCGATTTCTATACATATACGTACCCCCCTTTTTCCTCATCTTTATCTTCAAAAGCAACTTCGATACTTGCTCATATGACGTTTGTTGCTTCCCCCCCCCCCCGCCACCGAGCAGCCTTCTGTGTACCCAACAGCTTCCGCGCATGAACTCATGACCAGCTCTGAGATTCGTGCCCCGACCCTTCTTGGTCCGGGTTCCCAGGAAGGAAGCTTTGTTGAGTAAACACCCGCTGCTCGGGGGCTTGGCGTTGTCTCCCGAATGTTAAGGAATGCTCTAAGCAACCCGATAACTTTCGTGCAAGAACTCATGACCAGCTCTGAGATTTGCGGCCCCGATCTTTCATGGTCCGGGTTCCCAGGACGAAAGAATATCGGGTGGGTCTGAGACAACTTGACGCTCCAGAAAGTCTCCCCGAGTATCGGATCAATGCGTCCCAGCCCACAGTGATGGCTCGATCTCATGCCCTCCGGTCAGAGTTGGACTTTTTACCTCCCGGAGTTGGACTTGGGTTGGGTTTCAAAACACGTTGGCTTGGCATATTATCGAACTACTCAGGGAACTTGGTCTTCCGAGACCTTCAGACTCGCCTATTTCACAAAGCGAGCGACAACCGCGCTAAGGATCATTCTGCAACCTGTCGGGGTCTGGTCAGAGAATCCTCCCAGACCCTGCGGGCCAAGATCGCTATCTGAACGCTCAGGTGTCGGGAACAATGTGAATAGGCAAAGCTATCGCTGCTCATACTTGGCCAAATTTTCTTTGGCTAAAAGTGCAAAATTCTTAAAATAAAGAGGACCTTAAGTTCCAACTTTAACATAAATTCTCTCCTGTTTAATAGGGATCATTACAGGGAGCCTTGGCTAAAAGTCTAGGAGGACGGCGATCTCATCCACGGTCACCTCAACTTCAGCAAGGATATCCTCCACGTTGCTAGGCTGCACGCTTGACGGCCACCCCTTACCGAGGTTGGAAATCCCAACCTCGGGATACAGGCGGCTCAAGATGCCAAGGGCCACCACTATGCAAGCCTTCTCAGATTTTGGTTAATCGAGCTTCCACCGCATCCAAGCGCTTCTTGATGTGCTCGATCTGACGAAGGGAGATCGAGGCACGCTCTGCACAAAACAAGGTCGAGAGACGGGGTAAGGGCAAGCAAAGGAAATCAAGAAGGCGGAAGAGGATGATGGGATTAGCGCTTACCTTCCATGGAAGCCTTGGCGGCCTTGGCCTCCTTCAGCTCCTTGGCCAGGTCGACCATCGACCTATCCATGGCAAAGAGTTCCTTCTCCGCCCCAATCTTTACCACCTCGGCCTCGGCCTTAGCTGTCTCAGCCTTGGCCTTGGACCAAGCCAGCCCCTCCACCTAGGCCTTTGCAGCCTCAAGGTCGGCTTGGGTTTTCCCCAGTCTTTCCTCTGCCAAGCCACAGGCGGCTTCGGCTATCTTTAGGGTGTTGTTCGAAATCCCAAGGAATTCGGGATAGCGTCGCTATCCCGCTCAGCCCGGTACACCTCAGCCAGCCTGTCGGCCTCCTGCAAAACGCCGTGAGTCATTTCAGGGTATAAGAGAAATGACGAAGGATGGAAGAAGGGAGCTCACGGCGACAAGCCTCATCCAGCTTTTGTTCGAGCTCCCGCTCAACTGCTGAAGGTCGAGTCGGTTGGGCGCCCTCCTGCAATGACAAGACGTTAGCATGGCTTCTGAGTTGCAGGCGAGGAATTCTGGGTCTTACCAAAAACAACTCCCAAATGCCAGCAAAGAGGCGGTCGATCTTCAGTAAACGTGCAGATTGAGTCCCAGAGCCTTTCCCGACCTCCAGCACAATTTCGGGGGCCCTCGGGCCGGCAGCACCACCGAGGTCGGGTTCTCCGATCCTTGAGTTGGGCTGCTCATCGACGCTTTCCATCGACGGAGCCACAGACCCTGTGCCACGTGGATCGGAGGCTCCCACCACGGTCGGCTCGATCCCGATCTCCTCCTCGATGATGTGGGGGAACCGGTCCCAGTTGATGCCGGTTGATTCCTCCCCCTCCTCCGCCACTAGGCCAGCCATGGCCCTAGTGGCTGCCCCGGCAGCCAGCTCTGCGATGCCCGTGGCAGCCTCCACCACCCACCTGGCGACCTTTGCCTCTGTAGCCGTCGTCGTCGCCAGCTCGGCTTCGGCAGATGCCTTGGCCGCTTGCTCGACCTCAGCGACTGCCTTGGCCGCCAGCATGGCCACACTCTCAGGAACCCTCGATCAAATTGTCAGGGAAGTGGGCCACGGTTGAGAAGTAGGCCCCGAGGCCAAGTAACCGCCTAGCGATAAGGTTTGGGAGAATTCCTTCTTGACTTCGCTGACCATGAGACTTCCTCGGGTTTTGTGCGTGGGCTTCCGAGCTAGCCCATCGTCCGGGTTAAGACTACTACAGGCCTTCGGTCGGTAGTCCCGACCGTCCCCACTATCTCAGGGTAGTGGCAATCATCGACTCGGGGGTTGGCTTTCGGACCGACCCCCGTCAGGCTCGGGATTACTAGGAGCCACCAGGCAGTAGTCCCGACCACATTACCGGCTTCCGTTGCTCTAGGCAATAGATTTCAAGGGCTCATGCATGGGCTTCCGAGCTAGCCCATTGTCGGGGTCGGGGCTACTGTAAGCCTTCAGGCAGTAGTCCCGACCGCATGGTCGTTCTTCACTACCCCGTGGCAATGGCTCTAACCACTCGAGGGCTGGCTTCTGGGCGAAACCCCGGTCGGAGCCGGGGCCGCTTGCTACCCCGGGAGTTGAACCGGTCGTCTCATCAAATTCCACTCACCTTCGGGTTGTGGTATCTTTAACCCCGTCTGTGGCTTCCGAGCCACGATGGGGACAACATGAGGACTACTGTATGATCCCAGGAAGTGAGTCCGTCGAGTCCAAAAGAGCTTTTGTTAGATCGACAGACTATTCTCAAGTTAGAAGGCAAACGAAGGACACTTCAGGTGACTTGACCCTAGACCCAGATGCATCATCCGACCCTAGGCTCGGGGGCTACACCTGCCAGGTGCACCTGTAAAACCGAGAGTTCCCAAGACCTTGATAACCTATAAGGGACAAGCACCTTGGAAGAAAACTTGACCCTAAGGACGAATGTATCGTTCGCCCTTAGGCTCGGGGGCTACACCTGGCAGGTGCACCTGGGCGGTGCACCTGCCAAAACCTTGGCTCGACGCTTTGAGGATCCTTTGAGGACGGTGGCAAAGAAGAAACTTTGATCCTAAGGATGGATGCTCCATTCTTCCTTAGGCTCGGGGGCTGCTATGGGGGGTGTCACCGCGGGATACCCTATGGACTAGAATCTATATCCCACTAAAGTAAAAACCGAGAATCCTCGAGACGTGGTCGATGGCCCGACCCCTTCCTGCGGGATCGGACGTCCCGACCTTTCCCCGAGTTCGACCTCGGTTTTTCTCTCTCGACCTCGTCAACCATGGCCTGACCTCGACCATCCTTGGGACAAGATTTGGCGCGCAAGAAGGAAGAGGTAGGAGACAGTCCCGGCAGGAACTGATGTTACCTGACAGCACAGCACAGGCATCTCAGGTGGAGAAGGGATCCTGTGGACCCCCGTTTTTGGAACGAAAATCTTTCATGTTCTCAGTACCATTTCCCTGGATCAAGTAGTTTGGTACCCACGAAATACAGTACTGAATAATCAGGTGCACATGCACGAATAGTCTTACAACAAAATTATTACAATAGTAGGCCCGGAGGCAATGTTCATCACATAGGACCTCATGGTCCGGATACAACCCAAAAGTAGAAATTAGATAAGGCAACGGAATAAAGGCAGCGGCATGTCGGTTGCCACAGGCAACGACCGGAGACTAAGACCTAGTAAGTGCCATCAGCTTCTTCGCCTTCCTGGTAGTAGGCATATGGATCCTCCGATTCTTCATTCCCACCATCTGAAGGTTTGTGCATATAGCAAGGGTGAGTACCAACCGTACTCAGCAAGCCAACACGGAAGTGATGCACATGATAGGGTCATTTCAAAGGATGGTTGGGGTTCTTTTGCATAAAGCCAATTTTCACAATCTTTTCACAAGCCTAACAGCTAGCCAAGTCAAGTTTTAATTCCAGAGCATATTAAATCGGTGACGGTTCTGTCTGCCATCCATCGTGATACCAAGGATGGTTTCCGTCTCCGGTGTGTCATGGTTTTCGGAGTCTACCTCTTCTCGCAGTCGAGAAGCCGAGTCCACCAAAGATACAAAATCACTATGCATACCAACCCATCATTTTAAAATTTATGAGTCTAGCCAAGCGAAAGTCTTGTCACGATGCTCTATATCCGCGAGCACGGCTATTCGAATAGATTGATTCATTCACACTGCAGTGGATGTACACTTTACGCGTACTCCGCGACTGCCCAACAAATGAGCCTACGTCCCAACACATGAGACGGTCATGGCAAAGCCTTTCGATAACCTCACTTCGACAGTACCCGCTCCATGAACTTAAGCCCTCATGCACTCTAGCCGTCATTTTCTAGCAGTGAGAGGAGTTCTGGCGCACCCGGGATAAGGGAAGACTTCATTCATCAAGTTATATTAATTTCAAATTTTCAATCATCCTTTCTCAATCTCATCTCATACATAAGAACCACTATGCAAGGGTACCGCCTCCGCTCGGCTATCTACTCCGCTAGGTCTATACCCATTCGAGAAGTACGGTTGTACTGGCTCGTTTTCCGGCTATCTCATGGCTCGGTCCTTAATTAACCAGGGACGGTACTAGCCTTTCCCGGAATCCACCCAAATCCATCCATCCGCCCCAGTCTAAAAATGTTGGTTTCATATTTTTTTTTGTTTTCCATCAAAACCATTTTCATCATGTTCAAGCAATGTGGCGCTCATGTCTCCACACGTCGTAGCTCAACTACCTTCCCTAAGGTAGTTTCCCAAGCATCAAGCTCTTCATAAAATCATGAGTATGCATGAATCTAAGTATAGCATGGCTAAGCAGTTTACCGAAGATATTCTCCGGTTGTATGTATCACATCGAGAGTTACAAGGAATAATTCTAAAGGTAATCAATAACAAGGTATGGCATAACAAGTATAGGTAATTCTCTTATGTATAGCATGCATGTTTAAAGTTTTAAAATAACATCATTTCTCAATTGGGATCAATATGTTCAAAGAGTGTAATGACTTGCCTTGCTCGCACACTTGTTGGTTGGGGTCTTCTGCATACTCAACGCCTTCCTCGGACGCTAATCGTACGTGCGAGAAACCAAATTTGAATTCGATTAGAATTTAAATAGAATCCAGTAAGATCCAAAAGAAAACCAAGTAAATCGCAATAGCGGCTCCTAACACTAGGCTATGACTCTATGCGAACCTAGGCTCGAGTTTCGACGAAATCCGGGTTAGAGCGAAAGGGTTATAAGGATTCGAAGTTTTGTATTGAATCCGATTTTGTTAAGAAGGATGCAATATTTATTTTAATATGCTTAAAGTTTGAGAAATACTAGATTTGATGATTCAATTAAAAAAAAGTGATTACCTTTCAATTTCATCAAGTTATTTCTCGGGTCGAGAAGTCCTAGAGTTAATAATAACCGGATCACGAAATATTTGATAAACCTTGAAGCTTAGATGCCAAATAACTAACGTGGATTTTTGAGTTTAGAAACTCCACGTATCTATATATATATAAATAATATTTAGGTGAATAATGGGTTTCACAAAAGATAGGAATTTTCTTTGGAGAGGGAATATGTTAAGAAGTTTGACTATAATTTTATAATTATTTGCAAAAGAAATTTTGGAAAAGAATAAATAATAATCTCTTGAAAAGATGTAAACTTATTTCATTGTAAATAAGGTTTAGGAAAAGTAAATATAATTAGTTTATGATTTTACTAGGCTTATCCTTGCTTTTAAATCCCCATAGAAAAATTAAAGAAAAATTTTCAAAAAAATTTGCCCAAGCCGGGATCAAACTAGCAACCTCACACTCTCCGCCCAGCGTTCTCTCCACTGGGCTAGCGGCCCGTTCTCATTTTTCTTTCCCCTTTCTTTTATTTTCTGCTTCTTTCCTCTCTTCCCAGGCAAAAGGAAAGAAGAAGAGAAAAAGAAAATAAAATGGCGCGGAGAGGGATTCGAACACGGGACCTCTCTCTCTTCTACCTCGTTCTTTTCCACTACGCTACACGGTGCTTCTCTCCTTCTTTCCTCTCCTTTTTCTTTTATTCGTTTCTCCACTGTTCTTGTTCTTCCGCGCGAGGCCGACGGTGGGGCGAGGGTGAACGGCGACGAGGACAGCCGGAGCTCGGGATCTATCGGGCTCTACTCCATCTACGCGATGTGGGGAGTACGTTTCAAGGCTCGGCCGGGCCGGAGAGGCGGTAGATTGGGCCGGCGACGGTGAAGTGGTAACGGTGGCGGAGGCGCATGGTGCCGGCGTGCTCCGGTCAAGTTTCGGCCAAACTAGCGGGTCTCAGAGCAACTACGGGACATGGGAAGCTAGCTAGGGGCTTGGATCGGCCGAAAAAAGGGGTGGTGGTGTCCTAGCGACGTGCGCACGGCGGCGGCCGAAACAGGAGAAATGCGGCGGCTCGTCGGCGACGGGTCTCCGGCGGCTAATCGGTCTGGGAAACTTAGGGGAAACGAAGCTTGTAGCATGGAGATCGCGGAAGTACCTTCAATTTAGGAGGAAATCGACTGGGGACGACGAATTTTGGACTTGGCTCCGGGCGGTCGGCGCTAGGGTTCTTCGGCTCTTCGTCGGTTTCCTTCAAAATTCAAGCGATGCGGTGGGGGAACTTTGGGGGAAACTTGGGTAAAATGGAGAGGAGTGATTCACGAAGAAATCTTGTATAGGGAACTTGATCTGCCCCGGCCTTTTTATAGGCGCTCCATGCCGGGTTAGCTCGGGCGAGGCTGATGGCCATGGCGCGCGTGCGGGAAGGGGGCCTGGGGGAGGAGTGACGCTTGGCGCGATTGGGAGGGGGTCGGGCACGGCGCGAGACACGTGGGCGCGAGGGGCGGCGGGCCGGGTGCGGCGAGCGGCGCGTGGCGACGCTCGGGCGGGGTCCGGCGCGGGCACGGCGTGGCGGCGCGGGCGCGGCGCGGCGCGGCGTGGCGACGCACGGCGCGACGGGGAACAATGCGAGCGGCACGACGGCGCGGTACGGCACGGCATGGGCATGCTACGGTGGCGTGGGACGCGGTGCTGCAGGCGCGACGCGCGGCGCGCGGTGGCGAGGCAGTCCGGGGTCCGGGGTACAGCGTCGAACAGGTGGCGCGCAATGAATAGTGACTTTTCCGATTTTCCTGAATTAAATTTCCTATTTTCCCAATTTTATTTCCTTTCACCCCTAAAATTCAAAATAAAATATAACACATATAAAAATAAGTTGTAAAATATATGTCCAACCTTTTCACCCACTTTTATTATTTTACAAATATATTTTACATATCTAATTTAATTCTTTTCCTCAATTCCAGAAAATGTGATTTTGATTCAAGTTTAATTTCTAGATTTCATATATATACCCTAAAATATTTTATTACTCATTTTGCTCACTAATTAATATTACTCAATCATCTAAATAATGTTTTGCTCCCAATTATATATTTTTATAAATCCATAACCCTTTTCCTATTTTATATTAAAATTCCCAATTCTAAACTCCGAAAATTTTCTCCCATGGAAATTCAAATCTTTTGGTTTTTCACAAACACCGAGATGAATCGCTCGCGTATAAATTTATGCAACCAAGCTGGCAAATAAGAAGCAAAAACTCGATCAAGAAGCAACAGTCAAAAGGTTTTTGTAAGTTCTGAGTTTTAATTCCCAGTTTTAAATTCTCCGATTTTCAGGGTGTTACAAACCTACCTCCCTAACAATAAATCTCGTCCCCGAGATTTGGGTTGGGTCGCGATCGGCAGTCGGTCGGCATAAACATATGGGATGGATCCATTAGGACTCCTCCTCGCAGGTTGGTGAACCGGTTGGCTTGCTCCGAGTGACGCAGAATCTATCAATGAGTTTCTAAGGGTGGTGCACTTCGATTCTTTGTTTCGGACAACATGATGTTGTCAGCTCTTAATCCTTGGGGCATCCTTCAAGCATGCAGGATTCCGTAGGTCTCTAATTTTTCTTAAGTTGTATAATAGACTTGTTGTTCTAAACTGTTGGAACCTTTAGCTGCAGACGGGTGGTGATCCTGGTAGGATTGCAGTCGTGTGATTTTGGTGGGCGACAAGAGATTATCTAGAGAAGTTTCGGTTCTACCTGGCTTTAACATAGTGTCCAATCTAAGAGTCCGGAGTTATGTCACTCTACCCCCCTAACAATAAGTTCAAGCTTGGCTTTTTAGGGTAAGGCCTATATTGGTGCCGGTATGGGGTACAGCTATATCTCTCCTGGGTGAATGTACTATTATGGGTCTCTTAAGGTCTACCAGACGTAGGTTATGTTCTGTGCTTGTCCTCGAGGTTATGAAAGAATGCGGATTTCCAAAACCAAACAAAACCTTGATTAGTGCAGAATGGATAGAGAACATACCCATCAGCATGATCTGGTCCTCCTGAGCTTCTCCTGTACGCACGTGGTTCACTTGGCCACGGCGGAATCCGGTGGTAGCCTCCTTCGGCTGGGGTGTTCTGAACAAGCTTCGTCCGGGCGCCGGGGTAGGGGTTCCTCTCACAACCGTGGCGTTGGCTCCAGTACGGTTGGGTGTGTTGTGCGGTTTGGGACATTGATTGGCATAATGCCCGAATTCTCCGCAATTGAAGCAATTAACATTCCGGTTTCCTGGTGCTGCCAAAGTGGGGGCCGGGGTGCGGAAAGGTGTTGCCGGTGACCTGCTAGCGTTGTTGGGTACAGAGGACGATTGGCCGCTATGATGGCTGGTTTCCATCCTGTTGGTGTTGCTCCTCTGGGTCGCTGAGATGTCTCTTGAATTGGACGGGCTAGAGCAAGCCTTCTCTTTCGGTTGTTTTCAACCATCCTTTGGTCATGCTCAAGCCTTACGACCTTGTTGATGAGGCCTTGGAAGCTGGTGTGGTCTTGACCGATCATTGGTCCTCTCAGCTCGTCGTTCAGTCCTTCGATAAATTTATCCATCTTTTCTTCTTCGTCCGCCAGGTCACTTGTGGCGTAACGGGCAAGCTGGGTAAACTTGTTGAGGTATTCTTGCACCGAGGTGTTGCCTTGGTGCAATCTACGGAACTCATTCTTCTTCATTCTCATAACTGCGGCGGGTACAAAATTTTCATGAAAAGCAGTTGTGAATTCTTCCCATGTCGATTCTCCGGCATCTTCAGCCCGGGTTTCCTTGTAAGTGTCCCACCAGTCACTTGCGGGACCTTCCAGCTGGTTAGTGGCAAAGATGACTCTATCTGCTTCTCGTACTCGGACGAGGGTTAGCTTTTTCCCTATCACTCTCAACCAATCTTCAGCATCCATGGGTTCCTCTGTTGTGGAGAAGGTAGGCGGCTTGGCTCTCATAAACTCTCCTAGACATGAACTTCCGCGATTCCCCTGGTTGTTGGCAATGGCTTGAAGCAGTTGGGTCTGTAAAGCCATGACCTCTGCTAGGGTGGAGAGGTTAGGCTCCGGCGGGTTCTCAGTAGCTACGGGGGCTCTACGACGGTGCGTCATCTGAGGAGTATAGATGGGGTAAGAGATTGGATCGACTAAGGTCACGGTTCTAATCATTTTTTCAGTGATCTTCCAGTTGTTTTTAAGTGATCTTTTACACACAACAAGCATGGTGGGATAAACTCATTTAAGACATAACATGGAACTCTATATTAGTTCATAGGTGTTACATCATGGGGATACATTGGAAATATGTAGTCCCAGACAACACAATACAACGACACTAACATCGATCTAGGGTCTTCATACATAAAGGGTAGGGCATGGTCATTGCTGTCTTAATTCCATCCAAAGCAAGACCAGAGTTGATGCAGACTTCTTGTCTAGTTGTTTGGGCTGCCGCCCGATCTGGGGTTGCCACCTATGGCTGTTGCATTGGCACCGGTAAGAGGAGGAATGTTGCGTGGCTTGGGGCAGTGGTTGGCAAAGTGTCCAAACTCCCCACAGTTGAAGCAAGTCACATTCTTCCTTAGACGTCGAGGAATCTCCTCAGTATCTTCAGGGGTACACACTGTGCTTGTAATGATCATCTTGCCAGTACCACCTATATTCAATTTTGGTGACTTCCTCTTCTTGGGGTTAGATGGTGGCGAACTGAAATCTTGGCCGATTGTTTGATTGGATTCTTTATCCTTTCTTCCGCCCTAGTATCTCTCCCTTGATCGGGGTCCTAGTGTACTTGTCCCATGTACTGTTCTTTACTCCATGTCCTTGTTCCATGAAACCGTAGCGGGGATCAAGTGTTTCCTTCCATCCAAATGGCGGGCTTGGTGTCATTGCTCCCCATGGATTTGACAGTATACTTGCGGGAGTCATCAGGGTTTGCGACGGAACGTACCGGCGTTGCTCTGGGTACCAACCCTGGGTTTGCACCTGTTGTTTTTGGATCAATTGTTTCATCTGTTGCATCATCATGGCCATTAACTGTGTCTGGTTAGCCACTACCTGGGCTAAGGTCGGGTTCACAGGGAAAGGAGGTGGAGTGTCCACAGGGTCGCTCTGGGTTAATCCATGAGACTGCTGGGATCTTGCTTTGCTGCCCTTGGCTCTTCCCATCTATTGTCGAGAGAGAAAGAAATCGAAGAAAGGTTAAGCTCTGTTGGGACCTTATTCCGTGTACTCCTATTGCTTTAGCGGGTGGAACAAACAATCTCTCAAGCTTTAACAGGGTCACAGTCCTATATCTATTTTTGAAGATAGTTTAGGGCTTAGAGAAAGATAATTGGTAAAATCAATTGTTTGTAGAGAAATTGGGGTAAGAGAGAAAAATATGTTTGTCTTGTGAAAATAGTTTGTATTTCCAAAATAATCCTATGTAGGGATATTTCCCTTTGACCAGCTATAAAGGGGTAGGGCGCCAGTTGGTCTTATCCTACAGTCGCACTGCTCTGATACCAGCTCTGTGGACCCCCGTTTTTGGAACGGAAATCTTTCGTGTTCTCAGTACCATTTCCCTGGATCAAGTAGTTTGGTACCCACGAAATACAGTACTGAATAATCAGGTGCACATGCACGAATAGTCTTACAACGAAATTATTACAATAGTAGGCCCGGAGGCAATGTTCATCACATAGGACCTCATGGTCCGGATACAACCCAAAAGTAGAAATTAGATAAGGCAGCGGAATAAAGGCAGCGGCATGTCGGTTGCCACAGGCAACGACCGGAGACTAAGACCTAGTAAGCGCCATCAGCTTCTTCGCCTTCCTGGTAGTAGGCATATGGATCCTCCGATTCTTCATTCCCACCATCTGAAGGTTTGTGCGTATAGCAAGGGTGAGTACCAACCGTACTCAGCAAGCCAACACGGAAGTGATGCACATGATAGGGTCATTTCAAAGGATGGTTGGGGTTCTTTTGCATAAAGCCAATTTTCACAATCTTTTCACAAGCCTAACAGCTAGCCAAGTCAAGTTTTAATTCCAGAGCATATTAAATCGGTGACGGTTCTGTCTGCCATCCATCGTGATACCAAGGATGGTTTCCCGTCTCCGGTGTGTCATGGTTTTCTGGGGAGTCTACCTCTTCTCGCAGGTCGAGAAGCTGAGTCCACCAGCATACAAAATCACTATGCACACCAACCCATCATTTTAAAATTTATGAGTCTAGCCAAGCGAAAGTCTTGTCACGATGCTCTATATCCGCGAGCACGGCTATTCGAATAGATTGATTCATTCACACTGCAGTGGATGTACACTTTACGCGTACTCCGCGACTGCCCAACAAATGAGCCTACGTCCCAACACATGAGATGGTCACGGCAAAGCCTTTCGATAACCTCACTTCGGCAGTACCCGCTCCATGAACTTAAGCCCTCATGCACTCTAGCCGTCATTTTCTAGCAGTGAGAAGAGTTCTGGCGCACCCGGGATAAGGGAAGACTTCATTCATCAAGTTATATTAATTTCAAATTTTCAATCATCCTTTCTCAATCTCATCTCATACATAAGAACCACTATGCAAGGGTACCGCCTCCGCTCGGCTATCTACTCCGCTAGGTCTATACCCATTCGAGAAGTACGGTTGTACTAGCTCGTTTCCCGGCTATCTCATGGCTCGGTCCTTAATTTACCAGGGACGGTACTAGCCTTTCCCGGAATCCACCCAAATCCATCCATCCGCCCTAGTCTAAAAACGTTGGTTTCATATTTTTTTTGTTTTCCATCAAAACCATTTTCATCATGTTCAAGCAATGTGGCGCTCATGTCTCCACATGCCGTAGCTAAACTACCTTCCCTAAGGTAGTTTCCCAAGCATCAAGCTCTTCATAAAATCATGAGTATGCATGAATCTAAGTATAGCATGGCTAAGCAGTTTACCAAAGATATTCTCCGGTTGTATGTATCACATCGAGGGTTACAAGGAATAATTCTAAAGGTAATCAATAACAAGGTATGGCATAACAAGTATAGGTAATTCTCTTATGTATAGCATGCATGTTTAAAGTTTTAAAATAACATCATTTCGCAATTGGGATCAATATGTTCAAAGAGTGTGATGACTTGCCTTGCTCGCACACTTGTTGGTTGGGGTCTTCTGCGTACTCAACGCCTTCCTCGGACGCTAATCGTACGTGCGAGAAACCAAATTTGAATTCGATTAGAATTCAAATAGAATCCAGTAAGATCCAAAAGAAAACCAAGTAAATCGCAATAGCGGCTCCTAACACTAGGCTATGACTCTATGCGAACCAAGGCTCGAGTTTCGACGAAATCCGGTTAGAGCGAAAGGGTTATAAGGATTCAAGTTTTGTATTGAATCCAATTTTGTTAAGAAGGATGCGATATTTATTTTAATATGCTTAAAGTTTGAGAAATACTAGATTTGATGATTCAATTAAAAAAGTGATTACCTTTCAATTTCATCAAGTTATTTCTCGGGTCGAGAAGTCCTAGAGTTAATAATAACCGGATCTCAAAATATTTGATAAACCTTGAAGCTTAGATGCCAAATAACTAACGTGGATTTTTGAGTTTAGAAACTCCACGTATCTATATATATATATATATGTAAAAAATAATATTTAGGTGAATAATGGGTTTCACAAAAGGTAGGAATTTTATTTGGAGAGGGAATATGTTAAGAAGTTTGACTATAAGTTTATAATTATTTGCAAAAGAAATTTTGGAAAAGAATAAATAATAATCTCTTGAAAATATGTAAACTTATTTCATTGTAAATAAGGTTTAGGAAAAGTAAATATAATTAGTTTATGATTTTACTAGGCTTATCCTTGCTTTTAAATCCCCATAGAAAAATTAAAGAAAAATTTTCAAAATAAATTTGCCCAAGCCGGGGATCAAACTAGCGACCTCACACTCTCTGCCCAGCGCTCTCTCCACTGGGCTAGCGGCCCGTTCTCGTTTTTCTTTCCCCTTTCTTTTATTTTCTGCTTCTTTCCTCTCTTCCTAGGCAAAAGGAAAGAAGAAGAGAAAAAGAAAATAAAATGGCGCGGGGAGGGATTCAAACACGGGACTTCTCTCTCTTCTACCTCGTTCTTTTCCACTACGCTACACAGCGCTTCTCTCCTTCTTTCCTCTCCTTTTTCTTTTATTCGTTTCTCCACTGTTCTTCTTCTTCCGCACGAGGCCGACGGTGGGGCGAGGGTGAACGGCGACGAGGACAGCCGGAGCTCGGGATCTATCGGGCTCTACTCCATCTACGCGATGTGGGGAGTACGTTTCAAGGCGCGGCCGGGCCGGAGAGGCGGTAGATTGAGCCGGCGACGGTGAAGTGGTCACGGCGGCGGAGGCGCATGGTGCCGACGTGCTCCAGTCAAGTTTCGGCCGAACTAGCGGGTCTCAGAGCAACTACGGGACATGGGGAAGCTAGCTAGGGGCTTGGATCGGCCGAAAAAAGGGGCGGTGGTGTCCTAGCGACGTGCGCACGGCGGCCGAAACAGAGGAAATGCGGCGGCTCGTCGGCGACGGGTCTCCGGCGGCTAATCGGTCCCGGAAACTTAGGGGAAACGAAGCTTGTAGCATGGAGATCGCGGAAGTACCTTCAATTTGGGAGGAAATCGACTGGGGACGACGAATTTTGGACTTGGCTCCAGGCGGTCGGCACTAGGGTTCTTCGGCTCCTCGTCGGTTTCCTTCAAAATTCAAGGGATGCGGTGGGGAACTTTGGGGGAAACTTGGGGAAAATGGAGAGGAGTGATTCACGAAGAAATCTTGTATAGGGAACTTGATCTCGCCCGGCCTTTTTATAGGCGCTCCATGCCGGGTTAGCTCGGGCGAGGCCGATGGCCATGGCGCGCGTGCGGGGGGGCCTGGGTGAGGAGTGACGCTTGGCGCGATTGGGAGGGGGCTGGGCACGGCGCGAGACGCATGGGCGCGAGGGCGGCAGGGCCGGGCACGGCGAGCGGCGCGTGGCGACGCTCGGGCGGGGTCCGGGCGGGCACGGCGCGGGCGCGGGCGTGGCGACGCACGGCGCGACGGGAACAATGCAAGCGGCACGACGGCGCGGTACGGCACGGCATGGGCTTGGTATGGCGGCGTGGCGCGTGGTGCTGCGGCCGCGACGCGCGGCGCGCGGTGGCGAGGCGGTCCGGGTCCGGGTACAGCGTCGAACAGTGGCGCGCAATGAATAGTGACTTTTCCGATTTTCTCGAATTAAATTTCCTATTTTCCCAATTTTATTTCCTTTCACCCCTAAAATTCAAAATAAAATATAACACATATAAAAATAAGTTGTAAAATATATGTCCAACCTTTTCACCCACTTTTATTATTTTACAAATATATTTTACATATCTAATTTAATTCTTTTCCTCAATTCCTAAAATGTGATTTTGATTCAAGTTTAATTTCTAGATTTCATATATATACCCTAAAATATTTTATTACTCATTTTGCTCACTAATTAATATTACTCAATCACCTAAATAATGTTTTGCTCCCAATTATATATTTTTATAAATCCATAACCCTTTTCCTATTTTATATTAAAATTCCCAATTCTAAACTCCGAAAATTTTCTCCCATGAAATTCAAATCTTTTGGTTTTTCACAAACACCGAGATGAATCGCTCGCGTATAAATTTATGCAACCAAGCTGGCAAATAAGAAGCGAAAACTTGATCAAGAAGCAATAGTCAAAAGGTTTTTGTAAGTTCTGAGTTTTAATTCCCAGTTTTAAATTCTTTGATTTTCAGGGTGTTACAGATCCCTAGGCAAGACAGAGAGAGCATAAGATGCCCATGGTGTATAGGATCTAACAGACCGTTTTGTACCTTTTTCAGACGTTGTTTGTACTCACCTTTTAGCACATTAGACATAGCTTTCTTGGCCCCAAGTTCTCTTGTAACTGCCCCTCTTGAGCTATAAAAGGGAGGACAGGGCAAGGGGGCCGAAGAGAGGACGAAGGATTCTCATTCCTAGTTCTTGTCCAGCTTGCTTCAAGCCCCAAGAACTTCTCCTTGTAATTTTTGTTCATCACACACCCCAACAAAGAACACTAGACACAGGCTTATTATCCTTCGGGAGGGTCGAACCAGTATAATTCCCTGTGTCTTACTCTTTGTCTCGTCTTCGGACTCGAGTCGACCATCAGATCCATCAGGGAACCGCTTCTCTATCGTTCTCTTTCACCTTTTTGGGCACCCCCTTTGAGGACTGCCGACCCATCCGTTGATAACTATGGTAAGATCATTAGTGAAAAGAGGACCCCACACTTTGTTCTAAACTGAGGTCTAGCCAGTAGATAGTAGAGAGGAGGGCTAAATCAAGGTTAATGTCCCGTTGCTTAATCCATCTATCTTTCTTCTGCCTAGTGAACTCTGGTAGTTGGAGGAGGGAAAGAGCATACTTTTATAATGCAAATAGGAAGTGTGAACAAAGTAGTCAACTCCCAACTCGTCAGAGAGCTAGCTTCGCTTCAACCAATTCTTTCATACTACTCATATTAGCTTCGGCTATTTCAAGTGCCTGTTGAGCTTCCCATGGAAACATCCGACCTTATGGTCAATTGTCCGCCTATCTTTCTGATCTTATTCGTTTTCCAATCGCATAAAGGGTTCTTCCTTTTTCCTGGCCAAGGTCTTTCCTTATGATCTGGTGGTTCATAGGCGCGCAAATGAGCACCAGCCGCAACAGCAAGGAACTATGACCAATAGAGTCAGACACAAAGTGTCATACTTCTTTATCTTGTAATGGTTGAGGAGTTCTTTCTCAGAGGGTGCGGAGCACTTGCGGAGCCGTGCCTTCCGTACCACCACATGTCGTTCTTGGGTAGATCCCGCTCCTAAACATAAGGGAGGGATAGGAGGAAAGGGGCCAGGCCTATCAATTTTTGGCAAGCAATAAGCACTTAAATAATACAATTCGAGTGTACCAGATTCTTTATCCTGAAGGTACTGAACCCATTAACTTGTGCCCCTATAGATATTCACACCCCCCCCCAAATCAAAAATAGAGAATATATGTGAAGAACTATTGAGAAATTCGATAATTCAACCCGGCTATAGTCCTTTTACAGCTCCTGCACTTTAGGTAAAAAAGAAAGACAATTTATGGTGCATGTGCATTAGTATAACATCCTGAAAATCGAAGGAGTAGAATTCGGAACGTGAAAATCGGAACTCATAAAAACTTTTGGAATCATTGCTTCTTATCGTGTTTATCGTTCCTATTTGCCAAGCTCTTTGCATAAGAGTTCTTTTTGAATTGTTTTGATGCGAAGTTGGATAAAAACCCTAAGCTTTGATATCCTAGGTGAGAGTAATAATTCAAAATGTATATATTTGGAGAAGGATAAATACCTAATTTTGTGGATTTACAAAAGATTCTTGAAAAGAATATATTTTGGTTTAAACCCTAACTGGTGGAAGAAAAATAATAAATATTTGGATTTGGATGATAAAAATATTTTGAAAAGGAAATATGAATTTAGAAATTAATTAAAGACCCCAATTTATTGATTTTAAAAGAAGAAATAAAAATATGAAAAATATATTTTGAAAAATAAAAAGTGGGGGAAAAGTTTGAAAATATAATCTCAAAGTTATTTTGGGAATATTAGAATTCATTTAGAATTTTTAGGAATAAAAGAAATGGAAATGGAAAATAGGATTTTAAAATCGGGATAAATGAAAAAGTGCACTGTTCATTAGCTCAGCAGTGTTCGACCGAGTACACCGCCCCGTTCGCAGCCGCCGCGCGTCACCCGCCGTACCCGAGACCTCGCGCGTGCATGTTCCCGGCCATCGGCTCCGGTCACGCACACGGGTCGCCGATCCGCGCCATGCCGAATGTCCCCAAAGTCGCCGCCGTACACGCTCGCCATGCCGCTCGCGTCGGCGCCGCGCGCATACGCCCGCACCACGCCGTCCTTTGCCGCGGCGCTGCCCTCCCCTCGCGCCTGTCTCACCGCGCTCGCCGTACTCGCATGCGTTAGCTGCGCTTGCCGCACGTCGCCGCGACGTGCGAGCGCTCGTCGCCTATCACCGCACCGGGCGCCCGAACCATCTCGCCGTCGACCGCCTATAAATCGGCCTCCTCGACCCAGCCCCCAACACCGAAAATCCTCCCCTGTGCTCGCTCGTGCTTTCCCCCAATTTCCCCAAGGATTAGCCACTACATTGCGCGAATTTTGGGAAAGATCGGAGCTCGGCGGAAGAACCCTAATTCGACCGCCCGTGCGACACTCCGAAATTCGTCACCCTCGCCGATTTCTTCCCGAATTAAAGGTACCATCATCATCCCCGTACTCTAGGTATTAATTCCCCTAAGCTCCCGAGCCAATTGGTCGCCGGAAAATCGCCGGCGACGAACCCCTAGAACTCCTCTGTTTCGGCCGCCGAACCACCTCGCCGTCGCGCCCGCGCAGGCCTCTCCGGCCGAACCAACCCCACCGTTAGCATCCTGGGGTTCGCTGAAGCTCGTAGACCCCTCACTTTAGCCAGGGCTTCGCCGGATTTTGCCGCCGACAAGCGCCACCGCCGCCGAACCACCTCGCCGTCGCCGCCTCTTTCCGCCGCTTCCGGTCTCGGCCGTGTGAGGAAATGGGACCCTTGTGGTCTCAGGATGGTGTAGCGCCCCTCCTTTCCCTAGCTCCGGCCCTCCCTCGCCGTCGGCACACCCTCCCTCACCGTCGGCCGCCGGAGGGAAAACAGAGCAGAAACAGAGGAAGAGGAGGAAAGAAAGGGAAAAAGAAAAAGGAAGGGGAAAAGAAAAAAAAGGGGGAAATAGAAAAAAGAAAAATAGTGAAGAAAATTTGGGTAAAATATTTTGAAATGTTTTGGAAATATTTTAGGATAAAAAGATAGGGTTTTTGAAATATTATTGTCTAGGAATGAGTATTATATTCTTTTTCCTTCCAAAAAGAAATATTTGGAGAAAGTAATTTCTAGATTAAATTTGTCCTTTTTATGAATTCAAATATTGTCCGACCTCTAATTTGTTATCGAAGTTTACATGAGCCCTTTTTAAAGATTTGTTAAGCATGAATGTCGTTATTTCGGCCGTTGGAATTTCAAAACCCTAGCAAATATAATTGCAATATTAAAGATCAATTATTGAAGATATGGAAATTAGGAATCTAATTATTTTAGGATATCTTCAATCTTCAAGTTTAGGAACAAATATATATTTATTACTAGATGGCTCGCTCGGTTTAACTGGACTTCTTTCCGTTGATTCAACTATTAAAATTTACGGAGTTTGAGGTTGTGTTTGGAATCCGTTTTCCGCGGTCATTTCGAGATCTCTTTCTCTTCGTTGATATTGTTGGATTTTAATTGGATTCAACCCTTCTTTTCGCACGTACGGATAGCGTCCGAAGAAGTGAACGCCGACTACGCGGAAGACCCCACTCAACCGGCGTGCGAGCAAGGCAAGTCTTCACACCCTTTGAACATATTGATCCCAATTGCGAAATGATGTTATTTTAAACTCTAAACATGCATGCTTTACCGAGTTACCTATACTTGTTATGCCATACCTTGCTATTGTTTACCTTTAGAATTACTCCTTGTAACTCGCGATGTGATACAAATAACCGAAGCATAACTTGAAACCGCTTAGCCATGCTATACTTAGATTTATGCATACTCATGACTTTATAAAAAGCTTTGTGCTTGGGCAACTACCTTAGGGAAGGTAGTTGAGATTCGGCATGTGGAGACATGAGCGCCACATGACCATGATGAATTAAGTTTGATGAAAATTGAAAGTACTATACAAATGTTTTAGACTCGGGCGGCCGGATGATTTGGGTGGATTCCGGAAAAGGCAAGTGCCGACCCGGTCAATTAAGGACCGAGCCATGAGATAGCCGGAAACGAGCCGACAACCGTACTTCTCGAATGGGTATAGACCTAGCCGACTAGATAGCCGAGCGGAGGCGGTATCCTTGCATAGATGGTTCTCTATGATGTGGTTATGGGATGAGGATGAGGCTGCGGCCTTTGTTATAAATGGTGGAATTAAACTACTGTTAATTAAACTTAAAGATTGGAAATGTCTTCCCTTACCCCGGTGCGCCTGAACTCCTCTCACCGCTAGAAAAGGACGGCTAGAGTGCATGAGGGCATAAGTTCATGGAGCGGGTACGCCAAAGTGAGGTTATCGAAAGGCTTTGCCGTGACCGTCTCATGTGTTGAGGCGTAGGCTCATTTGTTGGGCTGTCGCGGAGTACGGGTAAAGTGTACATCCACCGCAGGTGTGAATGAATCAATCTATTCGAATAGCCGTGCTCGCGGATATTGAGCATCGTGACAAGACTTTCGCTTGGCTAGACTTTGAACTTAAAATTACTGGGATGGGTTTGCATGATGATGATTTTATTCGCTGGTGGATCAACTTCTCGAGAATACGAGAAGGGGTGGACTCCTCATTAAATCATAACGAACCGGAGGCGGAAAGCCATCCTTGGAATCACGATGGATGGTAGACAGAACCGTCACCGGGTTAATGAACTATGAACTTAAAACTTGACTTGGCTAGACGATAGGTTTGTGAAAAGAATTGTGAAAACTGGCTTTACGCAAAAGTAACCCTAGCCATGTTCTTTGAATAACCTTATCATATGCATCAATTCGTGTTGGCTTGCCGAGTACGGTTGGTACTCACCCTTGCTATACGCACAAACCTCCAATGATGGAGTTGAAGAGCGGAAGATCCATACGCTTATCACCGGGAGGACGAGGAACGACGGCGCATATTAGACTTTAGCTCCGGCCGTTGCTCGTGGCAATGGACAAGCCGCCGCCTCTTTCCGCCGCCTTATCTAAACTCTATTTTTATGTTGTATTCGGACCATAAGGTCCTGTGGGATGAACAATGCCTTCGGGCCTATTAATGTAATAATGGTATTGTAAGACTATTCGTGCATGTGCACTTGATTATCCAAGATCTGTATTCGTGGGTACCAACTACTTGATCCAGGGAAATGGTACTATGAACACGAAAGATTCCCGACTAAAAATCGGGGTCCACAGAGCGGTATCGAGCCATGCGACCGTAGGCTAAGACCAAATGGCGCCCTACCCCTAACCAGATGGCCAAAGGGAAATATCCCTACAGTAGGATCAGTTTTAAACTATTATTTTCGAAAATGCAAATATATCCTTTCTACATCTGTATTTTTTTTTACAAATGATTATGATAGCTCCCTCCCGCTAACCCTAAGTTGCCTGAAAAAGCAGATGTCAAACCACGACGGAACTTGGGAAGTCACTGTTCCGCGAGACGAGGGGTTCGTGGTCCAACTCCAGTCCCTACTATGGTGCTTGAGGTATCCGGAACCGCCCACTTATCACACCAAAAGACATGGCTCCGAGATGTATCCAGCTGGGAGGCACTGTATCCATAGAAGCCCGTATGGGAAGCGAGACATCTTATCGCTTCCATACCCGCTACCACCGGGACCTAGCGAAGGCTATTCAGATGCACTCGCGAGGCCTTCCTTCGCCTTAATGCGGAACACCGTGCCGAACTCACAATGACAGAGTTCGTGCATCATCCTTACCGCGAAGAGGGCAACCCAGTCTGCACTGTGGAGGCTACCCCCTGCTGCTACAACCCGATGGTCACGCGTCTATCCCGTTGGGCGGAGACCGCAGCGATCTATTACGAGGAGGCCCTTCTCGAGATCAACGATCGCGCCACGCCTCAATGATCCGGTCAACACCAACAAGGCTGCGGAGACCGAGATAAGCATGCCGCACTCACCGCAGCCAATGGTGCTCAAGATGAGCAACTCTCGGACCGCTACATGGCCCGAGGGAGGCTCTGTAGAGCTGGAAGAGCAGCTCAGAAGAGCAAGCAGCCAGATCAACCAGCTAGAGGAACACGCGCACTCGTCCCGTCTACGCCGCAGTACTTCCACCGAGCCCGTACCATCACCTCCCGCCCCGTGCCCGACCACTATTACCATATGACTCCAGCAAGCTTAGATACTTTTCAAGCTATGATGGAGCAAGCTTTCATGTTGAGCACAGAGCCTGCACCGTACCTGGTCGACCCCACTGCTGCTACATCCATGGGACCCACCCGAGCTCCGTACCGCACCATCCGAGCCGGATCGGAGAGGGTAACCCCATCCGGATCTACACCGATACGGAGTCCGAGGCGAGCCCATGGAGATCAAATGGGAGTCTAGCGACACCGACTCAATGGAGGAGGAAGTTCCCCTCGTCGCCCGACTCACACGGAGGCCCCCTCACCCGCCGATCGCTCGCAAGAGTACGCGGCCACCGAGTCGGAAGATTCGGCGTGACTCCGAGGCCACCACCTCCGAGCCGTGGGGACTTCGGTTTGCTTCAGCGGCAGACCACCCACTTCCGGCGCCTGGCTCTTGCGGATGGATGGAGGACTAGGCGGGAGGACCTTCCCAGCTCGGCAGCACTTCCTATTTACCCTTAATTAGTTGATGTAGTTGAACGATATAGTTATTATTGCTATCCTGGCATGAAGGACTGTGTGTGTACAGTCCGAGTACCCCCTTATGTAATATGATGAACCTGAGCATCGCCTTGCGATGTCTTAATTCGTATGCTTATTATTATTTTACTTTGTCTGTTGATTGAAAATCATTCAAAAGAACTTGAAGAAAGATTCCCCTGAGAACTATAACCTAAACTAGTCCGATCTCTTGATTCATCTCCCTTCTTCAGATGGCACATCGCCGCAGGGCCGCAGCGACCAACGAGAACCCGCCAGAACCTAACCCCTCCACCCTGGCGGAGGTCATGGCTATGCAGACCCAGCTACTCCAAGCGATTGCTAATAATCAAGGAGGTCGAGGAGGATCGAGTCTAGGGGAATTCATGAGAGCTAAGCCGCCCACTTTCTCCACGGCCGAAGAACCTATGGATGCCGAAGATTGGCTAAGAGTGATAGAGAAGCTAACTCTCGTCAGAGTCCGAGAAGCTGATAGAGTTGTCTTCGCTACTAACCAGCTGGAGGGTCCCGCGAGTGACTGGTGGGACACCTACAAGGAGACACGAGCTGAAGACGCCGGCGAACCAACATGGGAGGAATTCACGGCTGCGTTTCGTGAGAATTTCGTGCCAGCTGCAGTGATGAGGATGAAGAAAAATGAGTTCCGCAGACTGCGTCAAGGGAACACCTCGGTACAAGAATATTTGAACAAGTTCACCCAGCTTGCCCGTTATGCCACCAGTGACCTGACAGACGAGGAAGAAAAGATAGACAAATTCATTGAAGGACCTGAGGGGACCAATGATCGGGCAGGATCACACCAGTTTCCAAAGCCTCATCAACAAGGTCGTCCGACTTGAGCATGACCAAAAGGTGGTAGACAATAACCGCAAGAGGAGGCTCGCTATGGCTCGCCCATTTCAGGGGACGCCACAACGCCCCAAAGGAGCCACTCCGTCTGGATGGAAGCCAAACGTTCCGGCAACCGGACGTCCTTCCGCTTCCGACCATGTCAACAGTCGCCTACACCTCGCCGTACGCCCACACCAACCCTAGCCGCTCCAGAAGAAGGAATGTGAGCTGTTTTAATTGCGAAGAATTCGGGCACTACTCCAATAGCTGCCCAAAACCACGCAACGCCCCTGTACGCACTGGCGCCAATGCAACGCCCGTCCGAGGAACCCCCACCCCTGCGGCAGGACGAGGTCTGTTCAGGACCCCGCTACCCAACGAGGCTGCCACCGGGTTTCGACGTGGTCAGGTGAATCATGTGCGGGCGGAAGAAGCTCAGGAGGACCAGAGCGTATTGATGGGTATGTTCTCTATCAACTCTGCACCAGTTAAAGTTTTATTCGATTCTGGAGCCTCGCATTCATTCATATCTTCCCAAGTAAGCAAACAACACCACCTACACCAAGTAGCACTTAAGAGGCCGATGTTGGTACACTCACCGGGGAGACATAACCGTACCCCATGCCGCATTAATGTGCCCATACGGATTAGAGACGTGGTGTTTCTCTCAAACCTTATGGTGCTATCACCCGCACCATAGATGTCATACTCGGGATGGATTGGTTGATCAAAAATAATGGGATTATAGATCTGCAATGAAGGAAGTTACGGTATCCACCCCATGGGGATCACCGATGAGCATAACTATGGATCAAAACCCAAAGCTATGGGAGCAAGCTGCGGGAGTGTTCACCATGCTACCTTTAGGCGGGATGCCCGTAGTACAAGAATACCGGACGTGTTTCCCGAGGAATTACCCAATGCCCCGGATCACGACGTAGAGTTTATCATCGACCTAATGCCTGTACGCCCCCATATCCAAGAGACCTTATCGAATGCCGCCAACGAGTTAGAGGAACTCAAGAAGCGTAAAGGGAACTACAAGAGAAGGGATTTGTACGCCCCAGCTCTTCTCCCCTGGGAGCCCCGTACTCTTCGTCAAAAGAAGGATGGGAGTATGAGAATGTGTGTGGACTACCGATCGATGAATGAAGTAACTATCAAGAACAAGTACCCGCTACCTCGAATCGATGACCTATTCGATCAACTTAAAGGTGCGCAGGTGTTCTCCAAGATTGATCTACGGTCAGGATATCATCAGTTAAAGATTAGAGCCGGAGACATTCCTAAGACGGCGTTCTCTACACGTTACGGCTTATACGAGTTCACGGTGATGTCCTTTGGATTGACCAATGCCCCGCGTACTTTATGAACTCGATGAACAAGGTATTCATGGAATACCCGGACAAATTCGTGGTGGTGTTCATCGACGATATACTTATCTACTCCAAGAACGATGAGGAACACGCGGAGCATCTACGACTAGTACCGGAAAAGCTACGAGAGCACCAGTATGCAAAGTTCAGCAAATGTGAGTTCTGGCTCAAGGAAGTCGCTTTTCTTGGCCACGTGGTTTCAGCCGGAGGAGTAGCAGTAGACCCCGCCAAGGTCGAAGCCATTACGGGATGGAAGGCACCCAAGTCAGTGACGGAAGTTCGGAGTTTCTTGGGCTTGGCCGGTTATTACCGACGGTTTATCGAAGGGTTTTCCACCGTAGCCCGACCTATGACTCAACTTCTGAAGAAGGAAAAGAAGTTTGAATGGAATGAGAAGTGCCAAAAAGCCTTCGACCAATTAAAAGAAAAGTTAACCACCGCCCCAATCTTGACCTTACCCGACAACCGGAAGGACTTCGTGATGTACTTGTGATGCATCCCGCAAGGATTGGGAGGAGTGTTAATGCAGATGGGAAGGTCGTAGCGTATGCCTCTCGACGCTACGACCCCACGAAGAAAATTATCCCACACACGACTGGAATTAGCCGCGGTTGTACACGCATTGAAGATTTGGAGACACTATCGATCGGGAACCACCGTGATGTGTATACCGATCACAAGAGCCTAAAATATTTCTTTACTCCTGATCTCAATCTACGACGAGGCGATGGCTGGAGTTGATCAAGGATTACAGCCTAGGAATCCATTATCATCCCGGCAAGGCAAATGTGGTGGCCGACGCGCCGAGCCGCAAAGCCCAATGCAACCACATGGGATTGGGAGGTATGGCCAGCAAACTTCAAGAAGAGATGGCCAGACTCAATCTGCACCTGATTCCTCACGGAGAAGTGAACTCATTGGAAATCCAACCCCTACTGAGAACTCAAATAGAGGAAGCCCAAAAGGGAATGAGGAAACCCAGAAATCAAGGAACGCATGGCGCCGGACGCGCTCGGAGTTTTCGTGGATGACAAGGGAATCTGTGGTACAAGAAAAGAATCGTGTGCGACGAGGCGGTTTGAGGGGATTGATCTTAAAGGAAGCCCACGAATCGGCATATTCGTTACATCCCTAAGCACGAAAATGTACCAAGACTTGAAAGGAGAATACGGTGGCCCAATATGAAGAGAGATGTAGCCGAATACGTAGCCGTGTGCGATGTGTGCCAAAGGGTGAAAGCCGAGCATCAACGGCCACTGCTTGCTGCAGCCACTCAAGATTCCCGAATGGAAATGGGACGAGATAGGCATGGATTTCATAGTGGGACTACCCAAAACTACGACTGGCTACGATTCCATTTGGGTAATAGTAGATCGGCTCACCAAGACTGCCAGATTTATACCAGTGAAAACTAACTACAACAGCGCCAAGCTAGCGGAACTATATATGAGTAGGATTGTATGTCTTCACGGTGTACCAAAGAGGATCATATCGGATCATGGTACCCAATTCACATCTCATTTTTGGAGCAAAGTCCACGAGGCACTCGGAAGTCATCTCGCTTTCGCACCGCCTACCATCCACGGCATCGATGGGCGATCGAAAGGACGAACCAAGTACGGAAGATATGCCGAGAGCTCGTGCATTGGATTTCACCAAGGATTGGGAGAAATGCTTACCGTACGCCGAGTTCTCTTATAATAATAGCTATCAAGCCAGTTTGAAGATGTCGCCAAACGAAGCTCTATTTGGTCACCGATGTCGAACCCCATTGATGTGGTCAGAAACCGGTGAACGAACCGTATTCGGGCCCGACATAATCAAGGAGGCCGAGGAAAAGGTTCGCCGATTCAGACCGACTACAAGCCGCTCAATCACGGCAAAAGAGCTACGCGGATACTCGACGAAGAGAATTGGAATTCAAAGAGGGTGACTACGTGTATCTAAAGGTCTCACCACTACGGGGAACACAGAGGTTCAAAGTCAAGGGGAAACTCGCACCACGATACGTGGGCCCATTCCCGATAAGCGCTAGGAAGGGAGAAGTGGCTTATCAATTGGAACCGCCGAGAATCTCTCCGATGTCCACCCAGATTCCACGTATCGCATGAAGAAATGTCTATGGGTACCGAAGAGCAAACCTCGTTAGAAACCATCCATGTCCACAGTGATCTTACCTACCCGAGCATCCAATCAAGATACTAGATGAAGCAGAAAAGAAGACACGAACCAAGTCGTGGCGCATGTACAAAGTACAATGGAGCAATCACACCGAAGAAGAAGCTACCCGGGAGAGCGAGGAATTCCCGAGGACAGAACATCCACACCTATTTAGCTGGTAAGAAAATCTCGGGGACGAGATTTATTGTTAGGGGGTAGGTTTGTAACATCCCGAAAATCGAAGGAGTAGAATTCGGAACGTGAAAATCGGAACTCATAAAAACTTTTTGGAATCATTGCTTCTTATCGTGTTTATCGTTCCTATTTGCCAAGCTCTTTGCATAAGAGTTCTTTTTGAATTGTTTTGATGCGAAGTTGGATAAAAACCCTAAGCTTTGATATCCTAGGTGAGAGTAATAATTCAAAATGTATATATTTGGAGAAGGATAAATACCTAATTTTGTGGATTTACAAAAGATTCTTGAAAAGAATATATTTTGGTTTAAACCCTAACGGTGGAAGAAAAATAATAAATATTTGGATTTGGATGATAAAAATATTTTGAAAAGGAAATATGAATTTAGAAATTAATTAAAGACCCCAATTTATTGATTTTAAAAGAAGAAATAAAAATATGAAAAATATATTTTGAAAAATAAAAAGTGGGGAAAAGTTTGAAAATATAATCTCAAAGTTATTTTGGGAATATTAGAATTCATTTAGAATTTTTAGGAATAAAAGAAATGGAAATGGAAAATAGGATTTTAAAATCGGGATAAATGAAAAAGTGCACTGTTCATTAGCTCGCAGTGTTCGACCGAGTACACCGCCCCGTTCGCAGCCGCCGCGCTCACCCGCCGTACCCGAGACCTCGCGCGTGCATGTTCCCGGCGCATCGGCTCCGGTCACGCACAGTGGTCGCCGTACGCCGCGCCATGCCGAATGTCCCCAAAGTCGCCGCCGTACACGCTCGCCATGCCGCTGCGTCGGCGCGCGCGCATACATCCGCACCACGCCGTCCTTTGCCGCGGCGCTGCCCTCCCGCTCTCGCGCCTGTCTCACCGCGCTCGCCGTACTCGCATGCGTTAGCTGCGCTTGCCGCATGTCGCCGCGACGTGCGCGCGCTCGTCAGCCTATCACTGCACTGGGGCGCCCGAACCATCTCGCCGTCGACCGCCTATAAATCGGCCTCCTCAGACCCAGCCCCCAACACCGAAAATCCTCCCCTGTGCTCGCTCGTGCTTTCCCCCCAATTTCCCCCAAGGATTAGCCACTACATTGCGCGAATTTTGGGAAAGATCGGAGCTCGCCGGAAGAACCCTAATTCGACCGCCCGTGCGACACTCCGAAATTCGTCACCCTCGGCCGATTTCTTCCCGAATTAAAGGTACCATCATCATCCCCGTACTCTAGGTATTAATTCCCCTAAGCTCCCGAGCCAATTGGTCGCCGGAAAATCGCCGGCGACGAACCCCTAGAACTCCTCTGTTTCGGCCGCCGAACCACCTCGCCGTCGCCACCGCCGCAAGGCCTCTCCGGCCGAACCAACCCCACCGTTAGCATCCCCGGGTTCGCTGAAGCTCGTAGACCCTCACTTTAGCCAGGGCTTCGCCGGATTTTGCCGCCGACGAGCGCCACCGCCGCTGAACCACCTCGCCGTCGCCAGCTCTTTCCGCCGCTTTCCGGTCTCGGCCGTGTGAGGAAATGGGACCCTTGTGGTCTCAGGATGGTGTAGCGCCCCTCCTTTCCCTAGCTCCGGCCCTCCCTCGCCGTCGGCACACCCTCCCTCACCGTCGGCCGCCGGAGGGAAAACAGAGCAGAAACAGAGGAAGAGGAGGAAAGAAAGGGAAAAAGAAAAAGGAAGGGGAAAAGAAAAAAAGGGGGAAATAGAAAAAGAAAAATAGTGAAGAAAATTTGGGTAAAATATTTTGAAATGTTTTGGAAATATTTTAGGATAAAAAGATAGGGTTTTTGAAATATTATTGTCTAGGAATGAGTATTATATTCTTTTTCCTTCCAAAAAGAAATATTTGGAGAAAGTAATTTCTAGATTAAATTTGTCCTTTTTATGAATTCAAATATTGTCCGACCTCTAATTTGTTATCGAAGTTTACATGAGCCCTTTTTAAAGATTTGTTAAGCATGAATGTCGTTATTTCGGCCGTTGGAATTTCAAAACCCTAGCAAATGTAATTGCAATATTAAAGATCAATTATTGAAGATATGGAAATTAGGAATCTAATTATTTTAGGATATCTTCAATCTTCAAGTTTAGGAACAAATATATATTTATTACTAGATGGCTCGCTCGGTTTAACTGGACTTCTTTCCGTTGATTCAACTATTAAAATTTACGGAGTTTGAGGTTGTGTTTGGAATCCGTTTTTCCGCGGTCATTTCGAGATCTCTTTCTCTTCGTTGATATTGTTGGATTTTAATTGGATTCAACCCTTCTTTTCGCACGTACGGATAGCGTCCGAAGAAGTGAACGCTGACTACGCGAAAGACCCCACTCAACCAGCGTGCGAGCAAGGCAAGTCTTCACACCCTTTGAACATATTGATCCCAATTGCGAAATGATGTTATTTTAAACTCTAAACATGCATGCTTTACCGAGTTACCTATACTTGTTATGCCATACCTTGCTATTGTTTACCTTTAGAATTACTCCTTGTAACTCGCGATGTGATACAAATAACCGAAGCATAACTTCGGTAACCGCTTAGCCATGCTATACTTAGATTTATGCATACTCATGACTTTATAAAAAGCTTTGTGCTTGGGCAACTACCTTAGGGAAGGTAGTTGAGATTCGGCATGTGGAGACATGAGCGCCACATGACCATGATGAATTAAGTTTGATGAAAATTGAAAGTACTATACAAATGTTTTAGATCGGCGGCCGGATGATTTGGGTGGATTCCGGAAAAGGCAAATGCCGACCCTGGTCAATTAAGGACCGAGCCATGAGATAGCGGAAACGAGCCAAGACAACCGTACTTCTCGAATGGGTATAGACCTAGCCGACTAGATAGCCGAGCGGAGGCGTATCCTTGCATAGATGGTTCTCTATGATGTGGTTATGGGATGAGGATGAGGCTGCGGCCTTTGTTATAAATGGTGGAATTAAACTACGTTAATTAAACTTAAAGATTGGAAATGTCTTCCCTTACCCCGGGTGCGCTTAACTCCTCTCACCGCTAGAAAAGGACGGCTAGAGTGCATGAGGGCATAAGTTCATGGAGCGGGTACTGCCAAAGTGAGGTTATCGAAAGGCTTTGCCGTGACCGTCTCATGTGTTGAGGTGTAGGCTCATTTGTTGGGCTATCGCGGAGTACGGGTAAAGTGTACATCCACTGCAGTGCGAATGAATCAATCTATTCGAATAGCCGTGCTCGCGGATATTGAGCATCGTGACAAGACTTTCGCTTGGCTAGACTTTGAACTTAAAATTACTGGGATGGGTTTGCATGATGATGATTTTATTCGCTGGTGGATCAACTTCTCGAGAATACGAGAAGGGGTGGACTCCCCAGAAAATCATAACGAACCGGAGGCGGGAAGCCATCCTTGGAATCACGATGGATGGTAGACAGAACCGTCACCGGGTTAATGAACTATGAACTTAAAACTTGACTTGGCTAGACGATAGGTTTGTGAAAAGAATTGTGAAAACTGGCTTTACGCAAAAGTAACCCTAGCCATGTTCTTTGAATAACCTTATCATATGCATCAATTCGTGTTGGCTTGCCGAGTACGGTTGGTACTCACCCTTGCTATACGCACAAACCTCCAATGATGGAGTTGAAGAGCCTAAGATCCATACGCTTATCACCAGGAGGACGAGGGAACTGACGGCGCATATTAGACTTTAGCTCCGGTCGTTGCCTGTGGCAATGGACAAGCCGCTGCCTCTTTCCACTGCCTTATCTAAACTCTATTTTTATGTTGTATTCGGACCATAAGGTCCTGTGGGATGAACAATGCCTTCGAGCCTATTAATGTAATAATGGTATTGTAAGACTATTCGTGCATGTGCACTTGATTATCCAGTACTGTATTCGTGGGTACCAACTACTTGATCCAGGGAAATGGTACTATGAACACGAAAGATTCCGGACTAAAAATCGGGGGTCCACAATTAGTTATAGGGAACTAAATGCTGCAACCATAAAGCAAAGCATTCTTTCAATGGGAAATCATAATAAAGGAGCAGTCTAATAGTCAGCCAAAAAGCACTTTCAAATGATGAACTTGCTATCTTTGAATAAGAGCCATTTGCTGAGAAATCATGTGTCGCAAGAGATTCTGGCGATCGACGAATATCTTCAGGATTGGTCCCCATTGCAAGTGCATAACATGATCGTAGACATTGTCTGCTTGCAGATAACTTTACTAAATTTATATAAATAGCTCTGTCTCTTTTAGGATCTTCCTTTGGGACCAATGGTAATGGAGATACAATCAGGTACACTGCAGGACATCGCAACAATAGAATTGCTAGAAAATATAAGATTTCATTGTAGAATCCTAAAATAAAGTAAGTACCTTTTTTTAAGTACATGCCAATCTAGTTCTGGACCTAGAATGGAAAGAACAACTACTTTAGAGACAAGCAAACCAAGCCGTGAGGCTTTCCCAGGGGATGTGTTCTATTTACATTACCGTGTCTTAGAAAGAGCCACTAAACAATTGGACCAGACAAGTGTAGGTAGCTTGACTGCGTTACCCGTGATTGAAACACAAGCTAGAGACATATCGGCCTATATATCCCCACCAATGTGATCTCCATTACAGATGGACAAATATGTTCCTGACCCTAGCCTAGATTGATATTCAAAAGAACTACTATGTACGGTATTCACAGGAATAATAAGTTGAGAGGAGCAATAAAAGTGGACGAAAGCAATGGGAAGAAAGCGATGCCCGGGGCGGAGGCGAGCCCGGAAACCAGTCCCTTCAAGGAACTTACCTAACCCTTGAGTACCTCCTTCCCGGATGAATGAGCAAATCAATCACGAGTGGGGCCTCCATCAAAAAAATGTAACACTTTCTGGAAGCTACGACTACCAAATCTGGTCCTGGCTATCCTGGGGCGTAGTATAATAGGAATCGGGTAATTCGCTCTGGTTAAATACAACTGGCTAGTAGGAACACTCGGATAGATAGGACCCTCTAGTCCGAGGAAGAGAGCTATATCGGTGGGGCTGGCATATAAGCCATGTTACCATGTTTATTATAACCATACTAGGTGTGTCATTACTATATCAATCTGTATGTATTTCTTTCCCTTTTTGCATGTGATTTGATCTTGTCAAGCACACTGGATCTCTTGTGGATGTTCCTACGGGAAAGGTCATGTTAGGCCGTGTGGTTGACACGAACGCATGGTGAACAACCTACGGGAGCACGGTAATCCCGACAAGTAGAATCTAGAGGAACTCAGGCATAAGTATTGCCTCCTTGATTGGATCTCATGTCAATTGGCTTTTCAGAGACCTAAAAAGACAAAGCCCCTCTCCTCTCTCTATAACCAGAGAGGTAGGCAAACCTGAGTTTAGAGCCACCTCGATTCGGGATGTCGGAACACCAACTGGAAATTGTAAGTACAGATGGATTAAGACCCAATCTGTTCCGATCCTTTGGCATGGGAAATCCTTACTTCCCATTCATCTCCACTATACCCCTTGTCTTCTAATTCCTTCTATTCGATCGAGGAATTCTCGAAAACTCTAGAACATCTATAGAAGCGGACCTTGGCATGTATATTATCTTTGACCTTAGCGGCCTTCTTGATAGAAAACATAAGTGTATTTCCCTATGGAATATTATTGTTCGGGTGCGATCGGACTACTACCAATTAATTTTTTAAAACTTCTTTTATAGACTTGTAGAGACTCAGAACGAGCCATAATCATTGACGAAAAAGGCTGAAAGCAGATCCCAGATAAAAAGGAATGCTTGGCTATCTTGCTAGCAGTTGAGTAAGATATCTCAAGAAAGCATGAGCATAGAAGCGAAAGAAGAAGCGAGGGGATTCCAAGCGAAAGAACAAGGGATGAGCATTTTGTTGCTAAAGTGCATATGTTTTCTTGCTTGATTTTTTACGATTTTCTGAAGTGGTCTGTAGACTATACTTTTTCTTCCCCATTCTTCTTAAGCCTTTTTCTTTGCCCGCTTAGCTTCCATGCCCAGATAGACTTTGACCATACTATATTTGGGAGCTAGATGATTTGTTATCAAGTGGGAAGAAAGGCTGGTCCAGAATGCTCCTTGCTTTGGATCATCTAGTTATACTCTTCGAGTACATTGACAATTCCAAAGAAACTGCTCATGCTATCATGATAGTATAATGAGGGATGGTTGTATACGGATGAGACCCTTCAGAATTTCTATTCAATCCATGTTAGGTCATCATCGAGACAGAGCCACTCTATTTCGGCCTGTTCTTGTTGAAAATCCGTCCTCTAGCAAAACATCTATCTTCTCCTGTATGTAGCAGCAATGGCATTGGACTTTGAAGTACCAGAAAAGACGTTCCTTTCGAATCCTCAGATAAGAGTTTTCGGGTACATGTGTTCGTACATGCAAGTATTGTTCCATGCTGCAGCTGCAAACAGTGTACTCCCGTTTTTGGTTTCATGTATGTTGAATCTTCTTCATTTTCCTTTTTTTTCTATGGACGACGTTTCATCCATGTGAAATCTTGTTAGAGTATCATGGACCTTCATGACACTGCGTGGTGTATATTAATGAGGGAAGAGGTATACCAACGCTAATACCAAACATGTAACATAACAGTACATATTATTGTAAAATTATAATTTTATCATTTAGAAGGTATCACACTTTAAGAAGATATCAGAAGGTACTAAATTAACTAAAAGTACTATGCACCTTATGATACTAAAATAATTTTTAGTGTAAAATTTGTATATGTACAAATACCTTTATTAAGGATCCTAAAATTTCTTCATCTACGTTCAGATGGATTATTCGGACGCGAGTTTTTGGAGCATGTAAATTAAGCAACCACTCTCATTGATAATATGGGTCCTATTTGGATCTCTATGCTAATTTTTAGCCCCTCCTCTTTTAGCCCCAATTAGCCCTAAAGGATACAAACATGGGGCTAATTTGGGGCTAGAGTGAATTAGCCCACCTTAAAAAATTAGCCCCTCGAAGGATGACTTATTTGGTCTAATTTGCTCCTGATATCTTCATGATGTCTATGGATTTGCTGCAAAGACACATTTATTCATATATTTAACTTTGTGTATTTATGTCAGAAGTCATGTACATTTTTTCAACGTAATAGAGTAATAATACTCTTAAATTAAAGATAAATTAGCCCTGAATTCAAACTACTAAGAGGCTAATTTTTATAGAACTAATTTAAAAGCTAAAAGCTAAAAGTTAGCTCTCAAATTAGTCCAATGACTAATTATCCAAACAGGGTGATGATCTCTTAATTTGCTGCTCCTCCCATGTAGGAGTAGCAGCTAGCTGAACTGATAGAGCTAATTAATGATGATGGATCTTCTCTCGTCACAGTTGATGAGCCTATCTAGCTGTTCCCTCCCTTGATTACAGTATTAATCTGCTCGATCGAATCAACCCATGGTTGGCATGCAGAGCGAGGCGGCACGCCATCCTCAAGACCAGCCACAAAAACACTGACGATTAGCGCGATTAATTAGTTCCGTTGGTGAACAACAGAAGCATCTAGCTCAACACACTGCCGATCGATGTGCCGCACCAACTAATTAATTAGGTCTAGTTTGCCTTGAATCTTGATAAATATCGAAATCGGTGGCAGTGTGGCACATATGTAGTAGTACTAGCTCGCAACTAATGGATATTCATTTCTTTCCAAATTAAGTTATGGAGATGTGATATGTAAGTACATAGAAGTTTAATTGTTGAATATCGATCTGTTTCCACGATAAAAAGGTTTAACTTTCAACGGAATAAATTGACCAGCCATAGTACGTATACAATACAAGTATACAACTAGCTAGAGAGTGTTTTTTTTCTCTCATAAATTTCAGAGCAGAAATGTGGGACCGAGCCTAACGAGACGCACCGAATGAAGAAGGGGCGGCTCGATGCATTGATAGCGTGTGGTCCCCAGTCTTACCTATCGGTTCAATCTACTCCCCCTTTCGATTCAATCTACTCGATGCCATCCGTTCAAAAATACAATAAATTTTTAGTCTAAAATATAATATTTTTTCTATTTACAATTTTCCTCAATTAATTACAACTCTTCGTTATTAAAATTTTCATCTTTTATTTTTCATCCAGTTATAACCCTTCTTTCTTTCGTTTTATTTTACTTACTTTCTTAATAACCACTAATCTTAAAATATCTTTATATTCTACAACGGTACTACTTTTTTCAAAATTTACATTTACTTTGTTCAAAAATTTTATATACTATAAAAAATTTAAGTAGCACATTTAATAATAAATTAAGTCATAACAAAAATAAAAATAATAATAGTTATATAGTTCATTTTTAATAAAATAAATGAAAATGTATGTTTTAAAGTTAATGAAGCCATCTATTACAACCGAGAGAGAATGAATACAAGGTAGCGTAGCAGTCTAAATTATTCATCTCAAACTGTTACTGTAGTCTACTGACATTGTCTCAAAATATATATTGAATAGGACTATTTAGTATTATGAATCTGAAAATAAGATTGCTCAGATTTGTTATCAATATTTTGAGACATAGGTAACAGTGAATACTCTCTCATGTCCCATAAAATATATTTTTTCATATTAGGTTTATTTTTATCTATTTAGATTTAGATTTGTATTATTATAATATATCACGTTTTATAATAGATTTATTTTTATTTGACGGGGATAGCATGAGCGAGCTTAGGTGTATGTATAGCTACCTAGCTACTCCTAGAGTCCGAGTTTTCTGCGTCTCCGCCATGCTGCCTACGGTTGAGTAGATGACTAATGAGAGCTCATTTGGCTTCTTGTTGCGTAGAAGCCTCTAGAACAAAGACAAGCAAGGAAATTTCACAATGCAATTATAGCTCAATGTGTTAATTTCTTGGGGTAATCATGTCATTTTTCTACAGTACATCAAAGTAGTACATACTCCAACTTACATGTCCTTCTTTATCATCGGACCATCCATACGTACTTCGACCCAAAGGTGCTACAGTGATTCACTTATGCTGCAGTAAAAATGTGCTACAATGATAGAGTCGTTGATTTTCCATCGTGCGATGCTAGTGTAACCACTTAAATTGCCGTTGCATTACCAACTGTAGCAGCCACCAGGTCTCTACCCTAAGTTTATACTATAAAACCACATCATATTTGAACGAATCGAATATTGGGTGTACCAATTTAGATTATAGTAGGAGTAAAACCAAAGAGCTGTACTAAGATAAAAACAAAAAAAAGACAATAATCACCGAGAGACGTTTTGGTCTTACTAAAACTTGGGTCATGACCTATTTGTTGATTTTTACAAGCATTGACGTCGTCGAGAGCATTTTTTAAGTTTTTTTCCGATCAAAATTCCCATCTGTTAGAAGTATGAGCGTGCGATTTTTCTTTTTTTCTGCAAATCACTACTAGAATTTCTCAGCTACGATTATCCGCCTGAATAGTAAGGTAGAGAGGGATCTGATTTTTCTAGATTTTAACAGACAAACCGTCTAAAGAGCCACATACGAAAATATTTTTATTTTTATATGCGAAGCTCTTAAGTCATTCGTCCGTAAAATTTTAATTTTCACATGCGGCCGCCGGATCCAGCTACAAGACGATGAGGACGAGCACCGACGATGGCAGTGGCTCAGCGAGGAGTGCCAGCGGCGGCGGCTCGGCGAGGAGGAGGGCCGACGGCAGATTGGTTCCTCCCATCCCTCCAATCCCGCCGGGGCGGTGGCACTACGACGAGGAGGAAGGTCGGCGGCTTGGTAGAGACGGCGACGACGACTGCGCACAACAAGGGCGACGTACGGAGACGGCGACCGCGCGGGAAGGAAGACGTATGGCGAAGGCGACCGTGCGGCAAGGGCCACGTACGGCGATCTGCTTCCGCAGCGAGCTGACCGCATCGGCCGGCAGCAGTCTCTAGAGCTCCTCCGTTGTTCTTCTTCCTCTACATCCAGATCCATAATTTCTCTCTTTTTTTTCTCTCTATTTCTGTGGAATATGTGAATCTTGTTCTTCTCATTCGTGTGGTGACATTTAATATGTGAATCTTGTTCTTCTCCTTCTCATTTGTGTGGTGACATTTGATTTGATTTGATTTGCATTGTGCTTGATCTGTGCAAATGGCAGCTGAATGGGGATATTTTCATATGTATTTTATTTTTTCGAAAATTATCTCTGTAAGCTGTCGGTTTTACCTGTCCGCCTAAAAAAATCACATTTTCACATGCACACAGTTTAACCCTAGCCGCCTACAAAAATAATTTTCGTAGGTGGATAAGGGGTCCGTCAGAAAAAACATCAATTTTCACCGGGCTTCAGGTGCGGGCGAAGGTTTTGACCACTTGCAAAAACATGTTTTGTTCGTCTACAAAAATGTTTTTTCTAGTAGTGAGTCATGGGCAGTTGGCAGCATCATCCTTCACTCGTGACCATCACGCACGCATCCTACCACTAGGAAGGACGTAAGGACGTTTTCATGGTGTGCCAGCAAAACGGATAGTACGTATTGTTTGACTAGCCATGAGTTATCAGTATGTCGGATTTCTAGAAGTTCAGACCCTGTCTAGTATCTCCAGCCATGTGATCAATTTGCACTTTCTCAAGGTCCATAGTTTTCAAATGATCGTCTTATAGGGTACGTTGATCGAAACCGAGGAACTGCACTTGTGTGCTTGGTACGCAGATCCAGCTGAGTGCTCCTCATGGCTCATGAGCTTCTGGCTTATATCGTCTATCCATTGGACAAACCACGATTTTTCGTCATATTCAAAATAGATTTAAGTTTTGGGTCGGGATTATATATAGCACGCTGTACTTCCCTTCGCCTCACTTACGTCTGCCAGAGCTTTGGTGAGCAATTCATTCACCTCCCTTATTCAGTTTGTCAAACTTTAGCTTCGGCCAAATTTCGAGTGAATGCTAAAATGGCATATGACATATAGATTTGTGTGGTTAAGAAATAGTTTTTTGGATGGGGTTAAGAAATAGCTTTTGGAAGTGGTATCAAACCAAATGTCTGCCTAAGTTAAACTACCACTGTCAAAACCTGTGACAAACCTCCACCCAAACATCCCTAAATATACGCCAATCCAGCCATCACCATAAATGGGTGATGTACTTTGTACCAGCAGACAACAAATTTTCTGACGGATATATATGCAGGCAGGCAGGCAGACCCAAGATCTCTGCAGACTGCAGAGAGAAAGAGAGAGGGGCCATACATGCATATGGGTGCTAGGTAACATGCACATACAAATCCTCTCATCTTCATTTCAATCATACACCGACAAAGAAATACTCGCATAGATATAATGTGAAAAAACTCAAGCTCGTCATTAATGATATCTATCGGTGACGGGCTTAAATCACGGCCTGACAAAGATAACATATAATATCTTTACCAGGCCCCAATAGAAACCCGTCACCGATGACACTCATCGGTGACGGGCACCAACCTGAGGCTCGATTGAGATAACAATTAGGCCTGTCACCGATGAGTGTCATTGGTGACGGGCTCCAACCTGAGACTCGATTGAGATAACAATTAGGCTTGTCATGGATATGCTTCAAAATCATTTAATCTAGCCCGAGCGCCGATTCAGATCTACACATAAGCGCGAAAATTTTCCAAGTCCTCACATTGCGAACCCTAGCGCCACCACCATCCTTCGGAGCCCGTCGTCTCCGTCCCTCGCGTCCTCCCGAGCCCGACGTCGTCGTTCTCCCTCACCACCATCGTGCGTCGCCGTCCTCGAGCCCGAGCGCCGCCGTCCTCAAGCCCAAGCGCCGCCGTCCTCAAGCCCGGTCACCGAGTGTCGCCGTCCCTGAGCTCGAGCGCCGCCATACTCCAAGTAAGTCCATCTTCCTCATGTGTTGCTGTGCTTCCTCATGTACACATCTGAGATGAATGTTATGCTATGTATTGATCTAAGATGAATGTCATGCCCCGTATTCTCATCAAATCCTAGCCGTCGTGTCTAGTTTGTGCGCGTGTAACAAATTTTTGCGCATTGTTCTCGTTTTGTCCTCTAATTCGAAGTCGATTTTTAAAACGGTCATAACTTTCGCATACGGACTTCGATTGAGATGTTCCATAAATGAAAATCGATAAAAAAAATTTTGGATGCGTTCGTTCCCCACTTTGTTGGGTTCGACGATTTTATTTTTTCCAAAAACTGCGTAAAAGATTGTCTTTTCGATCCCGAAAGCTTTTGTCGTTTGTGAGCACGTCTTCTGAATTTTCCACCAGCAACGTCTTTCACTTGTTTAGGCTCAAATTTTCTATGGTTACCTCTCGTTTGCTCCTAAGTCAAGAAAAATATAAAAAGAAAAAGAAAAGGTCATTTTTCAAAAAAAAGTTCAACATCCCAAAAAAGAAAAAATAAAAAGAGGCAAAATAGGAACAAATATATATATGAATGAAAATTCCGAAAATAGGAACATATATTTTTGTAAATAATTGTATATGTGAATAAATTTTCAGTGGGCATGGCTAGCAAAGGCCAGAGGCTAGAAAAAAATTTTGTTTGTGAAACACTCAGCAGTGACGAGCCTAAACTTAAGCCCGTCACATATGAGTGTCATCTATGACGTGCTTAAGTTTAGACCCGTCACCGATGAATGTCATCTGTGACGGGCTTAAGTTTAGGCCCGACAAAGATAAGTGCATCAGTGACGGGCTTGTGCCCGATACAGATGATTTCTCACATCACTAACCTTTGCGCCGTGACAGACATTGTACCCGACACAAATGAGGGTTACCGTCCGACACAAATAAAAGTTCCTGTTGAGTGAGATAGGGAGAGTTGTTCTTGTCGTTAATTGCTGATGAACCAAAAATATTTAAATATATTAAAAAAGTGAAAACTCTCTGATTGAGGAAACCAAAGTTGCATGTAGATTTCAGTTTTGTGGTTGGAAGCTTAGATGCATAAGTAATAATCAGGGTACAGTTCAAGCTAGCTAGAAGAAGCAATGCAGCCGCAATGAATACAGCAGAGCAGCTTGTCGATCGATCAAGTCGCGTTCAGGCGGACATGGCGATAAGATGAGAAGATTCGTCGCCTTTCCAATGGTTTTGAGAACAATACTTGTTCGCCTGTGGTGCCGAAAAAAGATTTGCAGAATCAATCTACTGTTGCCCAGTGGTACCACATTGACACGTCCAAAAAAATACAAGCTGGCTTGATAGCTGCTTCAACTAACATTCTCGCTAACAACTCTTTAAAATACTGTATTTCCCAACTTATGTTTCCTCCTAAAAGTGTGGAGCATTTAAATGCGAGATTTGCACAAAGTCTTTATGTAATGTGGGACTTTAATTTGATACACGGTATAAAGTATATATACATAAATTAACAACCAGTGACGGAGCCTATTTCAGGGTGGCTACTAAGGGTTGACGCCGACGCGCACCGTGGGTTGTCGCTGAAAATGGGTGGCAACCAATAAGAACTTCGTTGCTGGCTGGGTCCCATGATAATGTTGTTCCATCAAAGTTAACAAAGATTTGATCCTGCTGTACATGCTCTACTTTCTCTTTGAAGTTCTTCTTTATGGTTCTTAAGAGGTACTGAGAAATATAGATATATAAATTTTAGCACTAATAATAATATATGAGACATATAGATAGAAAATTAGCACGGCAAGATACATTACATCTCAACGCATTCTGCGTACTAAACATAATTTATTATGCTCTACATATTAGGTATTAATATATATCTATTAATCCTTAAAAATCCACTAAATTTTATACAAATATTACTAAGCTGCCAGGTGACGTTGCTCCTAAATGTCACGGGGCATTATCTAATTTCATCATCGATTTTTACTTATATTTTTAGATCACTAGATTATATATTATATAGTATATACAATACCTTCCTCCTATATACGAGAGGAATATGTAACAGTTGGTTGATAAAAAACAAAAGTACGTACGGAACATACGATTGGAAAAAAAGCTTACGCACGGTTCGCCAGAAGAAAAAAACGTACGTACTATACAAAAGAAAAACAAAAAACAAATGTACGTAGTACCATCAGAAAATATCAACGATATCTAAAATATAATTTTCTACCATATAAATATAAACAGATATTATTTCACAAATACACACAAATATACGCAGTTAAACTAGATCATTATAAGTATAAAATGTCAAATCAATGGTCTTCAAACGTTCATATATATTTTAAAGTATCAAAATTATATATCTATTTTGTGATCATATTGTATTCCTTTAATTAAATAAACATTGATGTATTATAGAAGTTAGATAATGGTCTTAAATACAACACGCCACAAAGAGCTGATAATTAAGAATTAATGTTATGATACTTTTTAAATAGTTCCACATTATATTTTTAGGGTGTCAAATATCACTTGAAAATATACAATGATAATTTAAATCTATATTTGTAAAAAATAAAACAACAAAATTTAATTTTATTTTTTAAGTAGATATGATTTAATTTTAATTTATTTAAACTCAAAGTTTTTTTTGTAATTTTTCGGTATTTGAGAAGTGAGTAGCATAGATGGTACATAGATGTGAAAAATATTATAAAAATATTTTAGCCAATGATTTTGCTATAATACAACCTCTTAACCCATTATAAGATTTATGGTTATATATGTATGTTTTGTTTTCTTGGCCAAATAGTTTGACAACAAATAGATCAAGTGACATATGCCATAAATTACTCATGATATATTTTCATGATATATTTTCTTATAGTTGAGAAATTCCAACATATGAGACATAATTGATGTATGTATGTCGTACACCCCACTGACATGAGTAATTATACTCCCATGAATTACATGAATTAGTTATTGTATGTAAGTTTGAAAAATAAATACATTTTTAAAGGTGTCTCATATAATTATCAACAATAGGTGTTGAAAACAAACCCGTGCTACCCTATAGATATTTGTCAAAATATAAATAACCATATGACGCTCTGAAGATTATTGGTGGTATATCTCTTTAGTTATAATTTTTTATACCATCGAATGATTAACGTCGCTTATTTTTAAAAGAGAGTATTCTATCATACCATAAAACTTTGAGTAGTAATGATTAATACCATAAACAAATAGGGTCTACTCTATACAATAAATCTACTCAAAACTTAAAAAAACTATTTTAATCATCTTCATCTTATCTTTGTCCTTCCTTGAAGAGCATCAAACATGGACAACAGAATTTGCTACGCTCTCATAAGTATAGCAGGAGCATACATATAGCATATGGCTGAGTTGAGGCGGCTCCAGTGAAGGCCACCATCACCAATAGTGCTCAACGTACTACTTAACAATGCAATACTCCATAAGAGTGTGATGATAAATTAAACATTAAATTATGCTCATCAATAGTGCTCAACGTGCTACTTAGCGATGCAATACTCCATAAGAGTGTGATGGTAAATTAAACATTAAATTATGCTCCAGACTAGTCTGAAGAGATATGGCTACATTACTCTATGACCCATATGTCAAGGCAACAGAAAAAAAAAGTTACCGGCTACAATCGACTTTTTCCATTAGAGGGGTATTTATGTGTAACTTTTAGACGCTATCTCATTAATTGATACAAGTGGTATTTTTAGAATATTTATATATAGATTTGGAAATAAGTAAAACATAAACACTTAGGTATAGTGAATATTTTAATGTACTAATGATGTAGGCTTTATTTTATTGGTATATATGAAGTTTCATCTAGATACTCATGTTTTAAACAACTTTTTAAGCATTATTTTTATAATAAAATAAATAAGATGCCTGTGCATCTGTGCAGTCTTCCTTCCAGTTTTATATGTAAATTGTTCATCGAGATGTTTTCTAAATTGGATTTTGTAAGAAAATTTCTCCATTGGATTAAGCGAAATAAAAGTGTTTCTCTGATCCACTTACAGACTTTTACAAAATATTCATTCATGGACAAATAACAGACCGTGGCACTTTTAAAGGTTGGTGAACTAGTTTAGGTATAATTGGGTTTGAGTTACACAAAAGATAGATTAGCAATTTAAGAATGCGATGGAATAATACATATACGTATTAACTCAAAACACCACCTACCAAATGAAAGGGCTAGTTAACGAACACCCGCGTGTCAAGGAGGCGCGCGCGATCATCGGCCTTGTTTTTTTTTCTTAGCACGTGACGTAAAAATGGAACTTTTCTAGGTTGCCTATACATGCTCCCAAAGAATCAGACATGCATACATGATTTGTTAACCGAAATATTAATACCAGATTTGATTTTTAGCCTTCATGATTGATATTAACGTTAAATTTGATTTTAGCCTCCATGATTTGTGGATCAAAATAACGTCAATTTTCTTATACAACTATTTCTATGAAATATTTACACGTTGATATTTTACAAGCATATAGTTTATACATAGAAAGTTTACATGTATGTTTACATGCATAAAGTTTGTATGTAGAAAGTTTATGCATAAAATTTTTACATGCTTAAAAGAACCATTGATTTTTCATCAATAACCAAATTTTGTTATAATTATTAAAAAAATCAAAATTTGTTATAAAAGGATTTTTGCCGATAAATTTATCAATAAATTTTATAGTAACAAATATTTTTTAATAGATAATGTTGAAATAACCATGGCTGAAATAAATCTCCATTCTTTGTTTAATAGATTTCATCTCATTCAAAATTTCAAGTATATACACTACTACTACTACAGAAGAGGCCAAAGGTGTCGTTGGGAAATTACCCTCTGAGGCGCCGGTTTTCCCAATCGGCACCTATTGGTCGGCACCAATGACCAAAGTCATTGGTATCGGTTCTTCAACCAGCACCTATTCAGACGAATATGTATCGGTTCGTGTAGAACCGACACCTATACGGACCGAACCCCATTCAACGAGGTGCTCCTAATTTCTTCTTATGGGCCCACTCCTTTAGCCAGACCCACCATATTTACCGGACCCACCAAATTTTTCCACGCAACTACGTACCTTGATGACAGGCCCTTTTTCACGCCCGCGAGTTAGAGTTACAGGCACGAACGACTGAGTCTAGCTGGCCATGCGCATGAGAGATGTATATTTAAGCTAGTGTTGGTCTTGTTCGGCAAGCGGTATGGTACTAATCGAGGGAATAGTGTTTTTCTGAGAATAGGTGGCGGTTCTTATTACAAACCGCCACCTATAGTATAGGTGCCGGTTTTACTATTCATCCGATACCTATTCGCGAAGAATAGGTGGCGGTTCGTAATAAGAACCGTCACCTATAGTATAGGTGTCCGTTTTATTATTCATCCGACTTCTATAGATATAATAGGTGTCGAATTTAATTGAACCGACATTTTTTAGACCGATACCTATGAGCTTTTTTAGTAGTGATACCAATCGCAACGTTAAAAATTTCAAACAAACTACACACAAACATGAGTAGAAGTGACTCCCGGGCAGACGTATGGGGCAGACGTATGTGGCGTGATCGCGTGCCCAAGACGCGCGCGGTCACCCGCCAACTAAACTCCCCCTACCAAATGTCTTTGTCTTTTTTCCCTGAAAACACCAAATGTCGGAGTAGTCATTTTCTCCTTTTGCATTTACTCTGCTTAACAAATTTTAGGACATCCAAGAAGTGAAGAACACTGCCACATATGTTGCAGCTGCTATTGCTGTGCTACCGCAATAAACTATGCCGAGCACCTTCGAAACAGACACAAAGTAAGATATGTGGTACACTTATCTATCAAGTATATATAGAGGAAAAAACGCTGCAGATACAAAGATATTTGTTTTAAACTGTTTTTACTCTATTGTACACCAACAAAACAAAATATGTAGAAAGCTTAAAACACCACTAGTTACAAATTTAGAATTGCATTTGGTGTTCATTTTCTCTTAAATTCTTCGCTTGCTTTCAATCTAGACAACCCGTTTTGGAGGATAAAATAAAGACCCAATCGACGTGGTCTCGCTTCTCAACCGAGAAAAAGAAACAAAAATATACCCAGACAAAAAATATATATACATTGATCCCGTGTATCCACAAACCGAAAAAAAATCTGGACTATATCAAGGACATGTAAACCACCATTACCATTATTTGAGCTGCGGCTCATAGCGATGCTACCTATATCAATTGCTACTCTTGTTTCATATGTATGGTACAATTTCTGTCTCTAATGTTAATTCCAATGGTACGAAAGACCAGCCTTATGCTTTGAACATGCCATCATATCCCTAATTACAATCAGTTAGAGATCTTCAAGATTTTGCTAGAATCTTCTGCACAGCAGAGCTAGTTCCTAGCTTCCCAAAGAGGGGGGGAAGCTAAACAAAACGTCCCCCCTGTGGAATTCCTCTGCTCCGTGCTGCTGTGCAGCTCAGTTATCTCTATTGACATATATACTCATTCAGGATCAATGCAATCATGAATGTTTTCTTCCTCTTTTCTCTCCCTCTTTTTCGTTAATTATCCTGCCAAGAACACAAGAAAAAACATTGGTTATAATCCTACGTATACAGATGAAGACACAAGAGATAGGTATACTACGTTAAGTATTATTGACTAGTATACAGATGGCGACAACCTTAGAACATTACAAAATGATTGACATGGCTAGGCAAGCCGCACGCATGAGGAAGCTAGAATGACCTTTGTTTTTGGGCATAAGGAAAATTTTGTCCGAAAATGATGGATTCTTGCACCACCTTGCAAGCTTATCTTGTCCAATTGCACCAGATTTTTTTTATAATAAGGATTTTATTTGCAGCAAAAATGCGGAGCCACTTGGTAATTTTCAGATGGCAAGTAGTTTTCTCATGATAGTAACAGTAGACAAGTTGAACTAATAATATGTTTTAGTACTATGATTGTGTTGTGTGAAAGAAAGGAAGAAATAAAGAAAATGTTTATGAGGGTGATGAACTGATGACTGGTGAAGAATATTCATGGTTCCAAATATAATTGATTCAACTAAAATTGTATATATGTATTGCATATAGAAGTTCTATTAATTTTGAAAGAACCATATTCAAGTATTTCTAGGCTTTATGAACTGAAAATTATGTGGACAATCTCCACGGCATTAATCATTGGGCTCTGAAAAGTCAAGCTTCTTTTCTTGTCCCTTTCCCCCCTCTTTTTTTCCTTTCTTGTCCATATGCCTTTGTTCTTTGTTCCTATGGAGTCAAAATCCCTTCTTTCTTGTGCTTACAGGTTTTTTTATAGGCAGAGCACATATGACCTCTACGTTGATTGATATAATTACCACTTGCCCCCATAAGAAAGCCACTGATATAAGTACATATGTAAGCGTCAGATATATATGCTAATCACATATAGTAAACACCTAACGACTATGAGACAAAAATGTACGGCTTCCCGATCACGCTTACTCCAATAATACTATTAAGTCGTTGACATATTGATTGTGTCTAGGTTGTCCTTGGAATTTTGAACATGTCTCGCAATTAAAAATTAAATATTTACTTCCTTCTCTCTTGAATAACTGCCAGTTTTAGCACATACTTTAAAATAATTATATTATAATGTATGAAAGTTGTATGGTTATAATTATGATGTTACACCCCTTTGACAAAATAACTTATTTTTTATGTACTTACAAATTCTTCGTAAAAAAGATAAGTGGTAAGTTTATATTAGAATAGCGTGGGAAGTCAATTATTTAAAAACAGATGAAACAGGAGCACATATTTTTTAGCACTGCTTCTCAAAGATCATAAGAAACTCTCAATAAAAATCATTTTCCTAAACCAAACTTATGTTACGTGAACTACTACAATTTAATAGGAATAGAAGTAGAAGTTGAAGTAGAAGGATCCCATACCTGGTCGTGTTGGTGCATTTTCAGGAGGCGGCATGCTTCCATTTGGCACGTCAAGCGCTGGATTTTGCTGCTGCTGCACGGCCTTAGCCCCCAACTGATAATACCCCACTCCCTGCAAAAAATGCTGTCCCAAAACCTCAGCAAATATTTTGCACAAATTGTCTCAAACAAGCAGGAATTTTACAGGGATTTTTACAATTTTAGAATATTTGAGAGGGGGCAATTTGTAAGACCTGAGTCGTCGTTGGATGTAGGTGGTTGACGCCGAGGTAGTGGGCGTACGGCTCCGCCAGGCCGACCGCCGCTGCTGTCGGCGGCGGCATATGGCCGCGGTACCCCGGCGAGCCGTGGGCGAGGTGGTTCACCGGCGGGGTGGGCACCACCGGCTGCGGCGCCGCCATGAACGGCATCCTCGGCATCGCCGCCGCCGCTCCCATCCCAACGCCCATCCGCGGCAGGTACTGGTGCATCCCCGGGAACATCACCGGCGGCGCCATCCCGCTCCCCATCCACATCATCTGACAAAAAAAAAACGCGGCAAGATATTGAGTACTACTTTCATTCTAAAATATCAAATTAAATACGTCGTCTCAGTACTATAATTTAGATAAGCCAAACTGCATCACTAAGTGCAGCTGCGTATGATTGGCTGGCTCACCTGCAGCTGCAGTTGCAGAGACTTGAGGTACTCGATCGCCTCGTCCAGCATCGACGCCTTGTCAGTCTAGTACAAGGTGATTAGCGTGTTAATCTATGAGGATTAGTGAGTGAGTGATTAATTAGTGTGTAGTTTAGTTAAGTTGGTTACCTTGTTGCAGTGTGGTATGAGCTCTTGCAGGGCTCTCATCTTCTCGTTGATCCTGTCCCGTCTCCTCTGCACAAATGGCGCCAATGGCGTCAGACTCACACACAGCTGCCCATCGATGGCGTGGCTAACAAAGAAGGAAAGAATGGAGGAGCGTACGCACCCTCTCGGAGAGGTTGTGCACCTCGGCGGCGCGGCTCCTCCGCGCCGTCGTCATCTTCGGCGGCGGCTTGCGCGCCAGCGCCGCGGACTCCGACTCGGCGTCCTGCATTGCATTCCATGCGCCGCCGTGTCAGTGTCAGTGTCAGTGAGTCTCTCTGTTCGTGTTCGAGAGGAGGAAGACGAGAGGCATGGCGTCCTAGTCCTACCTCGCTGGGGCTCTCAGAGTCCTCGGTGGTGTCGAGCCGCTTGCGCTTGCTGCTCCGGTTGCTGGTGCTCGTCGGCTCCGTCGTGGTGGTGGTGCCGAAGCAGCAGTTGGACCGCCCCGACGACGACGCCACGGTGGTGGCCTCGTGCCCGTGCCCGTGCCCATGGCCGCGCCCGCCGCAGGGGATGGCGTTCGCGCTCCCCACCGCCGAGGGCAGCGCGCCGCCGCGCCCGGGCTCGCTCGCCGTGCGCTGCCGCTGCTGCACCTGCACCTGGTTGCTCCCGCAGATGCTCGACCCGATCGCGCTCAGCATCGATGACGACGCGCCGCCAACCTCCATCTTCCGCTCCGCGCCGCCGGACGTCCTCGCCCGGACGAGCTCCGACAGGTCGCCGGCGTTGTCTCCGCCGTCCGCCAGGCTCATCGTCTGCTGCCTGGAGCAGGACGCGTGCGTCGACTTGGGCGGCGGCATCAGGTCGCGCGGCGCCTCCGACACCGCGCACGGCCCACGACGCTTCCCCTCCGCCATTGCCGCGTCGTCCCTGCAAGGCTTGCCTTCGCCGTCGCCGTCGACGACGCCCGGCCCAGTAGCCACCCCGCCACCGTCGCCGTCGCCGTCGCGACGGGCGCCTCGTAGAAGAGGTCCGAGAAGATGTCCTTGTCGAGCGAGTCGGCGAGCGCGAACGGGAACCACAGGCCGGCCTCGTCTTCTTGCACCGCCGCCGCCGCTGACCCTTGCGCCGCCAGCGCCTTCTCAGGCGGCCTCGGCGGCAGCTTCCGGTGATTCTGGCTCTGCATGACGACATGGCCGTTGCACCAGAGCAGCTCAATGAGGTTGTCGTCTTCGCTGCAAAAGCACAAACACAAAAAACCAATCAAGAGAACATCAGAAAAAATATCTGCATCCTAGATCAAACCAGAGAAATTTCTGCTTCGATGAAGCGATCCAGTGCGAACCCGAGTGTCCTGGAGGCGTCACCCATGTTGCTCCAATCAGGGACGAACTGGTTCATCGCTCATCAGATGGCAGCAACCATGGATGACGAGACGACGATCCCCCTTCACCTCGCTGCAGAAGCAGGGCACACAAAACAGAAACTTCTTCAGCTCCAAGAACAAAAACAACAACAAAAAGAGCTTCTTCTTTTTCTAATAAAATTAACCATTTTTATTAGAAAAGAAGCGAAGAACATTGGAATAACTTTTTTTCCTTTTTTTAGTGAAGAAGCTGTAATTCTGCAGCAGTTACTTACGATTACCTCGTTAATTAAAACAATAAAGAAAAGCATGCATGCAACTTGTCCACAAAGGCGTAGAACAGTGCAAGAAAAGAACTCCACAAAAGTATATCAAAAGAAAGAGAGATAAACTAAAAGAGAACCAAGAACTAACCTAAGTAGGCGCTCAGCTGAGCTGAAGGCTGGGTGCTCAGCTCAGCTCAGCCAATAGCTTCTTTTCCCTTGAGAAGCTTCCAATAGCAAGAAGGCCAGAGACCAGAAGCAGAGCAGGGAGGAGGCGGAGGAAGAAGAAGAAGAAGAGCAAGGGCGGGACCGGCCTTGGCTTGGCACAAACGGTGGGCCTTTAAGTAGCTGTACAACATTGCGGTTGAATTGAACTGGATTCCTTCAGATAGAGACGCTGATAGATAGGCGAGAGAGAGAGAGAGAGAGAGGCCGGGGTCCGGACAGGGGAATGAAATCAATAGATGATTACAGGAGCAGAGGAGAGATTACTGGTAGTACAGATTTTGTACATGTGCATCGCCCAAGGAGACCGGGCGTGTGGTATCGTGTGATCTTTTTTACTTAACCATTTCGAGTAACTTCCTAAGTTCCTAACGGTAGCCGCATCTAGAATCAAACAATAAGAACTAACCCAACCAGAAAACATGAATGGTTGGATCACCAAAAAAAACCAAAACATTTTATGAGATGAAAAGTTACTCTCGAATTGACGGAGACCGGTCTAATCGGAGTTGATGCGTCGATCGACCATAAGAATATCTCTGGTCTAACCGGTGTAGTAGCTCCTATCTGACCGAGCAATCTCACCGCCGTCGCTTGTCGCCGCCATCGGTCCAACCGCCGTTGTTCCGCGGGTCCGACCCTGGTGCGATGCCGCCAGTCTGACCGTCGTGCACTCTCGGTGTGACCACCGAAACTTGAGCAAATACAAATCAAAAATCTCTCAAAGTATATTGAACTTTATTGCTTCTATTCGTGTTTACAAAGTGCAGCAACAATACTCTTATTACAAATCTCGACTAAACTCGAAACCCTAACTTTTCTCTAAACTCAACTCTCACAAAATCGATATGAAACCTCAACACCTCTCCGCTCGCAACCCAGGGAGAGAAGGATAGTTCACTTGAAAGCATGATAGTAAAAAGGGGAAGGATTCCCCAAGCAAGAAATTGGCAAAAGACCATTGAAAAGTGTGATTTAATAAGTTGCGAATATGTATGCGCTGGCAACGTATGTGATTGGAGCCCATGGCCATCCTGAGGATGAGAACGAGCAGAACACTCCTTGGGACTGCGGAGTCGATGTCGAGGATATGTTCTCCGACTTGAACTAATGTCGTTGTCGGTGATGATGTCGGTGAAAATGCCCAGAGGCCGGATGTGCTTTGAGCATCGCCAGCCACGAATCCAACTTGTACAGAAGTCCTAATACCCTAGAAAACCTCCCCGTACAAGACACAAACTTCACAAATGCCAATCATATCAAATTTGGAGTCCTTCCAAATTTGACTCCTCAGCCCATACGTATACAATATCCCTATCATATGTCACATGGAATCTTCACGAACCACGTGCATTATTCTTTAGCCTAAGCATCTCACATGATATCCTGATTGTCCGAGCGTCATCTTCTCCCAAGTTGACTCTCCATCCATCACCAGCAATACTCTCCCGAGGCATCAAGACATACCTACACATGAATCAAACAAGAAACCATATTCGATCACAATTTCTTTCGCAACTAGACTCAACATTAGCACATAACAGTATTACATACATATAGAATCCATCTAGTAGTCATAAACATGAATTAATCATGAGTATCAAAATAAACAACCTAAATCTCGACTCAGGGTCAGCCGGTTAGACCATTGGGCTGGCCGGTTTGACCTTGCAACACATGCTGGTCTGACCTGCTTAGTCCATCCGGTTTGATTGGTCCCACAGTCAATCATCCACATCACCAATAATCTTCAAATATCAAAACCAATTATCTCTTATGCCAATTATTCATCATAAAATAATCAAAACACACTTTGATTTCACAATCTTCTCCTTGATGAACACATTAGCAAACCCATCAAAATGTAGTTGTTTTGATGTTTGAAAAAATAAAACCAAAGAAGTGGTAAAATGCATCGGAGTGCTCAAAAATTAAGAAAAAAACTTCTCTCCCTTTTCAAAAGAAAGAAATTTCCCCCAATTGAAAACATGCACATTTTATATCTCTTCTCCCCTTTTTAACATTGATTTCATCAAGAATTAGGATTTAATATTCATATCAAAATTCAAGAGCTTGGAATTATACTGAGAGCAATTCAAGATCATATGTTGCAAAATAAAGAAGATAAATTAATCAACTAGATAACAAGCATGCAGAGTAGAGTATAATCATGAACCAAAGATATTCCAGTTAAGTTTAAGTCAATAATCAAGATTCATGACTTCAAACAATTTATAATGCAAACATATTCATTAGTAAATAGGTTGAAATACATATGTCCATGTTGCATTTTTACTCATTCTCAAACTAAGCACTAGTTTTAATATTACATATTTTATTAATTCAAGTAAAAGAATTAAGTGTCATGCATCATCTCTCTTAAAAGCAATATCTAAGCCTCATGAAAAGACTAAAAATGCACACAAGCTATACTAGCGACAAATAGATCTTAATTATATTGCCGGCATGCACAAGAATATACAAATAGACATATTTAAAACAAAGCTCTCATTATCTCTTTTTTATTTTATTTTCATATTTGCTTGATAAAATAAAGAGCACAAACTCTCCCTCAAATCATGCCAAAAGGAAGAACAATTTCCAATTCTTCACGAAGAAAAGCAAAACGAGAAGTATTTGGTTTAGTGAAAATATCAACAAGTGACAACTTTGTATCCAAAACTTTCAATTCAACATCTCATTTCTCAACATGATCCCTCAAAAGTGAAAGCGAATATCAATGTGCTTTGTGCATGAATGTTGTATGGGATTTTGAGCAATATTAATAGCATTTGTGTTATCGCAAAAGAGAGGAACTTTTTCAAAAGCAAGACCATAATCTTTCAAAGTAGATATAAACCAAAGAATCTGAGAACAACAACTAGCAGCTGCAACATATTTAGACTCAATAGTTGATTGAGCAACACTAGATTGTTTCCTAAAAGACCATACAATCAATGAAGTAACAAGAAAATGACATGTTTCACTAGTGCTTTTTCTATTAATTCTACAACCAACAAAATCAGCATCAGAGTACCCACTCAAGCAAATAGAAGATGAAGTAGAATACCAAATTTAAACTCAAGAGTGTGATTTAAAAAACCTCATAATCCGCTTGACGATGCGAAGCATGTGAGAAGCTTGAAAGCGAGCATAGAAACACACAATAAATTGTATGTTTGGCCTTGAAGCAATAAGATACAATAAAGATCCAATCATACTTCTATACTCCTTTTGATCAAACAGCTTCACCATCTTGGATCCAACACAACAGTAGACCCAATTGGTGTAGAAATTGGCTTGCATGTATCCATCTTAAAACATCGTAGAAGATCCTTGGTGTACTTTGTTTGATGCACAAACATACATTGAGGTGTTTGCTTGATTTGTAATCTCAAACAATACGATAACTCACCCATCATGCTCATCTCAAATTTCCTGCTCATTATCTGAGAAAACTCCATTACCAAAGCATGAGATGAACAACCAAAGATGATATCATCCACATAAATCTAAATGAAAAATTTATATTACCATGCTTAAGAACAAAAGGAGTTTTCTCTATTTTTTTCATTTGAAAACCTTTTTCAAGTAAAAAGTTTTTAAGTCTATCATATCATGCAATATGTGCTTGTTTAAAACCATACAAAGCTTTTGACAATCTAAAACTCGATGGTTGTTTAACATAAACTTCCTTCTATATAAAAATGTTTAGAAAAGAACTTCTAACATTCATTTGATACAATTTAAAACCTTTTGAAGCAGCAAAGCCAACAAAAGTCTAATTGCCTCACTTCTAGCAACAGGAGCAAAAATTTCATCAAAATCTAAACCTTCCACCTGAGTAAACCCTTGAGCAACAAGTCTAGTTTTATTTCTCATAATTAAACCATCCTCATTTTGTTTGTTTTTGAAAACCTAATTAGTTATGTCAGTCTAAAGGACAAGACATACCTTCTATACTTGAGTTCATGGTATATGGCAATACCATATAACTAAAGATATACATGAATGTGTCCTTTGATTATGGAAAAACAGTGAATATAGAAGGAAATTGTCTTTCCAAAATAGAATATGTCAGAGTCCTATAAGGGGAAGACAAGGTCTCCTTAGCCCGTATCCTGTTCTAGTTCTTCGAGTTCTACTTAGAGAAGAAGGTAATATACCCTATAAATACTAGGTTTCCCCGGTGGAGGAGGGACATCGAATCATAAGCCATAGTCACCAGCCCCATCGAGAAGCAAGCTAGAGGAATCTAGAGCCATATTTGCCAATTAGATCTTGTCGGGTTATTCTCGACGGATCCTAGTCGACGAGTGAGTTTTGCCATCTTACTCTCTCTTTGTAATCCATGTGGTATTCCCTCATATAGTCATATAAACTGGATTCGGGCTATTACTCTATACAGAGGGCCTGAACTAGTATAAATTCTTGTCCCGTGTTTTCTTGATATAATCTCACGTATACCCTAGTTCTAATGTTCCCTGTACCCTCCAAATACCGTCTTCAGGTATAGCCCATTGACAATGGCGCGCCAGGTAGGGGGCTTGGTGCAAAGTGATCTCGACGAGATGACTTCAAGAACTGGATTTTTTGACAAAGGCTTCTATGATCGTCTTGGCCTAGGAAATCCAACCCATCCAACCTTCGCTTTGGTCTATGTCAGGTCCATCGTCTTCCTGGTGTTCACTACCATCCTAGCCATCCTGTCTTTGGCTCTTGCCGAAAATGCCATGACAACGTAATAGGCGAACAATCTTCCGACAGCGGCCACTTCTTCGGTATATACTGAGAATTATGTGCCGACGTCTCAATTTGCCGATGGACTTCCTAAGGCGGTCAACATCTCGGCTCCCGCCGAGAACCAAGTACCGTCAAGGAAATCCATCGACAAGCACTCCAATTGGTGTGCAAGACTTCAACATGTTCTTTAAGGAATTCTCGGATTATTCATCAAGTGAAAGTTGAACTCGATGCCTGCAAGGAACGAGATATCCAATGCACTTCCCCATTCAAGGTGTTGTGCCTGATACTTAAGTCTAAAGGTCACCCCTTGACCGGATGCAATACCTTCCTCAAGATATCCAAATCCATGGCCTCTACATCTCATATAGGTACCCCATTTTCATGTTGTTCGATTCACTATTGCCGAGATCAATCTAATGACGCATCGGTGAATGACAACACCCATGATAACTTTGATTGGATGGTTAGGTACATCGACATCGGTTCTTCACAGCTTGGACGAACCCAAATCAACATGGTCAAACTTGCTTCGTAACGTGAAGGTGATCGATGTGGCAGTCGACAATCTAGGCACTAACGACCGCACACGGGACACCATCGAGGAGGGAGAGATCGACTCCCAAAACAAGACTCCCGACCTGGTCGAGCCCGTCGATACGACTACCAAGCACCTGACCACCGTCAAAAAGCTGCTACAACAAGCTCCATTCGATTTGGTAACTCATCCGGACGCAGATGCTTGGTTGGAGCGAATCAGGTCTACCATTCCCAATCTTAGCTCTGCGTTCAAGGCTGTTGAAACTCCACCTGTCCCATAGGAACCCCCTCAAAACGATGAGATCCCTAAGGATGGGGACGTGGCCAATGGTCCAAACACCAACAATGGAGAACCTTGTCAAGCTCCACAATGACGACATGCTCGGCAGACGCCTCCCCATCAAAATGCTCGTGATCTCCATGACCAATTGAGTGGCTGAAGGCAAGAGCGACAAGATCAACGTGATGCCGACCACCAACAACCCTGTTTGTCCAGCATGGTAGGGGTTGACGCTGGGATGACAATCGCAATCAGAAGAACCCAAATAACGACCGAGATCATCATGACCAACAAAGCTGTCAGGACGATAACGATCATGGTCGACGAGATTATCATGATGTCCAAGAATGACGAGATTCATGATCCCCAGCTCCAAGGCAGGACCAAAGCCGTGATCACCGATCCGGAGATCACACTCCCGCATGGTGATCCCTCGTCTTCATCGCATCATCAACCAGAGGCGGGTTGCGTATGCCACGAGGTCGGCGACCACCTCTTCTACCTGAAGGCGGATGTCGAACCTTCAAACATTCCCTCCGAGAAGTCAGATGGCCTCCCAAATTTTGCCCCGTAGTGGTGGTGAAGTACGACAGCAACACCAATCCCAAAGAGTTCTTGCACGTCTACTCCACCGTCCTCTACGCGGCCGGCTCAGATGAAAATTCACTTGCGAATTACTTGCCGGCTACCTTGAAGGGTTCTGCTTGGTCGTGGTTGGTGCACCTCCCTTCCTCCTCAATTTCTTCCTAGCCAGATCTTTAGAAACAATTCATCGCCAACTTTCAAGGCACCTACAAGAAACATGCGGTCGAGGATGACCTGCATGCTCTTCGACAGAAGACTGGTGAGCCCCTCAGTGATTTTATCAGGCGATTCAACGAATTCCGGAACACAATCCCTGAGATCATCGATGCTTCTGTGATACGAGCATTCAAGTCAGGCGTCGGAGACCATTACATCATACAAGAGCTAGCGACAAGATGGATCACCTCTGCCATGAAGTTGTTCGAGATCATCGATAGGTGCGCACACGCAGATGAATTAGTTCGGAGGAACTAAGAAGAGAGAAGCGGTTGAGGAGAAGCAACCAACCAAAAAAGACACCCCAGAATCAAATTAGAAACTTGGCCAAGGTTGAAAGAAGGGTGGGAAGTGAAAGACGCACACGAAGGTCCTTGTCGCCGAAGAAGGTACCACTTGTCCTCCACAACCATCCCTCAAGACAACTATCCAGTCCAATAGTGATGCTGTTGACGGTGGTTAAATACCGACCAACCGTCACATATCTCAAAAATAAAGGGGAGTTAGCATTTCTTACATGCATATAGGTTTAGAATTAATAAAGTTCCACATGTCCTTGTAGATTATTTGAGTGCAGGTAGTTATCCACAGAAATGAGGTGAAAGCATGCTTACATGGCAAAGAAACACAACTCCGACCAATCGACGATCGCCACGTCATCCTCCCATGGATCCAAGGGGCCACAAATAGGACTAAACCGACTTCAACCGTGGGCCAAGTGTGGACCCCCGTTTTTGGAACGGGAATCTTTCGTGTTCTTAGTACCATTTCCCTGGATCGAGTAATTGGTACCCACAAAATACAGTACTGAATAATCAGGTGCACATGCACGAATAGTCTTACAATGAAATTATTACAACGATAGGCCCGAAGGCAATGTTCACCACACAGGACCTCATGGTCCGGATACAACACAAAAGCAGAAATTAGATACGGCAGCGGAATAGAGGCAGCGGCATGTCAATTGCCACAGGCAACGACCGGGGCTAAGACCTAGTAAGCGCCATCAACATCTTCGCCCTCCTGGTAGTAGGCGTAAGGATCCTCCGATTCTTCAGTCCCACCATCTGAAGGTTTGTGCGTATAGCAAGGGTGAGTACCAACCGTACTCAGCAAGCCAACACGGAAGTGATGCATATGATAGGGTTATTCAAGGAATGGCTGGAGCTCTTTTGCATAAAGCCAATTTTCACAAATCTTTTCACAAGCCTAACAACTAGCCAAGTCAAGTTTTAGTTCCATAGTTCATTAATTCGGCGACGGTTCTGTCTACCATCCATCGTGATTCCAAGGATGGCTTCCCGCCTCCGATACGTCATGGTTTTCTGGGGAATCCACCCCTTCTCTCATCTCGAGAAGTTGATCCACCAGCGAATAAAATCGTCATGCAAACCCATCCCAGCAGTTTTAAGTTTAAAGTCTAGCCAAGCGAAAGTCTTGTCACGATGTTCGATATCCGCGAGCACGGCTATTCGAATAGATTGATTCATTCACACTGCAGTGGATGTACACTTTACCCGTAGTCCGCGACAGCCCAACACATGAGCCTACGTCCCAACACATGAGACGGTCATGGCAAAGCCTTTCGATAACCTCACTTTGGCAGTACCCGCTCCATGAACTTAAGCCCTCATGCACTCTAGCCGTCATTTTCTAGCAGTGAGAGGAGTTTTGGCGCACCAGGGGTAAGGGGAAATTTCCTCAATATTTAAGTTCAATTAATGTCGATTTAATTCCACCATTCGCAACATAGGCCGCAGCCTCATCCTCATCACACAAACCACATCATAAAGAACCATCTATGCAAGGATACTGCCTCCGCTCGGCTATCTAGTCAGCTAGGTCTATACCCATTCGAGAAGTACGGTTGTACTGGCTCGTTTCCCAGCTATCTCATGGCTCGGTCCTTAATTGACCAGGGTCGGCACTTGCCTTTTCCGGAATCCACCCAAATCATCCGGCCGCCCCAGTCTAAAACATTTGTATAGCATTTTCAACTTTCATCAAACTTAGTTCATCATTCTCATGGCCATGTGGCGCTCATGTCTCCACAGGCCGCATCTCAACTACCTTCCCTAAGGTAGTTGCCCAAGCACAAAGCCTCTTTATAAATCATGAGTATGCAGGGATCTAGTATAAGCAGGGCTAAGCATTTTTACCGAAGTTAGCCTCCGGTCATATCACATCGAAGGTTACAAAGAATAATTCTAATGGCAATCAATATCAAGGCAGGGTATATCAAGCATAGGTACATATCTGTGTAAAGCATGCAATTTCTAATTAAAATCAACATCATTTCGCAAAGTAGGATCAATATGTTCAAAGAGTATGATGACTTGCCTTGCTCGCACGCTTGTGGAGTGGTGTCTTCAACGGGGTCGATGCCGGTCTCTTCAGGTGCTACCCGTACGTGCTAAAAATCAATCGACTCTGAATTAGAATCCCATATAACACCAAAAAAGGTCAAAAAGATCCGAAAAAGCCTCAGAAACGATTCCAAGCGCTAAGCCCAAATTCCTACTTAAGTTTGTACTAAGAACGCCCCGGAAAACTCCAAGTTTTGACATCGGGTCGACGACTTAGGGTTTTCGCAAAACGACGATCGTGATTTGTTCGAGAAAATGGATTTGAAAAATATCCATGGAGGGATTAGTGCTTGAGGTTTTGAAGGTCCGAGCACAAAAGAGAAACATATTTAAATGGCGAGAAAGAGCTAAACGAAATTCAGATTCAAAAACGACGCAAAACGGAATTTCGGAAAAGTCCGGATTTGATTTTTAAATTTTCGTACCGAGAAAACATACAAAAATATACTTTAATTTTGCCCAAAATTTTACTCAAACCTTCCCAAAATATTTTTCCCAATTTCCTAAAATTTTTCCAAATTTGTTTCCTATTTTATTTTATTTTATTTTTTTTCTTTTTTTTCTTTTTCAGCGCCACTGTTCATTGCACGCTAGGTGCTCGACCGAGGCGCACCAAAATAGAGACGGCGGCGGCGCTAGCGTGCAAGGAAACCGGGCGGCGACGGGGCTTACCGGCGACGGCGGACCTCGGGAGGTGCGGTGGGCACGGGGACCTCGGCGCACGGCGGCGACGACGCTTTTGGGCTCGGGAAGGGAGAAGAGAGGGTGGCAGCGGTGCGGCAAAGGAGCGGGGTCGCCGGCCCTTTTATAGGCGCGCCGGGAGGGAAGATGGAGGAAGGGGGCCGGCGCCGCTGGTGCCACGCGGCGGCGGTAGGGCTTGGGCCGGCTCGGAAGCGCGCGACGTGGCGGAAGGCGCGGCGCGGGCGGGGCCGGCGCGGGTCGGCGACACGCGGCGACGATGGCGCGAGGCGCGGGCGGGCCGGTACGGGCGCGGCAGCGCGGAGCGCGGCGCGGGTCCGGCGGGGTGCGCGCGGCGCGCGCGCGGTAGGGGCGTGCGCACGCGCTGCGGCGGCGGGCGCGGGCGCGGCGCGAGCGCGGCGCGCGCGTGTCGCGCGCGGGCGGGCGCGACGGCGCGGTACGGCGTCGAACACTTGGCGCAGCGTGAACAGTGCCATTTAGCAATTTTCCGATTTTTGATTTTTAATTCCTATTTCAATTTTTCTCCCCTCTAAAAATTCCAAAGTAAATTCCTATATTCAAAAAATAATTTTTAATACAATATTTTCAACTTTTTTCCCCACTTTTATTTTCCCACAATATTTTTCATATTTATTTATTTAAATCCCCTTTTTCCTAATTTTCATACTTCACCCATTTATTTTCCAAAAATTTCCCATTCCGAGTACGACTCCCAAATATTTTATTATTTATTTTGTGTCCTAATTTATCTTCCCCAACCACAATTACTATTCTTTTTCTCCCAATTCGTATTTTCAGAAATCCGCACTTCATTTTCCGATTTCTTTTAAAAATCCCTAATATTTAATTTTGCATTTTTCTCTCCGACAAACTCCAAATCATCCCCAAACACCGAAAGAGAATTGATCACAACTAGATTTATGCAACTGAGCTGGCAAATAAGAAGCAACAAACCCGAGGAAGAAGCAACAAGCGAAGGTTTTTTGAAAGTTTCGATTTTTACGTTCCGATTTCAGTTTCTTCGATTTTCAGGATGTTACACCAAGAGTATCCTAGGAGAGGACCCACATATCAGTCACCCAACAAAAGATGGGCGCGAGAGGAGACCCTGGTGGTTCGGCCAAACCACCAGTTCAGCCGACCCAGTCAGGGTGCCGATTGCCATCTCCTTGCACGTGGATGCTCTGGATTACTCCTTGATGGCAGTGGAAACTGATTCACATGCTAATCTTGGCACCAAACCGCCATGGAAAGACTAGTATAAATAGAGGAGGAGGCTTCACTTCAACACACACACCAAAAGAGAGAGTTCCTACCTTTCACTCTTAGTCTCTAGGATATTGGAGTTAGGTTTAGTTAGAGCTTCTACTCGGTTCCCAAGTCGTCACTGGTGAATCGAGCATGGCTATTGTATCCTACTTATCTTGTACAACATTGCTCTATTCAATATATTTATCTTCTCGTATAATTGTGTGTGGCTCATATGCTAGTTGGTTAGTTATATGTTCCATCCATAGTTTATATGATAATTATATCATGGTTAGACGAGTAACTCTATTGCCACGATCGCAGCCCAATGTGCAATTAGGATGTAGGTATGCTCTTGTCTCAGTCATTGACGCTTGGGGAGGCAAGAGTATCTATGGCAATGTAAACGCGGTGCTTAGATTGTTCCATAGACATTTGTTATGGTCATATCCCATAGGTTGTAGAGGCAGGCGGCAGTTGGTGACAACCCTATCCGTCCTTTGTAATCCTTCACGTTCAGGTATGGTGTAGGATGAACGGTAAGAGATAGATTCTGGGTGGCAGTTGGTTTTACCCACGGAGGCCTGGGAGCATAGAACTGGGTAACTAAGCATGAACGTATTTGTTTGTATAATCTGTGCAATTATATTAGGAGTACATTAGGAACTTAGGTCTAATACTATACTCTCCACTTAGCATTAGTATATCATTTATTAGGACTTTTTGTGTGTGTCACACTACCCCATTTATCATTTATCACTTACCCCTGCCTAGACTTTGGTAGCTCAACTATAACATATGAATATTCATAGTAACCTAGTATTCTCTTCTTGACCTCCATCTTCCTTTGCAATAAAATACGATGCCCCATAATACTTCTGGGTGAAATGTTCAATAAGCTCTGAAAACATCGACTCAAGTTGAATCCGGAGAAGTGTAAGTTCGGAGTACCTTCAGGCAGGTTGCTCGGCTTCTTAGTCTCCGGACGAGGCATCAAAGCAAACCCCGAAAAGATCAAGGCTATTGAGAATATGAAGTCACCGACAAGGCTCAAATAAGTACAGAAGCTCACCGGTTGTATGGCAGCGGTCAATTGATTTGTGGCGAGGATGGGAGAACAAGGACTACCCTTTTCCGACCTGTTGAAAAAGCAAGACAGATTCGAGTGGACACCAAAAGCTGAAGAGGCGTTTCCTGCCCTCAAACTCTACTTGGCCAATCGACCGGTCCTCGTCCCCCCACAATCATCGTTGTCGAGGGCGAGAAGATTCAACATCTAGTCTACTACGTCAGTGAAGTCCTTGACGATGCCAAGGCTAGATATCCACAAGTCCAGAAGTTGATCTATGTTGTTTCCATGACATCCCAAAAACTGTGCCATTACTTCCAGGCCCACAAGGTCACGGTCGTGTCATCATATCCCTTGGGAGAGATTGTTTGTAGGAAAGAGGTCATAGGACCCATTGCCAAGTGGGTCATCGAGCTAAGCCAATTCTATGTTCACTTCATTCTGTAAAATCGAAGTGTGTTTGATTCTTCATTTGATGATGAACAATTAGCATCTGAGATTATTGCTTTGTGTGTTTTGTTATTTGGATATTTATTAACAAAGTGGTTTTGGTTTTCGGACAATGAACAATGTTCGCCGGTTTGCAAATGGCCCGACTGGCCCGGAGTTTGTTCGCCGGTCGACCGGAGGTGTTCGTGCGGTCGACGGCAATCGCAATGACCGGTCGAGCCGAGCTCCGATCCGGTTGCTAATTTTGATTCGGTTTTGGTTTCGGTTTGTTTCCTTGCATATACATGGGAGTTTCGTGTTTCTATGCACGTGTATGTTCATTTATGCTAACAATGAGTCAAGTTGGGATAGCTTGTGCTCGGATATGGTATTCTTTGTTTAATTGTGTGCAGGTAATCTTTATGCCTCGGGAAAGTGTTGCCGGTGATCGAGTTGGAGTCAACTTGGTGATAAGGTGACGTCCAAGATTGAGATCATGCGGGATGCTGAAGGGTAGAGATTAATGCACATGATTGGTGGAGTTTCCATATGGCATACGATGGAGATATTGTGTGCGTGTGAAAAGTGGAATTTCGATTTTGGAAAGACCAAGATTGTTACGGTTGGTTTATATCAAGTTTGTACTTATATAGGAAGGTTTCCTAGGTGTTTAGGACATTCTATATGAGTAGGATTCGTGGCTTTTTGCTGCGGGTTTTGTGTATAAATAGTGAGGGGAGGCGTGGCCTCTTGGGATGCTCTTTGTACCGCTTTAGATTCAAGTTTTAGAGAGTTTTGAGTTAGGGTTTCAAGTTTAGCTTGAGATTTTGTGAGGAGTGCTTTGTTTGCATTTTGTAAACACAGAGAGATTCAATAAAGATCAATCTTCTTGGAGAATTTTGTGTGTTATCTTCTTCCTCGATGCGGCGGCCTAATTGTCGGTTAAACCGGTTCTACACGCCGGTCAGACCGCAAACTCTACTGCGGTCAGACCGGTTATTGTCGGCTCTTCATCGGCATTGGCTACTTAGACGAATCGGCTGAGGGGATCGGCTTGGGCGGTCAGATCGACCATACCAAGCGGTCAGACTGGCGATTCAACCTTGGTCAGACCGGATCCAGAACAGAGGTGAAGTTTTATTTCCGCTAAAACTTTGTTTTTGGGGTGCACCAACCATTCACCCCCCTCTGGTTGGTTTTTCATTGGATATTCGATCCTACACATTCCATGCACAACCATCAAGTCCCAAGTGCTTGCATATTTCGTTGCCGACTGGACCGTCCCTGAGGACGACAAAGTTGGTCATGTGGATAACAAGCGATGGACAATGGCCTTCGATGGAGCGTTTAACAGCCAAGGAGCAGGAACCGGGTTCATCATAACATCGCCAACCGAAGATCTGTTTAGACATGAAATCCAACTCGATTTCCAAGCAACAAACAACACTATCGAGTACGAAGGACTTCTCGCCAGATTAAGAGCAGTCATGGCACTTGGGGGTTAAATGACTAATTGTGAAAGGGGACTCAGAATTAGTCACTAACCAGGTGAACAAGGATTACAAGTGCTCCAATTTAGAGTTATCCAAGTACCTTGCAGAAGTCAAAAAATGGGAGCGACGGTTTGACAGCTTCAAGATGCACCATGTCTACCACAAGACAAAACCGACATCGACAACCTCGCCTGACATGCCTCCGGACGAGAACCGGTTGATTTGGGTACATTGCTGGAGGTGCTGACAACTCCATCCGTCAATAGTTCGCTTGACGACTATGCCGATAGCACCACCAATGTTGGCTCGGGGCCAATAGAAAAAGTTCACAACATCATGGCGGATATCAAGACAATCTGAGACTAGCGTGCACTGCTCATCGAATTCCACACATTGGATGTATTGCCGAAAGACGACATAGCCACATAGAAACTCTCACGTCAGGCAAAGGTTTATTGTATGATCGGAGACAATCTCTACAGAAGGCCACAAAGTGAGTTATGCTCAAATATGTGTCTTTTGACGATGGCAAGGACTTACAACTCGACATCCATGAAGGAGTCTGTGGATCACACACTGGTGGACAAACATTGGTCCGTAAAGCTTTTTGACAAGGCTTCTATTGTCCAACTACCCTCCAAGATGCTTGTGACATGATATGACAGTGTGAAGCATGGCGTTCCATAGCAAACACACGAAGCTACCAGCCCAAGCACTCCAAACCATCCCTCTGTCATGGCCGTTCTCGTGCTGGGAGCTTGACATCCTTGGTCCTTTTACGCGAGAACAAGGAGGCTACAAATTCTTGTTCGTGGCTATTGACAAGTTCACTAAGTGGATTGAAGCGAAGCCAACAAGAGAGATCAAAGTCAAACACGCCATCAAGTTCATCAAAGGGATATTCTGCCAATAAAGACTACCGAATAGGATACTGACCGACATTGACTCCCAATTCACAAGTGGTGCCTTCCAAGATTACTGCATCAAATTCGGAGTCAAGATCTGCTTCGCTTCGGCTCACACCCTCGTAGCAATGAAAAAGTGTTAACGACCAAATTTGGTAAGCAAATTCCCAAGTTTGAAGCAAGGATTGAAGCAGAATCGAAGGAGTGCATGATTCTCGGAAACAGAATTTGTGTCGGCTGAGTCTGAATCGGCTAAGGAGCCAGTCGGCCGAGTCCGAGTCGGACAGGGTAGCCGATAGCCGATTCTGCTTGGGAAAAGCAGATGAGACCAGTCTCGAAAGGAAAGCGTGAAGATAATCATTGGATTCGGTTTCCAAGTGCTTAAGATATTGCCATATATGGATAACGTCCTACAATGGCAACCGTATCTTTAATTTAGGATATTTTATATAGTTTTCTTGTGTATCATGACAGGGGATCTTGTCCCAGGATATTGTCGTATTTTAAATAGTAGATAAGATAGAAGTTGTGTCCTACAAGGACTTTGTTGTAACCGGGTATAAATACAGCCCGAGGGTTTGTAATCAAAGAATCAATCGAATCAACCAATACAATCTCGGTGCATCGCCACCCTTTTACTTTTACTTATAATCTCGACAAGTTCTTGCCTCGCATTGGGCTGCATCGGGTTTCGATCTCCAAGGCAAGGTAAATCCTTGTTACAAGCGGTTTACGTTCTCGGGGTTAGTGCTTCCATCATCATGATACTCTAATTTTGTCATTGCAATCTAACTCACAGTCGGCTAGCATCTTTTCGAAGGTAATAGCCGACAAGGTTAGATCTTGGGGTTGATTTGGGTTATATGGCGTATCCACCATCTTGAAAGGTTTTCATTAGCCTATATAGATCTCATGCTTCTTTTTGTACTTAATGATGCATCAGTTTGATCTATTAAGTCGCTCTTAGAACCATACAGATATATTCGGCTCAATGACTGCTATTAGAGATAGTACCGGAGTTTCAGCCGATCTTACCTGTTTTAGCCATCTTATATGTTTTATTACTGTTAGATGTGTCAAAGCTGCCTTTTATATCAAGATCTTACTCTAGTTAAATGCGCTAAGCCTGACATCAATCTGGTAAACCGTATTAGCAGCCAATTGATCTTTGTTTAGTGCATTTAGCCCGGAATAATATCATAGTATAAAATTATATTGGAGTACTAGCCGATTCACATTAGATCTACGACATTGGCTAGGCTATAAATATGTATAATTATTATTCTAATGTGCTTTTAAATATAAGTGATTTATACTGTCTCGGTAAACTACCGATCTATCCCAAGCACTTAATCTAAATGTGCTTTGGAATAGTAATTATGCATTATGGATATCTATATCCGATCGAGTAGGATCTAATCATAACTTAATTGTCTATTCTTTGTTTTCTTGTTGGTTACAGGATCAAACCAACTGGCACGCCCTAAACACCGAAGGCAATCCAATTTGGACCTGCACTAGAGTTAAGCAGATCTCTCAGGAGACTCCTTTTTTCCTCGTGTACGGATCCGAGGCTATGCTCCCTACCGAGTTGCGATATTGGTCTACACGTGTCCAGGAGTACTTGGATGAGGCCAAGACAACCGATGAGAAGAAGACGTCAACCTGCTAGAAGAACACCGGGAACGAGTTGTCGTCCGAGCAGCTGGATACCAGCAAGCCTTACGTGTCTACTACGAGAAGCGTATCCAAGTCCATACACTTGACATCGATAATTACGTCCTTCGATGAGTCCAAAATTTGGCAGGGCGCAACAAGCTCTCACCCAAGTGGGAGGGGCTGTACACGTTAGTCGAAGCCTTATGGCCAGGTGTGTACAAAATTGTTGATGACGAAGGCCGCGAGTTTTCGAATTCCTGGAAGATCGGTCAATTACATAAATTCTACGTATACATTGGACCATAGTCTGTAAGTTGGTTTGTACAACTTTACATATATAAATATGAATCATTCTTGTTCGAATTGCATAGTGTTTGTCCATTGATCCCCTATTTTTATATCACTATGTCTCGAAGTCATTTCTTATCGTCCTCATACGTTAAGCCTAACTAATCGCCAGGTCTCATAGACCTTGGCTGGGGACACCTGGTACTATTGGATTAGTCAAACTCTAAGGGTCAACGACCATGTTAGATTTGATCATGTCAGAGTATCCACTATAATGTATTAACTAGCCATGTAATAGAGAATTGGTTTTCTCAACTTCACGACTGGGGCTAGGAATTCGCAACTTGAGCATAGTCTTGTTATAAGATTCAAGCTGTCTTTGTGGAAATATTTTTTTAAAAAAAATCAGCTGGGGGCTAGGAAGGGTATCCAACTCTGTTTTGCTGAATACAACACTTGCGAGAGTACTCGATCACTACTGCACATATATTTTATGTTTTAATCAGTCATTTAGCATGCTACAAATCAAATTTTACAAAAAGTCTACTAATGTCTTGGCCAAGTGTTTTATGCAGGATAACCCAACTATTACATTTACCAGGACGACTATACCTACTACATCAAGGCAAACACGTCCTCGACAATTGGGGCCAAAGACTACACTAGCTGGTCGATCTTGGTGGATGTCCGTCGAGAACGAGCAAACCCCTTCTGAAGAAAACCTAGGTTCATATGCGGCCGCAAGTCATGGATGCACGCGAGCACATGGCCACTAGTGTATCGACTGGCTCGATGACATTCTTGCTTAAGACTGTTGTTGATCCTTCGAGCAGTGCCGGCAAGGTCGTAGCAAGTACTCCGTAGCCAGCCTAGATAGCTCGACACAAATTTCTCTAGAAGAGGACGGACCACATGCAGCTCTTGGCACAGCCGATTAAGCGAGGTACAACACCCTTCAAGACAAGCTTCCATCTAAACTTCTCACCCTTGAGAAGCTCTATGCCTTGGTCTTTCTTGATGTTGTCGGCTGCCCACTCCAATTGTTCGCTCTCAAACATGGTTCACCAGTAGTCAACCTGACGCTTCGTCTCCTTGAAAGAACTCTCCAGATCTGACAAGGACATTGTTATCATTAGCATGCCTGTTCTGAGAACAAGGACAATAGGCTACAACAACAACCTTCCTTACTCTAGTATTGTTCACGAAAGAGCACGACTTGAGCTTGATGAGAAGACAACTCACTGTCAGGGGTGACAATGACTAGAGTACGGTCGTCAACACTACAAGTCGACGAAGCATGGGGTGAGTTCGGGACATCAACCAAGTCAGTAGGTTGTCCGTGCTACTGAACGACCATAGTCTCGTCTGCAAAACATCTACATCGTAAGAGTGGTCTAAGGATTTAAGGACAAACAAAATGAAAGTGTTCATGAGAACATAAGATCAAAATTTGTTCTTAGGTTACATAAGGCGAAAACAAAGAAATTACTCTTCATAATAGGGGAACACGGATTCACGAGAACAAACTAAAAGTGTTCACGAGAACAAACTGAAAGCCACCCCTCCGTCCTCCTCCGCCTCGCTCCGTGCGTGCCGCCGACCAGCGGGCCGTGTGCGCCGTCGCCGTGCCGCCCGGGCAGCCTGCCGACGTTCGACGCCGCCCCTTCTCCCTTCGCTGTATGATATACCGCTCGGCAGATTGGGACCGTCCGTTCAACCGCTTGTATGGCCGCCGCATGGCCGCCGTGTCGGTGCCACGTCGGCACCATGTGTGCACCATGTGGCGTGCCAGCTCGTGGACCGTCGTGGACTTGGTCCATGGTGGATCGGCCCGTGGATCGCAGCCGCTGCCGCGGGTGACGTCAGCCCTCAGCCATTGATGTCAGCCCTAACCTTTTTCCTTGTAAAAATAATTAATAATTACGCAACAAATTGATTTAATTTGCAGAATTCATTTAAATGGTCCATAACTTATAAAATTCATATCCAATTCATACAAACTCTAAATTGGGCCATTCAAATTGCAAAATTCATCTAAAATTGAGATCTACATGTTTGTTTACTTTTCATGTACAATTTATTTGGTTTTTATTATGGTTTTTCTTTGTTTTGCATGCGAGTGTGTAGATTCCGTCATTTCAGGAGTTCGTACTTGCGAGGAAAAGAGTTCAGAAGATTGTTTGAAGAACCAAGGCAAGTCACAATCCCCTTGAAGCATATTGAACCTATTTTATAAATGTTTTACCGTTTGCAAATAAAGTGCATGATTTGCTAATTACATGGGATAATGGTATTACCATCTATTTGCTTGTGCCATATTTCTTGATATCCATTCCTTTATCAAACTTGAGTGATAATTTGACTAGCCTTAGTCACTTTTGTTGACTTTTGCTAGAATTATATGCTTAGCCATGCTTAATTACCACTAGCTAACTAAATGGAATAATTACACTATTTACTCTAGTATATGATGAGCCGCAAGCACGAAACTCCTAGCCAAACTTATTGGTCATAATTATCCCAATTAAAATATAACTTAATGATGGACTGTGGGTGCATGGTTTTGTTTGTCGCACCTATGGCAATTAAGGATCCGTTCATGGAAAACCCTGGAAGACTAACAGTGCTTACCACAAGCAAGAATGAGCAATTGCTGGACTTGTAGTGTAGCTCTTCCCTAGCTAACGTTCCCAGGCGAGGGAGGGCGTGATAGAGTTGGGTCCGCTAGGGTGTACCGGTTGATCGGCTGCCGGATTCACCGCGACACGAGGGGGGCTGCCCACTGCCTTTCGAGGAATGGGGGCGAAACCCGAGGTGTGGTGCGCTTGGTTAGGTGGAGCTATGAGAAGGGTCTTGTCACGATTTCCCCCTTTGCAGTATCGTGGCGATACTTCGGGGCATGGTAACATGTGTGGAATCGTGTCTTATGGGTAAAGTTGCACACCTCTGATCAGAGTAAAACTATTCGAATAGCGGTGCCCGCGGTTATGAGCAATCGACCAGATTCACCGTGATTAGTCCCACATTACTAAATAAATTGGTTTAATAATTTGGTTTAGATCAGGTGGAATTGTTGGGCCTGTTCAACGTGGCTATAACGTTGTTCAGTGGAGGATAAAAACTTGACTTAAATTAATCAACTGTTTTTCCCATTTTAAAATATAAATATTTGCAACCGCTTTTCTGCAAATTAGCCCAAGCCTCCCTTTGTCTTCCCTTGCATGTCTGCATCTTTGGTGTGGCTTGTTGAGTACGGTGGTTGTACTTAGCCTTGCAATTTTCTTCTCCCTTTCAGAAGTGTAGTGCTTCTGAGTTAAAGATTGTGTTAGAGAACCAAGGCTCAGACCCCAGTTGAGTTTGCCTGTGGATTGGAGCTGAAGCCCCACTAGGATCGCCTTTTTCCGCTGCTGCTTTGTTTCGAGTGTGAGGACTAAGTGCTTCTTCTCTAAGTTTTTTATGCTTTATTTTACGTTTGGATCTATGTATTAATTTATCATTTGTGTACTCTGGTTGATTCCTGGATAGGGATTTGATACATAAAATAGTCTGGAAATTTGGGATAAATTTCCGGGCATGACAAGAGCCGCTCGTCTTCGTCAATGTTCTAGCTCTGGTGGTCTGCACCAACGATAGCCAGTGCCTCTTCTTGGAGTTGCTGCCTTCTCGGATAGAGGCTGTCGCCTCCTACTCGGCCATGGTCAGCTCCTTCAGGGACGCAGAGGCCTGATGGTCGACTAGAGGACCGATGACATCCGGGAGAGGCCATGCCTACAAGAGTTTGGATTACTATTCCTATGAGTAAAGATATGATTGACAAGGAAAGTGATCCAAGTACTTACGTTCACAATGGCGTCCCGCTCTGATTGTGGGAGGTCGCATATCGGCGTAGGTATATCAGTTGCAGCGAACGAAGGATTGACCACCACCTGTGGCATGCATTCCGTCACGGTCGTCACGGAGAGGAGTGAGACAAAGACAAAATCACAAGATTATTGCTCAGAAACAATTTTAGTTCTAGAGTATTATCTCAAAAAACTACAAGTTGTATACCTTGGTGTGATAGCCGCGTCACGTCTTGTTCCCCCGAGTACTCATACGCAGGGTACGAACGGGCTTGGAGAGGATGGATCTGATGATGGATGAAGTCTTGAACACTTCGTATCTGGTCAGACCGCATTCTCGAAGATCATGGATTTTTTCTACAAAGCTTTCTAAGGTGGGGGTTAGAGAAGGTTTGGATATCCACGACTTCGAGCGTGATGGTTTTTTGTCAGGAATAATAAGACAAGGAGCGGTGTAGGTGACGTGAAGATAGAACCATTTCTTTCTCCAACCGTTCCGCGAGGATGGGCTGTTGAAAGGGATGTATTCAGCTTTCATCCCATCCCAAAGACGAAGGCCGCAACATCCAAAAATCCTAGAGGCCTCCATTCATCTAAGCTCATAAAAGTATCTAAATAAATCTAGGAAGGGTCGTACCCCAAGGTATGCTTCGCATAGATGAGTGAAGATACTCAGGAAAGCAATGAAATTGGAGTTTAGGTGAAGAATATGGGTATCATAGAAATCAAGAAGAAGAGAAAGAAACTTAGAAGGAAGGGGCAAGAAACCAAATTGAACGAATGATACAAGAGTGCTTATTTCTCCCAAGTTGGTCAAGGGATCTGTACCTCCTTCCAATCGACCCACCACCTTCGTGCTTGCAAAGCGCCATCCTGCTACAACTCCCTCATTGTCTCCTTGTTAATGGTGGACTTTGGGAGATCCATGTGGTTGATAGAGGAGATTGATGGAGTTTGTGATTTAGGGTTTTGCGAAAGCTAAGTTGAGGGATTGGATGGGCAAGAGGAAAGTGAAGACTCTTTTTGGGCGAACGAAACCCAAATTGATCCCAAAAGTGGGATTCATAAGTCACATCCGGCGTTTCCAATTTTGAGAAAGAAAGAGAGATTGTCGGCGGAGATTTTGCGAATTTATTTATGGCAGTTTGAGTTTTTGACTTCAATCCAAATTCAACCAATGGTTATGTTCTCGGTCAAGGTTGGGTAGAGAACTTAGTCACATACTCCGCACCTTCTTAGCCATCCAAGAATGGTTCGGTGACTTCGACAGTTATTGTTCTAAGGTCTTCGGTCGAAAAAATCTGCTCGTTCATTTGCATTGAAGTCGGGGGGCTATTGTTAGTCTCAAGGATAATGCATACCTCCTATACTTGGGTTCATGGTATATGACAATACCATATACCTAAAGATATACAGGAAGGTGTCTTTTGATTAAGGAAATATGGCGAATATAGAAGAAAATTGTCTTTCCAGAATAGAAGGTGTCAAAGTCCTATTCGGGGAAGACAAGTTCTCCTTAGCCCATATCTTGTTCTAGTTCTTCGAGTTTTACTTGGAGAAGAAGGTGATATATGCTATACATACTACGTTCCCCCGGTGGAGGGGAGACATTGAATCATAAGCCATAGCCATCACCCACATCGAGAAGTAAGCTGGAGGAATCCAGAGCCATATTCGTTGATTAAATCTTGTCGGGCCATCCTCAGCAGACCCTAGACAGCGAGTTAGTTCATCATCTTACTCCCTCTTTGTAATCCATGTGGTATTCCCCCCATATAGTCATATAAACTAGATTAGGGTTGTTACTCTATACAGAGGGCTTGAACCAGTATAAATCCTTGTCCCGTGTTTTCTTGATACAATCTCGCGTATACCCTAGTTCCAGTGTCCTCTATACCCTCTAGATATTGTCTTTGGGTATAGCCCGCTGACAAGTTCCAGTAATATTATGACCAGAAGGAGGTTCAACTAAAGTCCAAACTTTGTTTCTTTCAAAATTTTCAAGTTCTTCGTGCATGGCATTAATCCACGATTCATCAGTTAAGGCATAAGTAATATATTTGGGTTCAAAAGAAACAACAAATGCAAAATCCGCATGAACATCATGAGCCGTTACCTTAGACCTTGTAGTACGCTCACCTAGTGTGGAGAATATGGGTACCGGGTACCCACATAGCCTCCATAGTCGACTAGATATAGGAGGTAGGCTAGATCCATGTATTGTAATAGAGTAGAACTCGGTCGTAGTGTTTTCTTGTGCTCTATGGCAGGGCTTGGAGTCCTAATTGAGTACTACTATGTAATAGATTAGGAAACTAATACCGTATCCTGCTAGGTTTTCCTCTTTGTAACCCTACCTCCCAACCTATATAAGATAGGTAGGGAGTCCTCCAAGGGCATAAGCACAATCAGATCGTCAGATCAATATGCACCTGACGGATATAATCCCCAAACAGAAGTAGGGCATTACCTCTCATCGAAAGGGCCTAATCTTCCACATCCATCCACTTTTAGGTCTCGTGCGTGACCCCCTTTTATTATTGCCGGTTTCCAGAATTAATAGTTGGCACACCAGGTGGGGGCAGCACCAAGTTTTCCATCGACGAGTGTGATGGAACCAATCTCCGACGTCACCAGATTTGTCTTCGCCGCAAGTCTCCCAAACATCACGAAGGCTTGCGCCAAGCTTATTTTCTCTGTCTTGGATTCAGTCCAATCGAGGAGATCAATCTCAGTGAGTTCGACAATTTAATATCCGACATCACCGGGTTTTCTCCCTTCCAACTTATCGGTGCTTATTAGATTGATTTCTAATATCAGATTAATCTCTTATCATTTTTTTGTTGTTGTTTGCATATAATTACATGGCACTAATGTGGCAATTTGTGCCGATCATGGACTCGTGGCATCGCTATGCGGTCAATCGGCCATGAGCCTATTCCTCTACCGCTGTTGCTGATGGCGACATCATTTTCACCGCCGGGTGCTTACGTCGTCGCCGACTAGTTTTGTCGCCTCCATGGTTGGTGGATTGCGTCGCTGTTGCTAATGGAGACATCATCTTCACTTCGAGCTTTCCTTCATTGTCGCCGACGGTATCATTGTCTCCACGATTGGTGGATTCCATCACCACTTCTGATGGTGACATCGTCTTCACCGCCAGCTGCCTCCGTCATCACTGACTAGTTTCTTTGCCTCCATGGTTGGTGGATTCCGCAGTCGTTGCTGATGGCGACATCATTGTGGGGTGCATGGTACCTGGGTACCCACGGCATGGTCTTTGGGTCGTGTAGCATGGGGTGGGCCGAGTCCTTTGGGCCCATCTAGCTTACTTGTATTTGAAGAAAGAGGTTGAGGATCATGCAATCAATCTTATCCTTGGAGACTATAAGAATGCAGGAATATTTATCAATAAATGAAGTGAAGATGCGCTCGCATGGTGAAGAAATACAACTCCAACCAATCGTCGTTCGCCACGACAGCTTCCTGCAGATCGGAGGGCCCACAAGTCAGGTGAAACCGCCTTAAAGTGGGGCCAAACACCCAGGAACCGCCTTAAGGGCCCACATGGTAGTGACTAGAGAAAGTCGGTGGAGAGGATAGACATTGGTTATGGTCATGCCCCATGGGTTGTAGAGGTAGGCGGCAGGTGGTGACAGCTCTGTCCGTCTATTGTAATCCTCCACGTTCGGGTATGACGTAGGGCAGACGGTAAGAAGCTATCTTTGGTGGCAGGCCGGGCCACTGTAGGCAGTATCCCCCGTAGTCCTGGGAGTGTAGAACCGGATAACTAGCCATGGCATAATTATTTGTATAATCTATACACTTATACTAGAAGAACATTAGGAACCTAACACTAACACTATTCTTCACTTAGCACTAGTTTACTATTTATTAGGACTCTTCTGTGTATGTCACACTACCTTTTATCCAATTATCTGTTACTCCTGACTAGACTTAGGCATCTCAACTATAACTTATGAATATGCACAGTACCTTAATATGCCCTTCTAGACCACCGTCTTCCTTTGGAATAAAATAAATATGATACCTCGGAATACTCCAGGGTCAAATGCTACAACGCTATAACCGTGCGCTTGCAGATTGTCACACCCAAAAATTTATCCCAAATTTTCATACTATTTATGTATTAAATCTCTGTCCAGGAATGAACCAAGGTACACAAAATGACAAATCAATACACAGATCCAAACGTGAAATAAAGCATATAAATAAATACTTACAGAAGAGGCTCTGAGTCCTCACACTGGAAAGAAAGCAGCAGCAGCGGAAAGAAAGGACGACCCTAGCGGGGCTTCAGCTCCACTCCACAGGCAAACTCAACTGGGGTCTGAGCCTTGGTCCTCTATCTCCGTCTTCAACTCAGAAGCACTACACTTCTGAAAGGGGAAGAGTTGCAAGGCTGAGTACAACCAACGTAGTCAACAAGCCATGCCGGGAGAATGCAAAAATAATTCAAGGGAGTACAAGGAATTCATATATAAGGCTATCTTGAAGAAATCCAGCATTTCAAAGCATTTAAATATTTTAAGGCATTTAAATAAAACATGAGCCTATCTCTAGTTGAATTATTATCAAGCCATGCTTCATCGCGATTTTGCCTTAACTCAGGCCAACATGTGCTAACTCCACTTCTTTCAGTCTTAAACAGAATTAAACTTTAACTTGGATACATTGCTCAGCTTGCCCATAACTGAGGGTACGGCTATTCAAATAGATTAAACTCTGAACATAGGTGTACATCTTTACCCACCAGACATGTCTTCCTCACATGTTGCGACATGACACATGCCACCATGGCATATGGACGGAAGCCATGACATAACTCATCGCTTAGTACTGCCCTAAATAAAGAAGACTGACATAGACTTCCCCTGCCAGGTGCCCTGGGTCGAGCGGATAGTCTATGCCCCCAGGCATCTCGACTCGTTCTGAGCCTTCATTTGCCAGAGACGTCAGCCCTTCCTAGGGCTTCAACCCTTCCTAGGGCTTCATCCATCCCTATCCGTGTCTTTTTTGTTTGTGACCGCACTAGACGACGTATTAAGCCTTACCCATTAGACTGGTGGTAGTACAGGATATGCTTTGCAACAGAGGCCCGAGACCGGTCCTTATGACGACCGAGGTGCGACTAGCAAAAACCAGCCAAAAACATGTTTGCGGAATTTTGAAGGGGAAATTTATTGTCATAGCTAAACAACCAAAATTTTCATTATTTACAAGTCATTCCTTAATCAAATTATTGAAAACATCTAATTGTTTCTATTTAAGCAGGGCTAAGCATATTCCTAAGTTTGCTAGTGAGTACCACATATATAAAGTGCTCGCTAGTTTTATTTTTTCTAGAGTTATCAAGGATCATAATAATACAAGTAATAGGGCTATAACAAGGAGAATAAGTAAGGCTAAATAAAACATTGATAAACTTGGGGATTTAATAAAGCAAAATGCAATAATTTAAATAAACATAATTTTGCAAGTTGGGAGAGCAATATGAGCAAAATGACATGACTTGCCTTGCTCCTTCAAACAAATCTTCTTTTCCACGCGAGCGTGAACCTCTGAAACAACGGAATCTACACGTTGACACGCAAAATGAGAAAAACCCTAATAAAAACAAAGTAAATAGTACATGGAAAGTAAACAAACATGTAGAGCTCAATTTTAGATGAATTTTACAATTTGAATGGTCCAATTTGGAGTTCATATGAATTAGATATGAATTTTAGAAGTTTTGGACCATTTAAATGAATTCTGAAATTAAATTGATTTATTGTGCAATTTTTAATTATTTTTACCAGGAAAAAGGGTCGGGATGGCGTCGCGAGTGAGGCGGAGAGGGAGAAAGGAGCTCATTGTGCGCACGACGACGAGAAGAGGCGGCACGGGCGCACGGTGGTGAGCAGAGGAAAGGCCCGTGTATGGGTACCGACGTGGGCAACGAGGACGACAATAACCGGGAATGGTGAGACGATGATGGCAGCAGCTGGCGGCGGTTGCAGGGGGCAAGGACGGCGTGGAACACGCTGCTGTGTTGTCGATGATGGAGACTACGAGGCCACGGGGCAACGTGCCAGCAAGGAGGAATGGTTGGCCGAAGATTGCACTGGCGAGGACGATCATGGGACGCTGACGACAAATGGCAAACCAAGCAAAGGCCGACAAAGGAGAGGATGCCACGATGCTGGGGAAGGAGACAGTGATGTCAGACAGAACACTGGCGAGGTGGCAGTGGCTGCCGGTGGTGGAGGAAAGCGACATCCTCACGGGTGGCCTTCGGGGAGGTGCTCCCAGCGATGTTTGAGCGAAGGGGAGGCAAGACCGAGGACAACCTGCTGCTGCGATGCCACACATAGCGATGGCACAGTCAACCAGTGCACCGGCCAGGAGGAAGGGCCGACTGGAGGAGCTCCAGTGAGGTGGATGGACAGGTCGACACGGTGGTCTCCGGGCGAACCCGAGTGTAGGCCCGGAAGAGGACGACGCCACGGTATCGAAGGACGTGGTGGCGCAGTCCGGCGACACACCGGCGAGGAGAAACAAATGTCTGACATAGTTGCGTCGGTGAGACGGTTGGAGAGGCGACACGGTAGTGGCGTTCCGGCGGGTTCCAGGCGACGCCGAGTCTTGGCTGGGGTGAAGGGCAAAGTTGCAAAACTAAGGGAGGCGGTGGCGACACCGGCCGACGCACGGTCGAGGCGGCACGGCCGGTTGGAGGCGGCCGACGCCGGAGAGAGAGAGGAAGGAGGCAGGGAGGGACAGTGCGGGCGCGGGGAGGCTCGGGAATTGGGGAAATGCGAGAGGGGAGTGCTGGGGATATTTATAGGCGCGGAGGGGAGGGGAGGGACGTTGGGGAGAGGAGGGGAATGGCCGGGGAGGGAGAGGAACAACCGACCATGGTGGAGCTCGTCATTGAAGAACAAAAATCAAAATCCACCACGAAATCATGCGGGATTCGGTGGGGAAACATTGGGGAATTGATGAGGTGGTGAAGGGGAATCGATTTTTGCATTCAAACAGGAGGGAAATCAATCGGGGTGGTGGATCGAGTAGGCAATGGCGCTAGAAATCGCGGGATAGAGAGGAATAGGCGGCTGGCTGGAGGAAGAAGACAGTACTGTAGCAGGAAGGAAAACTACACTTTTCCTTCCTAATAGTTATGGGCTGATTTGAACCAGGGAGGCAAAGCAGACCTTCTGAACAGAGGCAGGCCGGCTGGACCGAATCAGACTTCCAGAATTCGGCTCAAGTCCTAGAGAGAGGATTTAAATTACTTTTCCATTTAAATTAATTGCTGAAATGATCTTTGAATTTTTATAAATACTTTCAATGCTCAAATAATTTCAAGAAAAATCTTAAAAATAGATGGACACTCAAAGTATTTAATAAAAATATAACCAGATCATTTACTGATTAATTTATTTTTTAAATAATTACTAAAATACGCTTTGTATTATTAAAATTATTTTTGGAGCTCCAAAATTTCATGGAAAATTATAGAGAATACTTTAGGGCATGCAGAATATTTCAAAAATATTTTCAGCCATGATTTTTAAAGAAAATTTGTATTTCCTTATTAATTTCTCTTGATTAATCTGCTTTTAATTTTATTCAATTTCTAGAAAATGGATTATTTAATGATTTTTAGTCCCAAACGAAAATCGGGTCGTGACACGGATTTATCGTAAATGCAAGAAATACCAACAAGTATTTCGGCGTTGTGGTCGGGAAGACATTGGTCTAAGAAGAAATATTAAGTACTTGTATATTGATATAGTTATAGTCGATTTACCTTTTGCTCTAGCAGGCCTACCTTGGTCTGTTTTATCTTTTATGAGAAAATAGGGTAGTGGATGACCGATTTCAACTTGCCGACAAATTATACGCCAAATCAGGAAGCACTTGTAAGAAGAGTTCAACTTCGTGTCGTTCCTCCTCAAGTCATCCTTTCAGCAGTTGAACCATCATTTATAGCACTATCAAGCTCAATGGCCCAAAAGACCCTTCGCGATTTCTCGGCACCCTTGGCTGCCAATGTCCTTACCAGACCGGCTGTCAATACGGGTGAAGCCGGTTTTGAAATCAAGACTGATCTCATTACTATGGTGCAGGCTAACCCCTTCTATGGGAAAGCCAGTGAGGACGCGAGTGCTCATCTCCAGACATTCCTGGAGATCTGCAACACTTTTACCATCAAGGGAGTCACAAAAGATGCTATCCGACTCCGGCTGTTCCCGTTCTCCCTCATTGGGAGGGTGAAACAATTGTTCTATGCGAACTGAAGTGCTGTGGATAGCTGGGACAAATGCTCAAATGCGTTCCTCACGAAGTTCTTCCCAAAGGGTAAGACCAATGCCCTTTGTGGAAGGATTTCGAGTTTCCAGCAGATATCGAATGAGTCAATCCTCGAAGCATGGGAGCATTTCCAAAAGTACATCTTGGCTTGTCCTCACCACGGGATGGACGATTGGCTCATAATTCAGAACTTCTACAACGGTTTAACTACGGCTGCCCGTGATCATATCGATGCTACTGCGCAGGAGCCTTCTTTTCGTTAATCGTTGGTAATGCAACGGAGTTGATTGAAAAGATGGTCTCCAACCAAGGGTTTGAGCGACAATCGTCTCCAACCCCGTAAGTGGGGCATGCATACTGTTAAGGAAACGGGCATGCACGTCGCCAAATTGGATCTCTTACTATAGAAGCTGGATGACAAGGCTGAAGGAGTTCAGGCCATAGATGCTCACATGACATGCGAGATATGCGACAACACTGGCCACTCGAGGAATAATCGCCCCGAGACCAGTGAAGACGCGTTCTATCTGAACAACAACGGATATCGTCCACAAGGAGGTCAAGGGTGGAATCAACAATGCCCTTACTATCAAGGAGGTAACAATTCTTTCCATGCTTCCAATTCGAATCAACCATCCTTAAAAGATCTTGTCCTAGGCCACGCTAAAGTTAATAAAAACATTTCTAAAAGATTAGCTACCAATGACAAATCTTTAGAGAGCATTAATGCCAAAATGGAAGGTCTTTCCTCTACTATCAAAAACCAATTGAGTTTTAATAAAATGTTAGAAACCCAATTAGCTCAATTGGCTGCTGCTATCCCTTCATCTGAATCGAGGAAGATTCCGGGGCAACCCGAACCTTCTCTAGAAAATGTTAGTGCGGTGACTACATGAGGGGGTAAAACCACTCGTGATCCACTATATCCTAACAGAGAAGGCAAAAGAGAAGGAAGATGGACCATCCAACACCTAGAATCAAGTGCATGAGGAAAACATGGCTCCAAAAGAGTTCCATGATACCACCTTGTTGTCGTTCCCACATCGCAATAGGAAGCCGACCGTGGACAAGCAGTTTGCTCGTTTTGTTGAGGTTATTCAGAAGATCCATATCAATGTCCCTCTGATGGATGCGATGCAAGTTCCCACTTATGCTCGCTACCTCAAGGACATCCTCAACACAAAAGGCCGATGCCAACCATGGAGATCATTAAGTTGATGAAAGATTGTAGCGCAGCTATACTCAATCAGCTTCCTGAAAAGAAGAATGATCCAGGGTGCCACAATTACCTGTTTAATTAGGGCACAACAATTCGACCACAGCCTTTGTGACCTTGGAGCAAGCGTCAGCATCATGCCCGAGGTTTTTGACCGGCTGAATTACACCATCTTGACACCAAATCTGATGTGGTTGCAGCTGGCCGATTCATCGGTTCGCTACCCAGAGGGAATTGCTAAAGATATTATGGTGAAAATCTGGGTTTGCTTCATTCCTATTGATTTCGTGGTGCTCAACATGGATGTTGATAAGAGAACGCCGCTCATTGTTGGGTCATCATCGTTCCTAAGCACCGCGGATGCCCGCATCGATGTGGGAGCAAGAGAAATCTGACTCCACATCAATGGAAAGGAGGAGAAATTCAATTTTCAACCAAGAGTGGAGCAGTGTTCAATGGTGAGAATCAAATATGGGCAGAACACAAAGAATATCAAAGAGGTCGAAGTTAAACCCTCGGAGAAGGACAACCTCATCATGTTCATAATGAAATTCCTGGAAAATGAATTACCGTCGCAAAGGAAAATCAAAGAGACGATGAGGCAAGTGGTGTCAGTTCAACCACCGCCGAAGTCCGAAAAATCCTCGACCACACCGACAAAACAAGAGAAGACCAAAAAGGTGTGGCGAGTGAAACAAGTGAAATCGTCTACGTCTAATTCTCTGAGACCAGGCGATGCTACAGATTAAATTGCACAGAGGAAGTCCCGCTCGTCGAACTTTAAACGAGCAGTCCTGACAGGTAAATCGGTATGTATCCCCATATTTATTTTCCCAAATGCATATTTAATTTCCTTGCAATTTTGAATTTCGATTCCTGCATACTAGCATGGCATGTTTACTTTTCCAAATCATGCATAGAAAATACTTGAATATTAGGATTTCAATATTGAAAATTCTTGTGCCCATCATGACAAAACTTTTTCCTTGGATTCCAATCACCAAACATGCACTATGCTGAACTTAATTGAATAATTGAGCATTGAATCCTTGGGTGGGGGCCAAACCCCACCATATGGGTTCTAACCCTAGTGGAGGCCTCTAGTGCTTAACTTTTTTGTGTAGTGTGCTTTGATGCTTGGACTAGGGAATCCAAAGTTTAAAGGGAGAGGAGCACCCCTTGGTTCGGCTGAACCAAGGGTGTGCTCACTCTATAAAAGGCAAGGCATGGAGCTTACTCTTCTTGCCCCAAATTGAGTTGTGCTTGTTGGTCTCAAGTTCTCTCTTCCTCTCTTGAGTTCTCATAATATTCTTGTCCTAAATTCATAAAATAATATTTCCCAAATTTTCTTTGCATTCGGAGTTTCCTCCGCGTGTTGTCACGCAAGAACAATTTGTGGTAGCAACCAAGCTCCACAAGAAGAACTAACTCTTGGACGGCTGACTTGTTTTGAACTAACCTTTAACCCACTCCAAGTGTTCTTGTGTTGTTGTTCTCTTGCAGCTGCAGGTATGAAGAAGGGTGTCAAGCGGTTGTTCGGTGTTATGCGCAAAGCATCGGGGACAAGCTCGATCCATTCAAGGTCAGCTCCGTCCATCGACTATGCACCTAGCCTGAAAGACAGGATGAACCGCAAGCCGCTGAATCGAGGGGAGAAGCGAGCACTCATTCTTCACCACTCCTCTCTAACATCGATCTTGATCTGAGGGATGATTGAGAAAGACAAGCATACGTCACTCTCAAAGACCAGGACTTTGCTCGTACCAGAGCATATGACCCGGAATTGCTCACCAAAACAGGTAGGGATACTAACTTCCTTAATGTTTGGCATACCATAGATGGCATAATTTTGCACATGTGGGGGAAGAAAGTTCATGCCTTCTTACCATCCAATTTCTTTGCACTCTAAAAGAAATAGAAGATGGTATTACTTTCTTATCTTTTGGGAAGGAATACTATTATCCATGGAAAGAATTTAGTCTCCTTATTGGTTTTGCTCAACAATGTTCTGTGAACTGGGAGTCAAGGTTATCAAATTTTAATAAACATAATTTTTGACAAAGTATATTAGGTGAATCCTTTGTAGTAAGCCATGAACTAATGATATTCATAATCCTACCTTAAGATTGATGCATAAATGAGTAGCATTCACTATCTTTTCTAGAGAAGATGTTAGGCCAATTAGAGTTGATGAATTTATGATCCTTTATGCCATGGTTAAAAAGATAAAAATCTCTCATGTGAAAGTAATGATCAAACAATGGTTAGAACAATTTAGGATGAAGGGACCCATAGAATGCACTTCACTAATCACTCGCATTGCTCTTAATGTCGGGGCCCTGGGAAATGTACAAGTTTTGTATGTCACCAAACCCCGCGAAATAATAGACGAGGAGTATTTAGTGAAGGGCCATACTTTGAAACATGGTCCTGATGGATCTCTTGTGTTTTTCTTCCCTGAATATACAAATGAAATTCCGCTTCCTAACCCGGAATATCATTTGTATAAGTGCTAAGCGCTAACCATTACTCTTTGACAAAGAGAGGTTGCTTGCAGGAGTAGTATTTCTGGTTGGGTCACAAGGAGCAGGTCTAGAAGAGTCACTATTGAGGAAGAACATCAACAGCCTCCGCAGAACACTCCTCAGCTGGGGTGGGTTCCAACTGGATATGCATTCGGTTGGGAACAACCCCGCAGTATTACGAGGCTGGAGAATCATCACGACAATCAGCTAGTAGTGAACAATGAGCACAAGGACCTTGCTGGCACCATGGACAGGCCACGGAGTCATCAAGCTCCAGTGGTCTGCCTCCATCATTTGGTGCTCAACGCTCATTCTCGGCACGAGGCTTTCGTGACCAAGGATTTGCGGAGATCACCCAAAGGATGGGAGAATTGGACATGAGAAACACGGAAATTCAAGACACACTTTATCAACATTTCCAAGAAACTCATCCATGGCAGCAATAGACCGATGAATAGCTCTGAGAAATTAACTCGACGCTGCAGCAAGGCCAATCAGACTTGATGGCATACTTCTGTTTGCAAGGGTTTAATCCCCATCGCGGACCATGAGCAAAAGAACAAACTTGGGGGAGGATCCCCACGTGAGGTAACCCGTATCACCTATCCAATTATTTATTTCCTACATTGCATCTAAAAAAAGAGAAAAATATATATAAGGTAGCTATGCATGGTAGCAATGTTTAATTCCCACACTTTTGATATGATGAATAGTTGCTCTGTTTTAGTTTCCTTTCGTGCCTAGTTTACAACTTAGCATTTTCCAAGTTTTGAGTTTGTTTGCTTGAGTATATCGCCCTGAACTTGAAAACTTGTGGGCAGCAAGTGCATGATCTAAGTCTAGGTTGTTGTGGAATTTGATTTGGTAGAGTGGAGTAACTATTGCCTTATTCTAAGTGAAACTTTATTTTCAAAAATACAAAAATGATGAGTTCCTCAAATGATGAAACATTCCTACCAGAGCCATATGTTAACAAAAAATACAATATCCTATACATATGCTGCTTGCAATTATTTTGAGTTTGGTCAAATAGTTAGACCCTTGCTAGAATCTTCTCATGCTTTCATGAACAAAGTCTTGTGCATATCTACCATAAAAATTACTCTCCCTCTACATTAGAGGTTTAGCCACAAAAATTTTCCATTCCATACCACATGCTAACTTCTACTCCGAAAGTTTGCATCCACCAAATAAAGACTCCAAACAATTATGATCCTCTACCCTCATATCCATGCCAAAAGAGACATCAGCTAAAAGAGTGCACACCAAAATGATAGTATAAAATTCATGATGCTTACAGAAAGAAGAAACAAATCTTCTTGAGCATGATGACAAAAAAAGAGTGTATTTATAGTCATGTTCTCTAAAATAAAAAGATAGGGAGGAGAATCATACAAAAAGAAGTCACCAAACTATTTTTCTTTTTCCAATTTTCCACTCATATTTCCACCCCCAAATATATGCACAAAATTGATCCTGATTGCATGATTAGTACTCTTCTATGATATACTTTTTGACTTTACAAAATATTTGATGCAAGTATGTCTCGTGATTTTCCCTACCTTGAGCCCCACATAAGCCTTATTAGAACTAGGAGAAAAGAAGGCAAAATAATGCCTTGGTAAGGAATTCAAACACATTGAGTGATACGAGAGTATCATTCGAGGAACTCTCATCTTTTCTTTTTAAAAATTTTGAAAACCTCCGGATGAAAGTGGAACAAGGAGTGAGAGTAGCACTCTCACATCTACCATTCTATTTCTCAACCATCCAAGACAAGAAAAAACCAAAAGCCCCATGAGGACTAAGGTAATAAGGGTGAGACTATCATTGTCAACTTATTCAATTCAAGGTAGAATACTTGGTTGTAGGCATGGTACTTTAGAGAAATAAGACATGGTAGCAACTCCTGATCCACTGAGCCTAAAGTCTTGACTTTGCTCAGGGACGAGCAAAGGGTAAGCTTGGGGGAGTTTGTTGACGGTCGTTAAGTACCAAATCCGACCGTCACAAACCTCAGAAATAAAAGGGAATTAGCATCCTTTACCTTCATATAGGTTTAGAATTAATAAAGTTCCACATATCCTTGGAGATTATAAGAATGCATGAACATTTATCAATAAATGAAGTGAAGACATGCTTGCGTGGCAAAGAAATACAACTCTAACCAATCGGCGTTCGCCACATCAGCTTCCCGTGGATCAAAGGGCCCACAAGTCAGGTAAAACTGCCTTAAAGTAGGGCCAAACACCCAGGAACCTCCTTAAGGGCCCACATGGAAGTGACCAGAGAAAGTCGGTGGAGAGGGGAACTGACCAAGATTCGGCTGAACCCTGGTTCGGCCGAACCCCGACTGGCTCCTTTCATCTCCATCGACCACGTGGCACTCCCTCAGCCTCTCACAATGACAGTTAGGGGATTATGGTGGTTGCAAACCGCCATTACAACCGTCATTTGGTGCTATTTAAGGAGGAGGCCTCACTTCAATCAACACTCACCACAAGAAGTAGTTCCTACATTTTTATCTTAGTCTTCAGGCTCCTAGAGTTTAGGAAATAGTTTAGAGTTTCTACTCGGTTCCCGAGTCATCTTCATAAGTCGGGTATGTCTTTTGTATCTTTCTTCCTTTGTATGACTTTGAGCTTATTAATATGTCCATCTTCTAGTTTATATGAGTATGGTTCATATTCTACATGCTAGATATATATTTCATTTATAGTTTATATAATAATTATGGCATGGTTAGACGAGTAACTCTATTGCCACAGACACGGTCCAATATGCAATTAGGATGTAGGTGTGCCTTTACCTTAGTCATTGACGTCCTAGAATGTAAAGGTATCTATGGCAATGTAAGCGTGGTGCTTAGATTATTACATACACATTGGTTATAGTCATACCCCACGGATTGTAGAGGTAGGCGACAGGTGGTGATAACCCTATCTGTCCATTGTAATCCTTCATGTTTGGGTATGGCGTAGGGCAGATGGTAAAAAGCTGTCTTTGGTGGCAGGCCGGGCCACTGTAGACAGTATCCCCTGTAGTCCTGGGAGCGTAGAACTGAGTAACTAGCTATGGACATAATTATTTGTATAATCTAACTCTTAACACTATTCTTCACTTAGCACTAGTTTACTATTTATTAGGATTTTTCTGTGAATGTCACACTACCTTTTATCCAATTATCTTTTACCTCTAACTAGACTTAGGCATCTCAACTATAACTTATAAATATGCACAGTACCTTAATATCCCCTTCTAGACCACTATCTTCCTTTGGGATAAAATAAATATGATACCTTGGAATACTCCAGGATAAAATGCTACAATGGTATATCCGTACACTTGCGGATTTATCTGTAAATGTAAGAAATACCAACATGTATTACCTCTGCTGAGGGCCTGAACCAGTATAAAAATCTGTGTCACCATCTCTCCTTGATCTAGTGCACACTACAAATTATATTGCTGATAACTAGAATCAACAGCTAGTGTGTCAGGTAGGGATGCGCTCGATCGTCATCATCCAAGGAGGAGATGGCCACTTCGGGAACCGTCTTCACCAATCATGTCATGCTCCTCGCCGGTAGAAGGATCTCGTTTGGCTCTCTTTCCTTCACCGCCGATCATACCGATCAACTCGCCCGAGTCACATCAGGCATCGTTGGCTGCGTCGAGACGCTGCGCTTTTATCCCAAGGTGTAGTTTCGCTTTGGATCTCTCAATTTCGCCACCAAGGCAGGAGTCCAGTGTAGAATGTATGTGCCTTAAAAAAAAGGTAATTTTGAGTTTGTTCAACTAGTCCATAGAAAATAATTACTATTTTAGCCTTCGACCTTTTATACCTGACCCACGTTTTAGGTACCTTTTCACTGGTATCAATCTGTTCTAATGAATTTCAAGCACAGTAGAAAGCCTCTATTTAAATATGTTCAGAAAATCATGTAAAAACGAGTGTAACTGTTAATTGTTAATCAATGCGATGGTCCAACTACAATAAGTGTCACTGTTATCTTAAATATATATATGATCCTTTGGGAAGCCTTAATGTCCGGCTGTTTAGGAAAATCAAAGGATCCCTACCACGCTTTACATGTATGTTAACGTCACGTCCATGTTAACAGTACACAGGCCATTAAATATCCCGAAATTTAGGGGCTGGAGAGCAGTGGAAAATCCGTTGGTCGATCTATTGTAAATTGAATATGTCTCCACGTTGGAAAGAAAGCAAAATCATCTGGACTCATCATGCCTAGCTAGCTGGATTGATATATGTTTTAGTGTTTTACCCTCCACAATGATCCTATATATGCAACGTTTCCATATATAAACCATGTTTTATTTCTAATATACTTACGGTAGGTTTTTTTCTAGTAAGAGATGTGAAGAATTTTGCTTTAAAGACAATTCGAAATTTTGTTACCTGTACTCTTAAAAATAACTCACTTAAAAATAATAATGACGAGTGATAAATCACCATCTCACATGGATCCCACTAAACAGTGAATCATGTGGACCGTTCGTTCTCAAACTTAAGAGAGAGAGAGAAAACAAATTTAACTGGCTCTTACATTCAACTCGGCATTCAGCTAGTAACAACAAAAGAAGTGTACTTACGCTATTGAAAAAATCATCATCGATTGAAGTGGCAAAACCACAATAGTTCGGGTTTGAGTTGCATCCGAAACTAGAGATGATCTTTAGTCCGGTTTAAAAATTCAATGGCCCTCTAGGAACTTTAGTCCGGTTCGTGTCACGAACCGCGACTAAAGATCTCCTCTAGTCTCGATTCAAATGTTGTCAGAGCGTGTCAGAGCGCCGGGTACCTTTAGTCCTGGTTGGTAACACCAACCAGGACTAGAGATAGTCTCGGTTGGTGTTACCAACCGGGACTAAAGGTACCCGGCGCTCCGACACGCTCCGACAACATTTGAACCGTCACCTCTAGTCCCGGTTCTTGACACGAACCGGGACTAAAGGTCCTAGAGAGCCGTTGAATTTTTAAACCGTTGCCTCGGGACTAGAGATGCCATCTTTAGTCCAGTTGGTGTTACCAACCGGGACTAGAGATTTTGCTTTATATACTCCTTCTTCCTCCTCCATCCCGAGCCAGCCACACTTGTACATCTTCAAAATTTTTCTCTAGTTAGAGGTCCGGTGCTGCCAAGGTTAGCAACTTCTTTGGTGATAATACACAAATATTTGTTATCTACAAGGTTAGCAACTTCTTCCTCTTATAGATTTACGGTTGTTTTCTACACATTTTTCTATCTACATGTCATGTGCTATCTATAATCTTAGCACTTCGTATTTTGTGGTTGTTTTCTATATATTTTCATCTCTAGATTTGTATGCAAACATGAGGATATGTTTTCCCGCCCACTGAAATTCACCTCTAGTCCCGGTTGGTTTTGAAAACCAGGACTAATTATTACAGTGTCCTATTATATTGTGTTATATTCATATATAATTATAATTAACATGTATTCATATATATATAATTAACATATGTTCATATAATTAACAAAAAGTATTATAAATTAAAATAATAACATATAATTAACATTTATCATATTTCAAACTATTTAAAATTTAAATAATAATATAAAATTAACATCGGCCTATTTGAAAAATATTTTAAATTAAAATAATAACATATAATTAACATTTATCGTATTTAAAACTATTTTAAACCATAAACCCTATACCCTATACCCTAAACCCTAAACCTAAACACTTTACCATTAACCCTTAACATGAACCCTAAACCCTATTTTAAACCCTAAACCCTAAACCCTCATGCGGCCTATGTGATTGGCATGTAGAAGTACTGCGACACGAGCAGGAACGTCAATGCCTTCTCCTCTGATCTAACATCGTCTCTCATGCTCTTGGAGGCTCCTCCGTTCTCATCACTGTAATAGAGCAGTGGCAATCCCTTCTCACTTTGTTCTACCTTGTTCTCCGATTGCTCCATCTCATCCCAATACTTCAGCACATCATCTTCAAAGATGACACCAAGCTCATCTGCATGGAAAGAAACAAGTGTCTAAGCAACACAAATCCGAAAGCACCATTCCTTTTCGATTAGAAAAAAGAGAGAATCATTCTTGCATTGATCCGAGTAGAAAGAAAAGAATCATACCTTGTAAAACGTTGCTTTGAATGACAGTAGAGTAGAATGGCTGGGGATGGAAGCTCGGGAAGGAGATACTGGAGAAGAGAGCTTCCTCCTCAAGCAGGTAACTATCAGGCCAAAGGCTAGTGTAATAAGGCCACCAGCTAGTTCATGAAAAAAGGTTAGATTAATAACAAATAAACAAAGACAGTCTTGCAGCCAAAAGAAGCTACTGCTATAAAATTTTCTCAGCGATGAGCATAGTTAACCATATGCATGATGCAAGACAAAACTGCATTTACCTATGTTCTTGGCTGGGTTCCATTCTTTCGAGAGACATGAAGCAAATCTCACACTCCAATGAGTCGGGATCAATGAAATAGCTTATCTTAGTCGTCTCATCCGTATCCGCATCCAGCTGCTCCTGATGATCCGTGGAGAGGCCTCGACGCCTTCTTCATATCTTCTTCACCGATCTTGGTCTCTTCAACATGTCATTATCCATTGTAGTAGTCTTCTTCACCGATCTTGGTCTCTTCAACATGTCATGATCCGGATCACGGTCTTTTTTCTTGCTTTTCTCCCTTTGCTTCATAATCTTTCTGTCTTGCTCTTTCTTAGAGTACGGCGTAGTAGTACTCGTGTATCTGCATCAAACTTTGAATAGCAAGAGATATGGCAATGATTGGATAGTGCGGCTATATATGGCAATGATGGCTTGCCTCCCCCGTTCCCGTCTCAATGCCTCGGCAGTACCATGGAAGCCGCCGGTGACGCGCACGACGGCGGACTACCTCTATCCGCCCGCCGTGATCGAGCAGTACTACCCGCCGCCGCCGCAGTCTTTGCTCCCGCGGCCACCGCTGCCACCGGTCTACGGCGAACCGATTGCTGTTCCCACTAGCTGCGGTTGCACCGCCTGCCAGAGTTTCGTTTCGATGGGGGTTCTTGCCATCAACTCCACCGCCTTCCAACCCTCCTCCGTCGCCACAACGAGCATCGACTCCTAAACAATCATCATCAAAGAGTGCGTCGTCAATATCAAGTGGTCGTCCAAGAAAGACTCAGAGAATTGAGAAGACGCCGCTACCTGCACCAAAAGCGGTCGTCCAAGGCTGGGCGGGCGAAGAAAGCGGGCAAAGATGTACCCCACTTGGCATGCAGCCACGAAGCCTCCGGAGTTCGCACGATTCCAAATATTAGAACTGATTTAAGACAATTCATGGAAGAAGCTGGAATTAATATGGATCAATTACACGGGCGTGCACCCCTGGCGAAGGCTCCACTTAAATACAAGTTCAAACTTGGAAAGCTTCTCGTCAAGCCGAATCAAGTGAAAAGGCTTCCAACTAAGATGTATCGTTTCCATCAGTGGTACATGCAACAATCCAGTAAGGGTGAAGACATGATAACATGCAAATATTCAATTGACTACTTCTTCGATGGAGATGACTACCTCTATCTCTGATTCGAAGATATATTCGACCTGTACCAACTTGATGCCCTCGACATCTCACTTCTAACCGCGCGGGTTTTGTAAGTATCCCCTGTTATTTCGTTTCTTACCTCCTTGAATTTAGCTGACTAAAATTCTTTTTAACTCTTGTAGAATGGCGATCCAATACTGCAACAAGCACGAATGCACCAAGCATGAATTCATGGATCCACGCAAAATCAACGGCCCATTGGTTGATCAGTTTCCTAATGACACCATGGACAACATATACAACGCGCTTGTGAAGCAACACTTTCGGTCCTTCATCCTTCTACCCTACAATACTGCGTAAGTTTTTTCTTTCTTTCCGAACTAATTTCAATCCCGTGCATACATAAAGTTTCATATGTGTCATCTAAACCAATTTGCAGATTTCACTGGATTCTGTTAGTACTTGACATGGGTCAGTCGAAGATCCATGTCTTTGACTCAATGGATAAACCAGAGTCCACGTACTCTGACATATTTGAACTGTTTAACAGGTAATGCCGTCTTACTTTCTATTACATATATGCGGTTCTCGGATAATTACGTGCTAAATTTCAACTGCACGTAGGGCATGGGAACGATTTCGGGTCACTGTTCGCAGAAATTGGAAAGATAAGCTCTCTGTGCGGATAAAGTTTCCGTGAGTAACATGCCTGCTCCTAATTTGAATTGAATCATTATTATGTTCTAAAATATGAAATGCATATTAAATCTGTCGTCGTTTCTCTTTTAGTGTGCAAAACAGTCGCAGGGCACCAACCTATATGGATATTACGAATGCGACTTCATTCACCGCTTTGTGACCGAAGTCAAAACTGTCGATGATCTAGATATACGTATAACAACAATTCATACATTACGTCTCGATTTCTTATTCACTTCAAATATTTATTTCTCGTTTATTCTAATTAATGATAGCTTATGCGAGTAAGAGACGACCTCCTCCACGAGACTTTCATACAAGCCGCTCGGGAAGAATTGATGAGATTTATTAACGAGCAGGTCGTTGATCCCGCGGGGAGTTCTTCATTAGTTTTAGTAGCCAAACCACTCCATCCACAGCAAAGTAGATTAGAGACAATTTTTTATAAGATAGCTAGAAAATATGTATGAATATTGTACATATTTTTGTAATATATGTATATTTCCATTCTTAAGTTCATTTAAATGTATGTAAATTATATATTTATATATATATATATGCATGTTGTATGTATATGTATATGTGTAATATATATATAGCAGTACTGCTGGAGAAAGGGCAAATTAAAAAAAAATTAGTCTCGGTTGGTAGCTTAAACCGGGACTAAAAATGCATCTTTAGTCCTGGTTAAATAACCGGGACTAGAGGTCGTCCATCTCCTGGTTAAATAACCGGGACTAGAGGTCGTCCATCTCTAGTCCCGAATTCATAGTCCCGGTTTGACAACCGAAACTACTGAGGATTACCAATCGGGACTAGTGTTGCTTTCTTCAGTAGTGTTATGAATAAATTCAACAGTTGCATGTTCTGAAGGTTAAGATAATGATTAGTGTACGATCCGAAATGTTAGAGGAGTGACGCACCAGAAAATTTAATTCTCAAACGTCGTCGATTCATTGCTAACAGCTAATTAAGTCAATACTGCAAAGTTAATTAATTGCTGATAGTGCAATAAGGACGGCAGGGATTCCATTTACACAACGTGTTATATATGGACGGTCATGACTTTTATTAGTTGTTTTGACTCTTAATACGTCAACTGTACATACTAGAATTTTACCACAAATCACATGATATACTGCTAAAACTATGAAAAGACAACTACCTGTTTGCTGATATCTCTGGACTAATTTATTTTGTTACCACTTTCAACTCTATCAAGTTTTGATATCATCAAATTATTTTAGTAGGGTAACAAACTAAATATACTCTTGCTATTACCACTTTACCAAAATCTAGCATTTTTGGAAGTTTCTTCTCATTTTTTATGACTGACAAACTACCTTTTTTTTATGACTCATACTACCAATTTTTTATAAGACAGACAAACTAATCATCCAGTGTTGCCAAAATTTAGTTACACAAAAGTGTGCTAAATTAAATTTAGCAATACCAAATTTTGGTTAGGCTAATTTTTAAAAAATAACCGAAGAAGCCCTCTACTTGAAAAATAAAAAAATGAACGACCGTGATTCATGTTCTCTCTGTCTTGGAATAGACGGCATCTATTCAATGTGTATGTGTAGCCAAACCTAGCTAGCTTGAAATCTTAAATTATCATGTATATATATATATACATAACTATTAATACCTTTGACATGTGATGAAAATGCCAACAATACATTTTCATGAAAATATATATTTATTTAATTAGTTATTTTTCAATGATATATGTTAATATAAGGTTAGGAAAAACAATGATCAAATATGTACATTAGAGATTGGGTCAATATATTTTAAGTAAAAAACAATGGAGGCAGTAACAGGCTAGCACTACTGCAGAATCGATTTTTCCGTGCGGGCCAGAAAGCATCTTCTCGTCGGAAGGCCGGCCCGCACGTCCGAAAAGGTCTGGAAAAAAACATTTTCGTGTGCGGGCGGCCTAACCACACGGGAAGGTCAATTATCCCATGCGGTCGGCTTAAGCGGCCCACACGGGAAGATCGATTATCCCGTGCGGGCCACTTAAGCCGCTCGTATGGGATAATTGATTTTTTCGTGCGAACAAATTAAGTGGCCCGCACGGGAAGATACATCCGTTCTATATTTCACATTGAATTATTAAATTATATAATTAAATTGATAACTAATATCAGATCATAAATTGCACAAAAATAATTTCACATCATCATAATTTTACCATAATTTTCACATGTATAATTTTACAACAAATTGTACAACAACAATGGATACAATGTATAATTTACATTAATTTCACATGTATAATTTGATGACGCTGGCGGTAGAGGTGGCCGCGGCGGCCGTGGTCGGAGGAGGCGGCGGTGGAGGCCGACAGTAGAGGAGGTGGCCGTGGCCGGTGGTGGTGGCGATGGAGGCCGACGGTGGAGGCGGCTGTGGGAGAAGGCGGCCGCGATCGGTGGAGGTGGACGAGGCGATGGTGGAGGCCGACGGTAGAGGAGGCGGCCGTGGTCGGTGAAGGTGGACGAGGCTGACCGCGGTCGGAGGAGGCAGCGGTGGAGGAGGCGGCCGCTGTCGATGGAGGCGGCAATGGAGGCCCTCGACGGTGGAGGCGACGGGTCGGTGAGGAAGCTGTGGCGGGATCTAGAAAATTTCGTCGAGAGTTAGAAAATTTCGAAGCCCGCGCACACACCTATATAGGCGGTGGTGATCTTTCCGTGCGGACGGCTTAAGAACCTGCATGGAAAGATTGTTTTTCCGTGCGGGCTGCTTAAGCTACCCGTACGGAAAGATAATCTTTCCATGCAGGCCCTTAAGCTGCCCGCACAGAAAAACAATCTTTTTGTGCGGGCTCTTAAGATGCCCGCACACGATAATCATTACTCTAAATTGGACTACAAAAATTATAATAATATTTAAATTTGGTCAAAAAAATTCTATAAGTCGACATGACAACATAATTTTGGTCATAACACTGTATAATTAAGATTGCACCTCTCTATGTGCTTCTCTAGATATTGTTCATCTTTTGCCCTTCTCTATTTTTCTTTTTCATCTGCTGTTGACCAAGACAGGGAAAATTTGACTTTTATTTTTATTTTTTTATATTTTTTCTTGACTTAGGAGCACATGAGAGGTAACGACGGAAATTTTGAGCCTAAACAAGCAAAAGACGTGGCCGGTGAAAATTCGGAAGACACGCTCGAAATAAAAAAGCTTCTCGGCTCAAAAGGCAACCTTCGAGCTATTTTTGGGAAAAATAAAATTGCTGAACATGGCAAAGCAATGGACGAACGCATCCAATTTTTTTCTAGTCGATTTCATATATGAAATGTCTCGATCAGAGTTTGTATGCAAAAGTTATGACCGTTTTAAAAACCGACTCCGAATTAAAGGACGAAACGAGAACAATGCGCGAAAAACTTAGAACACATGCACAAACTGTATTATATGTGTAGTGGAGTCACTCTGTTATAATTTTATCTAAATGAACTTTAAGTTTCAAGTTTATATACCTCAAAAGAATTTTATATACCTTCAAGTTTATATACCTAATTTCATCTAAATGCATCTCAAATTAGTACATAACGTTAATATTAATTTAATATCACAACATATGAAGTTATATTGTCACTTGTGTTGAAACAAATATTTTTCTATTTGATTCTATCACATATCCAAGAATTAAATGGGAAATTTAATAGGTCTATAGATAATTAAAATCTTATATCTCTAAATTGGTTTATAAAAATATATGGGCAGCATCCCGTGCGGTCCACTTAAGCGACCGCACGGGAAAATGGATTATCCTGTGTGGTCGCTTATGTGGACGCATCGGATATTATCACGTGCGATCGCTTAAGTGGACCGCACACGATAATGCACATTATCGTGTGCGGTCCACTTAAGCGGCCGCACGCGATAATATCCCGTGCGGTCCACTTAAGCGGTCGCACGCGATAATATCCCGTGCGGTTCACTTAAGCGACCACACGGGATAATCCATTTTCCCGTGAGATCGCTTAAGTGGACCACACGGGATAATACAACCACCCCAAGGAACCATTTTTTCAGACGCGGCCACTTATGGTCCGTCTGAAACCTAACAGGGGTCTGGTAAAAAAACAGTTTCTGTAGTAGTGTAGGAGATAGTGTAGGAGAGATAATAAAATGTTACGAATGTAGGGTAGGAAAAGGTTGACACTATTATTGAGTTAAATATACCAATCAATTAAACTTTAATAAGAAAAGAAGAGGAATTAACTTGCTTAGGCCTCAGACCCAGAAGAGAGGTAGGTAGATTTTATTTTAAAAAAATTGCATCACAAAAAAACTCATCTTCGGACATGTTGTTTTCATGCCTGAGTTGCTTGCACCAACTAGTAGGAAAAAAATAAATTAATCGGAAAATATAGACAATTCACTTACATTTGAATAGCTATGATAGGTCCTAGTTATGATAGTTTTTAAGTATTCTAAATAAGTACTCATAGCTCATGCAACTAACTAGCTATTGTGTATCACATTTATAACGGGTGTAGCAATCAAATCAATTTACTTGAGTACTAAATGTGGGCCAGAGTTTTAATACCATATGGCCCATTAGTAGACACTCATGTGACGGATCTTGTGTTGCTGTTGTGAGTTTTAGGGGGTGTTTAGTATTGCTTCGCTTTATATTTTTTTTAAGCTTCGTTTTATGTTTTTAGCACATAAAGAACTTTAGTCTCACACATGAAGAATTTTTAGATAGGTGTTGGCCTGCGTGCATCGATCTTATAAATGCCTATGTCACGATATGTCGAATATTTCCATATTAATTATAGAAAGACAAGGGAATTAGTTTATAAGTGAGGAGGCCCTCAGGCCCCTCACCTCATTAGATCTTTTTTAAGATAGAAAAGGCTTTTTGCAGTTCTACATGCATGATTTATGAGTTAGCACATTTAGGAGAACAACTATTTAATAGTTGCTATATGTATATTGGTGCCAAGAAAAATTTAAGGTAATGTCGAATTTGGATGCTACAGTACTGTTGGACGCAGTCTCGTAGGAGTCTCTTAATTAGATCGATAATTAGATCAATCGTCTTTTATTTTTTATGTACCCGTATGAGAAAAAAGGCAAAAAATTATTTAACGGTTTCCCATTGTTATGCATTATATGTAATTAATTTGTTCAAATAACATTATGTATTTGTTTACAGTGTACAAATCCCATTTCTCATGTCTGTTGCGTTGCCCCCAACATAAAACCCCCTTCCCTCAAAAGGCAAAATTTTGTACAGTGCTAGATGATGCTCAAAATTTGTGTAATTTACTGATAGACGTCGTGCAAACGTGTCACGGCTGAAAGACACTAAAAAATTGGTAATTTACTGAAAGACACTTTCGGGTAAATTGAAGAAAAAAATCTTTCGAATAGACGAGAATACTCCTAAGGTCATAGGCTTCAAACATAGTGGTGGAGTGAAAATTTAAAAATTATGGAACTCTAAATCTTCCATTACTCCAAGTATATCACTAACAAACATAATATTCCATCTTCAACTCATTCTCAGGTCAGAAGCTTTTGGCTCTAGGGGCATTATCATCCTTTTGATGAATTTCTCTTTTCAATTAAGGCAAAAGTTTCTTCAACAAATTACCATTTTTAAGTGTCTTTTAGGCATGACATTTTTTACCATAAAATTACACAAATTTGAGTTCCTTATAGCAAAATTTGCAATAAAAATAAAAACTAAAAATAAAAAAAGCTTCATTTATTTTCCTTTTCAGCTTCCTATTTTGAGAAAGCGATGCAATGGAACTCACATGCATATATATCGCTATTAGTTGATACCTCACGCTTTGTCGTGAGATATATGAATAAATGCATGTTATACATTATAAAAATGATAGATGTATATGTTTAAATAATGTAAAAATGATGTGGAGATAATGATTTGACATTACTTGCATAGTAAGTTCTAAAAATACAACAAAATTATAAACGATATGTCATATTTGCATGTGATTTAAAATACTCTAGATAATAATTACTGGGAGTGATAACATGGCATACTTGCGTACTGCAATTGCAAATTATAATTAATGATGCTTTTATCCACATAGTAGAGATAGCAGTAATCATAATGATAGTGGAATGGATGACATTACCTCTTAAGCATGTCAAAGATTGTGTTGAAAGTTGCCCTTGGTTTCCGTATAGAGTCCAAGACATGGATCATGCTACTAGAAGTGTCTATGACAAGGAAGACCCGGTGAAATCTGCAAATTACATGAAATAATATATATATATATATATATCATTGTATGAATACGAAAAGAAAATTGGTACAAGAGGCTATAAAAACTCATTTTGTGTTGTAAGGCAAGAGTATAAAGGTCTTATAATATTGTTGCACCAAGAATTTGTAAATGTTCTCCTCTGTTTCACCTGGAAAGTCATCTATAGTCTTCTCGTTAATTATAACAGAGTCCATGAAACCAACCTGTAATATCCCTGCCTACGGCAGTTTTGAATCTCCATTCTACGACGAAAAAAAGACGTGAGGTATCCGCACACAAGAAATCTTCAATGTTACATACGATGGGCTAAGGAACGAAATAAAATTAAACGAACTTACAGAAGCCAGCAACTGACAAGAGAGATATCAAGGGCGTCTTGATGGTATACGTCATAGACACCTTTGAAGTTTATCCACATATTGCACACCCCATGAAAGTAATTTTCGTCTTTAACCCTCGTAGTGAACATAACCCTAACATTGTTTGATTGTTCCATGTACCATTGGTGGAATTGGTACATCTTTGTAGACAGGTTCTTGACTGGCTCTGGCTTGACAAGTGGTTCACTAAGGTTAAATGGGTGACGAAGATCATCTACTGATGCCTTCTTGATAGGGGTTCTCCCCAGCAGTTGCTCCTTGGTAAGATTTGTATCTGCCATAAATTGTTGTAGATTGATCTCATGTTCAGATGGCATCGGGTCAACCGCTTGTTTTACTTGTATTCCGAGCTGGGGGACAACCTTTGACTTTATTTTAGTCTTACGATAAGACTTACGTATTGTGCAGTCATAGTCTGATACTACGAAACTTCTCATCGGTTCGCCATCTTCTGAAAAAATGCCTTTGTTGCGGGGTCTATTGGGGCCTTCTTCTCTGGACTTCGCCGCTTGAAGTGCTCCTTCACTTGCCTTTTAACTTCCTTGTTAGACTCCTCGTCAGTCAAATCATATGGTTTTTTCTTAGCAGTGGATTTCTTTGGCTCATCAATTCTTGGCTTCTTCATTTGTGTATACTTTGATGGCATAGGATGAGGTGGCAGGACCGTTGTCGACTAGGTGCAGCTGGTTGTGGCGGTGAAGACGGAGGAGACAGTGCAGACCGAGGTTGCGGAGGAGACGGAGGAGATGGTGAAGACCGAGGATCAGGCTACAGCGGTGGAGATGTAGGAACGGACATTGCTGCTCACCTGGAAAGCATGATGCAGCGCTTGCTTCATAATATGATGGTGTGGATGTCTCTTCCAGTTTCGTCTCCTATCTTCTCCGGGGATGTCTGGCTCGAGATCCTCAAAGCCTGGGCAGACCTGCTCCACCTCGACCTTTGAGTACCGAGGTGGAATCAGCATACAGTGGTACCTCTGGTCTTGCTTCACTTGTATGGCCATGCCATACGCCACCTTCACGAGAAATGAGGTTAGTTAGTAACATATGCATGACTTTTCACAAGCTACAAAGGAGGATGTATAAACTAAGAGCATACCTTGATTGATAGGGTCTTGAAGCGAATATGTAGCTCACATGCTGTGGGAGGTGTCACCTCGGGGTGCCTCAAAAACCTCGATTGGACCCTAACAGAAGTCAAACCGAGTGTCCTCGGGATGTGACTGAGAGCCCGACCCTCCTCGGGGGTCGGGCATTCCAGCCTTCCCCCGAGTCCGACTCGGCCCCTTCTCTTGACCTCGACTCGTCGCCCGACCTCGAGCATCCTCGGGAAGAAACTTGGCAGGCACGGAGGAAGAGGGAGGAGACAACCCGGCAGCATCTGACACCACCTGGTGGTACAAGAGCAGGGTTCTAGGGCTGGCAGGAGCATAAGATACCCATGGTGTACAGGACCTAGCAGACCAACGTATACTTTATCAGATATTCATTGTACTCCACCTTTTGTCTCTTTTAGTCTTAGCTTCTTTGGCCTCCAAGCTCATCTGTACATGTCCCCCTTGAGGTATAAAAGGAAGGGCAAGGCGACGGGGCCAAGGGAGAGCCAACATCCGAGAGAACTCTAGCACACACCTTTATAACTCTTGTTCATCATCCACCCCAAAGAAAGAATATCACACACTGGACGTAGGCCTATTATCCTTCGGGAGGGCTGAACCAGTATAATTCCTTGCGTCTTGTTTCTTGGCTCATCTTAGGATTCGAGTCGACCATCGGATCCATCGGAGGGCAACTTCTCTACCGATCTCTCTTCTACCTCCTTGGGGACCCCCTTGGAGGACTGTCGACCCACCCGTCGAAAGTTGGCTCGCCAGGTAGGGGCGCTGTTCTTCGTCTGAGGTGGTCCAATGGAGATATCTCTGCGTCGAAATCTTCGAACAGATACGTTTCCTTTCATTTCTCTTTCCTTTCTCTTCGAATAGATCAAAATCTTCGATGTAGAATGGAGTATACATGGTAGCCATCTACAAGAAATGAGCAAAAACATAATCGTTAGGGAACTTACTTAACCTAGTTATCCCTTATTTTCGACAAATCTTTTAAGAAAGGTACCCTAGTTCTTGGTTCTATTATGGCATATGTGGCGAGTACGGGCATACTCTTAGGTTCTTTTAATTTGGGTCTTACTATCCCCCTTAAAATTTTTAAGGCTTATGGTCAGGAAGAACTCGCAAAATGAAGGCTAAGCATGATTACGGTCATTGTTAGGGTTATAGGTGGTCGCAGCACTAAAGGGAACGGTTTGGACACGTGCCGAGGTGCTGGAAAACATGTTTTCATTACATTTATGGGTCTCCTTGAGGTATACCCCAGAGGTACAAAATTCAGGCAAAAATCATGGTGATAGTTACATAAGTTTGGAATCTGCCTTAGCAAAATCAGAATTTTACCACCTATAGTTTTGTCTGTACAATTTTAGCAACCTACGGTATACCGGGTCTCAGCTTTCTGTCCTCCTGATATATATGAGTTTTTAGGGCATGTTGCAGGGATTCAAAAATTCCAACAAAATTCGTGGGGCTTCCTGGGCATGTCTGGGAGCTACAGGTGAGGGATGCAGGTTTTAGCTAGTATGGTTTGGCCTACCCAAAAAATTGAAGGCTGTGGTCTACAGTTTTCCAGAGCAGGGTTAGGCTAACTAATTAAGGCATTTCACCATGATGCAGGGGTTTAAAAATTTGGTAAAAATTCATGAAGCCTACTAAGTTAATCTACATGTTGTTTGAAAATTTTCTCAGGTTTATGATCTACAGCTTAGCCTAGGAAAAATTTTCAAACAGACTGACTCCAAAATTTCAGAATACAACCATCCGACACAAATGAAACTTTGCACAAGTTCTATGGTGCCTAAATTTTTAGTATTTTTAATGCATTATGTTAGAGCGGTCGAGAGTCTGTATGAATTTTGGGTGGTCCATCTAAGCAAAAAAAATCTAAGGCTTAAGCATCACAATCTTATCCTATCCAATCTACTCATCTTTGGTCATACCGGTAAAATTTTGGAAAGTAAGGTAAGAGAAGCTAAAAATTGAACCAATTAATTTTTGGTGCAGAGATAACATGAGGAGATGGAATCCCTACAATGTCTATCAAATTTTAAGTTTTGTCAACCCAATTCAAAACCCATTCACTAGAGGCTATTTTCTAACCCGACATTTTGCAAATCCGAACTAGTACATAGAAATAGTTGGCAAAGGGGTTTTCAAAAATTATTCTAACACTTTGGTTCTGATTTATTATGATTATTAAGTGTTCCCGGACCCATTTTCACAGAAATACAAACTTTCAAAAGGTTTCGGTCCTATAGAGCAAGATAAGAGTTTTAAAACTTAAAATGGAGATATAGAGAAGATTGATCTCTAAAGAGGGATGAGATATAAGATTGAATATGGTTTTCGCAAATAATTTGTAGCTGAGAGCGAAGCCCTCAAAATAATTTTGAGAATACATTCTAGACGACCAACTTAAAGGGGTTCCTATAGTCAGTATTTGCTCTGATACCATGCCTTATCGGAGACACCCGGACATAACATTATGTTTGCACGTTGAGATGAAACGCTTCAGCTCATCTATCAAACATAACAGAATATCTGATGTCCCGAGAGAGGGATAAGTGAGACTTTGCTGGGCCTTTAGCCTACCAGTCAACTTCAGGCTGAAATGTGCCAGTCAAACCACTCGAAGGTGGCGACTAGATGTGTTACACACTCATGAGACTTGACGAAATGACTAAAGATCTACATCTCAATTATTCCTAACTCATACTCAAGTGAATCTAGCTCCTAGGATATGCGCTAGATTCTCACTTTCATCTCAAGCATGAATACGTAAAGCGAATACAATTAAATTGTAAAGAACTTAAGGAATTACATCACTTAGATAATTACATAGGCCGACCAGCCAAATAAATATATATCAGAGTACAGCGAACAACGGTGGCTTAACTACCCACCCACAAGCACACCAACTAGGGGTTTACCCCACTAAGTTCAGAATCCTAAAAGAAGCAAATCGGGTACCTGCATCACTCAAGGACTAAGTCTAAACTGCAAACAAAATGGATATTCCAATCGATAAGAGTCAGTACATTAACAATGTAATGTACTGGGAAGCACAAATCAAACCTAACCTACTACATGATTGGCATATATTCAAGGAATGGCTATTTGAGAGGTTAAATTTCAGCAAAAAGCAAGTTTTGTTTCAAAAACACTTTTGCAAAAGAGTTGATGCTTCAATTAACAAAGACAAGTTTTAGTTTTCATCATTAACCTCATTATGGTTCCATCATAACATTACCTTGTCATCCTCCATGACAACGAGTCTCATTACATATATATATATGGTCATCATCACTCTTACACTACTCAACTCTGTTTTGCTGAAAACGCATGAACTCATCTTTGAAACAATTGAGTCTATACTCATGACGCTTCACCAAAGCGCTCTTGACCGTGAGCATGACTAATCGATAGTTTTAATAACTCTACAGAGTTTGTACAGCTTTACCCACATGAAGTGAATTGCTCTAGTTTGTATGGTACCCGTCGATACCACCATACTCTATACTTTGAGTATAGTCTAGAGGTCACCACGAAGCCTTTACACTACTTAGTCCCTAGCCTTGTACCAACACGATATGTGTTTCCTCCGTCCTAGGTCATACTGGAAATGTGACCTAGAACCGTTAAGTGGTGGGCCCACGCCTTAACTTAACGTCGTGGTGGCGGACACGACAGGAACGCACCCACGTGGCACGATATCGTTGTATTGGACAGAATGAGTCACCCAAACTACCACATCGGCAGTATAGGAAGTTTCTATGGATTATTCGAACCCATACACTTCGGCCTACAATAATGCAAGGCTAGGTGCTAACTAGATTACTTGGCTAAGGCTATCCCATACTAGCACATGTGGATGTACGGTAACTTTAAGTTGGTGACACAAGTTCGGTCCTTACGGACTCGGGCAAACACTTCCCCTATCGGCAATGCAAATACATCAATTGCACGTCACTTGCCGCCTGGGTCAAAATTATACTTTTACACATTTTAGTTCGTAAAATCAACCCATTCCAGCAAGGGTTCATTTAACAAAGTCCACACATAATATTTATAGATGGAACGAGTATTTGCAAAATTTCTAGGCAGGGCTAAGCAAGTATTGCAGAAAACATGATTAAACCCATTCGAGCACAAGGTAAGTACTCTAACCATATCTAGGGTTACAAACAGTAATGGTTTCAAATATTCAAGGGAGGAAATGCAGAAAATTGGTTATAACTACCATAGCCAAGTTTTAAAATACCAATATAGTCTAAGTTCTCATGCAATTTTGCAAACAAATAATTTCGTCCCTCAAAACATGGGATTCAAGGTGTTCAAAGAGAAGAGGGGAAGAACTTGCCTTGTTCTGGAGTAAAGTTAGCATCTAATCCATTCCATCACCGTTTACGTAATCATCTAACAAAATATACGGTATGCAGTCAAAATACCGAAAACAGGCGAAAATCCAAAATGCTCTAAAATGCATGATCTTTATACATTGAGTAGGTACTGATCTAAATGAATTCAGGGGAAAGAATTTTCAATTTATGTTATTCCAATTAAGAGTTATGGTTTTAGAAGTTTTATCGGGTCATACCGGAATAAGTTTAGGTGATGTTTGGACAGTATTTCTAAACTTTGATTTTTACTAATTTGACTTGACAGAGGTGTGGAGATAGGTTATCTAAGACTAAAACAATTGGTTTCATAATTTTTAGAGTTACTATGATTTTCCTAGGTCTTTTACAAATTTACGACGGGTTTTAGGCCTATAGTGTTATATTTATACGGCTGTAGGGTTTTGGGTCCATAACATGTTACTCCTTGCTTTAGTTTAGCAAGTTATTCATTTCACTTTAATCCTACAAGTTTAGACATTATATTCTTTTTTTTACTTCATGCTTTGCGACTAGAGGTGTTTGATGTTGTAGTTTAGATATATTAATCTAGAGGCTGCCTTATGGGCTATGGGTACTATGTTTACTAGGGATGGATTCTAAAGCCTCACTGGATATCACGTTTTATTCTCAATTTACTTAGTGTTATAGTGTATATATACTTTTATACATGTATATGTACATAGCACTCGATTACTATTATAGTGTTTAGCATCCTAGTGGTCATTTTAAAGTTTATTGACATTTTTGATATATAAGTTGCCACATTTTATTTTAACTAATTGAAATTCACTATTTACTGGGTTTATAGAAACTTGGTTCACTTTAAAAGGATTAAAAATGAATTAACTACAAATTTTACAAGTTGCAAGGTGTATAAAAGGTTTTATTCTTCATTTAAATATTTAAGTGACGTTTCTACACAGTAAGCACATTTTTTATCTTATAACATGAAAATATGTGTTTTGGTGAATCTACAGAATTTGAGTTTACTCAAAAAGGAATTAGGAGGAATTTTAAATAAATCTCTAAAGTTCAGCTTAACTAAATCACATCAGTTTTAATGTAAATAATTTTAAAGGTATTTGGTACAAAGTGACTATGGGTTTTTATTTTTACTAAATACAGAGGGTAAGTTGATGTATCTATAAGACTTGAATGTGCTCAAATTGGAGTTGATTTGAATTTTCTAGGGATTTTACAAATTTGAACTTGGTGTATGCATGGCCTGTTTTATTTGAATTTTTGGGACAAATCTTGAGTAATAAGGTCCAGGTTTTATGGTTATACAATTAAGTTCACTACTCAGGGAATCTACAGAAATTTGTCCCATTCAAAAATGTGTTCAACTTAATTTTATATGGATTTTATAAGTGATGGTTTGTTCTCTGTGAGGAAATATGTTTCTGCTATTATTTTTTTCTTATTTCTCCTGCATGTGGGGCCCACGGGTCAGCGGCTTGCGGTTTTGAGAGAAGGGTTTTGGCGCCGGTTGGGTGGGGTCCAGCTGTCAGCGTCTGGCCAACTTGCATAAAGGCCCCTGAAGTCTATAGAAATCAACCCGCTGCCCATGAGCACATGTCGAATAAACCTTTCATTACGAGTCCCCATAGTTTAATGTATTTACATCTAAGTCCTTGGGCCCACATGTCACTGAAAAAATATTTATAGAAAGAACCCTACAAAGTTTAAACATTTGCTAAACAAAGTCCTGAGCGCCTAATACTGTGGGGCCCTCATGTCGGTGGTTCAGCGCGAGGGAGAGCAGAGGCGGCGGCGGCCGGAGGTCCTTCCCGCCTTCGCCGGCAACCAACGGTGGCTCGGCTAGGGGAACAACCAAAAGTGAAATCATGGAGGCATTCACGGCGAAGCCGGCAGGGGTCCTCTTGCAAGCTGCAATGGTCGGAATAGCGCCGACGGTGAGTCGCAGCGGCAGCTACCTTCGGGTGGTGGTGCATAACGTGTTGCAGTTTGATTTTGTGCAAGGTGAAGTATGCTTGAGAGTCCATAGGGGTCATGGGTGCTTACCCGAGAGTGCAAAAAGCTTGGCGAAGCCTGGGTGATACTGGCGTCGTGTAGATCGGCTCAGCGGCAGTGGCGGAATCGGTGGAGCGTCAGTTCTGGCCCGTTCGGTTGCGGAGGAATTGCTGGCGGCGGCCTGTGGCGGTGGTTGGCCGGTGCCGAGGAAGGCGGTGACCGATCCCTCTCGTCAGTGCACCATTCCTCAGGATCGTTTTGAGGGGAAACGTCGAGGGAGTCGAGGCAATGACGATGGCGCAAGGATTTGGTCGGGATTGGCCTACATTACCCGGGACAACGTCGAGGTTGCGGCGGCGATGTTTGGTGCGCGCTCCCGACTTCGGTAGAACACGTCGGCGTTCCCGCAGCTACAAGAGATGAAAGGCAATGAGGTCAACAGCGAAAATGCTCGGCATTGGGTGAGGATTAACGAACACGAAAGGGAAAGAAATGACCGTGGCTCCTTGGCGACGGCGGTGACTATCTTTCTCGCAGCCGGCGACGGGAATGAGAACGAGGGGAGCAGCTAGGGCTATCCCCCTCGGTGTTTCTTGGCACAGGAGTGGAGAGCATGGTTGGGCGATCAAGACGGGGTGGTTTTTGTGCGATGGAGAGGAAGAGCACGGCGTCGACAGCTCACAGCCACACGGCGGCGACGTTCTGCTTGCTGTCGGCCTGGGCGCCACGGTCTTCAGCGGTTGGGCGAAGGAGACAGGGGCTGAGCTAGCTGTAGTTGCTTCCAAGTGGGTCCAGCCGTGGTACTCAAGATCAAAGTGAGGGGTAGGGGTAATTCTCTGTGTGCAACCGAATTTGGAGGAAATTTTCGGATTATTTTTCCCATGTCTCAATTTGCAGCTCTATAACTCCTTGTGTGAGTTAGGTAAATTGATGAGAATTTTTCTGTAGATGTAGGAGTAGATGTAGAACCCATTTTATTTGGTTTCACTCAAAGATCACTTATGGTTTGCTCTCAGAAATTCAACAAAGTTTGGGTATTTTAAGCTTTGTTTGAATTTTTAGAGGGCCCAAACAGTAGGGAAAATTCTAGACAAATTATATTTAGTAGTGGTGTTTAACCTAGTATTTGATTAAATTATTTCTTGTATTTCTTTTTGTGCATTTTAACTCACTTTTGGGTGAGTTATTGTTTTAGCATATTGAGGATTTTAATTATTACCCTAGGTGACAGTTTTGTCTATTTTGTTTGGGACATCAAAACTTATTATTAAATTTCACCAAAATTATTTTGGGTTGAGCATAATGTGTGGCACTTATATGGATTTTTCCATAATTTTTATCTTATATGAATTAGTTTAGAAAATTGGGGTAACCTTTCTTTGTTTAGGCGCCCCCTCCATGTTTACGTATCTAATTTGGTTAAAGGGTCCTTATTAAATTTTCTTGAGCTGAGAAGATGCACCTATAATGAAATGAGGGTTCAAAAATCTAAATGCACAAAGGACTCTTTTAGCAAAAGAGGTTCTATGCATATGCATGCTCACAGATATAAATGGATCAATGTTTAGGTTTGAAAAGTTTTGTTTTAATCTCAAAGTTTTAATCATGCATTAGGTTTAAAAATACTCCACCTGGTTAGAGATGAAAATTTTTGGGTCAGGAAACTGGAAATATTTACCCCTAATTCTGTACCGACAGGGTTTTACTTAACCCTAGGATCTGGATATGTGACAGCATGCCATGGTCGAACACCCTTCGGCACGGCAATGCAAAAGGATAGGGCATGAGACCCTGATATTAACTTAAAAAACATTATGTCCTTCCTACTCATGGCTATTACGGCAGAGAGTGATCAAAACTCTATAAGATCAACAACCCGATCGGCAGTCTCGTCGAATTCGGCGAGGATGGCCTCGGGCTCGCTGGCTTCGAGGCCTTCCGGCCACCCTAGGCCGATGTCGGTGACCGGCACCTCCGGGAACCGTCGGTTGAGGATGTCGAGGGCCACTCCCACCGCGGCCTTTGCCGCGTCCTTCACGAAGACGTCGAGGCAGCGAGGTCCATCCCACAAGCGGTTGAGGAACTCCTCGCGGGTTTCCTAGGCAGGAGGAAGGTCGTCGTCGGCCCGGTTTAGAATGGCGAGAGCGCCGTCTTGAACCTCGGACAGCCGAGCTTCAGCCACTTCCAGGATCCCCTTGAGGTGACCAATCTGCTGACGGGAAATCTCCACGCGCTCTGTGCGGAGACGAGGACGGGAGGTGAGAAAGAAAAACCATGAGTTGGGGATGAATGTAGGAATTGACGCTTACCTTCCGCGGAGGCCTTGGTGTCCTTCAGCTCTTAGGCCAGATTGGCCATTGCGCTCTCGGTGGCGGAAAGCTCCTCCCCCACTTTGGCCAACGACGCCTCCGCCTCAGCTTTAGCCAACTCGGCTGAGGCTTTGGCCTGCTCGACCATGGCCCGAGCCGATTCGGCCTAGGATTTGGCCACCTCGGCCTCGGCCTTAGCAGTCTCGGCTTTTGCCTTGGCCTTCTCGGCCTCGGCCTTGGCTAGAGTCAACCCTTCCATCTCGACCCGAGCCCGCCCGAGCTGCGCCTCCAAGGTGCCATGGGCGTCCTCGGCCGCCTTTCAGGCGTCCTCGGAAAGCTTGAGGGCCTCCCGAGCGCTGTTCGGCTCGGCCCGGAGGACCTCGGCTTGCTCGAGGGCATCCTGAGCCTCTACGAAAATTTTCATAACCATTTTAGGATGGGAGGAGCAAGAAGAGGGGCAGAGGAAAATGGACTCACGGCGACAAGGCTCTGCAAGCCTCTCCTCCTACACCCGCTTGGCCTCCAATGGCTCGGACGGACGAGTGTGCCTCTGGAAGGATAAAAAGTCATACAAGAGTTATGCAAAGAAGGCTAAAGATCCAAGCCTTACCATGAACAAGCACTGGATGCTGGCGAAATGGTGGTTGAGCTCCGACAAGTCATCGGCTTGGGACCCAGAGCCTTCCCCGATTTCTAGCTCGCCCCCGGTAGCCTCGGCGATGACGACCTCGATGGCGCTAGTCCTCTCGACCTCGGCGTCATGGAGCTCCTCGGCGTCGGTCGTGGGTGGAGCGACGGGCCCCTCGACGAGCAACTCGGTAACAATCTCGTCGTCGACAAGATTGCCGAGCCGACCCCAACTGATGTCGGAGGAGTTCTCACCACCCCCCAGCTGACCGGCTAGAGCCTCAGCGACCGACCTGGCGGCCAACGCGGTTACTCCGACGACAACCTCCTCCACCCAGGCGTCAACCTCAGCCTCCGTGGCCGCTCGTTTAGCCACGGGGGGTGCCCCAGCTGCCCGTGTGGCCTCAGTGGCAGCCTTGGTTGCCGGGCCGCGGCCACATTCTCGGCCGCCTCCCCTCGGACCGCCGGCGGTCTCTACCGGCGGGTACTCCCCTCCGGTCGGCGCGCCGCCGCCACCACCCTTGAGCCCACGGCGGGTAGGAAGGGCCGATTGCGCTTGTGACGGCGGCTCAACGACTCTGGTCACCCCCAGGAGCGCCTCGATGCGGGGCCGGCATCTCCGGCGGACACGATCAAGTAGGAAACTCTCAACACAAAAGGAAGGGGAGCAACTTCACTCGGGTCCAAGGATTGCACTTACGCCTTGCACTTGAAGCTGATCCACTTCGTCGTCTTCTTCGGCAGCGGCGGCGGCTTCGCCCTCGACACGTGCGAGTCGGACGAGTCATTATACCCCTCCTCGGAGGAGGACTCATGCACCAGCTTCCGCTTGGTGCCTCCTGACACCACGGCGTCGGATCCCTCCTACCGATCTTGGGGCCTAAGCTCCTTTCCTCTCCCCCTCCCCTCTGGCCTCGCGGAAGGCCTCTGGACCCTCGGCATGTCAATCGAGTGGGCTCCGAGGATCGGGGCCAGGGACACGTATACCTCTCGACCCTGTTAGTTCCGACCCCTGGCAGGTGAGATATCGAGCAAAACAAAAACTTTCAAAAAAACAAAGAAAGGGGTCGATCTTACTGCTGGAGGAGGGTTGTCTGTCGAGAAATGATCCGGGCCCCATTCACCAAACCCTGCCGTGCCCTGGAAGAAGCCCGACAGGCGGGGGCGCACGCGCTCCTCAGGCACCGTCGCGCTGCCCGAGCACTGGTATGCTGTGCCCTCCCTGCACGCACAGGGTTGGATGTCGCAGAGGGCAAAGTCGCGCACCACATGGACGCCGCTCAGACCTCGTCTCCTCAGGTCCTTGATCAACTCGACGAGCTCGTCGACCCGGTCCTGGTCATAGGGGTGACAGGTGCCCGCCCAGTTGAGGTTGGGCAATGGCTCCTTGTGGATGTCCTCGCTGAGGGCCGGCTCGTGGTTCACAATATAGAACCACTCCGTGTGTCACCCCTTGTTGGAGGTAGTCACACCGACGGGGATGTAGCTCTCGCCCATCCCTCCACGAAGCTGGATTCCAGCCCCACCGAAGACGCTGCCACTCCTGGACCGCCGCAGGCAGAAGTAGTGGCAGAAGAGGTCGAAGTGTGGGTCTACCCCGAGGTAGGCCTCGCATAGATGAATGAAGATGGAGATTTGGAGGATGGAATTGGGGTTCTGATTGCAGAGCTCTATCCCATAGTGCTCTAGCAGACCTCGGAAAAAGGGATGGGCCGGCACCTCGAAGCCACGCAGGAGGAAGGCAGAGAAAACAACCAACTCATTGGTGTTCGGGGTTGGGAACGCCTCTCCCTGTGTGGCACGCCATGAATAGATGCCGTGGCAGGGGAGAACGCTGAGCCGCACCAGCTCCTCAACCAACGCCTTCCCCGCACATGAGGGAATGAAGGGCGAGCTCGTCTCGACCTCGTCTCCACTCGTCGCCGGGGCCTTTCCCATCTTCTTCGTAATCTTCTTTGGTGCCATCACCTTCAGCCAAAATAGTCGCCACCCCTTGCGATAGCAAACTACGCAGCGGCAGTGAGGATGGCGACGCTGTGGTTTAAAGCAAGGTGGAGCCAGAGGAAGGTTTAGGGTTCCTAGGCGATTGGGAAGCATAAGGAAGAGGAGAAGTCGGGTGGCGGCAGAGTTTATAAGGGGGCATGATGGAAAGGCTGATAGCGCCAATCTCGGAGGACGCGCCATGCCATTAACAGCGTGCACAAAGCGTCCGAGGCGTTCTCAACCCTTTATCTCCCCGAGGTCCACGTCACCCGGGCTTTTAATCTGGACTGTTCGTCTTTCATGGAGGGTAACGGCGTCTTTTGCGCGCCTATTGCGACTCCCAAAGAAATCGCTGGTGACGTTCCCTCTTCTCACCCCAACCGTCAGCCACGTCTGACATAATGAGGAAAGTGGGAAGTGGGAACAGGATTAGCCGTTGAATCGCCTCGATTTTTGTGGTTTCCCGACGAGACGTAGCAGGACCCCTGTTCACGATTGACAGGTGGGACCCTGCTCACGGAGAATACCTCGCGACTAAGAAACCGACTGGCGACAAGGTTCAAGTAACTCCTCCTTTGACCACGATAGACCATCGCTGACCCTGGGGTCGAGATCCCGACACCTCGAGAGAAGGGCTTCCCAGCTAGCCCTCGATCGAGAACGAGACCACAGATTGCCTTCGAGCAGTGGTCTCGACCTCGACTCCATCACTCAAAGGTAATGGGTTCCTTCGACTCAGAGTGGACTTCTGAGCTAGTCCCCGGTCAAGGTTGGGACTACCATGCGCCCTCTGTAGTCCTGACCCTAACCATGACTTCCATCGCCCCAGGGCGGTGGTCGTGACAACTCGAGTGTGGACTTCCGAGCTAGCCCACAAGTAGGGTCAAGGCTACCATACGTCCTTACGCAGTAGTCTTGACCTTAACCTTGATTCCCATTGCCTCGGGGCGATGGCTTTGTCGACTCAGGGTTGGCTTCCGAGCTAGCCCCCAGTCGAGGTCGGGATTACTGTGTACCCTCAGGCAGTAGTCTCGACCATGACCATGTTCTTCGCTGCCCCAGGGCGGTGACCTTGACGACTCTAATGTGGGCTTCCGAGCTAGTCCACAAGTGAGGTCGGGGCTACCTCGAGCCCCAAGGCCTATAGCCCCGAACACCTGACCCATCCTCACTGCCTTCGGGCGGTGAACTTTCCGACTTGGGGGCTGAAGGCCAAATTGCCTACCCCTTGATCAAAGCAGGGACTGCCAAACGCCTCCGGGTGGTAGACCTGTTCGTCTCGGCTAACCCTTTTTTGGTGGACCTCGAGCATCACTCGGATCATCGGGATCTTGATGATTCGACCCTAGGCTCGGATGTGCCATCCGACCCTAGGCTCGGGGGCTACACTTGCCAGGTGCATCTAGACGGCGCACCTGCAAAATCTCGATTCATAATAACTGCTAGGAATCGACACCTTGGAAGAAGGCTTGACCCTAAGGTTGAATGTTCCATTCGCCCTTAGGCTCGGGGGCTACACCTGGCAAGTGCACCTAGGCGATTTACCTACCAGAACCTTAGCTCAAAGATCTAAGAATCCCTTGAAGACAACACTTCGAAAGAACTCTGACCCTAAGGATGGATGCTTCATTCCTCCTTAGGCTCGGGGGCTGCTGTGGGAGGTGTCACCCTGGGTGCCTCAAAAACCCGGATTGGACCCCAACAAAAGTCAAACCAAGTGTCCTTGGGATGTGACCGAGAGCCCGACCCCCCTCGAGGGTCGGGCATTCCGGTCTTCCCCCGAGTCCAACCTCGGCTCCTTCTCTCGACCTCGACTCGTCGCCCGACCTCGAGCATCCTTGGGAAGAAACTTGGCAGGTACGAAGAAAGAGGGAGGAGACAGCCCGGTAGCATCTGACACCACCTAGCGGCACAGGAGTAGGGTCCCAGGGCTGGCAGGAGCACAAGATACCCGTGGTGTACAGGACCTAGCTTTTGTCTCTTTTAGTCTTAGCTTCCTTGGCCCCCAAGCTCATCTGTACCTGCCCCCCTTGAGGTATAAAAGGGAGGGCAGGGCGACAGGGCCAAGGGAGAGCCAACATCCGAGAGAACTCTAGCACACACCTTTGTAACTCTTGTTCATCATCCACCCCAAAGAAAGAACATTACACATTGGACGTAGGCCTATTATCCTTCGGGAGGGATGAACCAGTATAATTCCTTGCGTCTTGTTTCTTGGCTCATCTTAGGATTCGAGTCTACCATCGGATCCATCGGAGGGCAGCTTCTCTACCAATCTCTCTTCTACCTCCTCAGGGACCCCCCTTGGAGGACTGCCGACCCACCCGTCGAGTGTTCGCTACGTAGTTTCATCCATGGGATGTCGTCGTTCATCAATATGTGGCGCTACCGCAGCTTCATTGGTTTAATCTGCTATTTGCCCTGTAGAAGCGTAGCTACTTTGATTGCCTGAGGGGCTAACCAGGATGTGAGGATCAGACGGTTGGTTTTGCTGGCTCTACTGGCTTAGTCATATATCAACCTTTCTTGCCACCTCATCGGTCAATCTTTGATCATAGTCCATGACCTTCATTTCCAAAACCCTAGCTTCCTGCTCAGATTTGCTTCTAATGCGACTCCTGTACGTGTGGATGTCCTCGCGAAACCAATACTTCCATGGAACCACGCCTTTCGTGCATTCGTCTTGGGTGCTTGGGATTCTGCAGTGACATCGTTAGTTTGTCCTTCTCTCTGTCAGGCTAGAATCTCCCCTGAGTAGAGGCCTCTAGGGCATCCATGAGACGGTGAGCTGTCTGTCGTATGTCGTTGCTAAAGATTAGGGAGCCATCATCCGCATTTAGTGTGCCCCCATGAGGATAGTACCATTGTTTTGATCATTCAGGCCAATCAGCTGTGGCCAGAACAACTACCTCTTGTGGTAATGCGTCTTCGATCTTCTGCCATTTGGGAATTGTCTTCTTATAGCCACCCGACCCTAGCCGGTGAAAGTACTTTTTTTCGGGCAGCATTGGCTTTGTTATTTTCTATCCTTGATGCCCCTTCTTCTAACGACTTGTAGTCCACAAATGCATTCCAATGGTCCCTCAACTTTGGGTATTTGTTAAAGTCGGTGTTTGACCCTTCAAGACATATATGTTGTACAAGTTTTTTTGAACATTTGAAATTGTGTGGTCATCTTCTTGAGAACCCACTCCACTTTGAAATGTTGTGCATCAGGGATCTAGAGAGTGAAGGTCTCGAGCAGGGTTGTCCACAGCATATCCTTGTGACTCTGGGAGATAAGTTTCTCAACTATTTGACCTTATTTTCTGCCAGTTTTGTATGCTGATCGACACATGATCCATCACAACCCAATCACATTGTGACACAAACTTCGTCGTGGCATTTTTGGGGGCAACTGGGTGGCCATCGTCTTTCACCTCAGTTATAATGTGTTTATCCTCCACCTTTCTTGCGAGACCTCGTTGTCCGCATGCCTTCTTCGAGGAACCAACGTTCTGGTGTCCTTCCTCTTTCTCCTCCTCGTTTTCCTCCTCTTGTTCCTTCTCGTGTTCCTCCTTGTTTCCATCTTCTTGCTGCTCATTCTAGTATTGGCTACAATCCTCCTGCTCATTCGGCATGTAGTACTTGCTGCTACCCTCATTAATCGTGTCTAAGAGGAACCTTTCGTTATCTAACTCTCCCATCTGTTCCTAACATAAAATAGTATAGAAAATATAAACTACTACAAAAAGTGCATGGTATATTTATATTTTCGACAAATATGCATACACCTCCCAGGTTTATAATACTTGTCGTTTTAGACCAGACTAAAGTCAAATTTTAGTCTCCTTGACTATGAAGAACTACTAAATTCATTTGCTTAAGAAATATGCAACCTATATAATTCATTTGCTTAAGAAATATGCAACCTATATGTATATAGTAATCAATAATTAATATATAAGCAATACTATATTTACTTATGTACACACGAACAAATATGTATTATGTAAGCAACAGCTAATTAAACTAGGTGCAACCTATATGTAAATCGTAATCAATAATTAATATAAGCAATAATTAATTTACTAATTTATTTACTTATGTATACACGAACAATTATGCATTGTGTAAGCAATTATTAATTAAATTAGGTACGTATGAAAATAGTTGCATATAATTAGTTGACATATGTCATGTATAATCTAAAAATTTTATAGTTCATATAACTTGCCTTAGTGTTATTTGGCGGCCTTGGGACCACGTAAGCTAGAACATCGCTCGCGTAACCTAGACCATGTAATTCTAACAAGAAAACAAACATTAGTTACACATATACATTGGTCAACTAAAACATAGCACAAAGATATTTTAATATATTCTTCTTATTTCTAACGATTTTAATGATTTTAAATGGACTTAATCGGAGCCATGGTTATATAAAATTCTAGAAGTTTTTAAAAATTTTAAATATATTTTTTGTATTATCTTTATTTTAGTTATTTTTAGAAGTTTTTAAAAATTTTAAACATATTTTAATGCATTTTTATTTTTTAACAATTTTAATAATTTTTAAATGGACTTAATCGTAGCTACGATTAATTTGATATAATTTTTTAATTTTTAATGTTTTTAATTTTTAAATGGACTTACGGTGGGGAGGTAGCAATAGGTGGGTTCGGCCTATCAGTACACCCCACGGCCCGTCCATGCATGGTGGACCAAGTCCATCGTGCGCCAACTCATAGTTTCATGGGCCGACGGCATGCTCGGTATGTGCGAGTCCATGGCGGGGTCACCATATGGCGGCGCGCATCATTCGGCGGTCGCGACGACAGCGTCGACTACGGGCTGGCACAATGATGGTGGAGGAGGTAGAGGGAGCGGCGAGGACGAACGGAACTAGGCAGCGGATAAGGAGGGGTGTGGTGGAGCCGTTGAGCCGACGGCGACACGACACGGCAGCGATGATGGAGACAATGGCGCGACAGCGATGACAACAACAACGAGAGAGAGATATGATGAATTGTGCTAAGTCCCAATCGGTGCATTCGAGAAGACCAACTATACATACCCTGAATCTCTAGTTTCAGTTGGTATTGCGAATCGGGACTAAAGATAATTCTCAAAAACAACCGAAACAAGAGAATCCATCTTTAGAACCTATTTGTTTTTACAACCGTGACTAAAGATATCTTCAGTCCTGGTTCGTAACACCAACCAAGACTATAAAGATCATTTCCCATTATTTTCAAAAAAAAATTGGTCCTCGCTATGGATAACAACCTAGGAGTAAAAACTAATGATAATAAATTAAATAGAATACACTAAAAATAGGTTAAAATTATAGAAAAATTTTAAAATGACATATAATTAACCATGGCCTATTAAGTGCATTAAAAATAATAAAAAATCATAAAAATAACGAGAATACATTAAAAATAAGTTAAAATTATAATAAAATTTTAAAAATCCTATTAATTAATCGTGGCCCGATTAGGTGCATTAAAAATTAAAAACCTAGGAATAAGGATAATACATTAAACATAAGTTACAAATTATAATAAAATTTTAAAAAACATATATAATTAAATATGGCCCAATTAAGTGCATTAAAAATTTAAAAACCTAGAAATAAGGAGATTATATTAAAAATAGGTTAAAATTGTAAAAAAAAATTAAAATGATAGTAATTAATCGTGGCCCAATTAAGTGCATTAAAAATAAGAAAAATCATAAAAATAAGGAGAATACATTAAAAATAGGTTAAAATTGTAATAATATTTTAAAACATATTTAATTAACCGTGGCCCGATTAAGTGCATTAAAAATTTAAAAAACCTAGAAATAAAGGAGAATACATTAAAAATTGGTTAAAATTTGTAATAAAATTTTAAAAATGATATATAATTAATCGTGGCCCGATTAAGTGCATTAAAAATAAGAAAAATTTATAAAAAGAAGGAGAATACATTAAAAATAGGTTAAAATTGTAGTAAATTCTAAAAGTCATATATAATTAACCATGGCCAGATTAAGTGCATTACAAATAAGAAAAAATCATAAAAACAAGGAGAATATGTTAAAAATAGGTAAAATTGTAATAAAACCATGTGTTTGCCAAGGAGGTGACTTCTTTGCACTTAGGATTTTTCAAACATTCAACTAAAATACTTCTTTCATTGTGAGAAATAGCAAATCAAATTAATACACATATTATTTAGGAAAAACAATTACGATAAATAATTTACATCGTCATACACCAAGGTAGTATAAGATAATGAATGTATGAAACAAAACATCCATTTCATTAAAGTTTCATTCTATAGGTCCCAATTCCACGAAGTGAATAGAACGAGGACACCGGTTGACTACATCGACCCAACTAGGGTTTGCAAAACACAACACACTGTAACGATGCGTGCCAATTCCAAGGAATGAAAGAGTAAGACACCAGAGGAAAAGGAATAATATATCAAAAATTTGCACAAGCACAAGAAGTGGGAGGTTGCAACATACTTGGCATTACCGATGTTAGTGCACGCCGACAAAAATGTCATAATGGTCCCTTATACTTTTATGTAAGCAACCGCTCGTAAATCTAAGTAATTTTTTACAGTAATACATCATTTTTAGCAATTGATGTCTCTAATTCATCCTTAATGTTTGCAATGACCATTTGGCCGTAGCTTGGACCAGCATACTACGACAAGAAAATGTTCATGGAGTTCCTCACAATTCTGAATTTGCAAGTAATAAAATAACCCATATGTACAGAATTGCTATTATGAGATTTCTAAGTAACTAAATGTTTTCTCCGAACAGTGCACATGTGTATTACTGCAAGAAAGGCAAGCCAGTAAACGATCTGACAAAACGCTACACATCAAGACAGACTGGCCGGTACTGACATATATCATTAACACAAATTCTCTTAGAATCTTTACTTGTTTATATTGACCAGTCGCTTATTATTATGTTTTTCTAATTATGTTCGCGGTGCTTCAAACAACCCCCAAGAACTTTCTGATACTTAGGGTCAATGGGAGGTACACAACAACCAGCGACCATGTAAGTTTGGATATTGTTCTTCATACAAAGTGTCACAATTCATTTTCTAACATTTATTGTCTTATTTGTCCACAGACCTAAAACTCCTTATGTAGCAAATCGGATCGACGACAAAACTTTAAGAAACTTGTGCACTGACATTTGCCGCATCCTCCATCGTGATGTCTACAACGTACTTGGGTTATTCTACGATAATCAGTGTCAACTTGCATTAGAAAACAAATTCAAGCCTCTAATAGAGCAGGAAAAAGAACATTTGCAGTTAAAATGTAATGTTTTTGTCCGTGATCAAACGGTTGTTTATTTGTAATATATATATAGAGAGAGAGATGGGCTACTGTGTGGCGTGCCGCACAGCCCCATCCCATGTGGCATGGCCGAATCTCTAATTTGAAAACTCAAATTGAAAATCCGAACTGTTCAAATTGTTCTACATATTAATATCGCCTTGTATACAAAATTTTATATTTTTTTGAATTTTTACTATTTTATCATATAGGTCAAAGATGCAATAAAATAGATACTCCAGAAATCGTTGGATTAATGCATCTTTGACCTATCTGATAAAATAGTAAAAAAATTCAAAAAAATATAAAATTTGGTATATAAGGCGATATTAATATGTAGAATAATTTGAACGGTTCGGATTTTCAATTTGAGTTTTCAAATTAGAGATTCGGCCATGCCACACGGGATGGGGCATGCGCGCACACACAGAGCACATCTCTCTCTCATATATATATATATATATAGATGGCTGCTGGTGGCGCGCGCGCGCCACTCGTGTGGCGTGGCGAATCTCTAATTTGAAAACTCAAATTGAAAATCGAACCGTTCAAATTCTTCTACATATTAATATCGCCTTGTATATCAAATTTTATATTTTTTTGAATTTTTTACTATTTTATCAGATAGGTCAAAAATGCAATAATCCAACGATTCTCGGAGTATCTATTTTATTGCATTTTTGACCTATCTGATAAAATAGTAAAAAATTCAAAAAAATATAAAATTTGGTATACAAGGCCATATTAATATGTAGAAGAATTTGAACGGTTTAGATTTTCAATTTGAGTTTTCAAATTAGAGATTCGCCACGCCACACGGACGGGGCTGCGGCGTGCCACACAGAGCCCATCTATATATATATATAGAGAGAGAGATGGGCTCTGTGGCGCGCCGCACGACCCATCCCATGTGGCGTGGCCGAATCTCTAATTTGAAAACTCAAACGAAAATCGAACCGTTCAAATTCTTCTACATATTAATATGGCCTTGTATACCAAATTTTATATTTTTAAATTTTTACTATTTTATCGATAGGTCAAAAATGCAATAAAATAGATACTCCAGAATCGTTGGATTATTGCATTTTTGACCTATCTGATAAAATAGTAAAAATCAAAAAATATAAAATTTGATATACAAGGCGATATTAATATGTAGAAGAATTTGAACGGTTCGATTTTCAATTTGAATTTTGAAATTAGAGATTCGGCCACGCCACACGGATGGGCTGCGGCGCACACAAGACCTATATATATATATATATATATATATATATATATATATATATATATATATATATATATATATATATATATATATATATATATATATATGTTTTATGTGTTATGTATTTAAAGACTATTTACTTGTCAATGCAATATTGTAGTAAGAACGAGCAGTAAGAACGATAACTCGGTTAGGTCCTATACGTACCATTTCAAAATTCGATTATAAATATCAAAAAATATTATATTACATATGATTCACGATCTTTCCAAACAGCTAAAAAATATTATATTATAAATGGAGGATGTATATTATTGCATGTGGGTCACTTAACGCTCTTTGCATGCTGGTCACTTAAGGGAGCCACATGCGAATCGAGTATCGTATGCGGCTACATTAAGTGCCTCACATGCGAAAATCGATTTTCGCATGTGGTTGGGCTGGCCGTATACGAAATCTTTTTGTGAATGGGGCTCACCCAACCACATGTAAAGACCATTTTCAGCCATCTACAAAATCAAATATGTGGCAACAGTGGTTATTAATTGACTGTTGACCGACAAGATATGTTATTTTTGACGGTTTCTAGCCGCCAAGCAAATTGCAGATTCTTGTAGTAGTGACTGATCCACAAACAAGCCCTCATCATCCGTGGCATCCATCTTTTGCAACGGTGGGCTGCGCAGCGTCGCTCATCAAGATCCTTTCATCTATGACAGGCTCTTACATGTCTAGATTTTATGGACTGTCACAACGAAGTCATCTCAAACGGGTCAAAAAGAGACCGACAAAGAAATACTCGCACAGACATGTTAAATGTGCAAAAAATTCAAGCCCATCACGGATGATTCCTACCAGTGACGGACTCAAATCACGGCCCGACAAAGATAGCCTACGATATCTTTGTCGGGCCCCAACAGAAGCCGCATCAACTTGAGGCCGATTAAAATAACAGTTAGGCCCGTCACCGATAAGTGTCATCGTTGACGGGCTCAACCTGAGGCCCAATTGAGATAACAATTAGGCCCATCACCGATGAGTGTCATCGGTGACGGGCTCCAACACATGATATGCTTCAAAATCATTTAAGCTAGCTCGAGAGCTGATTCAGATCTACACATAAGCGCGAAAATTTTCTAAGTCCTCACATTGCGAACCCTAGCGCCGTCACCATCTCTCGGAGCCGATCGCCGCTGTCCCTCGCGCCCTCCCGAGCCCGGCGCTATCGTTCTCCCTCACCGCCACCGAGCGCCACCACGCTCCAGGTAAGTCCCTCATGTATATATCTGAGATGAATGCCATGTATCCGCCGTTTCCCCTCTTTGTTTCCATCAAACCCTACTCGTCATGTCTAGTTTGTGCGCATGTAACAAGTTTTTGCACGCATTGTTCCCGTTTTGTCCTCTAATTTGGAGTCGATTTTTAAAATGACCATAACTTTCGCATACGGACTCCGATTGAGACGTTCCATATATGAAAATCAATCAGAAAAAATTTTGAACTCGTTTGTCCACCGCTTTGCCGTATTTGGCGATTTTATTTTCCCCAAAAATGGCTCAGAAGGTTGCCTTTTTGAGCCCGAAAGCTTTTTTTTCATTTTTAAGTGTGTCTTCTGAATTTTCCATCGGTCACGTTTTTCACTTGTTTAGGCTCAAATTTTTTGTGGTTACCTCTCATGTGCTCCTAAGTCAAGAAAAAATATATAAAAAAAAAGTCAAAATTTTCCTATCTTGGTCAACGGCAGATCAAAAGGGAAAATAGAGAGGCAAAGGAGGAATAATATCTAGAGGAGCAATGTATAGATCTCAGATAATTTTACTTTTGTTTTGGTTGATGATGCAACTATATATCGTGAATGGGCACCTGCTGCATAGTAAGTTCTAATGTCTTGGCTGTTTAATATAAGTATCGGGTGTAGAGCATAATGCAGTGAAGAGAGAAAATTATGTTTTATGTCTGATTGTGTAGATGTCTCTGTACTTGTGAGGTTGTGATTACTTAATTGTTGTTTTTGTCAAGACACACTTACCAGTATTTGTGATAATTTAATGCATTTTTGCGAGGAGATATTCGATGCATTTAACTTGGAGGTTTTTTACTTTATGCATGTAGAGAAGCACATCTCATTGGTGAGTTTAATAACTAGAATAAACACAAGATGGAGAAGGATAAATTTGGCACTTGGTCAATCAAGATTTCACATGTATAGATTTGAGATAAATTCAAATATTCATTCTTCTTCATTTCAAAAATATACGAATGTCATATATGAGTTCTGAGTTGAATTTCCTATGAATAATTGTATATATGAATAGGGATGTTAGGAATGAGAATATATATATATATATATATGAATAATCGGCTAGCAAAGGCCTAAGACTAGATAAAAAATATTTTTTTGGGAATTACTCATCGATGACGGATCTAAACTAAAGCCCGTCATGGATGACTATCATCCGTGACAGGCTTTAATTTAGGCCCGTCACCAATGATTGTCATTCGTAACGGGTTCTAGTTTAGGCCCGACAAAGATAAGTGCATCGGTGACGGACTTTTGCCCGACACAGTATGTTGTGATGGATGTTATACCTGACACAGATAAGGGTTGCCGTCCGACACAGATGAATGTTCCCGTTGTAGTGCTTCTTCATTCATCTCTTTCGTGTAAGATATAATCTTGTTGAAGTGCTTAATTAGGCAAGAATCTGTTGTTTGGTTGGTTAATTTAAGCGAGAATATCCTGTTCTTTCAGGTGATGGCAGAGTTCATCGGAGCATTCACCTTGATCTTCGCCATGAACGAGCAGCACGACGGCGTCGACAGTCTCCTCGGCATCGTTGCACCCGCAGGCCAAGCATAATTTAAGCGTCGCCACTACCGTGTTTGCCATCCCCCGCTCCCTTCAACCCCCCCGTTCCCCCTTCAAACACTCCCTACCCTATTTTCTCCTCTTCTCTCTTACATGGCAGCAGAGTACCGAAAACCACAAAAACCACCATGGTTTTTACGGTTTTTGGCCGTATCGTGAGGGTGCGACATGGCATCTCCGCGGTTTCGTTTGAATAATTTCGTGTGAATTTAAAAAATTTGAAAAATTTCATTTTATCAAAAAAGTATATTTATTTTTTATAAAACATACAATTCGTGTGGTTTGCCGTGAAAACCGCGGTATGTGGCACGGTTTGAGCGAAAACCGCGACATGGCACGTATTTGAATTTGGTTCAAATTTAAATTGCGTTTTCGTGGTTTTTGGCATGGTTTTTGTGGTTTTCGTGCAGTAAGAACGAAAACCGCGACACGTCCAAATTCAAAATGATACGTTCATATCGCCACGGTTTTCATTTTCGCGGGAAACCCGTGTTATCGTCGGGTCACGAAATGGTATAGTCACACGATATATAAAACCCTGCATGGCAGCACTGGTGGTTGGCTCCATTGCTGAGGGATCCTTCGTTGAGTTCATCACCGCGTTCGCCTGCATCAACTACCGCTCTCGCCACGTGCGTGTTGGGCCATAGAAAATCTTTTACTTCCACATTGGTGTGTTTCTTCTAGTAGTCAGATTCTGAATTTTGTCCGTACAAATCTTCAGGTGAAAGAGTTGATTGCCGTTGCAGTTGGCAGGACAATGATAATGAATCTATCCCTCAAGAGTCAAATACAATTATTAGCTTGCATATGAAGTTGACACGGCATTGGCCTTAACATTGTGACACTCGAGCTAATGCGAGTGACCAAAGCAATAATGTTCCATTTCGATCATAAATATTTGATGTTCAAGGTAAGATTTGGTCAAACTATTAGAACTTTTACCATCAAAAAGCACCTTATGAACTCCTAGACATTGTTCAGATGGGCCACGACCCTAGGCCGTCCATGTGAATAGACCAGGATTTAGTCAAAATCCTAGCCTACCAACAGGAATCGGGACAGGATCTCTGGCTGCCAAACAATGCCAAAAACTACAGCGGGAACACCTACCTCAAACCATCTCTTACCATGATCTTCAGTTTGCGTTTAAGCCTAAGCTCCCGCTGGGAGTTTCAGCTCTGGTAAAAGATGCAACAGAGAGCGAGGCAGAGATAGACAACATGAATATTTTTTACAGTTCACTAATATGACTAACTAGGATACAACAACAATATAAAAATAACGACTAATAAGTTACATCTTGTATAGGCTGCAAAATTAAAATTAGAATTAAAAAAGGTGCACGCAACATACATGCATCCATGTATACATTAATGATGTGCAGGCCAAGGAGCTAGCCACTTGGGGTGGGTATCAACGCCAGCATTTGGTTTTTGATGATGCCCATGCACATCTCAATCTCCCTGAAGATGGGGACGTTTTGTGAGCTGCAAGGCTGTAGGCGCGAAAGCGCCGAATCCAGGATGTGCGCTACTTCGGCAGGATGGTACTGCTTTTCCGTGCAGTTCTGTAAGATGGAAGCAGCGACATTGTTAGAAAGTAACAGGGGTCCTCCGAAAGTCTTATTTCACTTTTTAGATAGTAACTACCACATCTATGGTGCTTTCATATGAATTTGGACGGGTTACCTGGATCATAAGGATCGTCGCAACACACGATGAAATCAACTCAGAGGGGAATTGCGGTTCGGAATCGCAACCATTGGGCAATCTTGGACTAGAAATGGTATTTGTAGCAGGATCAAAGTGGCCAGATGTGGTGTTATCTTGATGAGATGAATTGGCCTGTCCAGAATCAGGAGGTATCCGTCTTATGCCTAGTATGCTGGAACCGGAGCCAGTACTGCCATTGTTCAGACTATCGAGTGCCTCCCCTATTTTGGCATAAGCATCCTCTCCTTCACACACACTGCACATTGCCTAATGAAACAGGAAAAGGTAGGCAGCAAATAAGGTATCAAAACAAAACAAAGGCTCATAGTTTCACTTGCTACAAAAGTATAACCAAATAAAATAGGTGATGCTTCAGACATATATAAATAGACTATTTATGTTAATGGACACCGCCACAAGCAGATTAGAAGACATCAAGTACGTAACTGAAACATCATAATATGCATTAATGATTAACTAAACTAATTCTAGCATCTTGAGTAGCATCAAAGTACTATATTGAACATATATGACCGCTTTATAATTATAATATTGTTCTCTTCGCCACTTACCGTCTTTCACTATATTCACCAATATGGTCATCAAATCAATCTGTACTGTTGCATGCCATTTTTATACGTTTTCAGCAAGTAATCAATTCCATTGGACAGGACTAGTTTACTGGTGATTTGTAGCCACTATGGATTTCACCACGTATTGCATTCAACATTTTAAAAAGAAAGCATTGTCACGTTATGACAAGGGGTTTTTACAGTAGATGGGAGCAAGATTGCTGGTGCAACATTCTCAGCTATATTTGCAGATAAATAGATCAAGTTTGATGTTATGTGGCTTCTAGGCTGTTTGTTATGTGCATATAGAACTCTTGAAGAAATAATTCAGAGGGGAATATGGCAAAGAACATGCAGCTAATGAATCATATAACTTTTTGAACCATAAATTTATATGCTGTAGCACCACTGGCCTACTACACAGCACAAACTAGAGAGCAGTGGCGGGTTGTAGCAGGCTGCTGCAGCATTGCGATGGAACATAATGTTAAAGCAGCCATTGCATAGCTCCCACAACCCCATCTGATATATCGGATTGTGCAGAGCTATATTGAGACAACAATTGCACAAGATATTTCTGGGAATCATTCAAAGTATATGGGTGGCTGAATATATCAGAACTTTTTTGTAACAAAAACTCCTAAATTTGATAGGGCAACATGATCCTAACAGAAATACAAGTATATGGGGATAACTAACCTGAATAGCAGCATCAACCATTAATTTTGCTCGGGACCTCGAAGTCTCTATAACTTCCATCACTTGGGACCCAGATTCCTGATTAATATAGCCAAAAAGGTTATACAGGTCTGGTGTGCCAGTTAACGCTCCATTTTCCACGGGTTTAGGATATGATTGTGCTGGATGCCCATGATATGTGTTGCGTTGCCGCAGAGAAAGCAAGGCTGAAGCCACCTGAGTAGAAAATACAGTATGTTATTCAGTGAAGTCACTGAAAACCGCAGGCTACTAGAAGTGGCAGTCATAACTTGGGAAGATTACATGATCATTAGAATCTCTTAGCTGTACAAGCACCATAGCATATTGTTTTCTGAAGTGCTCAAAATCTCTAAAAGCTTCCCCATCCTTTTGCCTTCCATACACCTCTTCGTTCATGTGCCTCAACTCTACCAGCAAAGCTTCCTACAAAAGATAAAATGCCTCATAGGCAAGATAAAACAATACAAATTATGCACTTGGATCATGTAAAAATTCCAGTGCATGTGTATTCATTGAATCATTATGCAAAATATTTTCAATGGCACACTAAGAAATTAAACTCTGGCTCCTCAATAGTTGTCGGATTACTATAGTCCTCTGCAGCCACAGCATGGCAGCAGACCTCATTCAATATTTACATTTAGAAAACAGAAGGTAGCAGCCAGCAAGAGTAGATTATCTCCATTATATAGTTCATTTCCCTACAACAGACCTCCTGTAACAGGATATTTTAGTTCTATCTATCCCAAGGTAAAAACGATATTAATAAGTGAACAATCCAGTGATGGAGCTTGAGATAAATAACTACGAGGGCAGAGATATCCACACAAAATTGATACCTGAATTAATTTAAACTCACTCCGGACTAATGCTTTACATTTTTAAATCCTACATTGTATAACAGGAGTAGTGGAAATAAGACTTTTAATAGCAAATAATATACTCTAGGCCTCCAATATAAGAAGAAATCAAAGAAGTAAATACCAAAATGACTTAAGTATAATGAAGATTATGTACTACTCCATATTGATCACTAATCACACATTGGCCAAGCTGAAGCTCCATCGCTGGAACCATCAATTATTTGAAGCAGCCTTATTGTAAGAACTAAGAAACATTAACTGCAGTTTGCAGGTATGGCTTTCTGCCCATCTTACTAGTTATGAAGCTAGTATTTCATCTTTTTAATAACAAAAGTGGTGGAGAATTTGTCACAAACCAAAACTCAGTTCCTTTTTCATCTTAAAATATTGGAGACACAAACATGAGGTCTGAGCCTTTCAAACTTGCCTTTTTATCAAGAGCACGTGATAGTTCAGCAAGAGCCCTTATATCAGCCTCTCTTTCTTGTATCTGTGACAGTGTGCATGGCTGACTGTACATTGACTGCTGAGCAGCAACAGCTACCTCATTTACTGTAGCTTTGGCCTGTGCAATTGAATCAACCGTGTCACCCTAAGGCACAAACCCCACAAAGGAAATAGTTAGGTTATTCCAGTGGCGGAGACAGCGCCCGGCCACCACAGGCAGGTGCCCAGGCTCCATGCATGCAGCCACATTATTCCAATGCATGTGCAGTGTACTACTTATAAATCATGTACTAAATCACCTTGCCTCATAGATTTTAATGAAGATTAATTAGATGATCAACCAGCAAATGAGAAAGCAAGGGCCAAACCATCAAGCGGTAGCCATAAAGGCCAAAGCAATAAACTCATTAGCACCCATGCTCAAGATAATACTAGCCTTAAAATCCAACTTATCGGCCATAACACTAATCTTGCCCAGGCTCAAGAAAATTTTTAGATCCGCCACTGGGTTATTCTAATCTTACATAAAATTAAATGCATCAAACATTAATTACCTTTGCTTGCTTCATTAAAGTATTTATTGGATAATTAGAAGGTATGTTGGAGGTTGCATCACCACCATCAAAACACACATTTGATGTGAATCTTGTTGGACCTCCAGTACCTAACTCTTTGGGCCGATCCTCGAATTTTGCTTCTGAGAAACTATTGTAATATTTGTTAACAATGTTCTGCCGTCTGAGAGACTCTGGGAAATTTTCTAGTGGATGTAGTGGCATACAATCAATATCCTGCAAATTGACAAGTTCCTTTCAGCAATGCACCCACCCAAACTTACCACCAATAAAACATGCAGTGAATAATAACTGCCACGCATGACATTATACTAGAAGAAAGTTCTAAACCATATGAGGGTGAAAAAATACTCACTATTTTACTGTTTACTAGCGTAGTACTGCGGTGCCCATGCGTTGCTATATTTCAAATCAAATTTAGTTCCAAAACCCAAAAAAATTTAAAGACATAAGTATGCTCAAATCTAAGAGTTCTTTACATAACCACGTGAGATCAATTAGCTACCAGCACATGGACATATTACATGACCACCAGTTTACCCCAAAAACAAATTCTTGAGAACACGTACATGTCTGTATATGCAGCCACACAAGTCCTATAGAATGGAGTTTCATGTAGAATCATCACCAACAATTCCTCTTTCTAATTTCTTAAGCATAAATATATATAAATATAAGGAGTAATGGGACAAGTGCCCTGCAAGATGTTTGATGGGAATAAAGCGCAGTTATCTCCTATATTAAGTTGTTACACTTACTCTAGTTTATTGGTGGGGGGGGGCACAATTCCAAAGCAGAATACAAAATGATCAGCATGAAAACATTTTAAATCAAATAAAGCATCCAACAGAAAATGGGAATATATTGATTACCGTTACAAACTCAACACCCAGTTCAGGTCGATCAAATTGAACCCGGCAACGATTATGGTCAACATTCAGAACATTCCCATCATGAAGTTCCCTTGTTCTGGGATGACAGGCTATGACACGCTGTCCAACTCCTAAAGGCCGAGCAAGATCGGTTGGTAGACCTTCTCGAACACCAGACCGAAGTTCAGCATAGTGTTGCCTGACAGACTCACGATACTGAGCAAGCTTCTCTCTCTCTTCTTGCAAAAACTGTTTCGATAGTCGACGTGGTTTTCCAAGGGAGCTGCAAAACAGTATATTCAGAACTCAGAAGGGGGTAAGCCTAAATGCATGGAAAACTATTGAAGATGACATACCTCCTTATGACACCCCACTCGACACGAGTCAACCTTGGCACATGACCCAACTTCACATGATTCAAATACTCAACAAATTCACTCTTTTCAAACCATGGAAAATCAATTGCACTATAGAACCATTCATACGTGCACCATCTACGGAGCAAACGTGAAGATAAGCAATGAGAGAGTGAGTCCTGCACAGATCAGGGTAAATATAAGTTTGAACCTTTGCAGATGGTAAGAATCATCAATTACCATATTGAACTTCATAATAATAATAGCAAACCTTAAGATCAATGACATTATTCACAGGGTAAGAAAATTTATCACTTTGGGGATTGTCAGCACCATCAGCAGGTCTACATTCTGGAGCAAGTGCTTTCAGAATGCCTATTTTGCGGCGACTTCTACCCTTTGATGCCAAGTCAGCTTGCTGAGTTGTGGCACCTTGTGTTGTATCGACAGTATCCATGCCTACATTTCCATAATCAGTATGTGCTGTAGAGTTTATCATGTGATTTCAAACTGGACTAACATGAGTATGCCCACCTTTATTAGAAGATACCTTCCCTTCTTCAGCAGAAACCTAGCAGACACAGATTAATGAATCAAAAGAACAGGAAACATAAGTTACATGTATTGTAACATAGCGGTTATGTGTGTACAGCTGTACAAGAAGCTATGAATAAAACATCAAATTTGGGTGAAACAATACGGTGCATAAAATGTTATTCAATCTGAAACCCAGTGTTTTGAATAAGGTATGTTGTCAACCTAAACAAATTGGGGTAATAACTTCTTCAGCAAATGCAAGCACATAAAGGATCAACCGAGTATCACGTTGGAGCTGATTTCGTAGCACAAAACTACGCTATTGAATCTTATTTCTCTCCAGTCAAAGTAAGCATGTTTACGTTGTCCAAGTCATAATTTCCATCCACTAAATGCATATATCAAATAGCAAAATGTCATGTTTTACTCCGTTAAACTAATTTCAGCTCACTTGACCCCTCAGAATATTCCCAAATATCTCCTTTGTGCTTCCCTTTGTACAAATATAGGTTGAAATATTGCAGGGTGACAGATAACAATACACCATATGTCTCAACTTTATTTTTTGGAATTTTAAATTATTATTTGCATAGGATGGAAGCATCTAAGAGTGAATTAAATTAATTCAATATTTGACACTGCATGCAAACTGTTGCGTAAAATTCTGAAAACATTTTCTAATATATGCTACGGTGACATCTCTGGTCATGCAAACTTTTGACTTATAAGGAGAAATAAAAGGACAAATGTCATTAGGGAGCACAGTGAGTCGTTTTAAGTAGTTAAGTTGGGGTGGGGGTGGGGGATAAATTAGCCAAGAAATAGTTAAGGGAGTTAAGAGCATCAACAAGATAGTTTGAGAGAGTAAAACGAACTTTTTTCTATCAAACAATGAAGAAAAAAATGAAAGGAAGATTGAAGATTTAAATGAAAATGTTGATCAGGCGCAACAAAAGAAAAGGACAACACAGCGAAAGCATTGCATACCTCAGTCTTCTCAACATCTTTTAGTGCGCTTTTTTCATCTTTAGAAATCTGTATGTAAAATTAAAATATATCATATATGTGCATTATAAGCAAATTCATCGGCTTGATAGTACGGTAATTTGCAGGATATTGAACAAATAAGGCCAAAACAAAATAGTGATTTCAAAGGTACCTTTGCCGCGGAAGGTTTTCTTTTCTTTTTCTCTGTTTGAACACCAAATTTAGAATCTAGCTGCTTTGTTTCAGAAATAGCGATTCCATCACGATTAGGAACTTTGGCGATTCTAGCTTTTTTACGAGTAGCCATGTCAGCGCTTGCGAGTTCTGACTGCCTTTTAATCTTTTTCGCTGTACTTTTGGATTTATCTTTCTTCTCAAGTACCGACACTGCTGCAGGCATACTAGGCTTCTCATCAGAATCATTATCTTTGTTTTCATCCTTAATCTGTGCTGATGATTCTGGAAAAGTCATTGGAGGCCGTATCAATAAAATTATCAACACCAAAGAATTACATTATGAAAAAGCTGCTACATGCTAAGTTACCGATTTTCCATGATGTAAATGAGATTTTCTCATGATGTGATGATATAACTTAGAACTTCAAAACTATGATATAACTCAAAACTTCAAAACCATCTGTTAGTATAACTGAGCAATAAATTCGTGGCTTTCTTTGTTTGTAAGTCAATTGATGTGCAGTATGTGCAGTACTCTATTACCACAAGTACTGTGTCACAGGTAGAAGCCAGTGAATGGAGGTACAGCTTTTAGGGGCAATGCAAGTACAAGAAATCTTTGTTTACAGATTATATCCGAGCCATAAGCACAAGTTGCTAAACAATTCAAAATAAACAGCTGCATCTACCTCTACCAGAAGGAAGATAGAATCACCAGTTCAACTTATGGCAGTGGGTCTACAAACATTCTAATATGTATTTGTATGCAAAAGCCTTTTAAGATATATAAGAATTAGATCCCACACAAAATTATAACTAAAATTAGCCTGCACATAAGTTTAGTCCTGGTTCTACCACTGCACAGTACAGTATGTAGCTTTATCTCTGTAACCTTGTCTATTAAATTGTCCACATCCCTATGCCAAAAAGTCGCCACAAATGAGAACAAAGAAATTTTGTATGTAAAACTAAAGAAGCATCAAAGTCCACTAAGTTACTGTTCCACTACATTGTTCTACCACTAGAATTAAGTATTGAGAAATATCATTATGACCTAAGCCCATGAGATAGTATATGATAAGACTAACCAGATTCAACAATACAAGAAGGTTGAAGAATATTCACAGATAGATCAGCTAATGTATGCAATGCATCAAGGGCTGAGCTTTCATCTGCAAAACAAAGGGCCAATCAGGACAGGAAATGAGTGCTAAAAAGAAATGAAAGCAAGAGAGTTCAAACAGATTATTCTTATTATCATGCATCATGTAAAAAATGTTACACTATATGGGTACATAGCAAAGTTAAGGATTTCACCACAAAACAAAGGATACTCCATCAGGAATTTTGCAATGTCATAATGATGTAGGTTTGATTTAAATCATTTATGTTTCCCATGGTAGAGAAATTGCTAGTTTATTTTACAATGCAACAACCCAGGAAGACATGACCAATATTATGAAACAGAAATTGAGTGTTGACGACAATAATATAGGACATTTGTTTTGCATACTACAAATTTAGAAATATTGTATAGTACAATTTTATCAAATGAGCAATACAAGCAAAATTCCATCTCATGCTAGCATTAGAAATATAGGGTATGTATATTTTGTATTCATGGGAAATCTCATAAAAGCATACTCTCTCCTTTCCAAAATAAACAAACCTAGTACATACACATCCTAAGAATACGAATCTGGACAGAAGCCTACACATCCTAAGACTGTGAATCTGGATAGGAGCCTATTCAGATTCGTACGTAGTACTAAGATGTATCACATTTCGTACTAGGTTTGTTTATTATTGAGATGGAGGGAGTACTTGATATGGAACAGTAAGAGTACTGAACTGTTGCGTTTTTATTTTTACAAATGAAGAAACTTAACCAGTTTGTCCATTTCGCTAAAATTTTGACCCAGTCAACAAGCAAAGAAAAGGATGCCATAATCAAGTTATGTACTGTCTCCAGAAAATAAAAGATGTTTCTAGAATACAGGCATACCACCAAAGAACAGCTGGCGATTTCTTTTGTTTGATTTCTTTGATGGCCATCTTCCTTTACGGCCCAATGCATTCACCTCTGATTCATCTTTAGTCTTTTTGGCATTATGGCCTTCTTCAGTGCCACTACAGGCCTCTCTGTCATCCTCGAGTTGATCATCTGTTTTGCGTGCAGCTTTCTTTCTCCTCCTCTGAGTTCTTTTTACCTTTTGCTGAGACTTGCCAGATGCAGAACCTTCATTATTCATCAAATAGGATGCATATTTGGGATAATCACCAGTCTCTGCTTCCCTACTTCCTAAACTACCTTCAGGGAAATCAGCATCTACTTGGAATCCATGTAGCTTTGAGCTTCCCATCTCCGAATCAGCATTCTAGAAGCATCATCCAGGTATTTGATTATGTGATTACTTTGTGTAATAAGTGACTAGGGAAGCAAAAGGCAATTATACTGGGTCCTTACCTTTCTGTCTGTACTTTTTACAGGAGACAGGAACATATGGTCACCAGATCTTCCAGGCGTTTGAGAAACCTGAGGTGAACCTCCTCTTTGAAACACCTCTGCCAAAGCTAGTGCAGCTACATGTGCACCTTCATCATCACCATTACCATCTGGTTTCACTTGTCTATTTGTTGGGCCTATCTTCTCATCTCGATGGTACATACTAGCAACAGGCACTCGTGGAGTCCGTTTTCCAACAGCACGTGGCTTGTTCCCTACAAACAAGTCTAGACATATTTCAAGACGTCAATCCTTTTTTTTGGGGTACAACAAAAGCAAAGATCACAACAGAAAGTAAATTGAATTACAACTTCGAGAGGTAATAATCAGATATATTTAAGAGCTGTCGGTCCATCCCTAAAAAAAAGAGTTGCTGACCCTACAATGGGAAGTATAAAATAAAAACACAAAGCAACCAGATAAATGTGATGCAAATATGACCTATAAAGGGAAGTTGCGGAAAAGGACATTTGTATATAAAATTACCTCCAGATCGCTTCTTCTTCAACAGGGAAAGGCATCCATAGCTTGACGAAGCAGGTTGAGATTGCAATTGATCAGGATGTTGTGTATCAGAAGCCTTCGACACAGATTGAAATTTTGCACGACCACGCTTTCGTGGCTTTCTGGAAGTTTTTGGAGAACCATTACTCTCATGGTCGCTGTTACTTCCATCCTGTGGCACAGAACATGGTTAGAAGCATTTACAGCAACCAAATAATATAACATTGTTCGCATTATTCTAAGATGTAAAGATGCCTTCTTGGCTATATTACTCAAACAATTAATTATTGCTTGTCATTTTTGTATTTGCTCCATTCTAGGTAAATTTGGGTGTTCAGTCTTCTTTTTGTGGATTTAATGCATAGAAAAGAATATATGGCACACATTAGATACCAATGATATAGACATTTGTCTGTTTTTAATAGCAGTTAAGGCATAAAGTGAGTGGAAAGGTGGGAAAACCTCTTGCTTACAGCTATGGTGAAAATCTGGACAATTACTTAAGTAGTTCCATTTTAGGGTTTAATCCAGGCTATGGTGAAAAAGTTTCATTAAAATAACTAGAGTATACAGGCATCATGGTAATATTTTGCATAGAAGTTCAGTTCAATTGATGACATTAGAACAATCTTCAAGAGTGGTGTTAAAAGAACACCATCATGATACTTGAGCTATGTTATTTTATGTTGTAAAATCACTTTGGTGGCTGTAGTTGCACCATGCTGAATACTGGTGGCAATAGGGTGAACATAGATCTATGTGGCTAAGTTCAGTTTATGGTCAATGATGTGATGGTCACCATTGAATTGAGTTTCTAGTGCACCTACTATGTGACTATTATGGGCAGAATCTAGCTGAGTAGGACCCTTTCTTCACTCGTGATTGTGGAACACAAGTTCTCCAGTCTACTTCACAGGTGCACACAGATCCCCCCCCCCCTCACACACACCCCCATGCGCGAACTAAACTGGATCATTTCAGTCCATAGTGATATTTAAGTTAAAGTTTTTGTGTGGTGATAGATGGTAAGCAAGCAATGCATACATGTTACTAAATATTTTCTGAATTTGTAAGGATTAATTATTTATTTTAGCAGATGATAAGCAAGCAATGTTAGTTTTAGACTGTTTTTATATTTTTCAGCCTTATGTACGGTAAGCTTATGTACGCAAGTTTTAAAATATTTCGTCAAATTAGCTACAATAAAAAAGGAAACAATTTTGGGACAGAAGGTATCATCAGCAAGCAAAGCAAGTTTTAGCCTAGAAATTATTAACCACGACATGGTACTCAACATCAACCTGTCATCACAAGCTGAGAAGAATTTTAATGGTAATTTATTGCAAGATTGTAGAAAAATATTAATAGTTCTTAGAATTTTCTTTGATGCACAAAATAGTACAAATTTCACATATAGCGAGAACAATGGAAAGCCTTGGGTGTTTTTGGTAGACTAGATTATGAACTTTATTGTCTATGGTCACATCAATTAGAGCAAAAAGGGGCAAAATAAATTATAAATGGATAACCTGTATACTCCTGTATACTGCAATTCATTGGCATTTGCCTGAACAAACCACAAATTAGCAATTGATTGGACATGGAAAATTTGTAGTCATTTGCTAGAACACAATTTGATCATTAAATTAAATATTTGAAGAATTTAGATAATGATCCAAAAAACCCAAGAACTCTTAGTCTCACCCTTCTCCATGCACCTGCTCTCTCAGTCCCTTCACCATAACACTCACCACCTCCATGCCTTGCACCATGCTCAGCGATGTGATTGATAAGGACAAGAGTAGGCAAATGGAGGGATATATTAGGGCCATTGAGCTCAAACTGCTAACTAAAATTGAGAAAGAACATATTTTTTTTAATCGTTCACCATTGACTACCAGAAAAAGGACATGTTCAGTAGTGTGTTTGGAGTGGCAACAAAGTTTTGCTGCGGTGTGTTTGGCAAATGCGAACAAAGTGTAGTTCATGTAGATAGTTTGCCATCCATATTCAGGCTATGACTTTTAAAAAAAATGCAAAGTTTCCACGTAATAGTGAAAAGAATTATTAAAAAAACAGATAAAGTAAATCATTGTCCATGGCCATTCAAATTTAAGCTCACCAGAATATTATAATGATCAGTCATCATTGCAATTAACCCTGCAGCAGTAGCTGTTCCCTCGGGAAGAGATAAATATGCCTGTGCATGCCACAGAGCTTAGTCAATTTATCAGCATAAGCAAAGTATAGGAAAAACTGTGAGAGAACCATTGACCAAACAAATGAACCAGACATGTTGAGTGTTGCTACTTAAGAGGTCTATTGAACAGATCTGCTATAAGGCTCTTTGTTTAGGCGTAGGCTTATTGACTATAGGCTTTTAAGCCAACTTTTTGGCTTATATGTTTTATAAGTCAGTGGCTTTGAAGCCTTAAGTTTAATGGTGGAGTCATACCTCCACTTCACATAAGCCAAAAAAACTACTCCCACATAGCTTTTGGCTTAACAATGTAAGAGTAGCTTATGGCTTTAAAAAAAGCCAAACGAAAAAGCTGCTTGTTTGTTTAGGCTTAGACCTTTTGGCTCATAAGCTGGTTTATAAGCCTAAACAAAAAGGGCCTAAATAGATATATAGGAGGAGAAAAGGCAGATCAAATAAACGAGATCTGAGGCCTTACAAAACAGCAAATGATACAGCCAAAAGAAAACGACATGTGAACTTCTCATCTTGCGGTAGAAGTGGAAAACTGTAGTGTTGTTGTTGGAAATCATCCCTTTTCAAAAATGAGCTACTAGAAATTATCCTAGTAACATACAAGAAACAGCACCATACACAAAAATACTAATGTCATAATTTAGAGTCAGAGTTTAAAATTGTAACAAGGGGATAGATAGTGGATCCTTAAAATTATGCAATCTGAAGGGCCATTCATACTCAAGACTAGGATTTACCTTATTCATGTTGTAAAGAGCCTCCACCATTTCAGATGTTCTGTCACGGATAGAACTGGCCACCTGCAAAATGAAATGGGCATTCAATACTCCGAAGGGGCATGTCTGAGTGCAGGACAAGTACAACTAAAGTTTTATTTATAGACTAAATTCCAAGTTTTGATTCCCGAAGCAACAGTTGCTTCATAAAATAAATAACATTTCATAATAAATACAGCATAAAGCAAACCTTTCTCCAATCTTTTCCATATTTTCTATAGGATCCATAAAAACGCTCTAGCTCATCTTTGCTCCATTGAGAACCTAGCATGTCAGACAGTTTTTTCTTCTGCAAATAATATTCATTGATCAATAAGCAATGCAGTTGATATGATTGAGTACAATAGAATCAACAACTTAAAACAGATAAATGCATTAGCAGTCGACAAAGCCAAGCACAAAACTGAACTTCTCCCCTTGTATAACTCTAATGCATCTCAATAGTCCAACTATTATTTAAAGTTTACGCTCTGTAATATCACATATCAAGTAAACAAGCGGTCTTATTTATAGATAAGAAGGGGAAAAAAGAGGAGAGATTGCATGTGAGAAAATAATATCCAATTTTGCTGATTCACAAAAAAAATTTTACGTATATTGTTAGTATAACTGATTATATTTATATCACTATATGGCAGATATGTATACATGAATCGTTCTGGCATATCAAGTCAAGTCATGCATCTTACACTTCCCAGCTCAGTCTGATCAGCTGTCAGAGAATAACGTGTTACTTAGTTAGGTGGCTGTACAGCTGGTTGCGGGTTGGGGTATCTGGGGAGGGAGAACCGGAGAAGGATTGGAATAAAAGAGTGTGAGGTGAAGCCTTTGCTACCATATTTTTATTGTGTCAGCAACTAATTTCCTCTTAACTTGAGGGACATATGTGCTCATAGGGACAAAAAAAAACTAGACCAATCTTCTATGGCTAAAGCAATATAAAACATATGTTGAACATTAATAACAGCAGTAATGAACTTTTTGTAATAAAGTTAATTATGTTAGGTGTATCCTTGAATCATATTTTCTGAAGCTGCCAAGCCAAACACCAAATCCATGGATTACGGTTCCTGTGTCCCGTGCCGGAGTTACACTTTCCATAAGCCGAAAGGCTGATTTTAAGTGCACATCATACTACTGACTTACTCGCATGTAACTTAGGGCTGCCATTGCCAACATTATTTACTCCTTTGTCACACAGGTTATATTTTTAAATAGCTTTGCCAGGACTGCAGACTATAGATACTTACTCGCACTTTACTTTTATGCACATTTGTTGCATCTTTGTCCTGCCAATCTTCATTTATTTTGGCATATCGTTTATTCACATTTCTCACTTTCCTTGTCGAAGACATTGAGAGTCAGTCACACAGAGCCTACCTGCAAATAAGTCACTGGAGATTATCTCTAAATATCTTCAATAATTCTTACAATATAATTGCAAAGGTGATAAAAATGGTAAGTAGGACTGGTAACACTATACTCCAAGGATGAAACATGAATTGCGTGTACAATCTTCAGGAACTACTTTTACAAACAAATAGCATAAAGAATCACTGAATCAGTAATCAGGCTTTAACTATAGACATTTATCTATCTGCATACGCTCCAACAACTGCCTCATTTGTCTTCAAAATAGGATATTGAGTAACAACCAGCAACATATGAAACTATGAATTTACATTAGTAATGAAGATGGTGAACGTTGCATGACCAAGTAAAATAACACTTAGCAACATATATTACATTGATGAGATACAGATATAGTAATCGATACTTGGATGCAATAATGAACTTTCTGCTTTAATCTCAAATATCTCATCTATTACTTTCAATTTGTTAGGAATAAACATCATTCGCTCTCTTGCCATTTTTTTTACTAGTTTAATAGTGGCACCAATCATCTTAAGCATTTTTGGCAATTGATCAGGGCAATTTATGGTTGACATGGGCATAAATAGCATATTGTCATGTGCCAGCATTTGTAGATGGAGGGGGGCCAGCAGGTGTGTGCGGTGGTATTGTGATCAGCACTGTTCACTTACTGCAGAACCACAGCTTAACTTATGTTGCTTAAGAGATATGACATTTAGTTACAGATAAGTGGATTGAGTTGGATTGCTAGGTCAAATATTATCATTAGTTGGTCTAGTGGTATATCTCTAGATCCATCTGTTACAAGCCCTTATAAATAAGCAGACATTGTCGTCCTCTTAAAAATCCAAGAAGGAATAAAGAAGTTTTCCTATAATATAACTTGATTGAAGTCCCACACCTTCATGTCATTCCTTAAAGACTTTTCAATCTCTTTCTCAATGGCAGATACATGGATAATTAGTATGAAATTGAAGTTTCATGCTATCTATGAGCAGATACCAAGGAAAGCATAATGTGCTTTTTCAGGTTGTTTAAAAGCTTCAATCAGAAAAATGCAAAGAAAAGAAAGGTCCAACAAGGTTGCTTCCGAAAGCAATTTGAAGGTGTAGTTTTCCTTAAAGGTGTAAATTTAATACTCACCTTAGATGGTATGGCAAAAAACCAGAGAGCACCTAAAATCGGTAGTACAAAGAATACAATGTATGCTTCCCAAGCTTTAACTGGGTTGAGAAAATCGTTTTGAACAGCACTAGTATTCCCGAGACAACAGCCTAACATCACCACTTTACCATGGTAACAAGCACTCCGTGGCACACAATTGCCGCCGTGGACGCCGAGTAATAATTCTAGTAGCAGCGAATCCACAAGTAATCCAATGCACAGCCCTGAGTGGCTGGAATTGGAGGTGAAGCGAAGTAGCTAGGGCTCACCAGGTGAGTCCTCGATCTCCACAGACGAAGAGGCCGCGAATTGGGGATTCCGGAGAACGTAGACCCTCTCCCAACTATGGCTACGGAATAAGATGGACGGTTAACGGGAGCGCCTACAAGACTCCTCCGGCGGCGCGAGGTAGATCTGCGAGACAAACAGGAGACGAAACGGGAGAATCCTGAGAGGAAGGAGTACGAGCAGCACTGAGGAGGAAGAGGACGACGACGACGATGGGCAGGTGCGGAGGCGGATGAGGAGCGGAGTGCATACCAACCAACCAACCAACCAACGGGGAACCGCCTGCCGACGCCGGAGCCTGGCGGAGGAGGAGGGCGGCGTCGCCGGAGGGGGACGAGGCGAAATCCGAAATGGCGAGAGCTGCTGCTGGCGTCGCCGCCGCCAAGCCGTGAGGGGTGTAGCAACCACGGCGGCGAAGGGGAGGGATGGCCCCCGGCGGTGGAGGCGAGGAGGGGGATCGAGGAGGAGGGTTAGGGCTAGGGCTAGGGCTCTGGGCAGCTTGCGCGGGGGGGCGCGCGGCGAGGAAGGGGAAGAGAGGGAGGTGGTAAATGGGGAAGGGAAAGAGGAGGGGCGAGAGGCGCGTGCCAAAGGGAAAGGAAGGAGAGGACGAGGTCGTCGAGGTGCGTGTTTAAAATTTTACAAAATTTAAATTAATTTATTTGCAATTTGAATTTAAATTTTTGCCTCAGTTTTTGGGGCTGGGGAGGAGAAAGAATTCGACTCCCTGCTTGCCGCCGACTAAGGGGTGATAATGGCCATGGTCTAACTTAACTCATATATTTGATCATATTTTTCGATCAATAATCTATAAAAATCTAGCACATTTTTTATGGCTCTTAAATTTTGTAAGGTTAAAAGTTAGACCTATTATCACCTCGTCATCAATCCTATTATCGCTCTTAGCTTCATGGTCGTCGTTAAGGATGGGTGGGTTGTGCCGCTAACCTCTAGGCTTGCCTACCTCCTAATTCATCATCCTGCTTAATGCAAAACCACATACATTCAAGTGATTGTGGCAGCCTGCATCAACCAAATGGCACCGCAACCCATGCCGCATCAGCTAGATGACGAGAAGCGGTGAGGAATTGAATGCCAAAGAGAGATGATGGTATGATGCATTGGTAAGGTTAACTCCGGTAATCTAGTTGCCCCTCACCTATCAGCCAATTAGAATCGACTGGCATTTTGCTCTGTGAAGGAGAAGAACATGGTCATGGCAGCCATGGCCAACCCAAGATGCAAAGGTTATCAATATCTGTTTTTGCTCCATTCAACTTGAGTATTAAGGGATTTTGTTCCTTGGATCATGGGACACGACATCACGCAAATAATAGGGCTGGAAATGGATCAGATAATATCCAATTGATCTTCTCTGAATCAATCTGAAGCAAGCATATGGTATGGGTTCATAGAAATCCGGTGGATATGGATGAGGATGTGGATAGCGTGGTGCTGATTCAAATGCGGATGTGGTATCTCTAAAATAAGGCACATGTGGATTATCCCTCATTTCTACCGCATTATCCGGTATGCCATTTGTCAGATAATCCAAAATTTTCAACCCATTTAACCACTCTATCTATTGAATACAACATGAGTCGGCTTATAAAATAGCCTAATTCATCAATTAACCTAGACTCCTTAATCTAAAGCTCTCACCGTCTCATCTCATACTTGTGTAGTTGCAGTTTTATATTATGGATGTCATGTATTCATGTTGTGTTATGGAGGTTCAAATGTGTTATGAATATAGAAGTGTTTGCTTGGCTCTCATGTAATGACAGTTAAATGCTATGGATATGCTTGATCATAAGCATTGTGCACCGATAGATGCAGATTTGTCATGTGTAATATGCCTTACTGCAGACAGGGAATGTATATTTTCTTTGATTGTCCATTTAACAGGGCACGTTAGAGGCAAATTGGAATATCATGGAATACCATATGATAGTTCTTGCAAGGATACAATTCAGAATGAAAGGGTTTACGGAGATAGTAATGATAGCCTGCTGGCATATTAATTGGAAGCAGCGGAATTCCCAGATTTTTCAGAATAATCCTATAAATATGGGCAAATGGCTAGCAAGTTTTAAAAATGAAGTTCTCTTGCATACTTGCAAGATGAATGAAGCTCAAAAATCTTTAGTTTTAGACTGGTTACAATCAGTATAGTTCTTTTTTTCCTTTTACTTTGTCATTTTTCTTCTCTTTATAAAATCATAACTCTGAGTAAGTCTAGTAGTGTTTCTTTAAAAAATAATATATTCATGTTGTTTAGCACTATCACGATGGATCATTCATTGTTATTGTATTGTTGGTCACTCCATTGTTAAGTTGATGTTCTGTTGATTACATATACACGAAATCCAACAATTTTAATCCATTTTCAAACCGAGTCCGCACCATTTCTGACATCCAAAATGATCTGCTCCGCATCCACACATTATCTGCACTCGTTCCGAATCCGCCTAAAAATGGTTTAGGATATGGTATGACCAATATCCATCCGAATCCGATCCATTTTCACCCCTAGCAAATAATCCTAATCGAGGAGCTCCAAGCCAATATAATTGTAAAGCCCTGACGTAAGCTTATCGGCTTGGAGCACCAAGAAGATGATGGCAGCACTTAGATTACACAACTTCCATCTGCAATAATAAGTACAAAAATTGAATGCACTGACAACATATGGAATGTGTTCCGGTGGATGTCATGGACATGATCTCACCAAGACGACTAGGAACTTCATCGAACACTTCCCAATCCTAGAAAAGACTTTGCTTTCTAGTGCTAGCAGAGGGAGTGACCATCTTGCTCTTGCATTCACTAATACAAGAGAGAATGAAGGTGCAATTGACACAATCGGTTTAGTTTGTAGATGTATATGGAGTATACAACAAGCTATGATCTCACCTGGTCTTCCGCATTGTTCATGTGATCTGCTAGTGGGTTGGTGGAATGGCCGATAATATCCCAGCAGTCAAGAAGTAGGTTTGCAGGCTAATATCTCTTGCGGACACTGCGAATGTGAGGTAGGCGGTAGCAACCTGCCCCACTTGCACCCTTAGTTGTCGTCGCCTTGCTCCTGCTCGCTCGACCCAACACCGCCGGAGGTAGAGAGGGGAGGGAGAGGTGGAAGGGTAGTGACAGATCTAGAAAATTTTAGAGTCTAGGCAACCCTAATAACGATCCCCGAACAAGTAATAGACCATTTACAACTAATACAAGAAGTTGACAATGGCGAGCTATGATTTAGAAGAGATAGATCAGATCAACTGGATGATGATTGTGTATTATCGATGATATAGACTTAGTATATGTGTTGTGCGATTTTGGCCTATAGCTAGATTGCGCAGGCGTATAATTGTGTGGACCTTGATTCTTTTGACAGTTTGCATGGCTAATTTGGTTTTTTCCCACCATTAGAACAGCATAGGAAGGAATGTTGTACAATGCTCCAATGAATTAGGTAATTAGCCTACCTATTAGTGAATTTTCACATAGTAAATTATAATACTGACGTGTTTATCAATATTCAAAGTTTCTAAAGTATGAATGCATGCATTCTACAATAATATTTGTGGGACAAAATTGGAGTATTGGATATTTTATTTCTAAAACAAAACTTAAAATAGAAAACCACAGCATAATATTTTGCGCTACTTTACAAATCACTAGTACAGATCCTCACCTCTGTGACGGCCCATCACATGACTGAGATTTGAAAGCCGTCACAACGAAGTCATCTCAAATGAGCCTAAAAAGATACCGACAAAGATATACTCATACATACATGTTAGATATGCATAAATCTAGAGCTCGTCATGGATGATACTTATCGGTGATGGGCGCAATTCAAGGCCCGACAAAGATAACCAATGTTATTTTTGTCGGGCCCCAATAGAAGCCCGTCACCGATGTTTATCATCGGTGACGGGCTCGACCTTATGGCCCGATTGAGATAACAATTAGGCCCATCACCGATGAGAATACGGGCTTGTACTTAGGCCCGACAAAGATAACTGAGATACCCGTCACAGCTGCTAGTTTGTTGGCTGTTACATATATTTATTGCACGCTATCAATACACCAACCACCTAGTGGATTGGTTATTCCCACTGTTCACTGTTTTGGTGGGAGGAGGAGGGGCGAATTTTTGTGTCCTTTTTCAAGAAAACAGAAAGTGAAAAAGTAATTGAAAAAATAGTAATCAATTCTCATAAATCTAGTAAATACTTACCTACAAAATGTTTATCTAATATTTGTCCACTTTTTTGCAGCTCAGCGATGGATCGAAGTTTGATGTATGAGAAAACTGTGCGACGTTATAGCGAAGAGTATCGAAATGGCATGTAAAATTTTATAAACGCCGTGGAGGAGGATAGGAAAAGAAGAAAGAGCAATTACATGTGTTGTTCATGTGCAGATTGCAAAAATAAGATTATGTTTGGTAGCAGAGTAGACGTACATGCTCATGTGATACAACGAGGATTCATGGAGGGCTACACATGTTGGGTGAAACATGAAGAGCAAGAATCAGGCAGTTGTGTAGATGCAGACAGAAGTGATGCACAAAATCGGGAAGATGAATATGAACATAAAATATTTGTACCTTCTCCATTGGGCGGTGACATGGTTGATGTGGATCATGATCTGTTGCAAGACATGTTACGTGACGTTGAGGACCCAACCTACAACGAGAAAGATTCCATGAAGTTCAGCAGGTTGGTGAGTGACTCGGATAAGCCTCTATACGCCAGATGCAAGACAAAACACACCAAATTGTCAGCTATCTTGGAGCTAATGAAGCGAAGGCAAGTAGTTGTCGCAGCCCGATTTTTGTTCGGGATTAAAAAACCATTTAATACATCATTTTCTGGAAATTGAATAAAATAAAAAGCAAAGTAAATCAAGTGAATTAAATAAGAAAATTAAATTTTCCTTTAAAAATCATGGTTGGAAATATTTTTGAAATATTCCATGCCCTAAAATACTCTCTAAAATTTTTCGTGAAATTTTGGAGCTCCGTAAATAATTTTAATAATACAAAGAATAATTCAATAATTCTTTGAATAAATAAATTAATCACTAAATGAGTGGAGATATTTTTATTAAATAATTTGGGTGTTCATCTATTTTTAGGAATTTTTCAAATTATTTGAGCACTAAAAGTATTTATAGAAAATCAAAGATCATTGATGAATTGACTTAAAATGAAAAACAAATTAAAATCCACCCTATTGATCTGGGTCGGAAACAACAAAAAAAGTCCGCCTTTGCCCCTTTCGGCCCAGCCCGACCGACGCCGCCGTCTCTCTCACTCCATCGGCTCGGCCTAGCTGCGGCCCGTCTCCCTCCCGCGCCGCGCAATGTCCGCCTTGCCTCCCTCCCTCTCCGAGCCGCTGACGTGTGGGCCCCACCCGTCAGCCTCTGTCCTCTCTCCCCGAACCACCGATAGGTGGGCCCTACTGTTGGGGTCGCCCATCTGCGCCCGGCGGCCCGAGCCGCCGCGCCATGCGCGTCGTCGCGCCCGCCTCTTCCGCGCCGCCCGAGCCACGTCGGGCCATGCCGAGCCCGCACGCTCCTCCCCGCATCCCGTGCCGCCGTTCCCGTGCTCCACAAACGGTCGGTATCGGATCCAAACCGCCGCCGCCGCTTTTCTCTCCCTATCCCCAATTCCGATTGCGCCGGCGAAGAGTTCGGTCGTATCCCGTGCCCGATCCAGCCTCCAAAACCCCCTATAAAACTCCTCGCGTCGTCCGCTGCGTTTCCCCTTTGTCGCCCGATCGCGTTTTGCCCTAATTCGCTTAGCGCCGCCGCTCACCACTGTCGGCGCCGTCGTCCCCTCCATCTCCGGTGAGCCGCTCTACTCTCTCCCTTTTTCTTCCCGCGCGCAAGCCGAACCCGTGCTGCCCATCGTCGCCGCGTGGTCCCAAGCTACTGCACCATCCCACGCTGTTTCCCGTGCGTCGCGCCGCCTCCCGCCGTCGCTTCCCGTGTCACCGGCGAGCCGGCCGGCCACCGCCGATGCAAACCCTAACCCTAGCCGTCCGATCTACCGCGCGGTAGATCGGGGCCACTCGTTCCCGCCCGCACGTCGCCGCCGTCCGATTGCACCGACGTGCCATGGATGGCCGCCACGTGTCGCTGCCGCCGCCATCGCAAACCCTAACCCTAGCGCCGCTCGGCCGTCAGATCGTGCGTTGCCCCGACCGCTCGGATGCTGCCACGTGGTGCGCTGCATGGACTGGTCCCGTGGATCGAGTCCACCTGAACCAAATAGCCGCAAGCCACTCTTGTCTCCCCTTGCACGTCTGCATTTCTCGGTGTGGCTTGTTGAGTACGGTGGTTGTACTCAGCCTTGCAATTTTTCCTCCTTTCAGAAGTGTAGTGTTTCTGGGTTGAGGATGGAGTTAGAAGACTAAGGCTCAGACCCCAGTTGAGTTTGCCTGTGGAGTGGATCTGAAGCCCCGCTAGTGTCGTCTTTCTTTTCCGTTGCAGCTTTTGGGTGTGAGGACTAAGAGCCTCTTCAGTAAGTATTTTTGTTTTTACGTTTTATTTTATGTTTGGATCTGTGTATTAATTTGTCATTTTATGTATCCTGGTTGATTCCTGGAGAGGGATTTAATACATACATAAAATAGTCAGGAAATTTGGCTAAATTTCCGGGCGTGACAAGTTGGTATGAGAGCCATCTCGACTGTAGGTTGAGCCACATGGTCAAACCCTAAGGACAAGTTTGCGAAAACCTTATTTGCAAAAATATCTCTTCTATCCCTTTTGAGTCTCTGCAAAATAATTTGTCAAATTTCTCTCCTTTCCCCTCCACCTTTCTTAGCTGTTAAACCTGGAGGACAAACTCAGTTGCTCGTCAACAGGTGGAAGTCAAGCCAAGCCCCAAGCTTCTAGCAAGAAGATCAAGCCAAGCAGCCCGAGTCAGCGCTTCTCGAGGATCAACAAAGTTTCTGAAGCTCCCCTAGAACCCAATCTTTCCCGAAAGAGTAGCATCGATAGTTCCTAGGGCGGCTGTTGTTTGCTGTGTGCAGGTGTATGGCTCACATCAGTGGTGGGAATGTGACCATACTAGGTTGCTTGCTTAATCTACTTGAACAATAAAAGTTCACCCACATCAGATCAGTTGTAAGCGGAATAAGGTCTCGTCTTTAGTTTAACTTCTCCCTATTTCCCTCCTTTCCCCTTTTGCAGCAGATGGGTAAAGCCAGAGGCAATATCAGTGGACCAGAACCCCAACCGTCTCATGGGTCCGCTCAGAACAACACTACGAGTATTTCATTTCCATCTCCTGGGGATCCAACTCTAGCCCGGGTAGTGGTCAATCAGACATAGTTAATGGCCATGATGATGCAGCAAATGCAACGACAATATCAGCAACATCAGATGCAAGTTCAGGGTTAGTATCGAGAGCAACGCCAGTATGTTCCAATGCCAGTACTGGTGACTTCCGCTGGTATGCCGTCAAGTTTTCAGGAGACAATGGCACCAAACCCGCCATCAGGTTGGAGGGAAACACTTGACACCTGCTATGGTTTCAATGAGCAAGGTCATAACTACTTATGGGACAAGTGTGCCAGGACCCCGACCGAAGATGAGATGCAGTGCTCAAGAAAGAATAAAGATTCTGGTCAAATAATCAGCTAAGATTTTGGTTCGCTACCATCCAACTCTAAGAAGAGAAAGTCACCAGAATGGAATACAAGTTGTGCTAGCAAGATGATCATCATAGGCATAGTGTTTACCCCCGAAGATGCTGAGAAGATTCCCCGATGCCTGAGAAAGAATACCTTCCGTGGTGCACGTCAGTTAACTTGACATCTCCGGCTTTTTGGGTCCGCCCAAGCCAAAAGATGAATCGAAAGATGTATTCTCATAGGATGATGAAGCGAACTTGAAAGATGAAAGTGAAGAGGAAATGGAGCCCAAAGCATGTACTCGTTGTGGAGAAGTTGGACACACTGCGAGCATGTGCATCCACATCTGCCACTGTGGTGAGGACACCCATATTCCAGAAGAATGCCCCATGAGAATCGTCACATGTTTCTTGTGTGAGGGAACAGATCATGTGCCAAAGGACTGTCAACTGATTTTGGTCCTAGATAAGGAAAAGGAAAACCAAAGAATATCCCGACGGGCCGTCAGTCAACTCGTGGTTGGTGCCACCAACAGTGAAGATGTTTCTGATCATCGACCAGCCCCAACCTTAGTGAAGACCACCAGTGGCAACAGAGGCGTGCTGTAGACCCAGAAGAGTGTACCTCGTGATGAATCGGGTCCGATTTGTTTCAACTGTCGTAAGCCGGGACACCATTTCAATAAATGCCCCTTCCAAGACCAGCAAAAGAAGCTCGTCGTTGTTTCAACTATGGGGAAATAGGTCATGTACCTAGAAGATGCCCAGTGCCCAAGCGCCAACAACCTCAAGATTCCAACACTGTTTGCAACACCAGTGTTTCGCAAGCTGTCCTACCTCCCGCACAATGTGGTTAAACCCAGCAAAAAGGTGCCAGTAAGGCAAAAGATATCAGTCATCGCTCGTACGTGCAACCTCCACCACGGCGTATTATTGTTAAGGGCACCAGCAAAAGTTCTAAGGTTTACCCGCCAACTTATCCCCAAGCAACAAGACCAGCAACAGCAAGGCAAGCAATGCCAAAGAAATAGTGATCCACTCCAACCACAAGGTCACCATGAAAACCAGCAAGGCATCTCGTGTTGTCTCATCACAAATGCTTGGAAAATAATCAGGTCTACACACAAAGCAGTGTCCCCGTTGGAGCACCAGTTTGTAAGCAAGGTCAGATCAAGTCAACCGGGCCAGAATCACAGGACTAAAAGTCGCTACAGTCAAGACGTCTGCTGGTCAAGTCTACGGCAGTTTACAATTGTTTAATCTTCAAGTACTTTTGTTGTACAAAGAAGTTTCATGGAAGTTATGTAACAAGAAGGGAATATTGAATAAAGTTTGAGCTACATAGTTTCTCTTCTTTTGTGATTCATCTTGAGAATTCGGAAACATGTTAACTTGTGTAACTGTCGGTGTCATAAGAAACCTAAAGTTTCATTTTCCTTGTTCATTCCAGCTTTTGATAGACACTAAAGCATGGGTTGCTAACTACGAAAAGTGAATGGACACCTCAAGAGTATGAGAATATGCGCAGACTATCGGGGAATGTGACAGTACATAAGGATTAACTGAACCCACTAACCTTGAAAGTCATAAGGACATGGTAATTGGCAATAGCACCCTAGTGGTGTGAACGTGAATCAAGGAAATACGAATGTTCAGACCACCGTAACATTCGGCATGATACGATCTTCTTAAAGGTCAGAATTAGTGGCACCTTAAAGAAATGAGAAAAATGACAAAAAATTGGTAATAACGTCATGGGAGAAATGTTCGCACTCTTAATCTTGGAAGTTCTTTGGAAAATAATAAGTGCAACTGCACCTTAGTGGTGAACATGGATCAAGAATGGTTATCCTTAGTTCAAGGCGACCGCTACAGTCACCGAAAAATCACCTCGGTGTTTCCTAGGAAGAAGATAATAGAATTGCTTCATCACCACCGCGAGTGAATGGATGCGGAGGTCGTCACACAATACGGTCGCGAACATGCGATAAGAGAATCATTCCTCGTGAATCAATTCTACCCAAGGTATGAAAGTGAGCTTGTTTTGGTCAGAGAACAGAAACTCTAGGCAGCATCAAGGGCAGTTTTCAGCAGACGTATAGATTTTGGTATTGTGTGGTGAAAGCAACTGCAGAACTTATGGTCTATCAACCCAGAGGAGTCAGTAAAAGATAAGCAAAGAAGTGAAATGTTATATCGTGGGGTTAACCTTTTGAGCTTGATTCGTTAAGTGATTAGTGTTTGTTTCAAGAAAGGAATATCAACTACACGATATGTTCAGGCAGATGGCACCAAAGTCAGGTCAAAAGCGGAATAGACATATCAGCAATTACACCCAATGGAAAAGTCAATCAAAAGTCAGTTCAAGAGTTGCATGAGAGTCATTCTTATGTGTAACCTCCCGTCATCATTTGAGTGTCAAGTTCCAGGAGTCTCTAGAATGGAAGGGCATAATCTTTGCTTCATTTCGATCGATCGATGGAGTATCCAATGTTCAGAGTCAAGGTTCTCGGTAAATCACAGAAATGTCGGTCAACCTCAAAGATGGCAATACAATTGATTCACGGTCAGGCGAAAGCTTAACCACTGGTTTGAAAGGCGAGATCGAAGATGAGTTTAGTTATATCTTGTAACCGTTCGTTTGGAGTTTCAACCACGTGAAGCAAATTGGGTTGTAATCAAAAGAGTCAGTTGCGAGTCGTTATCGGGGCTATAATGATCACAAGTTAGCAGGTTCAAGTCTAAGGCACACCCAAGATGTCGTGTCAACGGTGCAGTCTAAAGAAGTATCATTTGAGAACAGTCGCAATCCAGATGAAAGATCGATCGAGCAGCTTCTTCAAATACTTGATGTTGGATCAAGAGCAGTTTACAGAAAAAAAGAATTTTGGGGTCTATGTGTTCACGAAAGTCAGTTACAAGGTCTCGAAAAGTACCACCAATTACTTGTCAGTAGGAGTGAGTTCTCAGCTTATCAAGTTTGTCAATATTAATTGTGCAGTTCGAGGAAAGTAAGCAGTTGGGTCCATGAAATCTGGTCAGGGACAGAACAGGAAGGACCAGCCAGTTTAGTTTGGTTTGTGAAGCCGCAGAACACCAAGGTTGAATCCAATTAGTTCGGTTGTGCAAGTTTGATCAACCAGTCGTCGCACAGGTTTGGTCAGTCAATTAGTCAGTGTGAGCCAAAAGAAAGCGTAGAGGTTAGCAAGCCAACCCAATCTCACCCTACCTTTTTTTCTTTCTAGCCCCGAATCTCACGACGAGATTCTTGTAAGGGGGGTAGATTTGTCACAACCCGATTTTCGTTCGAGATTAAAAACCATTTAATAAATCATTTTCTAGAAATTGAATAAAATGAAAAGCAAAGTAAATCAAGTGAATTAAATAAGGAAATTAAATTTTCCTTTTAAAATCATGGCCAAATATTTTTGAAATATTCTCCATGCCCTAAAATACTCTTTAAAATTTTTCGTGAAATTTTGGAGCTCCGAAATAATTTTAATAATACAAAGAATAATTCAATAATTCTTTGAATAAATAAATTAATCACTAAATGAGTGGGATATTTTTATTAAATACTTTGGGTGTTCATCTATTTTTAGGAATTTTCCTGGAATTGTTTGAGCACTGAAAGTATTTATAGAAAATCAAAGATCATTTATGGTTTGATTTAAAATGAAAAACAAATTAAAATCCTCCCTATTGATCCGGGCCGAAAACGCCTAAAAAGTCCGCCTTTGTCTCTTTCGGCCCACCCGACCGACGCCGCCGTCTCTCTCTCCCTCGGCTCGGCCTAGCTGCGGCCCGTCTCCCTCCCACGCCGCGCAAAGTCCGCATTGCCTCCCTCCCTCTCCGAGCCGCTGACGTGTGGGCCCCACCCGTCAGCCTCTATCCTCTCTCCCCGAACCGTCGACAGGTAGGCCCTACTGTCGGGTCGCCCATCCCGCGCCCGGCGGCCCGAGCCGCGCGCCATGCGCACCGCCGCACCTCGCCTCGTCCGGCCACCCCGAGCCACGTCGGGCCCATGCCGAGCCCGCACGCTCCTCCCCGCGTCCCGTGCCGTCGTTCCGTGCCCCGCAACGGTCGGTATCAAATCCAAACCGTCGCGCCGCTTTTCTCTCCCTATCCCCGATTTCGATTGCGCCGGCGAAGAGTTTGGCCGTATCCCGTGCCCGATCCGGCCTCCAAAATTCCCTATAAAACTCCCCGCACCATCCGTTGCATTTCCCCTTTGTCGCCCGATCGCATTTTGCCCTAATTCGCTTAGTGTCGCCGCTCGCCGCCGTTGGCGCCGTCGTCCCCTCCATCTCCGATGAGTCACTCTACTCCCTTCCTTTTTCCTCCCGCGCGCAAGCCGAACCCGTGCCGCCTGTCGTCGCCGCGTGGTCTTGAGCCGCTGCACCGTCCCACGCCGTTTCACGTGCATCGTGCCGCCGCCTGCCGCCGCTTCCCGTGTCGCCGGCGAGTCGGCCGGCCGCCGGGCGGCCATGGCTGGCCAAGCCGAAGCTCGGTCGCCGCCGCCGCAAACCCTAACCCTAGCCACGCTGCCAGCCGTCCGATCTACCGCGCGGTAGATCAGGGCCGCCCGTTCCTGCCCGCACGTCGCCGTCGTCTGATTGCACCGCCGTGCCATGGATGGCCGCCACGTGTCGCCGCCGCCGCCGTCGCAAACCCTAACCCTAGCGCCGCTCGGTCGTCCGATCGCATGCTGCCTCGACTGCTCGGATGCTGCCACATGGTGCGCCACGTGGACCGGTCCCCGTGGACCGAGTCCACCGTGAACCCGTGCACCGCCGCCGCCACGGTTGACGTCGCCCCATGAGCCGCGACGGCCCTTGCTTGCGTGAGCGCGACGTCGCCCCCGTGTTGATGTCGGCATTTGGCTTGCTAACGTCATCCGTGCCCGTCCTTGCGACATCGGCCCTCGTTTTGCTGATGTCATCCCGAGCATTTTTCTTTGCAAAAATAATTAAATATTGTGCAATAAATCGTTTTAATTTCTAGAATTCATTTATATGGTCCAAAACTTCTAAAATTCATATCTAATTCATACGAACTCCGAATTGGGCCATTCAAATTGAAAAATTTATATAAAATTGAGCTCTACATGTTTGTTTACTTTTTATGTACTATTTATTTGGTTTTTATTAGGGTTTTTCCTTGTTTTGCATGCCGCATGTAGATTTCGTCTTCCGGAGTTCGTGCTCGCGAGGAGAAGAGTCCAGGAGTTTGTTTGAAGATGCAAGGCAAGTCACACTTCTCTTGAAGCATATTGATCCTACTTTTATAAATATTTTATGTTTGCAAATAAAATTGCATTGCTTTGCTAATTACATGAAATGATGGAATACCTATCTGCTTGTTTGAGCCCTATTTACTTGTTATCTATCCTTTGTTAATCTTGGGTGATAATTTAACTAGCTTTAGTCACTGATGTTGATTTTAGCTAGAATTATATGCTTAGCCATGCTTAATTACCACTAGCTCACTAAATGGGATAATTACACTATTTATTCTAGTCTCTGATGAGCTGCAAGCTCAAAATACTTGGCCATGTCTCATTGTTCATAATTATCTCAACTAAAATATGACTTAATGGAAGGCTGTGGGTACATGGTTTTGGATGGTCGCACCCATGGCAATTAAGGACCGGTTCATGGGAGACCCTGAAAGAATTACAGCGCTTACCACAAGCATGAATGGGTAACTACTTGACTCATAGTATAGCTTTCCTCTAGCCGACGTACCCTAGTGAGGGTGGGCGTGATGGAGTTGGGTCGGCCCCAGTTTACGGGTTGATCGGCTACCGGATTCAGCGCGACATGCGAGGGGCTGCCCATCACCCTTTAGGGGAGTGGGGGTGAAACCTTGGTGTGGTATCGCTTGGTTAAGGAGAGTTATGCGAAAGGTCTTGTCACGATTTCTCCCTTTGCATTATCATGGTGGTACTTTGGGGCATGGTAACATGTGTGGAATCGTGTTTTGTGGGTAAAGTTGTGCACCTCTGATCAGAGTAAAACTATTCTAATAGTCGTGCCCACGGTTATGAGCGATCGACCAGATTCACTATGATTAGTCTCACTACTGAATACTTTGATTTAATGGAACTGGTTTAGTTCAGGTGGAATGGTTAGGCCTGTTCAACGTGAGGATAATGTTTTTCAGTGGAAGATTAATATTGTCTTAATTACTCAACTGTTTTACTATTTTTAAATAATTAAATATTTATAGACCGCATTTATGCAAAATAGCCGCAAGCCACTGTTGTCTCCCCTTGCACGTCTGCATTTCTCGGTGTGGCTTGTTGAGTACGGTGGTTGTACTCAGCCTTACGATTTTGCCCCTTTCAGAAGTGTAGTGCTTCTGGGTTGAGGATGGAGTTAGAAGACCAAGACTCAGACCCAGTTGAGTTTGCCTGTGGAGTGGAGCTGAAGCCCCACTAGTGTCGTCTTTCTTTTCCGCTGCAACTTTTGGGTGTGAGGACTAAGAGCCTCTTCAGTAAGTATTTTTGTTTTTATGTTTTATTTTATGTTTGGATCTGTGTATTAATTTGTCATCTTATGTACCCTGGTTGATTCCTGGAGAGGGATTTAATACATACATAAAATAGTCAGGAAATTTGGCTAAATTTTCAGGCGTGACAGTAGTGGATGGACAAGCAAGAGTTTTGTAGATATTTTGGGAATTTTGAATGTCATGCTTCCTGATGAGAACACATTATACGAGACGACATATGGGGTTAGAGGTCCGTAGAATTCACGCTTGTCTAAACGACTACATACTATACCAGAAGCAATATGCGACTACATACTGTACCTGTGTGCAAGGCTTCTCGATACAAGAGAACGAAAAGTGTTGATGAAGGAAAAAAGTCAAAGCGGGTGGTCCGGTGAAGATTGTGTGGTACCTGCCTATCATTAATCGTTTCAAGAGAATATTTACCAACCCCAAGGAAGTAGAGTTAGTATATTGGCATGCCACAGAGAGAAGGAACGATAGTATACTAAGACATCCTGCAGATTCGATTCAATGGAGGAATATTGATCGAAGACACCCAGAATTCGCACCCGACCCTAGAAACATGAGAATATGTTTGTGTATGGATGACATGAATCCTTTCAGAGACGTGAGCAGTTCCATAGCACTTGGCCAGTTTTGATTACAAACTATAACCTACTGCCATGGTTGTGCTTCAAAAGAAAATACATTATGTTGTGCTTGTTAATCCAAGGACCAAAACAACCCGACAATGATATTGATGTGTTCTTGGAGTATGTTGTCGATGACTTGAGATGCGTACGGCTAAGAGAACTTCAAGCTACGTGTTCTATTGTTGTGCACCATTTATGACTATCCCACACTTGGCAATCTTTCTGGACAAACTATGAAAGGAAAGAAGACATGCTCCGACTGTATGGAACATACACGCAGTAGATGGTTGAATAAATTAAGAAAGATGGTTTACATGGGTCATAGGAGATGGCTCCCACTCCATCACGCATTTAGAAGAAAAAAAAAGAAACTTTTCAACGGTAAGAGGGAACTTCAAACAACACCTAAGGATTTGTCTGGAGATGAGGTCCCAGGAAGACAAAGGATGGGTTGAACATGCGCCTTGATCTACAGGAGATGAATATTCGCGTGAACTCCTACCTATAACAGATGCAGAGTCAAGGAGAGTTTACCTCCCTCCAACTTGCCACACCTTGTCGAAGGATGAGAAGATCGCAATGTTATCATGCTTTAAAGATATCAAAGTTCCATCAGGCTATTCAGCGAGGATAAGTAAGTACGTCAAATTGGACAACCTAAAACTAGTTGGAATGAAGTCTCACGATTGCCACGTGCTCATCACACAGATCTTGCCAATTGCTATCAGAGGCATTCTACCACCCAAAGTCTGCCGCACGATCTAACGTCTGTGTGCCTTCTTCAATGCAATTGGTGAGAAGGTTATAGATCCCGAATATCTAGATGGATTACAGACCGATATTTTCAATACCCTCTGTCTTTCTTTGATATCATGATTCATCTTCCTGTTCATCTTGTGAAGCAAACAAAACTATGTGGCCTAGCTTTTCTAAGAGAAATGTATCTGTTCGAGAGGTACATGGGAGTTCTAAAGTCTTACGTGAGAAACAGAGCAAAACCGGAGGGGAGCATCATTGAAGGTTACACGACCGAGGATGTTATAGAGTTCTGCGTCGATTATATGTCCGAGGCCGATCCTATCGGAGTACCAGTGTCTCGTCACAAAGGAAGGTTGTCAGGCATTGGCACAACAGGCAGGAAAAGAATTATGCCCGATCGAGCCTCCTATTCACAGGCTCATTTCACTGTGCTCCAACATATGGCAAAAGTTGCCCCATACTTTGAGGAGCATTTAGCAAAAATCTGACAGGAGAACTTGGGGCGATCGGATATGTGGATTAACAGAGAACATAACTCCAAGTTCAACGAATGGTTCAGGAATCGTATTACAATGTCGACGGATGTTTCTAATGAGATAGTACGGTTGTTGGGGATGGGACTGTGTTGGGAGATAGACACATGGCAAGTATACGATATTAACAGATACATGTTTTACACCCTAAAACAAGATGACAAAAGCACAGTGCAAAACAACGGAGTCTGTATAGATGCATTCCAGGAACTTTAGGCCATCACCGATGATCTTATCCGATCGGGCTTAAGCTTTAAGCCCGTCTCCGATGAGATCATCCGTGACGAGCCTTATATCAAGCCGGTCACCGATATAATTTTTTCATCAGCCTTTGCGCGCCGAACTAGAACTCGTATGTGACAGGCATTCTGTTAAGCCTGATTAAGATGATTCATCTCAATCGAGCTTAATCTAAAGCCTATCACGGATGTGCTTCCAAATCTTTTAACAGAGCACGCCGATTTAGATCTATACATTAGCACAAAAAATTTCTAAGTCCTCACTCACTCAGAACCCTAGCATAGCCGTTGTCTCTCGAGCCCGTCGCCACCGTGCCTCGCGCCCTCCCGAGCCCGACGCCGTCGTCCATCCTCGCTGCCATCAAGCGCCGTCGTCCCTGAGCCCGGCACCGTCTTCTTTCCTCGCTTCTATCGAGTGCCGCCATCATCGAGCCCGTCGCCGTCTTCCGCCCTCGCTGGCCCGAGCCCGGTGCCGTCTTCCTCCCTCGCTGCTCCAGGTTAGTCTCCATCTCCCTCATTTGCCATGTAGTGAATCTGGGATGAATCGGATTGATGCGCCCTGACATGCAGTTATATTTGAATGCGCCCTGAGATGCAGTTATATTTGAATGCCATGCCATTAGTGAATCTGAGATAAAGTTATATTTTTGATGTTGTGTGTATTATCTGAGATGAATCTGATATATGTTGGCACTATAATGTTGGCACCAATATATGTACTGTATGTATAATGTTGTACAATGTGTGTATGTATAATATTGTATGTATAATGTTGTATAATGGGTTGAATATGTATGTTGAGACCGTTATGCAGGTTTCGATGCTTAGCACTTGAAGATATTAATGTGAAATATATGAATAATGGATGTGTATGTGAATATATGTATGTGAATGTCAGATGTATGTGAATATATGTTTCTCTCATTTTCGCAGTGGGCATGACCAGCAAAGGCCTAAGGCTAGCAAAAAACAGAATAATTTTTTTTAAAAAAAACTCATCGGTGACGAGCTTTAACTTAAGCCCAATGGAGATGTAAGTCATCGGTGACGGGCTTAAGTTAAAGCCTGATTGAGATTGAGATGTTAGTCATCCGTGACGGGCATTAATTAGGGCCCGTTTGAGATTGTTTCATTGGTGACGGGCCCTGTTTGATTGGTCTTCTGGGTCAAAACTATTGGTGATGTGCAGTAGTTTAGGCCCTACAAAGATAAGTGCATCGGTAACAGGCGTTTGCTCGATAGAGATGACTTCTCATAATAGTGACCTTTGCGTCGTGACGAGCGTCATACCTGACACAGATAAGGATTGCCACCTGATTGAGATGAAGATGGCCGTTATAGTGATGTAGCACCCTTCCCAAGTTTTCATGTTATTAAGCTTTAGGAGTGAACAATATAGGCTGGTCACTTGAACATCTCAGCACATTAAAGCATAGACATAGACCTCTAGCAACATGGTAGACAAACACAAGAGAATGACTTTCGTTTTATCTTTTCATCATCTTCTCGTCATCTCATTCTTTCATCTTGATGGTTCTTCCGCTCTTGCTTTTAGTGCACGCTTATGCCACTATCATTTGCAGTGACGAAACAAGCAAAAGCAAAAAGGGTGGGCCAGTATGGCATGACCTCTGCCTCTGCAGCAATTGATCGAGCATACTAGCGTAGTGAAATAGTGATTTCTGTAGCAGTAGTCAACACACAAGCACAACTAGCTACCTGAAGTAGTAAGTAGTATATATTACTATTGGATATTATACCATCGATCGATTACTTTATGACATAGTGATTATGTTATCTGTTGGTTCTTGTATCATCATTTTAAGGACCAGTGCTCGTACAGTGATCAGGAGCACTGTAGCTAAGGCATTTGGGCTAAACTAAGTGAGACGTTTCATGCATGCACTGCTCTGCATGCATGCAAACGAGCTTCTATCTAGCCAACGAATTAGCATTGTTCAAGTGTCCATCAAGCCACGACCTAATACTGTTCGTGCGGGCATAGGGGGGCGCGGCCCCTGCTTGGTCCCCAGTTCCGTCACTGATCATTAGCACAAAATGTTTTACTACTTCCCCATCAAAGGGATTGTCAACAAGATTTCTGGCCAAGCAACATCGTAGGTGTTGCCACGTCTCAGTTGCAAAAACTGAAAATGAAAATGTTAGAGAACTCTTGACATAATGATAATTCTTACGTGTTCATCATTAGAGTTATATTATTATCTCCTTTCAATAATATCCTACCTATAAATCATTTCCATCAATATTACCATTAGATTTAGAAGGTTATTCCTGGTGTCCCATCTAATGAACTAAAAATTGTAACAACCATGGCCAGTAAATTAACTGACTCAATGGTTTCCTAATATCCTTCTTAATATTGACTTCCTCACATCATCGACATTCTCATGTGAATTGACTTGTTGCTTGTAAATCAAATCCAATCTACCTAATAAATTTATGCACGATTCTCGTGCATCAAGGGCGCTGAGGTTTCTAATTGGTCTTTGCATATACTATTTATAACATATCTGTGTCATGAAGAATGGCACTAGTTATTTACAAATTTTTCAGACATTGTATCAATTCTTCAGCCATAAGCCTCTTTAAGTCCGCTTCAGTCGGCTTGGTGGCTATTGAGTGAAACATGTCTTTTTTTTTTACATGAGTAGAAGATGTCTTGATCCATCCCCATTGGAGTTTATTTTCCAAATATATATTTTTTATATTTTCTAGTTCATTTCCTTTTAAGCTATCGTTACGTGCATCTAAATTTGCCGCTTCCATTATAGTCAAAACTAATGAAACAACTGCATGATACGAAACTTGGTCATGATAACATTACATTCTACTTTCTAAATATCTAAAATATAAGAATTTCTGCGTATTTTTTAAAATTATCTATACTCTCTCCTTTCACTTACATTTTAGAAAATATAAAAAAATTATATTTTAAGATGAAAGGAGTATGTCAGAGAAGCTACATTCAATCATTCTAGGAGAGAATTTATTGGACAGAGAAAAGACAAGAGCAGTGCTAGCTAGATACCTGAACGGTGACAAAACCATTTCTACAAGATTCCTCCTATACCTCCATGTCCAGCAACTAAGGGCGTGTTCCAAACGGATAGGCGTAACGACTTCTCCCTAAGCACGCTTCCAAATAGTTAGTTAAACAATGTGTTTTATGTAAAAGTTTTCTGTATAGAAATATTTTTTTAAAAATTAAATAAATTTATTTTCAATTTTTTAATAATTAATATTTAATTAATCATGCATTAATATCTATTCTTGTTGTGCGTGTCACCGAAGATCCCAAATGAACCTAGGTTCCCAACAAAGCATTAAGACAAATCCTAATAAATTGGTAGAATTATTATATTTTCATCAAATCAATACCAACCAATTTAGTTATATTAAAAAACACAAAGAGTGGAGGGGGGAAATCCACTTTAAGGAAATAAAATCTGTCACAGTCAAACACACATTCAACATGGAGGTAAAATGCCATATATATATATAAGTAAATATGTTCGTGCGTTGTAACGAGCGTCATTTTATTTTACTGAGAATTCAACACGGACATGCCATGGATTTCGATTCAAATTCAGCATCGACGGGCATAGGGCGAGCCGCCGGCCCTGCATCCGCCTCTGGGTCGACCGAGCGGCGAGCCGACAGCAGGGACGATGACGCAGGGAGGAAAGCAGGCGAAGGGCGAAGGTCCAGGCGACAGCGTGGGAGCTCTGAGTAGCGACGGGAGAAAGGGGTGTGGCACGGATGGGGACGGGAGAGAGGGACACAGGCGCGGCGCGGGAGCTCCGAGCAGCGACAGGAGGGTGGGGCGTAGACGTGGCATGGGGCACGGCGCGGATGGGGACGGAAGGGAGAGCGCAGGAGGTCTCATCCAAGCCCTCCATTTCTTTTCAGCATTGGGACTGCGGGTTAATTTTATAAACACTCAAAGGGTTTTATGCAAAATAGACAGATAGATTGCGGGTTAATTTTATAAACACAACATTGGGACTGCGGGTTAATTTTATAAACACTCTTAGCCAAGTGGATTACGGGTTAATTTTATAAACACTCAAGAGATTTTTTGTAAAATAACCAGGCGAAAAAAATTTTGGGTGGAAGCACTACTTGCGTTATAAATAGTTATATATATCTATAACTATCTATAAAGCAGGTAGCGTTTCTATCCAAAATTTTCGTCCATCTAACTATTTTACAGAAAATCCCTTAAGTGTTTATAAAATAAACCTGCAGTCCCAATACTAAAAAAAATGAAGGACTTGGATGAAAAAAAGACTTCCTGCGCCCCTCCCGCCTGTCCCCATCCACGGTGCGCCTCGTGCCACGCCTACGCCCCTCGCTCCCATCGCTGCTCGGAGCTCCCGCGCTGCGTCTGCGTCCCTCCCTCCCGTCCTTATCCGCGCCGCACCCGACTTCATCCATTACAACGGACACAGTTGCTCTATATATATATATATATATATATATATATTCAACCAACTAATTCTATCGAACACTGTTTGTCATATTAATGAAGCGTTTCGATTAGGACACTGCATTTCTAAATGAGTTATTTTGGACACAAATGCATGGCTTATTGGGATTAATAACCATTATGCACACACATTGTTCGTGTTAATTGAACGAAACTTAAAAAAAAAGCCCACATCGGTACGCCCTCCATCCTGTCCAGAGACTTTATAAAAGTGAACTTATTTCAGAACAGATCATATACATATAAATATATATATAAAGATGGACTACTGTGTGGCGCGCCGCATAACCCCATCCCGTGTGGCGTGGCCGAATCTCTAATTTGAAAACTCAAATTGAAAATCCGAACCGTTCAAATTGTTCTATATATTAATATTGTATTGTATACCAAATTTTACATTTTTTTAATTTTTTTACTATTTTATCAGATAGGTCAAAAATGCAATAATCCAACGATTTCTGGAGTATCTATTTTATTGCATTTTTGACCTATCTGATAAAATAGTAAAAAATTCAAAAAATGTAAAATTTGGTATACAAGGCAATATTAATATACAGAACAATTTGAACGGTTCGATTTTTAATTTGAGTTTTTAAATTGAGATTCGGCCACGCCACACGGATGCATGCGCGCGCCACACAGAATTTCATCTATATATATATATGTCCGAGAGCTGTCCATTAATTATGGTTTGTTTATTATTTTTCTTGACAGCCCAGATTACCATACTTCGTTTAAGCCATTGGAAAAATTGAACAAAACTTAAAAAAATTAACTTACGGGTTAAAACTTTTATAACAACATTATTAATGGTTTGAAAAACAAAGGTGGAACATAGAGTGGATGAAAAAGCTTTAAGATCAACTATATTTCAAACGATAAACATGTTTATTTCCGAGCGATAAGCCAACAATAGGACAATATAAGCGAATAACAACTTTGTTTCCTAGATAAACATGTTTATCTCCTGCGAACACTCAGGCTTAGGGCTAGAAAATAAATCCTTTTCTTTTTTTTTTAGAAAATGACTGTTTGGCCACGGTCATTACGGCGACCCCGGCCACTTTGGCTGGCCGACCAGCAGGCCGCCCGCCGGCGGCTCGTCGGCGTCCATCCCTTCAGCCGTCGGCTCGGCGTTGGCCGGCGGCGCCTCTGCCTCGCCGTTGCCCGTCAGCGTCCACGCTGGCGCTGGCCTGACCTGCGCGGGGTTGAGCAGCGACGCCCACATGGCGGCCTGCTCCTGCCGTGCCGCCGCGTCCTCGACGTGCGGGTCCTCCTCCATCAGCTGCCCTCCCGTCCTGAACACCAGCCCCGGCGCCGCCGTCGCCGCCGCCCACGGCACCATCCTCCCCGCCGCCGGCGCCGGGAGCCCCCAGAGCGGGCGGCCGTACGGGTATCGCGCCGCGGCGCCAGCGCCACCACCCGCGACGAACGGGAGCCACTTCCCAGCCCTGGCCGCCGCGGCGCCGGCGTCGCGCCACTGTAGCCCGCCGCGCTCACCAGACAACCATGCCGACGGCGCCAGAGCGATGATCATCGCCTCCTCGGAGCTCGTCGCTGATCCCCTCGCCATCGCGAGCGGCCGCACGGCGGCGCACAGCGGCGGCAGGCAGAGGAGGGCGAGGAGGAGGCCGAGCGCCGCGGCGCCGGCGAACCCGCGGAAGCTGTTGGCCATGGTCGATAAACGTAGCCGCGAGATCGTGTACTGCAGATTTCGATTGATCTCGACGTCGAGCATATATATACTTTGTAGCAGCTAGCTATTGACACATGAGAGTGATCAAGGGCTTAATTTACATATATACATTGTAAGCACACGTTACTCTTGCCTTACTCCTACCGTGGTTGATCGACATGGTCGTACCCGTTGATCGATGAGAGGAATGGATGATGGATGGTAAGTAGGTCAGTGATGTAGGTCGGTCATGCATCCCTCTCTTGCTCCCAGCTGTCGTCTAGTCAAAGTGTTAAAAGAAAACTACGCTCTCCACTCTCTCCGTTTCATACTATAAATTATTTGATTTTTTAAGTAAAAAATTGACCAAGTTTTTTAATAAAAAACAGACAAAGAAAGGTATTTTTCACAAAGTTTAAATCTGACAAGTAAATTTGAAGTGGACAAGAACGTTGATGTAACTTCTGAAGCTTATGAATTAATTCCTAGTTTTGCAATGTCAAGTGAGAACTACCATTTGCATGCACTGCAACATGATATGCCATTTCTAGCACAGGCCAGCACTACTTCTCAACATATGTTTAGCTTACAGCCACAGCTGCCATTTATCTGTCATAGCAGCCAACCAATACAGGTACTACTATACTAGTCATTGTACCTTCTCTGACCTTTCAATTAACAATCCATGTAGAGTTCAACAATATTACCTGACTAGGATGCTCATCGAAGGGGAACGGTCAGATGCCAAGTAAGGTATCGGTTCACTTAAACATGGTAATGTCATATGCAAGTTTTAATTTTGTTCACTTAATTCCAACTAATGCATTTGTTCCTTAATCTTTCAGGTTTCTAATGACCCATCAACAAATCTGCAAACAAACACACATACACACACATAGACACTGTACCAAAACACAACTCATCCCTCACCCCATTGCAGCCTCCCTCCCTATATTTTCCTCGCCTAGTGATCTTTTTATTCACCCATTATACATATTTATATTATGATACAACCAACCATTCCACCCTATATTTCCTAATCTAGAGACCATCCACTTCCACGTTGGTTTCTCAGATTGACCAAAAGCGCGAGGGCGCGGGCGAAGGTTGGCGACGGCGTTGTCTGTGGTGGTGTCCTCCAGAGGCGAGCGATAGGTGAAATCGGTCAGAGACGGCAACACTCGCGGGTTGCCGCCATCCTCTGTTGGAATTAATAGGTCTAGCCCAAGAGTTTTTCAATTAATTTCTGAAATAAATCTCAAAAGTCCAATAAGACCCATGTATGGCATAACAAGGTGAAAAATTTTAGTACCACCTTGCTAGTTTAGAGTGAGGTTGTCCAACTTATATAGTGAGACTTCTCTCTTCCTCCCAAAGTCATGGACGAGGGAGATGAAAAGACAAAACCACACACGCGCTCGCTCACTGCACCGGCCCGGGGCCGAGGCAGGGCCTGGGCCTGGACCTGACCGCGATTTCGAGTGCCTTAATTTTTTGGACAAATTGACAATTGTTCTCAGGCGAATTTTTGGCGAGTCCTAATCGGATACGAGTCGGTTTCTGTTGGATAATCCTGACCGGATACACAATAGAGTCCTAACCGAATCTGCTACGGGTGTTGCCTCATTCGGGGCTATATATATTCGCCTACGCACAGTCGTCTAAAATCAATCTGATCTGAGTTTTGTCACGTTTCTCGCTGCTGTGCCGCCACTGTCGTCTGCCCTATCCCACCACCGGCATGCACCTGCGACCGGGAGAGAAGGTCTCCGAAGCCGTCGTCCTTACGATCCTGCACCGGGAGAGGGCGAATAAGGTTTTTGGTAAGCGCTCTGCGTGACTGCTCAACTCAATCTGGCGCATCTTCCTGCTTCATCGACTTGACGTGAACGTCTTCGTCGGCTACGTCTGTGGTGTGTTCTTGTGATCCTTAAGCCTACAAACGTTTGGTACACATCTCTGGTTATTGTGATCATGGCTATTATTTTGATATATGCTAGTGTGATAGATCTGTTTATGCTAGTTCCTATGATAGTTTTGATCTATTTAATTCAGAATTTAATCAAACAATTGCCTAATTATTCAACAATCCAAAAACCTTATTTTAGGCAATCTGTTCAATTTTCTATGGCTAGTTTTGCTGATGCACTGAGGCTAGAAAAGTTTTCTGGTGTGCACATCAAGAGATGGCAAGCAAAGGTCCGCCTTTGGCTTACTGCTATGAATATGTGGGAAGCGAGACTTGGCAAACCTGAAGGAGATATTTCTGCTGATGATCAAAAGAAGTTCTCGGATGCCAACAATCTCTTAGTAGGATGCATTCTTGGTGTGCTCACTGATCGTCTATGTGATGTGTACATACACATGACAGATGCCAAAGAGTTGTGGGATGCACTGGTTGCTAAGTATGATGCATCAAATGCAGATAGTGAACTGTACACCATGGAGAGCTTCCATGACTACAGGATGGTGAACAACCGATCTGTGGTAGAACAGGCGCATGAGGTACAGTGCATTGTCCAGGAACTCGAACTCCTGAACTGTCATTTGCCTGACAAGTTTGTGGCTGGGTGCATAATTGCAAAGCTTCCTCCATCTTCGAGAGGTTTCGCCACTGCTTTGAAACACAAGAGACAGAAGATATCAGTTAAAAACCTGATAGCGTCTCTAGATGTAGAAGAGAAGGCTTGGGCTAAGGATACTTCTGAGAAAGGAGGTGAGGGCCAGTCCAACGCCAATGTTGTCCAGAAGTTCCCACAGGGCAAGAACAAAGGGAAGAACCAGAAAATTCACAAGGGTGTGAAGAGTACTGCCTTCAAGAAGAAAAAGAATAAATCTGAGTTAACCTGCTTCACATGCGAAGAGCTGGGGCACTTCTCTAAGGATTGTCTAGACCGTGTAGACCGCAAAAGGAAGAGAGGTGATAGCGGGTCAAAGACTGTTAACACGATGACCATGGGAGACGAGTATGGTAATTTATCTACTGTACTTTCAGTTTTTCAATCTGAGAGTTGGTGGTTCGATACTAATGCTAATGTCCATGTGTGTGTTGACATCTCTATGTTTTCTTCTTATCAGGGCGCCCAAGGCTCAGTGATGATGGGAAATGGGTCGCATGCGGCTGTTCATGGTGCTGGTACGGTAGATCTGAAGTTTACTTCAGGAAAGATCATGCAGCTGAAGAATATGCAACATGTCCCCTCCATCAACAAGAATCTAGTTAGCGGCTCCCTACTTTTGAAGGACGGTTTTAAGTTAGTCTTAGAGTCCAATAAATTACTAGTGTCTAAGCATGGACAGTTTATTGGTAAAAACTATGAATGCGGAGGCTTGTTCCGCTTTTCCCTAGCAAATTTTAGCAATAAGTCAGTAAACCATATTTGTGGTCATATTAGTGATGATACAAGTGTTTGGTATTCTCGTTTATGTCATGTGAACTTTGGCTTAATGTCTTGACTATCCAGCATGCGTTTAATTCCGAATTTCACCATTGCCAAAGGTTTTAAGTGCCTTAGTTGTGTGCAATCTAAGCAACCACGAAAACCTCACAAGATGGCTAAGGAGAGAAACTTGGCACCTCTAGAACTCATACATTCTGATCTTTGCGAGATGAATGGTGTGTTGACAAAAGGTGGAAAGAAATACTTTATGACGTTGATTGATGATGCTACTCGTTTCTGTTATGCTTACTTGCTGCAAACTAAGGATGATGCATTAGACTATTTTAAAATCTATAAAGCTGAGGTTGAAAACCAACTAGAAAGAAAGATTAAACGTTTTAGGTTAGATCATGGTGGTGAGTTTTCTCTAATGTTTTTGATGAATTCTGTGAGGAGAATGACATTATTCATGAGAGGACGCCACCCTATTCACCCGAATCAAACGGGATTGCCGAGAGGAAAAACTGCACGATGACTGACTTGGTTAACGCCATGTTAGACACTACCGGTTTATCTAAGGCATGGTGGGGGGAGACCTTGTTGACTGCTTGTCATGTCATGAATAGAGTTCCAAATAGGAATAAGGATCAAACACCATATGAAATGTGGATAGGGAGAAAACCATCACTGTCTTACTTGCTCACATGGGAGTGTTTGGCTAAAGTAAATGTGCCAATTACCAAGAAGCGTAAGCTGGGGCTTAAAACAGTGGATTGTGTCTTTTTAGGATATGCTCAGAGGAGTATAGCTTATAGATTTCTAGTTGTTAAATCTGATGTACCTGATATGCATGTTGATACTATTATGAAATCTCGTGATGCTATATTTTTTGAGAATATATTTCCTATGAAACATATGCTTAAAACGTCTAGATTGTCGTATGAGATTACTCTTGAACCTGTCCCTCTTGTGAGTCTTCTGAACCGTCTGATGAGCTTGAGATAGTTTTTAGGAAGGATGACAGTGAAGCTCTTAAAAGGAGTAAGAGACTTAGGATAACAAATTTCTTTTGGTGATGACTTCACTATGTACCTTGTGGATGACACTCCTACAACTATCACTGAGGCATACGCATCTCCAGATGCGGATGATTGGAAAGAAGCTGTCCAAAGTGAAATGGATCGATTCTATCCAATGGAACATGAGAGCTCACAGAACGACCCTATGGATGTAAACCAGTGGGTTGTAAATGGGTGTTCAAGAAGAAGCTTAAGCTTGATGGTACAATTGAGAAGTACAAGGCTCGGCTTGTGGCTAAAGGGTATATTCAAAAGCAAGGAGAAGACTTCTTTGATACCTACTCGCCTGTTGCTAGAATGACCACAATATGGACATTGCTTTCTTTGGCGGCCTCATATAGTCTGATTGTCCATCAATGGACGTAAAGACTGTAGGAATACACGTAGGCTACGATAACATAAAATAAAATTTTTCTACCACGCACTACAGGAAAAGCATGCGAGAAAGGGTCTATAGATTGTTACTAATTGACGTGCAGAGCAGTGGAAAACTACGTTGGAGAAGTCGGTCCAACGTACGCACATCAGGGAGATTGCGGAAGTAGCCAATCACCACAGTCCGACCGCTCGACCGTCTTGCCGACCACGAACCGACCACCTCGCCGACCGCCCGACCACCTCGCCGACCACGATCAGATCTCCCAACTAGCTCACCGACCACGTTGCCGACCACGATCGCCGACCACGGTCCGATCTCCCGACCAGCTCGCCGACCACGTCGCCGATCTCCCGACCACCTCGCCGACCAACACCGCAATGTAGCAATGTCTCTACCGGTATCCACACATCCAGGGTGGAACGCCAAACGTCTGTGTGCTAGCACTTGACGCACGGCTAGGGTTTGACTCGAAGGCCATGACTAGGGTTTGCTCGTGAAAGATCTCAATTCGAGTCTAATGTGAATAGCTTGTTTGACCACGATCTCCACCCGTTGCCCCTTTATTTATAGACTTAGCCGACTGGGCCTAGAGGGCCCATCGAGACTCTATACCTCATCGGATACCTATCCGAACTAAGCCTTATCCGAGTCAAACTCGAATACTGCTCCAACCCGTTAAGTGTGCGACCCTGTAGGTTCATGTATACTTGGTTACGACCTAAGAACACTTCTCGACCGACCTGTCAACAGCGGCCCCTAGCAGAACATATTGACACCAAAGTATACACAAATATCATATCGGCTGAACCTGTAATGAGTGCACAAATCCCTTTGCCTCATGATACCAATTAAGCTATAAGCAAGACACGTGTCATCCTATCAATAGCTTAATCATTCACTCGATCTCGTATTGGATTATCTATCTGTTGATTGACTCCTCAATCAACTCGGCATGGCCATGCACTTCCATAATCCATTACGTCGAGAGGCCCAAAGATATCTCTCCCATAGGAGAGACAAATTTTATCTTGATCATTCATATCCCACTACATGTTTCTTAGCAAACCCGAAGACTACTTTTATAACTACCCAGTTACGATGTAGCGTTTGGTAGTCCCTAAGTAAGCCGTTACACATGTCGAAATCCATGATGACCTCAGGTCTAAGGACTTTGCACCAACACAACTTGAGACCAACTAATGACACATTAATTCCCTGTATTGTCTCAAGGTGGGTTTATCCAACAACATATTCTCTAACATGTGTTCATGTTTATTGATTTGGTATCTCCATATCATGATCCATGAGACACGATCATCAATCAATACACGTGTTGATCTTAGAATCATATTCGTTCCATATATATAATATATATGATCAGGGATAATTTAGAAATAAATTCATGTAAAGAGTCTCATGAATAAATGACATACTTATTGATCAATACAAGTTGTCTATTTCATGGAATAGTTTCATTAATACATAAACATTGACTATAATATCCAACACATCCATGTTGCCTCTAGGGCATATCACTAACAAACACAGCTTTCCTTAATGGAGAGTTGGATGAGTACATCTATATAGATCAACCTGATGGGTTCATAGTGAAGGGTCAACAACGCAAGGTGTGCAGATTGTTGAAATCCTGTATGGCCTGAAACAAGCACCTAAGCAATGGCATGAAAAGTTCGACAGAACTTTGAAATATGTCGAATTTGTCATTAATAAGGCTGATAGATGTGTGTATTATCGCTATTCTATGCCTGTATGTGGATGATATTCTTATCTTTGGCATAAACATTGATGTGATCAATGATGTTAAGTTCTTCTTATCAAATAATTTTGATATGAAGGATCTGGGAGAAGCTGATGTGATTCTGAACATCAAACTGATTAAGGATAAGAATGGGATTACTCTTTCACAATCTCATTATGTGGAGAAGGTCTTGAGCCGTTTTGGCTATATGGACAGCAAGTCTTCTCCAACCCCCTATGATCCCAGTGCGATACTTCGAAAGAATAAGAAAATTTCTAAGGATCAACTGAGATATTCATAAATTATTAGATCACTCATAGACCTAGCTAGTGCAACAAGACCCGATATCTCTTTTGTTGTGAGCAAATTGAGTAGGTTCATGTCCAACCCAGATAGTGATCACTGGCATGCTCTTAAGAGAGTATTGTGCTATTTGAAAGGTACTATGAGTTATGAAATTCACTATTCTGAGCACCCTGCTGTGCTTGAGGGATTTAGTGATTCGAACTGGATATCAGATGTTGATGAACTTTATGCCACGAGTGGGTATGTATGTACTTTGGGAGGTGGTGCAATATCATGAAGGTCTTTCAAATAGACTATATTGACGAGATCAACCATGGAAGCAGAATTAACTGCTTTATATACAACTACAGTTGAGGCTGAATGGCTACGTGAGCTTTTGATGGACTTGCCTGTGGTTGAAAAACTAGTGCCGACTATCCTAATGAACTGTGACAATCAAACTGTGATAGTCAAAGTGAACAGTGCTAAGGATAATGCGAAGTCATCAAGACACGTTAGAGACATTTGAAGTCTGTCAGGAAGTTGAGAAACTCCGAAGTAATAATGTGACTTATATTCAAACAGACAAAAACCTGACAGATCCCTTTACCAAAGGGCTATGATAAACTGTGATAGATAGTGCATCGAGGGAGATGAGATTGAGACCCATATAAGTTGACTAGTGGTAACCCAACCTATGCGATCGAAGATCCCGTGAATTAGGACATGGGAAGAACTAGCTATTGGTTAACTGTGGAAAGCTATGTTTCCTATCCCTCTCTATGATGTGAAGCTCTCCAAAAACTGTAAGGCGGGTTGGCAACATGCCTTAATGTGTTCTATTGGCATGGAAAAGCAAAGATGTTGTCCTACGGACTATTCTTGAAAGAACACACCTATATGAGTCTGACTGTCTAACGTCGTAGTCTATGAGAAGTGGGTGTTCTCTAGTAAACTCATGAAAAGATCTAGGAGTACGACACATATGCTCCACCTGCGGGGTAGACTACTGGTGGTCTAGTACTAGTTATGACTTTAAGTAAAGCTCGTTCACACAAAACTTGCAATTCAAAGCTTAGTCCATTGTTCAAGTTGTGGATGAGTGTAGCTTGAAGCTCTAGGCAAGAGTTCAACTTAACAGATCTTGTTGAAACACTAGTATATCAAACAGTAGTGAGAAACAGACAAATCTCTAAATGGACATTTGAGATCTGGTGGGGGATTGTTAGAATTAATGGGCCTAGCCCGAGAGTTTTTCAATTAAGTCCTAAAATAAATCTCAAAAGCCCAATAAGACCCTTGTATGGCACGATGTGGACCCCCATTTTTGAGGACGGGAATCATTCGTGTTCATAGTACCTTATCCCTGGATCAAGTAGTTTGGTACCCACGAATACAGTACTGGATAATCAGGTGCACATGCACGAATAGTCTTACAGCAAAAGTATTACAATATAGGCCCGAAGGCAGTATCCAACATATAGGACTTCATAGTCCAGATACAATCAAAAGTAGAATTTAGGTAAGGCAGCGGAATGAAGGCAGCGGCTTGTCGATTGCCACAGGCAACGGCCGGAGACTAAGACCTAGCAAGCGCTATCAGCTTCTTCGCCCTCCTGGTAGTAGGCATATGGATCCTCCAGGTCTTCATTTCCACCATCTGAAGGTTTGTGCGTATAGCAAGGGTGAGTACCAACCGTACTCAGCAAGCAAACATGGAAGTAATGCATATGATAGGGTCTTTCAAAGAATGGCTGGTGTTCTTTTGCATAAAGCCAATTTTTACAATTCTTTTCACAAGCCTAACAACTAGCCAAGTCAAGTTTTAGTTCCACAATTCATTAAGTCGGCGACGGTTCTGTCTACCATCCATCGTGATTCCAAGGATGGCTTCCCGCCTCCGGTTAGTCATGGTTTTCTGGGGAGTCCACCCCTTCTCGCATCTCGAGAAGTTGATCCACCAGTGAATAAGAATCATCATGCAAACCCATCCCATCATTTTAAAGTTTAAAGTCTAGCCAAGCGAAAGTCTTGTCACGACGCTCAATATCCGCGAACACGGCTATTCGAATAGATTGACTCATTCACATTGCAATGGATGTACACTTTACCCGTACTCCGCGACTGCCCAACAAATGAGCCTAGGTCCTAACACATGAGACGGTCACGGCAAAACCTTTCAATAACCTCACTTTGGCAGTACCCGCTCCATGAACTTAAACCCTCTTGCACTCTAGCCGTCCTTTTCTTGCAGTGTGAGGAGTTCTGGCGCTCCCGGGGTAAGAGAAGACTTCATTATCAAGTTATGATTAATTTCGATTTTCAACCATCCATTCCCAATCTCATTTCATACAAAAGAACCACTATGCAGGGGTACCGCCTCCGCTCGGCTATTTACTCCGCTAGGTCTATGCCCATTTGAGAAGTACGGTTGTACTGGCTCGTTTCCCGGTATCTCATGGCTCAGTCCTTAATTGACCAGGGTCGGCACTTGCCTTTTCCGGAATCCACCCAAATCATCCAGCCGCCCCAGTCTAAAACATTTGTTTGGTGCTTTCAGTTTTCATCAAAACTCATTTTATCCTTCTCATGGCAATGTGGCGCTCATGTCTCCACATGCCGTATCTCAACTACCTTCCCTAAGGTAGTTGCCCAAGCATAAAGCTCTTTACAAAATCATGAGTATGCATGAATCTATTAATAGCATGGCTAAGCATGTTGCCGAAGTTATTCTCCGGTTGTATGTATCACAACATGGGTTGCAAGGAATAATTCTAAAGGTAATCAATAACAAGGCAGAGCATAACAAGTATAGGTAATTCTTTGTGTATAGCATGCATGTTTAAAGTTTAAAACAATATCATTTTGCAATTGGGATCAATATATTCAAAGAGTGTGATGACTTGCCTTGCTCGTACGCTTGTTGAGTGGGGTCTTCAATGGGGTCGGTGCCTGCTTCTTCAGGTGCTAACCGTACGGCGAAAAGAAAGATGGAATTCAATCATAGTTCAATAAGAAGGAATAAAGGATCAAGAAAAACCATAAAAGAACTCTAAAATATCTACCCTGCGATTTTATTCGGGTTAGGGAAGAAATTTGAATTATATCCGACCAAAAAAGTGAGCTAGGGTTGTTTTTAGGGTTTTTGCCAAAATACCGATTAAAGATAAGGCGATACGCCAATAGATGTTGTTTGAAAGGATTTTTCTTTTAGACGTGGTGAGTTAGAAGGCCTATCGTATTTTAAAAAGGGCAAGAAATAATAAATAAATCCTCAAGAAAATTTACGCGAAAAGCGAAGTACCGAAATCTTATTTCGGAAATCCGAATTTTCCTCCGAAGAAACATAGGAGAAAACCATATATTTTTGCACAAATATTTCCCAAAATTCCCCAAAAATATTCCCTAATTTTTCTAGAATTTTTCCCCATTTTTTTCTAATTTTTCCCTCCTTTTCTTTTCTCTTCCTTCTTTTTCCTTTTTCTTTTCTCCCCTTTTTCTCTACCCCGCTGTTCCTCTCTCTTCTATACTGCCGCGGCGTCTACCCTCCCTTCGGCGCCCGGCGAGCCGGCGTGGTTGAAGGGTTACGCGGAAGCTACGCTAGCCGAAAACAAAAATTTCTACCGCGCAAACCAGGAACACTTGCAAGTAAGGGCCGATAGATCGTTACCGATTGGAGTAGAGTGCGTGGAATAGCCAATCGGGGCAATCCGATCCGGAACAGTGGTAGCCGATTCCCGGAGAGCCGATTCGAGTCGTCCGCCGCGTTCTCACGCCTCGCTCCGATGCGCCCGACCGCAGCCGATCAAGAGCGCGCAACGTAGCGGCGCCTCTACCGGTATCCACACGTCCGGGGACGAACGCCGTACACCCGTGTGCTAGCACGCGATGCAAGGCTAGGGTTTGGCTCGAAAGTGGGGAGGGTTTCCGTGGAGATTGATCTCGGCGACTTCGTTGCACGCGATGCAATTGACGTGTCCCGCTCTCCACCCTCCCTCCTTTATATAGAGTTGGCCGACGGGACTAGTGGCCGATTAGGACTCTATTTTGAATCGGATCTCATCCGTATCTCATAGAGTTGGCCGCCCCACACGTCGTAAGCCCATAGGACTCTATCCGATCGGATCCCTATCCGATCGAGCCGTATCCGAGTCCAACTCGAATATCTATTCTATCCCCTTAAGCGTGCGACCCGTAGGTTGAGGTATACTCGGTTTCGGCTATAGTCTAACTTAGCCGATCGTCGGCTCGAGTCCAACTCAGCCGACTGTCAATAAGCGGTGCCTAGCAGACATATTGACACCATAGTATACAAGAATATAATATCGACTCGAACCTGTAATGTGTACACAAATCCCTTTGCCTCACGATACCGCTTAAGCTATAGGCAAGATGTGTGCCATCCCTTCAATAGCTTAACCATTCACTCGAACCGTATTGGATTATCCGTCCGTTGATTGACTCCTCAATCAACTTAGCATGGCCATGCATTTCCATAATCCATTACCTCGAGGGCCCCAGAGATATCTCTCCAAAGGAGGGGCAAATTCCATCTTGATCACTCACATCCCACTCCATGTTTCATAGCAAACCCGAAAACTACCTTTATAACTACCCGATTACGGAATAGCGTTTGGTAGTCCCAAAGTAGGCTACTACACATGTTGGAATCCATGGTGATCTCGGTCTAAGGACTTTGTACCAACACTACTCGAGACCAACTAATGGCACATTAATTCTGTAGTGTCTCATGGTGGGTCTATCCAACAATGTGTTCTCTAACACATATGTCCATGTTTATTGATTTGGTATCTCCATACCCATGATCTATGAGACATGATCATCAATCAATAAACATGCCGATCTTAGAATCATATTTGTTCCAACAATATGACATATGATCGAGGATCGTTTAGAAATAGATTCATACATATCGAGTCTCATAAATAAGTCACGTACTTATTGATCAATACAAGATGTCTATTTCATGGAACCGAATAACACTTTATTCATTTATACATAAACATTGACGTGATATCCAACATCTCCATGTTGCCTCTAGGGCATATCACTAACAATCTCCAACTTGCACTAGAGTCAATCATGTAAGTATCTAATACCCATTGCTCTTGTGTGCGCCTCATGCTTCGGGAGGGAGAGGTTTTGTCGGCGGATCGGCTATGTTGAGATCCGTGTGCACTTTGCATATCTTGACATCACCTCTGTCCACAATCTCGCGGATGAGATGATATCGCCGAAGTATGTGTTTGGACTTCGATGTGACCTCGGCTCCTTGGCTTGCGCAATGGCTCCACTATTATCACAATAGAGAGACATTGGACCGCGACTGGTCATCACACCAAGCTCGAAACGAATTTCTTGATCCAAACAGCCTCCTTTGCGCTTCCGAAGCAGCAATGTACTCGGCCTCCGTTGTAGAATCAGCAACGTATCCCGCTTGGAACTCTTCCATGATCGCGCCTCCGTTCGGCGAACACGAACCCGATTGCGATCTATAATCATCCTTGTCCGTTTGGAAGCTAGCATCGGTGTAACCACTTACAACGAGCTCTTCCTCACCTCCATAGACTAGGAACATATCCTTAGTTCTTCTCAAGTACTTAAGGATATTCTTTACTGATCCAGTGACCTTCACTGGATCTCGACGCATCCGCTCGTAGCACTCAAAGCGTACAGACATCGGGCGTGTACAAAGCATGGCATACATGATGGATCCAATTGCTGAAGCATATGGAATCATACCCATCTTATTCCACTCATCATGTGTCCGAGGACACCGATTCTTGCTAAGATTAATGCCATGTGACATGGGCAAGAAACCTTTCTTGGAATCATGCATGTTGAACCTTTTCAACACCTTGTCAATGTATGTACTTTGGCTTAATCCAATTAGCCTCTTTGATCTATCTCTATAGATCCGAATGCCCAATATGTATGCTGCCTCCCTAAGTCTTTCATGGAAAAACTATTTTTCAATGAAGACTTGACGGATTCTAGCATAGGGATATCATTTCCAATCAACAATATGTCATCCACATATAAGATTAGAAATACAATTGCGCTCCCACGACCTTTTGTAAACACAGGCCTCTTCTTCATTTTTGATGAAACCAAACCCTTTGATTACTTCATCAAAACGAATATTCCAACTCCGAGATGCTTGCTTCAATCCATAAATGGATTTCGTAGCTTGCATATCTTTCCAGCGATTCTGGATCGACAAAACCCCGAGGTTGTATCATGTATACATCCTCGCTTAGGTTTCCATTTAGGAAAGCCGTTTTGACATCCATCGCCATATCTCATAATCGAAATATGCAGCAATCGCTAGGATAATCCGAATAGATTTAAGCATTGCGACGGGCGAGAAGGTTTCATCATAATCAACTCCTTGAATCTGTTTAAAACCTTTCGCCACCAATCGCGCCTTATAGATGTGAACATTTCCATCCATATCGGCCTTTTTCTTAAAAACCCATTTACACTCAATGGTTTTGACACCATCAGTGGATCAACCAAGTTCCAAACTTGATTGTCGTACATGGATTCTATTTCGGATTTCATGGCTCCAAGCCACTTGTTGGAATCGGGTCCCACCATCGCTCCTCATAGGTCTTAGGTTCATCGTTGTCCAACAACAATATATCACATTGTTCCGCACTGTACTGTCTGGGTGCACGACGTGATCTTTCGGACCTCCGTGGGGGTGGTGTATCTACAACCGGTGGCGCAACACTTTGCACCTCCGTTGTGGTTCGTGGTCGCGAAACATTTTCCGGTGTTTCTTGAACTTCTTCAAGATGCACCCTGCTCCCACTAACCCTTCTTGAAAGAAACTCTTTCTCCAAGAAGACACCGTGTCGGGCGACAAACACTTTGCCTTGTTCCCGATTATAAAAGTAATATCCCTTAGTTTCCTTAGGATATCCCACAAAGAAGCACTTGTCGATTTGGGTGTGAGCTTGTCGATCAGAACGTTTTACATAAGCTTCGCATCCCCAAATTTTGAGAAAAGACAAACTAGGGGTTGCCCTGTCAATATCTCATATGGTGTCTTTTCAACGACTTAGATGGAACTCTATTTAGTGTGAGCACAATGTTTCAAGAGCATATCCCCGGAAGGATAACGGAAGATCACTTTGGCTCATCATCGATCGCACCATGTCCAACAAGGTGCGATTTCTCCGTTCGGATACTCCGTTCCATTGTGGAGTTCTGGCGGAGTCAACGTGGAACAATTCCACAATCTTTCGATGATTACCAAACTCTTGGCTCAAGTATTCCCCTCCACGATCCGATCGTAGAAACTTGATTGTTTTTCCCTAAATGATTCTCAGTACTTCATTCTGGAATTCTTTGAACTTTTCAAAGGATTCGGACTTATGCCTCATTAAGTAGATATAGCCATATCTACTAAAGTCATCGTAAAGGTAATGAAGTACGATAACCACCTCGGCCGTTGAGCTCATTGGTCCACATACATCGGTATGTACGAGTGCCAATAAGTCACTTGCTCTCTCACTATGTCCCGTGAAAGGTGCCTTTGTCATCTTACCAAGTAAACAATACTCACATGTCTCAAATGATTCAAAATCAAAAAGAGTGAAGCAATCCATCCTTATGGAGCTTCTCCATGCGTTTCTTATTTATATGGCCTAAGCGACAATGCCGGATAAACGTGGGGTTTATATCATTAGAGAGTTGTCTTTCGTATTAATGTTATAGATGGGAGACGCTTCAAGATTCAAAACGTATAATCCATTCACCAATGGAGCATGAAAATAGAACATATCTCTAAGATATATTGAACAACCATTGTCCATTGATCTAAAATCATATCCTTCCGCTTGCAAACATGAAGCGGAAATAACGTTTTGACATAGTGTTGGAACACAATAACAATTATTCAATTCCAAAACTAATCCCGAAGGTAGATGAAGTGGTACTGTGCCGACAAGAATCGTAGCAACGCTTGCTCCATTGCCGACGTGCGGGTTCACCTCGCCCCTTCTCAATCCTCTACTTCTTCTCATTCCCGCAACGATTTGCAAATATGAGCTACGATCCGATATCAAATACCCAAGAGTCGTAGGTGAAGTAGCGAGATTAATGTCTATAACATTAATACCTGAGCGAAGTCGTACTTTGCTTCTTCTTGAGATCCTCCATGTACTTCTTGCGTTCCTTTTCCAGGCTCTGTCTCCTTGCAAGTAGAAGCAAACGGCATCGATGCCGCCGACCCCTTCTTGCCCTTCTTTGCATTGGAGGCACTCGCGATCTCATCGGGAGTTAACTTCCTCTTGGTGCAAAGTTTCTTGACAGTGGTTTGCGCTTTGCCTTCTGCATCATCATCACATGATGACCGTTTTCTGGATACTCTCCTCATGTCTTTAGCATCCCATGCAATTCAGCCAAGGTTCTATCCATATTGTTCATGTGATAGTTTAATATGAATGGCTCGAAGCTCGGAGGGAGCGACCGGAGAATCACATCGTAGCCAACTCTTGGCTAAGGGGAAAACCTAGTTTTTCCAGACTCTCGATATAGCCAATCATCTTTATCACATGCGGACGACGGGATTCCCTCAACAAGCTGCACGCAAACAAGGACTTTGAGGTGTTGAACCTCTCGGCCCGAGCTTGGTTCTCAAACATGCCACGCAGTCCCCGAATAATAGTGTGAGCATCACTTGCTCTCATATTGCTTCAAGCTCGGGGGACATTGTAGCAAGCATGAGACAGCTTATGTCTAGGGCATCGGTAGTGTGCTTCTCATAAGCCCTCCGTGCGTTGCGGTGGCATTAGTTGGCAAATCCTCAGGATAGGGTACTTCAAGAACGTACTCCTTACGCTCTTGCTTGAGAACAATTCTCAAGTTGCGATACCAATCCATAAAGTTTGTTCCATTTAATTTTTCCTTTTCGAGAATAGATCGCAAATTAAAGGTACGGGTGTAGTATTAGCCGCCATTTATTCTACAACGAAAAAGCAAAGTTTAGCACAATGTTTATGCTATGTCTATTGTTAAACAATTTAACATTAGACTCCCATTACGTATTTTCCACCTTCCCTCTAGGTTACGTATTGGGTCAAGATCCACATGTTAATTAATTTTCTAGTGAGCTTTGGCATCACCGCTAGAAAATTAGTAACATCGGTAAGCAACACCTTGCTAATCACATCTCTATGTGACTCTTGTTGTTGGTGTGGCATCTCCATGCCCCGGCGCCAACCTATGCCCCAAGGCCCAAAACTGTTTTGATAGCCTTGTTAAGTAAACCAAATGCTCCCGCATGTATATGTCGACATATACCCCTCGTGTTATGATAGAGAATGGCACTCGCTTTGGGCGGACCCACCATTGACGAGCATAACGGTGACGGGTGCAACATTTGGAAGGGCATCATTACTACTTAATTTTGAGAGGGATGCTATCCTATCAAACAAACATATCACATATGAAAGCAAGAAGAATAGCATATAATGAAATAGTATGGCCCCCTTCACATGGTGATCTCCATCTCCATGTCGGCGCGAGGATCTCCATCTTCGGCACCATCTTCCAAGTGTCGAATGCTTGATATCTTCAAACTAAGCTACTACTATAGAAGCTCTAATTGAAGATTACATCGACTCATGCAGTCGTGAAAGAATATTACAAGCATTGCACGTATGAAAGAATATTACGGGGATTGCACATATGAAAGAATATTACATGCATCACATGCATCTCATACATACAATAGGGCCATACCATCTCAAAGCATTCTCTGCAAAAACGAGTTAGGCGTAGAAACGTTTTCTACTTATCGCAGAGATACGGCACCGAGACGACCTATAAGGGGTACGCACACGGCGGTCCCGCTAGCCTAGCGGGCGGGGTCGAGGGAAGCCGCCCTCGCGGGCTCCCGGGCATACACGAAATTCATAGATCCAATCTATGAATTCGCTCTGAAACCATGTCGGCATAATCATATTATGCCGTCCCGATACACTATCAAGGGAGATGGTTTGCGTAGGCGCGAGGCACTAACAAGATCGGACTACGAGATAGCTTCGGCATAATCACATTATACCGTTCCGATACACTATCAAGGAACGCTATCTCGAACCCAACTCAAACCGAGTTATATGGAAATTGCTTCGACGTAATCACATTACGCCGTTCCGATACACTATCAAGGAACACAATTACCATTAACTCTCCTCAACAGATCCCGTAAAACCGATTGATCTAATCAACCCGTGTGCAAAACTTGTTCCGAGATCCAATCTAAAACCTGAACTAAGCAAGATTAGCTCGATACCACCGAAGGGTTACGCGGAAGCTACGCTAGCCGAAAACAAAAATTTCTACCGCGCAAACCAGGAACACTTGCAAGTAAGGGCCGATAGATCGTTACCGATTGGAGTAGAGTGCGGCGGAATAGCCAATCGGGCAATCCGATCCGGAACGTGTAGCCGATTCCCGGAGACAGATTCGAGTCGTCCGGCCGCGTTCTCACGCCTCGCTCCGATGCGCCCGACCGCAGCCGATCAAGAGCGCGCAACGTAGCGCGCCTCTACCGGTATCCACACGTCCGGGGACGAACGCCGTACACCCGTGTGCTAGCACGCGATGCAAGGCTAGGGTTTGGCTCGAAAGTGGGGAGGGTTTCCGTGGAGATTGATCTCGGCGACTTCGTTGCACGCGATGCAATTGACGTGTCCCGCCTCTCCACCCCTCCCTCCTTTATATAGAGTTGGCCGACGGGACTAGTGGCCGATTAGGACTCTATTTTGAATCGGATCTCATCCGTATCTCATAGAGTTGGCCGCCCCACACGTCGTAAGCCCATAGGACTCTATCCGATCGGATCCCTATCCGATCGAGCCGTATCCGAGTCCAACTCGAATATCTATTCTATCCCCTTAAGCGTGCGACCCAGTAGGTTGAGGTATACTCGGTTTCGGCTATAGTCTAACTTAGCCGATCGTCGGCTCGAGTCCAACTCAGCCGACTTTGTCAATAGCGGCGCCTAGCGGCACATATTGACACCATAGTATACAAGAATATAATATCGACTCGAACCTGTAATGTGTACACAAATCCCTTTGCCTCACGATACCGGTTAAGCTATAGGCAAGATGTGTGCCATCCCTTCAATAGCTTAACCATTCACTCGAACCGTATTGGATTATCCGTCATTTGATTGACTCCTCAATCAACTTAGCATGGCTATGCATTTCCATAATCCATTACCTCGAGGGGCCCAGAGATATCTCTCCAAAGGAGGGGCAAATTCCATCTTGATCACTCACATCCCACTCCATGTTTCATAGCAAACCCGAAAACTACCTTTATAACTACCCATTACGGAATAGCGTTTGGTAGTCCCAAAGTAGGCTACTACACATGTTGGAATCCATGGTGATCTCGGGTCTAAGGACTTTGTACCAACACTACCCGAGACCAACTAATGGCACATTAATTCTGTAGTGTCTCATGGTGGGTCTATCCAACAATGTGTTCTCTAACACATATGTCCATGTTTATTGATTTGGTATCTCCATACCCATGATCTATGAGACATGATCATCAATCAATAAACATGCCGATCTTAGAATCATATTTGTTCCAACAATATGACATATGATCAGGGATCGTTTAGAAATAGATTCATACATATCGAGTCTCATAAATAAGTCACGTACTTATTGATCAATACAAGATGTCTATTTCATGGAACTGAATAACACTTTATTCATTTATACGTAAACATTGACGTGATATCCAACATCTCCATGTTGCCTCTAGGGCATATCACTAACAGTGGTGGCGCGGCGTTCCCGGCCGACCGCGTCCACGTCGCAACTATCTACCGCCAGGAATGGAACCATGGGGCAGTGACTCATCGGCGGCGAGCGGCAGCGAGCTCCGGCGACCGGCGGGCGGCGGAGAACACGGTGGCGACACGGATTCGGTCAACCCGGCTAACCTCGCGGCGTTCTGGCGCGTTTCGGTGGTAGCAAGAGAAATAGGGGAAGTAGAATGGCGTTGGCGATGTGTGGGGAGGTGAACGGGAGATAGGGTCCTTTTTATAGCACGCGGGGTGCTCGGGAACGGTGGGTGTCGGGCGGCCACGCGGCGGTCGGCTGCTGCGCACGCGCGTGCGTGCGCACGTCGTGGCGACGTGGCTGACGCGGCGACCGTCCTAGCAACGCTGTGCGGGCATGCATGTGACACTGGCGAGCGGCGACTTGGCGACCGCGGGGTGGCACGGCGTTGGCGCGGACTGTGCTTGTCACACCCAGAAATTCAAACCCGAATTTCCAGACTATTCTGTGTATTTAATCCCTGTCCAGGCATCAACTAGGGTACACAAAATGACAAATCAATACACAGATCCATACGAATAAATAAAGCGTATAAATACTTACAAAAGAGGCACTTAGTCCTCACACCCAAAAGGGGACAGCAGCGGAAAAGAAGGACGATCCTAGCGGGGCTTCAGCTCCACACCACAGGCAAACTCAACTGGGGTCTGAGCCTTGGTCTTCAAACACCGTCTTCAACTCAGAAGCACTACACTTCTGAAGGGGGGAGAAAATACAAGGCTGAGTACAACCACGTACTCAACAAGCCACACCAAGGAATGCAAACATGCGAGGGGAGGCAAGGAGGGGCTTGGGGCTACTTTGTGGAAAAGCGGTTGCAAAACACTTTATTTCAGAAACTGGGAAAACTGTTGGGTAGTTAAGTCAATATTAATCCTCCACTGAACAACGTTATCCCCATGTTGAACAGGCCCAACCAATTTCCACCTGGTCTAATACAGATTAGTAAGCCGATTTATTAAGGGTGGGACTAATCATGGTGAAGCTGGTCGATCGCCCATAACCGTGGGCATGACTATTCGAATAGTTTTACTCTGATTAGAGGTGCGCTACTTTACCCACAAGACACGATTCCACACATGTTGCCATGCCCCGAAGTATCGCCACGATACTGCAAAGGGGGAAATCGTGACAAGACCTATAGCATAACTCCCCCTAACCAAGCGAATCCACACCAAGGTTTCGCCCCCACTCCCGGTTCCTGGGATGTGGGTAGGCCCCCCGAGTGCCGTGGTGAATCCGGTAGCCCAGCAACCCTTATACCGGGGCCGACTGAAACTCCATCACGCCCACCCTCGCCACGGATCGTCGGCTAGGGAAAAGCTATACTACGGATCCAGCAGTTGCCCATTCTTGCTTGTGGTAAGCACTGTATGTCTTCCAGGGTTTCCCATGAACCGGTCCTTAATTGCCATGGGTGCGACAAGCCAAAACCATGCACCCACAGCCCACCATTTAGTCATATTTTAGTTGGGATAATTATGACCAAAAAGATATGACCAGGTGTTCCGAGCTAGGAGCTCATCTGGACTAATTATAGATAATGTGATTATCCCATTTAGTGAGCTAGTGGTAATTAAGCATGGCTAAGCATATAATTTTAGCAAAAGTCACGTAAGTGACTAAAGCTAGTTAAATTATCACCCAAGGTTTGACAAAGGACGGATATCAAAAGGGTAAGGCACAAGCAAACAGATAGGTAAACCCAACATTTCATGTAATTCGCAAAACATGCAATTTTATTTGCAAACAGTAAAACATTTGTAAAATAGGTCCAATATGCTTCAAGGGGAGTGTGACTTGCCTTGCTTCTTCCAACCAACTTCTGAACTCTTCGCGACCGCGAACCACCGAAACGACGAAAACTACACGCTGGCACACAAAACGAGAAAAAATCCTAATAAAAACCAAATAACAGTACATGAAAAGTGAACCAACATGTAGAGCTCAATTTTAATAAATTTTGCAATTTGAATGGCCCAATTTGGAGTTTAAATGAATTAGATATGAATTTTAGAAGTTTTGGACCATTTAAATGAATTCTAGAAATTAATTAGATTTATTGCGCAATTTTTAATTATTTTTCAAAGGAAAAAGCTGATGCCGACGCGCATGAGGCGCGCGACGCCGCGGCAGCCACGGTCCACGGGCGGTCCACCGTGGACCAAGTCCACGGCGGTCCACGGGCGGGCGCGCCACGTGGCGCACACGCGGCGCGACGCGCGCACACGCGGCAGCCACGTGGGCGGCGGATGGATGGCCACGATCCGCCCGAGGCGATCGGGGCGGAGAGCGCGACGGCCGACGACGGCGGGCGGCGACGCACGTGGCCCGATGGTCGCCGGCGGCGGCCATGCGGCGCGGCGAGCTGCAAAGGCGCCGGAGGAGACGGAATAAGGGGGTGCTCACCGGCCGGCGGAAAAGCGGCGCGGCGATCGGCGCGAGTGGAGGAGGCGGCCGGCGTCCCGGCGCACGGCGGCGGGCGGCCGATGCACGAGGGCATGCGGCGGAGCCGATGGAGGAGGTGGCATGGCTCACGTGACGGCGAGGCGGCGGGAAGCGGTGGCCGGAGCGGCTATGGCGGCGGCGGCTCGGGTCGCACGACGACAAGGCGCTCCGGCGGCGATCCGAGCGCGGGCAGCGGCGGGTGCGGCGAGACGCGGGAATGCGGCGGCGGCCTTGGCGCTCGGCGGCGGGGCTCGTGCGTGGTGGTGCTCGGCGGAGCGCGGCGAGCAGCGGAGAGAGGGCAACGTGGGGAGAGGCGGTGAGAGCGCGGCGGGCTCGAGAAAATTGGGGAAAAGGGAGAGGGAGCTCGGCGGGCGTTTTATAGGCTCGGGGAGAGGCGGTGGTGACCGAGGGCGGTGGAATCGCGGAAGAGGCGGTGGCCGGCGGCGGAAAAGGCGCGGGGATTTAAACGGCAATTGAAGGTGCGAGATTTTCGGGAAAATAAAGGGAAGCGGCGGCTTGATTGCGCGGCTTTAGGGTGAGCGCAGGATGAGCGGGGCGGCGGGATTTGTGGCGGCGAGGTTGCGGCAACGGTGGCAATGGCGGCGAGCGGAGGAAGGGGATGACGGGTAGGCCCCACCTATCATCGACCGGAGAAAGGAGGGAGGCGGACGGACTTGGCGGGCGCGCGCGCGAGAGGCGGCGCGGTCTGGGCCGGCCCGGGGAGAGAGAGAAACGACGCGCGGCAGGGAGGTCAAACAGACTTTCAAGGGTTTGGGCGCCCGGGAAGAGGAGAAGGATTTTTAATTTGTTTTCCATTTAAATTAATCGCATAAATAGTTTTGGAATTTTTATAAATACTTTCAATGCTCAAATAATTCCAAGAAAATTCTTGAAAATATAAGGACACTCAAAGTATTTAATAAAAATATATCTAGACCATTTAGTGATCAATTTATTTATTAAATAATTACTGGAATTCTCTTTGTAGCATTTTAAATTATTTTCTAGAGCTCCAAAATTTTACGAAAAATTTCGAGAATACTTTACGGCATGGAGAATATTTCAAAAATATTTCCAGCCATGATTTTTAAAGGAAATTTGAATTTCCTTAATGCTTTCACTTGATAACTTATTTTTCCTTTTTATTTAATTTCGGAAAATGATTTACTTAATGATTTTTAATCCTGAATGAAAATCGGTGTGGCGTGTCCATGCGGAGGCCGACGCGAGCGCGCGGCGACGGCATGGCGCGCGTGCGGCGGTACGGCAACGACTTCGGCACCCGGGCGGTCGTCGGCGGTGTGAGACGGCATGGCGCGGCGCGCATGCGACGCGAGGCACAGGCGCGGGCGATGGCGCTCGTGCGAAACGTGGTGACGCGACGAGTACGGCGAGCGCAGGCAGCAGCGCGCGGTAGCGCGCGCGGCGAGGACCGGATGCGGTCGAACACCATCGCGAAATGAACAGTGTGATTTCTGTTTTTCCCGAATTAAAATTCTATTTTCCCATTTCTATTTCTTTCCACTCTAAAAATTCAAAATAAATTCTAATATTCCCGGAAAAATTTTTAAAATTATATTTTCAACTTTTTCCCCACTTTTTATTATTCCAAATATATTTTTCATATTTATTTTATTTCTTCCTTTAAATTCAAGAAAATAGGGTTTTTGATTAAGAATAAATTTCTAATTTCATATTTCCTTTTCAAAAATATTCTTATCATCCAATTCCAAATATTTATCATCTTTCCTCCACTAATTAGGTTTTCAACCAAAATATATCCTTTTTGAAATACCCTTTTGTAATCCACCAAATTTTATATATATGCTCTTTTCAAATATATATATAATATATATATTGAAATCTTTTTCACCAGCTGGGATTTTAAAGCTTAGGTTTTATCCAACTTTATATCAAAGTAATTCCAAAGAAACTCTTACACAACTGAACGGCAATTAAGATCGAAAAACACGATAAGAAGCAATGACTCCAAAAGGTTTTTGTGAGTTCCGATTTTTAAATTTCAATTTTATTTTCTTTGATTTTCGGGGTGTTACACACGACAAGGTGGGAAATTTTTGTACCACCTTGCTAGTTTAGAGTGAGATTGTCCAACATATGTAGTGGGACTTTTTTCCTTCCAAAGCCATGGATGAGGGAGAGAAAGAGAGAAAACCAATTAAATCAATTCTCAGAATTTAATTAAATCCTTGGAATTTTCAATCTCCTATTTAATTTTTCCCGCTCTTTTCTTTTCTCCCGGGTTGCTGGTGTCGGGACGCCCTCCGAACCCCTTATTATATTTGAGGGATGAATGGAATGCACCAATTCTTCCCACAAACATAATACGACATTCGACACTCCGAGACAAAAATAACGAGACCTTCTTTGGGCCTTTAGCACACTCAACTTCAACTTCACGAGATGTGCCCGTCAAACCACACGAAGGCGACGACCGATGTGTTACACATTCGGGAGACTTGACACAAAATGGTGAAGATCTACATTATCTCAATTATCTTTAACTCATACTCATGATTAGGATGTTCCTAACAAAAGGAACATACTAAGCACTTTCATCCAAGCATTTGATATCTCTAACTTAATAAGTGCTAAGTTTTAAGTATTATATAGTGCATACATCAAAGTGCTTAGATACATATAGCCGATCGGCCAAATATTTAAGTTCATGGAAGCATCTTCTACCCAAGGGATCTTTCATTCACCGACTAGGGTAGACCCTAGTAAGAACCATCCTGGAAGAAAGAAATATCCCCGACGAAATCATCCTCCTCAGGAAGAATCTCACCTGCAGACAAGTCTATGCATACAACAAACAATATATACGAAGCAAGTATTAGTACAATTTGATTTGTACTGGCAAGCACCAAACAATCCTAACACACTACATGCAAGGTATAATCAAAGTAAGGCTCTCATAGGGATCTTTTAGCATAAAGCTGATTTTGTTTGACAAACTTCACTTTCAAAATTCAGATCGTTCATAAAGTAAATTTCTGCAAGTATAATCTTAGCAAATGGGCTTCGAAATAGATGAAAGACATACGCATTATAGCATCTTGTTGCCTTCCATGGCAGCAAGGATAGATTTCACAACTTTCATCACACTTGCATATATAAAATCAGCATTTAGAAGATTTAAAACACAAGTCTATACTCATGGCATATTCACACGCCGCTCTTTAACCATGAGCACGGCTAATCGATTAGTTTTAACTCTGCAGAGTACGTACACTTTATCCACATGATGCAATATCATAATCATGCAAAGCACGGCACGCGATACATAAGTATCCGATTTATTACACACAACAAAGCCCTTCCAAGATTCATGATTTAGCCTTACACCAGCACGATATGTGTTTCCTTCATCCTAGTCATACTGGAATATGACATATAACCGTTAAGTGGCGGGCCCATGCCTTTAAACTTAATGCCGTGGTGGCGGACGTGACAGGAACCCACCCACGTGGCACAATACCGTTGTATTGGACAGACTTAGTCACCTAAACTATCATATCGGGGCAAATAGGAAGTTCCTCTGAGTTATCCAAACTCATACACTTTGGCCTACCAAAATGTAAGGCTAAACCATAAGTAATTTACTAAGCTTGGGCTATCCCATACTACCACATGTGGTTGTACTGTATTCGAGATGAACAGGCAATGAGTGAAGTCCTTAAGTCAGTCTGGGCACACACTCCCCCTATCGGTACACAACTAATCACCATGTGCGTACCACATGAGGCCCAGACCTAAAGTCCACATTTTTCCAACATTTTATTTGGCAAATATAGCATTCAATCATCGTAGTTTCAGATTACAAATCAAATCATTTGACATATAGTTTGCCCAAATGATAAGGAAAACATACTACTAAGCAAGACTAAGCATTCTCAAATACTTGTGACCTTAAGCATCATGCTTATAAATGACAATCTGAATTGTTTCTAGGGCTAGGAATGTTGGCTAAGATATTTTCTGGAGTTTAAGTGAGAATGCAAGATAAGGAGTGGAGCTAATATGTTTTACAAATTTTTAGTGTTGTATTGTACAATCAACATACATATTTTGCAATCCTTTTTAAAATAACCTCCAAAACATAGGTTCAATGTGATCAAAGAGGGAGGTGTAAAACTTGCCTTGCTCTTCTTCTTTCTGTTCAGCTAAGTAATAGGCTTCCTCGGGATTCGTCTGCAAATCGTCTAAACATATGTATGCAAAAAGTTAAATCACAATTATGCAGAAAAATCCAATATGCTTTAAAATGAATGTTTTCCATGGGTTAAATGTGTTTTGTGTAATATGGGCTCTTATGGTGAAGGAGCTTATATTTTCAACAATTTTCATTTAAAACCTTTCAAGTTTTGGAAATGTTTATATGTTAAATATAGAACCATATGCATCACTGATTTTTTTAGGATTAAACCTTTAGGTTTCTCTTAAGTTAAACATATTTACCATGCAGAGCAGATAAATATGTCTCCAACAAATTTTAGTATGTAATTATTGGAGTTAGGATGAATTTTCTACAATTTTTAGAAACTAGATTGTACCCGAGGTGACTATTTCACTACATAATTTATTAAGGCTGTTTCTGTTACAGAATGTGTCACGCCCGAAAATTTAGCCAAATTTCCTGACTATTTTATGTATTAAATCCCTATCCAAGAATAAACCAGGGTACATAAAATGACAAATTACTACAGGAACTGAAACATGTAATAACTGAGGAACTCGGTTAAAAGTGTTGTTTTTAACGTCGTTGGCTGCCACGGTGGTTGGAGTTGGTTGGAAAGCGAAAATCATTGTTAATGTTGTTGTTGTTGTTGTTAATTGGGAGTTAACGGGCAAGTTGGAAGGGTGTCCTTTAGCCCTTCGTTGGCTTTTCTAGCATGGACTTCAGTTAACGGTTCTTAAGCACATGACTTATTCCCTCACACAAGAAATGTGCGACTTTTCTCTTCATAGAGTTGGGCTGTGGTGTACCAAAATTTTATTTTCGGGTAGTTTATCCAAACCCTTTTTTACTATTAACACTTCATCATCAGTTGGCGTCTTGGCATATAACTTCCAAGCGTGATCGAACACTTTGGCAAAAGTTGTCCTTGTACACCATAATCACTTTGGGTAACACTTGTGAGTTCTGAGGTTGATAGTGACTCACATCTTTTGGCCTGCTGGGGACACTACTACCTACTGACGGTAGCCACAAAGGTGCTCGCAATGGAATGTACCGGATTTGATCTTGATTCCAATTTCTGAGCTTGCATCTGCGACCATCGGTACGACTGCTACTCTTCCGTATCTGGCTTTGTATCAGTTGTATTCACGGCTTGCGGATTCAACATCTAATCTTGGGGAACCATAAATTGAACAAGGACGGGGTTCCGGCACAGGCTCTAGATTGCAATCTGATCTGACCCGAAGGTTTCTGGCCCCAACACTGTAACATCCTGAAAATCGAAGGAGTAGAATTCGGAACGTGAAAATCGGGACTCGCAAAAACTTTTTGAAATCATTGCTTCTTATCGTGTTTTTCAATTTTATTTGCCAATTCAGTTGCGTAAGAATTTCTTCTGGAATTGCTTTAAAGTGAAGTTGAATTAAACCCCTAAGCTTTGAGACCCCTGCTGGGGAAAATAATTCAAAATATATATATATATATATATAAATTGAAGAAGGGTAAACATATTAATTTTGGGATTTACAAAAGATTCTTGAAAAGAATATATTTTGGTTTAAACCCTAACTGGTGGAAGAAAAATAATAAATATTTGGATTTGGGACAAAAATATTTTTGACAAGGAAATATGAATTTAGAAATTAATCAAAGACCCCAAATTATTGATTTTAAAAGAAGAAATAAAAATATGAAAAATATATTTTTAAGAATAAAAAGTGGGGGAAAAGTTTGAAAATATAATTTCAAAATTATTTTGGAAATATTGAAATTTATTTTGAATTTTTAGAGTGGAAGGAAATGGGAATGGAAAATAGAAAATCAAATTCGGGAAAAAGATAAAGCGCACTTGTTCATGCGTAGGGTGTTCGACGGCGTCCCGCACGGTGCGCACGCACACCACGCGTCGCCGCGCCGTACCAAGGCCCGCGCACGCGCGCTTCTCGCCGTGCCGCGTCTTGTCGCCCGTACCATGCCCCCACACCGTCGCCATACCGCCGACGACCGCCCAGCACGCCGGGTCGCCGCCGTACCGCCGCACGCACGCGCCATGCCATCACCGCACTGTGCGCCGCGTCGGCCTCCGCATGGGCGATCCGCGCCAACGCCGTGCCATTCCGTCGCCGCAAGTCGCTCGCCGGCGTCATATGCATGCACGCACAGCTCGCCGGCATCACGGATTCGCTTGCACAGTGGCGCCAGGACGGTCGCGCGCGTCAGCCACTCCGCCGCGACGTGCGCACGCCCGCGCGCGTTCACCAGCCGACCGCCGCATGACCGCCCGAGACCGCCGTTCCCGTGCGCCCGTCATGTATAAAAGGGAGGGCGAGCTCTCCTTTTCCCTCCACACTTTGCCGCCGCCAACTCTTTCCCTCTTCCTCCCCGCCCACACCAAAAAACGTCGAAGACGCGCCGGATTGCCGAGCCGTGTGCCACCGCCGTTCGCCGTCATATCGCACGCCGCCGCTCACCGTCGCCCGCCGCTAGGTGAGCCCCGCGCCGTTCCATTTTTCCTCTTGGACCGCACCATCGCAGCGCCGCCGTCTTCTACCGTCGCGCCGCTACCGGTCGGCCGCGAGTAGAGAGGGGTAGACGAGGGGGTTAGAGGAGAGAGAAAGAAAAGCGATCGCTTGGGAAAAGAAAAGAAAAAGAAAAGAGAAAGAGAAAAGAAAAGAAGGGTGAAAAATTAGAAAAAAATAGGGAAAAATTTTAGAAAAATTTGGGGAATATTTTTAGGGAATTTTGGAGAATATTTGTGCAAAAATAAATAGTTTTCTCGGGTATTTTTCTCAGAGTAAGATGATTTTCTATATACGATTTTTTTTGAAACTTCCGTTTGCGGGAAATTTTCTTGAAGATTTAATATTACTTTTCTTTTCTTTAAACTACGTTTAACCATCGGACTCGGCAAAGATATATCAACGAACCTCTTGAACAACATTCGCAAAATTTCCGCTTCGTCGTTTTATCGACCCTTTTACAAAAACCCTAAAAACTCGAAACTCGTTGCTACGGCCGATTTTGCTATAAAAATCCTCCGTAATTCGATTAGGGTCGTAGGGAAAAATGGTTTGGAGAGTTCTTTATGATTTTTCATGTTTTTTTTTCGTTCGTTCTTATCGGATTTTAACTGGAATCCATTTTTTTTTTTTTTCCTTTTCGCTCGTATGATTAGCGCCAGGAGAGGCGAACACGACCCCGCAGAGACCCCACTCAAGAAGCGTACGAACCAGGCAAGTCTTCACACCCTTTGAACATATTGAACCCATTCGCGAAATGATGTTATTTTAAACTCTAAACATGCATGCTCCACCGAGTTACCTATACTTGTTGTGCCATACCTTGCTATTGTTTACCTTTAGAATTACTCCTTGTAACTCGCGATGTGATACAAATAACCGAAGCATAACTTCGGTAAACTGCTTAGCCCTGCTATACTTAGATTTATGCATCCTCATGACTTTATGAAAAAGCTTTGTGCTCGGGCAACTACCTTAGGGAAGGTAGTTGGGATTCGGCATGTGGAGACATGAGCGCCACATGACCATGATGAATTAAGTTTAATGAAAATTGAGAGTACTAAACAAATGTTTTAGATCGGGGCGGCGGATGATTTGGGTGGATTCCGGAAAAGGCAAGTGCCGACCGTCAATTAAGGACCGAGCCATGAGATAGCCGGAAACGAGCCGGTACAACCGTACATCTCGAATGGGTATAGACCTAGGCGACTAGATAGCCGAGCGGAGGCGTATCCTTGCATAGATGGTTCTCTATGATGTGGTTATGGGACGAGGATGAGGCTGCGGCCTTTGTTATAAATGGTGGAATTAAACTACTGTTAATTAAACTTAAAGATTGGAAATGTCTTCCCTTACCCCGTGCGCGAACTCCTCTCACCGCTAGAAAAGGACGGCTAGAGTGCATGAGGGCTTAAGTTCATGGAGCGGGTACTGCCAAAGTGAGGTTATCGAAAGGCTTTGCCGTGGCCGTCTCATGTGTTGAGACGTAGGCTCATTTGTTGGGCTGTCGCGGAGTACGGGTAAAGTGTACATCCACTGCAGTGTGAATGAATCAATCTATTCGAATAGCCGTGCTCGCGGATATTGAGCATCGTGACAAGACCTTCGCTTGGCTAGATTTTAAACTTAAAACTGCTGGGATGGGTATGCATGATGGTTTCATTCGCTGGTGGGTCAACTTCTAGATAAGCGAGAAGGGGTAGATTCCCCAGAAAATCATAACGAACCGGAGGCGGGAAGCCATCCTTGGAATCACGAGGGATGGTAGACAGAACCGTCACCGGATTAATGAACTGTGAAAATTAAAACTTGTTTGGCTAGTCGATAGGTTTGCGAAAAGAATTGTGAAACGGCTTTACGCAAAAATAACCCTAGCCATGTTCTTTGAATAACCCTATCATATGCATCAATTCTGTGGGCTTGCTGAGTACGGTTGGTACTCACCCTTGCTATACGCACAAACCTCCATGATGGAAATGAAGAGCCGAAAGACCCCTACGCGTACCACCGGAGGGCGAGGGAACCGACGGCGCATATTAGGCCTTAGTTCCGGTCGTTGCTCGTGGCAATGGACAAGCCGCTGCCTCTTTCCGCGCCTTATCTAAACTCTGTTTTTATATTGTATTCGGACCATAAGGTCTGTGGGATGGACAATGCCTTCGGGCCTATTTATGTAATAATGGTATTGTAAGACTATTCATGCATGTGCACTTGATTATCCAAGATCGCATTCGTGGGTACCAACTACTTGATCCAGGGAAATGGTACTATGAACACGAAAGATTCCCGACTCAAAATTGGGAGTCCACGAGCCGTATCGAGCCATGCGACCGTAGGCTAAGACCAAATGGCGCCCTACCCCTAACCGGTTGGCTAAAGGGAAATATCCCTACATAGGATCGGTTTTAAACTATTATTTCCGAAAATGCAAATATACCTTTTCTACATCTGTATTTCCTTTTTACCAAATGATTATGAAAGCTCCCTCCCGCTAACCCTAAGTTGCCTGTAAAGCGAGATGTCAAACCACGACGGAACTTGGGAAGTCAGCATTCGCGGGACGAGGGTTCGTGGTCCAACTCCAGTCCCTACTATGGTGCTTGAGATACCGGAGCCACCCACCTATCACATCAAAAGGCATGGCTCGAAGAGTATCCAGCTGGGAGGCATTGTATCCCTAGAAGCCCGCATGGGAAGCGAGACATCTTATCGCTTCCATACCCGCTACCACGGGACCTAGCGAGCGGCTATTCGGGATGCGGCTCGCGAGGCTTTCCTTCGCCTTAATGCGGAACACCGTGCCGAACTCACAATGACAGAGTTCGTGCATCATCCTTACCGCGAAGAGGGCAACCCAGTCTGCACTGTGGAGGCTACCCTGCTGTTACAACCCGATGGTCACGCGTCTATCGCGTTGGGCAGAGACAGCAGACGACTGTTACGAGGAGGCCCTACTCGAGATCAACGACCAGCAGTCACGCCTCAATGATCTGGTCAACAGCCATCAAGGCTGTGGAGACCAGATAAGCATGCTGCAGACTCAGCTGCAGGCCAATGGTGCACAGTACGAGCAACTCTCGAACCGCTACATGGCCCGAGGGGAGGCTCTGGTAGAGCTGGAAGAGCAGCTCAGGAAAAGCCAGCAGCAGATCAACCAGCTAGAGGAACAGCTGCGCACTCGTCCTATCTACGCTGCAGGTACTTCCACTGAGCCTGTATCATCACCTCCTGCCCCTGTGCCCGACCACTATTACCTTATTACTCCAACATGCTTAGATACTTTTCAAGCTATGATGGAGCAAGCTTTCATGTTGAGCACAGAGCCTGCACCGTACCTGGTCGATCCCACTGCTGCTACATCCATGGGACCCACCCCGAGCTCCGTACCAGTACCATCCGAGCCAGGATCAGGAGAGGGTAACCCCATCCAGATTTACACCGATACGGAGTCTGAGGCAGAGCCCATGGAGATCAAATGGGAGTCTAGCGACACCGACTCAATGGAGGAGGAAGTTCCCCCTCGTCGCCTCGACTCACACGGGAGGCCCCTCACCCGCCGCCGCTCGCAAGAGTACGCGGCCACCGAGTCGAAAGATTCGGCGTGACTCCGAGGCCACCACCTCCGAGCCGTGGGGACTTCGGTTTGCTTCACGCGAGACCACCCACTTCCGGCGCTGGCTCTTGCGGGTGGTTGGATGACTAGGCGGAAGGACCTTCCCGGCCGGCGGCACTTCCTATTTACCCTTAATTAGTTGATGTAGTTGAACGATATAGTTATTATTGCTATCCTGGCATGAAGGACTGTGTATGTACGGTCCATGTACCCCTTATGTAATATGTTGAACCTGAGCATCGCCTTGCGATGTCTTAATTCGTATGCTTATTATTACTTCACCTTGTCTGTTGATTGAAGATCATTCGAAAGAACTTGAAGAAAAATTTCCATAACCTAAACTAGTCCGCTCTCTTAAATTCATCTCCCTTCTTCAGATGGCACATCGTCGCAGAGCCGCGGCAACCAACGAAAACCCGCCGGAACCCAACCCCTCCACACTGGCGGAGGTCATGGCATTGCAGACCCAGCTACTCCAAGCGATTGCTAACAATCAAGGAGGTCGAGGAGGATCGAGTCTGGGGGAATTCATGAGAGCTAAGCCGCCCACTTTTTCCACGGCCGAAGAACCTATGGATGCCGAAGATTGGCTAAGAGTGATAGAGAAGAAGCTAACCCTCGTCAGAGTCCGAGAAGCTGATAGAGTTGTCTTCGCTACTAACCAGTGGAGGGTCCCGCGAGTGACCGGTGGGACACCTACAAGGAGACACGAGCTGAAGACGCCGCGAACCAACATGGGAGGAATTCACGGCTGCGTTCCGTGAGAATTTCGTGCCAGTTGCGTGATGAGGATGAAGAAAACGAGTTCCGGAGTGCGTCAAGGGAACACCTCGGTACAAGAATATCTGAACAAGTTCACCCAGCTTGCCCGTTATGCCACCAGTGACCTGGCAGACGAGGAAGAAAAGATAGACAAATTCATTGAAGGACTAAATGACGAACTGAGGGGACCAATGATCGGGCAGGATCACACCAGTTTCCAAAGCCTCATCAACAAGGTCATCCGACTTGAGCATGACCAAAAGGTGGTGGACAATAACCGCAAGAGGAGGCTCGCTATGGCTCGCCCATTCCGGGGAACGCCACAACGTCCCAAGGGAGCCACCCCGTCCGGATGGAAGCCAAATGTTCCGGCAACCGGACGTTCTCCCGCTTCCGACCATGTCAACAGTCAGCTACACCTCGGTTCGTACGCCCACACCAACCCTAGCCGCTCCAGGAAGAAGGAATGTGAGTCTGTTTTAATTGCGGAGAATTCGGGCACTACTCCAATAGCTGCCCAAAACCACGCAACGCCCGTGCGCACGGCGCCAATGCAACGCCCGTCCGAGGAACCCCACCCTGCGGCGGGGACGAGGTCTGCTCAGGACCCCGCTACCCAACGAGGCGCCACCGGGTTTCGACGTGGCCAGTGAATCATGTACGGGCGAGAAGAAGCACAGGAGGACCGGAGCGTATTGATGGGTATGTTCTCTATCAACTATACACCGCTTAAAGTTTTATTCGATTCGGAGCCTCGCATTCATTCATATCTTCCCAAGTAAGCAAACAACACCACCTACACCAAGTAGCACTTAAGAGGCCTATGTTGGTACACTCACCGGGGAGACATAACCGTACCCCATGCCGCATTAATGTGCCCATACGGATTAGAGACGTGGTGTTTCTCTCAAACCTTATGGTGTTATCTCCCCAAACCATAGATGTCATACTCGGAATGGATTGGTTGACCAAAAATAATGGAATCATAGACTGCATCGAAGGGAAGTCACGGTATCCACCCGTGGGATCACCGATGAGCATAACTATGGATCAAAACCCAAAGCTATGTGAACAAGCTGCGGGAGTGTTCACCATGCTACCCTTAGGCGGGATGCCCGTAGTACAAGAATACCGGATGTGTTTCCGAGGAATTACCCGGAATGCCCCGGATCGCGACGTAGAATTTATCATCGATCTAATGCCTGGTACTGCCCCCATATCCAAGAGACCTTATCGAATGCCGGCCAACGAGTTAGAGGAACTCAAGAAGCAGATAAGGGAACTACAAGAGAAGGGATTTGTACGCCCCAGCTCTTCCCCTTGGGGAGCCCCGTACTCTTTGTCAAAAGAAGGATGGGAGTATGAGAATGTGTGTGGACTACCGATCGCGCTGAATGAAGTAACCATCAAGAACAAGTACCCGCTGCCGGATCGATGACCTATTCGATCAACTTAAGGGTGCACAGGTGTTCTCAAAGATTGATCTACGGTCGGGATATCATCGGTTGAAGATTAGAGCGGAGATATTCCTAAGACGGCGTTCTCTACCCGTTACGGCTTATACGAGTTCACGGTGATGTCCTTTGGATTGACCAATGCCCTGCGTACTTTATGAACTGATGAACAAGGTATTCATGGAATACCTGGACAAATTCGTAGTGGTATTCATCGACGATATACTTATCTACTCCAAGAGCGACGAGGAACACGCGGAGCATCTACGACTCATCTTGGAAAAGCTACGAGAGCACCAACTGTATGCAAAGTTCAGCAAATGCGAGTTCGGCTCAAGGAAGTCGCTTTTCTTGGCCACGTGGTTTCAGCCGGAGGAGTAGCGGTAGACCCGCCAAGGTCGAAGGCATCACGGGATGGAAGGCACCCAAGTCGATGTAGAAGTTCGGAGTTTCTTGGGCTTGGCCGGTTATTACCGACGGTTTATCGAAGGGTTTTCCACCGTAGCCCGACCTATGACTCAACTTCGAAGAAGGAAAAGAAGTTTGAATGGAATGAGAAGTGCCAAAAAGCCTTCGACCAATTAAAAGAAAAGTTAACCACTGCCCCAATCTTGACCTTACCCGACAACCGGAAGGACTTCGTGATGTCTTGTGATGCATCCCGGCAAGGATTGGGAGGAGTATTGATGCAGATGGGAAGGTCGTAGCGTATGCCTCTCGCGATTCTGACCCCACGAAGAGAATTATCCCACACACGACACGGAATTAGCCGCAGCTTGTACACGCATTGAAGATCCGGAGACACTATCGATCGGGAACCACTGTGATGTGTATACCGATCACAAGAGCTTGAAATATTTCTTTACTCATGATCTCAACCTACGACGAGGCGATGGTTGGAGTTGATCAAAGATTACAGTCTAGGAATCCATTATCATCCCGGCAAGGCAAATGTAGTGGCCGATGCGCTGAGCCGCAAAGCCCAATGCAATCACATGGAATTAGGAGGTATGGCCAGCGAACTTCAAGAAGAAATGGCCGACTCAATGCACCCGATTCCTCACGGAGAAGTGAACTCATTGGAAATCCAACCCCTACGAGAACTCAAATAGAGGAAGCCCAAAAAGGGAATGAGGAAACCCGGAAATCAAGGAACGCATGGCCGCGGACGCGCTCGGGAGTTTTCGTGGATGACAAGGGTCCTGTGGTACAAGAAAAGAATCTGTGTGCCTGAACAAGGCGGTTTGAGGGGATTGATCTTAAAGGAAGCCCATGAATCGGCATATTCGTTACATCCCGGAAGCACGAAAATGTACCAAGACTTGAAAGAAGAATATTGGTGGCCCAATATGAAGAGAGATGTAGCCGAATACGTAGCCGTGTGCGATGTGTGCCAAAGGGTGAAAGCCGAGCATCAACGGCCCGGGCTTGCTGCAGCCACTCAAGATTCCCGAATGGAAATGGGACGAGATAGGCATGGATTTCATAGTGGGACTACCCAAAACTACGACGGCTACGATTCCATTTGGGTAATAGTAGATCGGCTCACCAAGACTGCCAGATTTATACCAGTGAAAACTAACTACAACAGCGCCAAGCTAGCGGAACTATATATGAGTAGGATTGTATGTCTTTACGGTGTACCAAAGAGGATCATATCGGATCGTGGTACCCAATTCACATCTCATTTTTGGAGCAAAGTCCACGAGGCACTCGGAAGTCATCTCGCTTTCGCACCGCCTACCATCCACGAGCACCGATGGGCGGCGAAAGGACGAACCAAGTCTTGGAGGATATGTTGAGAGCTCGTGCATTGGATTTCACCAAGGATTGGGAGAAATGCTTGCCGTACGCCGAGTTCTCTTACAACAATAGCTATCAAGCCGTCGAAGATGTCGCCAAACGAAGCTCTATTTGGTCGCCGATGTCGGACCCCATTGATGTGGTCGAAACCGGTGAACGAACCGTATTCGGGCTCGACATAATCAAAGAGGCGAGGAAAAGGTTCGCCGATCCGGGACCGACTACAAGCCGCTCAATCACGACAAAAGAGCTACGCGGATACCCGACGAAGAGAATTGGAATTTAAAGAAGGTGACTACGTGTATTTGAAGGTCTCACCCCTACGGGGAACACAGAGATTCAAAGTAAAAGGGAAACTCGCACCACGATACGTGGGCCCTTCCCGATAAGCACTAAGAAGGGAGAAGTGGCTTATCAATTGAACCGCCCGAGAATCTCTCCGATGTCCACCCAAGTATTCCACGTATCGCAGGAAGAAATGTCTACGGTACCGGAAGAGCAAACCTCGTTAGAAACCATCCATGTCCACGGTGATCTTACCTATCCAGAACATCCAATTAAGATACTAGACGAAGCAGAAAAGAAGACACGAACCAAGTCGTGGCGCATGTACAAAGTACAATGGAGTAATCACACGAAGAAGAAGCTACCGGGAGAGCGAAGAATTCCCGAGGACGAATATCCACAACTATTCAGCAATAGGTAAGAAAATCTCGGGGACGAGATTTATTGTTAGGGGGTAGGTTTGTAACATCCCGAAAATCGAAGGAGTAGAATTCGGAACGTGAAAATCGGGACTCGCAAAAACTTTTTGAAATCATTGCTTCTTATCGTGTTTTTCAATTTTATTTGCCAATTCAGTTGCGTAAGAATTTCTTCTGGAATTGCTTTAAAGTGAAGTTGAATTAAACCCTAAGCTTTGAGACCCGCTGGGGAAAATAATTCAAAATATATATATATATATATATAAATTGAAGAAGGGTAAACATATTAATTTTGGGATTTACAAAAGATTCTTGAAAAGAATATATTTTGGTTTAAACCCTAACTGGTGGAAGAAAAATAATAAATATTTGGATTTGGGACAAAAATATTTTTGACAAGGAAATATGAATTTAGAAATTAATCAAAGACCCCAAATTATTGATTTTAAAAGAAGAAATAAAAATATGAAAAATATATTTTTAAGAATAAAAAGTGGGGAAAAAGTTTGAAAATATAATTTCAAAATTATTTTGGAAATATTGAAATTTATTTTGAATTTTTAGAGTGGAAGGAAATGGGAATGGAAAATAGAAAATCAAATTCGGGAAAAGATAAAGCGCCTGTTCATGCGTAGGCGGGTGTTCGACGGCGTCCCGCACGGCGCACGCACACCACGCGTCGCCGCGCCGTACCAAGGCCCGCGCCGCGCGTTCTCGCCGTGCCGCGTCTTGTCGCCCGTACCATGCCCCCACACCGTCGCCATACCGGCCGACGACCGCCGGTGCACGTCGAGTCGCCGCCGTACCGCCGCACGCACGCGCCATGCCATCACCGTACGTGCGCCGCGTCGGCCTCCGCATGGGCCGGCCGCGCCAACGCCGTGCCATTCCGCGGTCGCCAAGTCGTCGCTCGCCGCGTCATATGCATGCACGCACGCTCGCCGGCATCACGGATTCGCTTGCACGGTGGCGCCGGGACGGTCGCGCGCGTCGCCCACTCCGCCGCGACGTGCGCACGCCCGCGCGCGTTCACCCTACCGACCGCCGCATGACCGCCCGAGACCGCCGTTCCCGTGCGCCCGTCATGTATAAAAGGGAGGGCGAGCTCTCCTTTTTCCCTCCACACTTTGCCGCCGCCAACTCTTTCCCTCTTCCTCCCCGCCCACACCAAAAAATCGCCGAAGCCGCGCCGGATTGCCGAGCCGTGTGCCACCGCCGTTCGCCGTCATATACCGCACGCCGCTCACGCGCCCGCCGCCGCTAGGTGAGCCCCGCGCCGTTCCATTTTTCCTCTTGGACCGCACCATCGCAGCCGCCGTCTTCTACCGTCGTGCCGCCGCTACCGGTTCGGCCGAGGTGGTAGACGGGGGGTAGACGAGGGGGGTTAGAGGAGAGAGAAAGAAACAGTGCCGGCTGGGAAAAGAAAAAAAAAGAAAAGAGAAAGTGAAAAGAAAAGAAGGGTGAAAAATTAGAAAAAAATAGGGAAAAATTTTAGAAAAATTTGGGGAATATTTTTAGGGAATTTTGGAGAATATTTGTGCAAAAATAAATAGTTTTCTCGGGTATTTTTCTCGAGTAAGATGATTTTCTATATACGATTTTTTTTGAAACTTCCGTTTGCGGGAAATTTTCTTGAAGATTTAATATTACTTTTCTTTTCTTTAAACTACGTTTAACCATCGGACTCGGCAAAGATATATCAACGAACCTCTTGAACAACATTCGCAAAATTTCCGCTTCGTCGTTTTATCGACCCTTTTTACAAAAACCCTAAAAACTCGAAACTCGTCGCTACGGCGATTTTGCTATAAAAATCCTCCGTAATTCGATTAGGGTCGTAGGGAAAAATGGTTTGGAGAGTTCTTTATGATTTTTCATGTTTTTTTTTCGTTCTTATCGGATTTTAACCGGAATCCATTTTTTTTTTTTCCTTTTCGCTCGTATGATTAGCGACCGAGGAGGCGAACACTGACCCCGCAGGAGACCCCACTCAAGAAGCGTACGAACCAGGCAAGTCTTCACACCCTTTGAACATATTGAACCCATTCGCGAAATGATGTTATTTTAAACTCTAAACATGCATGCTCCACCGAGTTACCTATACTTGTTGTGCCATACCTTGCTATTGTTTACCTTTAGAATTACTCCTTGTAACTCGCGATGTGATACAAATAACCGAAGCATAACTTCGGTAAACTGCTTAGCCCTGCTATACTTAGATTTATGCATCCTCATGACTTTATGAAAAAGCTTTGTGCTCGGGCAACTACCTTAGGGAAGGTAGTTGGGATTCGGCATGTGGAGACATGAGCGCCACATGACCATGATGAATTAAGTTTAATGAAAATTGAGAGTACTAAACAAATGTTTTAGACTGGGGCGGCCGGATGATTTGGGTGGATTCCGGAAAAGGCAAGTGCCGACCCTGGTCAATTAAGGACCGAGCCATGAGATAGCCGGGAAACGAGCCAGTACAACCGTACATCTCGAATGGGTATAGACCTAGCTGACTAGATAGCCGAGCGGAGGCAGTATCCTTGCATAGATGGTTCTCTATGATGTGGTTATGGGACGAGGATGAGGCTGCGGCCTTTGTTATAAATGGTGGAATTAAACTACTGTTAATTAAACTTAAAGATTGGAAATGTCTTCCCTTACCCCGGGTGCGCGAACTCCTCTCACGCTAGAAAAGGACGGCTAGAGTGCATGAGGGCTTAAGTTCATGGAGCGGTGCGCCAAAGTGAGGTTATCGAAAGGCTTTGCCGTGGCCGTCTCATGTGTTGAGACGTAGGCTCATTTGTTGGGCTGCGCGGAGTACGGGTAAAGTGTACATCCACTGCGGTGTGAATGAATCAATCTATTCGAATAGCCGTGCTCGCGGATATTGAGCATCGTGACAAGACTTTCGCTTGGCTAGATTTTAAACTTAAAACTGCTGGGATGGGTATGCATGATGGTTTCATTCGCTGGTGGGTCAACTTCTCGATAAGCGAGAAGGGGTAGATTCCCCAGAAAATCATAACGAACCGGAGGCGGGAAGCCATCCTTGGAATCACGAGAGATGGTAGACAGAACCGTCACCGGATTAATGAACTATGAAAATTAAAACTTGTTTGGCTAGTCGATAGGTTTGTGAAAAGAATTGTGAAAACTGGCTTTACGCAAAAATAACCCTAGCCATGTTCTTTGAATAACCCTATCATATGCATCAATTCTGTGTTGGCTTGCTGAGTACGGTTGGTACTCACCCTTGCTATACGCACAAACCTCCAGCTGATGGAAATGAAGAGCCAGAAGACCCCTACGCGTACCACCCGGAGGGCGAGGGAACTGACGGCGCATATTAGGCCTTAGTTCCGGTCGTTGCCTGTGGCAATGGACAAGCCGCTGCCTCTTTCCGCTGCCTTATCTAAACTCTGTTTTTATATTGTATTCGGACCATAAGGTCCTGTGGGATGGACAATGCCTTCGGGCCTATTTATGTAATAATGGTATTGTAAGACTATTCGTGCATGTGCACTTGATTATCCAGTACTGCATTCGTGGGTACCAACTACTTGATCCAGGGAAATGGTACTATGAACACGAAAGATTCCCGACTCAAAATTTGGAGTCCACAAACACACTGCTAAGGGTATTGTGGTTGATGACACTTTCTCTGGCACTGCCTAGACAGAAGGGGTGGAAGAGAGGGGTTGCTGAAGATAAGACCTTAACCCACTTATCTACTGATCTGATGTGGGCAGACTTTTACTCTTCAAGTTGATTAAGCAAACAACCTAGTATGGTCACATCCCCACCACTGATGTGAGCCATACACCTGCACACAGCAAACAACACATGGCCTAGGAACTATTGATGCTACTCTTCCAGGAAAGATTGGGTTCTAGGTGAGCTCTGGGAAAACTTCGCTTGATTCTCGAGAAGCGCTGACTCGGGCTGCTTGGCTTGATCGGCTTGCTTGGAGCTTGGAGCTTGACTTGACTTCCACCGGTTGACGAGCGACTGAGTTTGTCCTCCAGGTTTAACCGCTAAGAGAGGTGGAGGGGAAAGGAGAGAAATTTGACAAATTATTTCGTAGAGACTTCAAAGGGATAGAAGAGATATTTTCGCAAATAAGGTTTTCACAAACTTGTCCTTAGGGTTTGACCATGTGGCTCAACCTACAGTCGAGATGGCTCTGATACCAACTAGTCACGCCCGAAAATTTAGCCAAATTTTCTGACTATTTTATGTATTAAATCCCTGTCGAGGAATCAACCAGGGTACATAAAATGACAAATTAATACACAGATCCAAACGTAAAAATAAAGCGTAAAATAAAATACTTACTGAAGAGGTACTTAGTCCTCACACCCAAAAATAACTTCAGCGGAAAAGAGAAACGACCCTAGCGGGGCTTCAGCTCCACTCCACAGGCAAACTCAACTGGGGTCTGAGCCTTGGTCTTCTAACTCCATCTTCAACTCGGAAGCACTACACTTGTGAAAGGGGGAAAATCACAAGGCTGAGTACAACCACAGTATTCAACAAGCCACACCGCGAAATGCAGACGTGCAAGGGGAGACAAGAGTGACTTGGGGCTATTTTGCATAAATGTGGTTTACAAACATTTAATGTTTAAAACAGTAAAACAATTGAGTAATTAAGGCAATATTAATCTTCCACTTAACAACGTCATCCCCACGTTGAACAGGCCCAACCATTCCACTTGAACTAAACCAATTCCATTAAGTCAAATTATTAAATGGTGTGAGACTAATCATAGTGAATCTGGTCGATCGCCCATAACCGCGGGCATGGCTATTCGAATAGTTTTACTCTGATCAGAGGTGTGCAACTTTACCCACAAGACACGATGCCACACATGTTACGATGCCCCGAAGTACCATCATGATACTACAAAGGGGGAAATCATAACAAGACCTTTCGTATAACTCTCCCTAACTAAGCGATACCACACCAAGGTTTCGCCCCCACCCCTTGAAAGGAAATGGGCAGCCCCCCGCGTGCCACGGTGAATCCGGTAGCCTATCAACCCGTAAAACCAGGGCCGGCCCAACTCCATCATGCCTACCCTCACTAGGGTACGTCGGCTAGAGGAAAGCTATACTACGAGTCAAGCAGTTACCCATTCTTGCTTGTGGTAAGCGCTATAATCCTTTCAGGGTTTCCCATGAACCGGTCTTTAATTGCCATGGATGCGACAATCCAAAACCATGCACCCACAGTCCACCATTATGTCATATTTTAGTTGATATAATTATAACCAATGAGACATGGACAGGTGTTTCGAGCTTGCAGCTCATCACAGACTAGAATAAATAGTGTAATTATCCCATTTAGTGAGCTAGTGGTAATTAAGCATGGCTAAGCATATAGTTCTAGCTAAAATAAACATTAGTGACTAAAGCTAGTCAAATTATCACCCAAGTTTAACAAAGGACGAATATCAAGTAAATAAGGCACAAATAAGCAGATAGGTATTCCATCATTCCATGTAATTAGCAAAGCAATGCAATTTTATTTACAAACATAAAACATTTATAAAAGTAGGATCAATATGCTTCAAGGGAAGTGTGACTTGCCTTGCATCTTCAAACAAACTTTTTGACTCTTTTCCTCACGAGCGCGAACTCCAGAAACGACAGAATCTACATGCTGGCATACGAAATGAGGAAAAACCCTAATAAAAACCAAATAAACAGTACATAAAAAGTAAAAAAATATAGATCTCAATTTTAGATGAATTTTGCAATTTGAATGGCCCAATTTAGAGTTCGTATGAATTAGATATGAATTTTAGAAGTTTTTCAGGGATCATCCCAGGGTCCTTTACACGTGCTATAACCATTTTCATTAAGAGTCCTTAAGGTTTCCTGTATTTATAATTAGGTCTTGGGCCCACAAGTCATACAGAACATTTTTTTACTAATTGAACCTCACAAGTTTTGAATGGTTATTAAGCTGTTTTCTTAGCGCCTAATTGAGTGGGGTCCATCGGTCAGTGAGGCGCGACCGGTTGAACAGAGCAACGGCGCCCCGGCGAGCTTCTCGCCGGCGCCAGCGGCGAATGGTTGCCTATCTCAGGTTGTGGCCAAAAGGGAAAAGCTAGAGGGGTTCAAGGCGAAACTAACGGTGGTTTTCTTACTCTCTGCGGTCACCGGAATCACCATCAGCGACGTTATGGGTGGCAGTGGCCTTGGTTTGGTATTGCATGTTGGTGTTGAGCTCTTATCTAGGCGTGCATGTGCAATGTAAAGGTCCTAAGAGCTACTAGGGTACTTACCTAGCAGTTGGTTGACGTTGGAGTGGCTTGGATGACGGTGTCGACTTGCGAAGCTTCACGGCAGCCACGTTTTTCCTCGGGTGAAAGTCGACAGGGCGCCTCAGTACTCCGCTGTTCAAGGAGAGCGCAAGCCTTTGTTTAGACGGCCATGAGGTAGCTCAAGACGGAATAGATTGCACCGGAGCTCACCAGAGAGGGAGGAAGAGAGGAATGGCATCGGCGGCCGGAGTCAGGGAAGAAGAAAGGGGATTTCCTCTACAATGCACCTTGCTTCGATTCCTTCGAGATTAACAATTGTTAGGTACTGGTGAACATGTTGGCGAAAAGGCTTAGTCAATGACGCACCGTGGAGACCGGGTGACGAAGAGGGTTGGAGCGACGGTCGGTCCAGAGCGCGTCGGTGCCTACGGCTGGTGAGGTTGCGTTCCCGGGGCTCGGCTGCACCAAATGAGTTGTTCTTGGTGGCGTTAGAGAGGGGATTGAATGTAGATCAGTGAACACACATCAAGCAAGTGCGGAGCTCACCGGTTGTCAATGGGAATGAGGGCCTCTCTTGCCAGGGAACAAGACAAGAGCGAAATAAAGAGAAGAGCTGTCGGCCGGTCGGGTTAAAAGGGGTCGCCGGCGGGAAAGGAGAGGTAGAGGGGCTCGGCGCAGCGTTGACGCGTTCCCACGCGCGTGGCGTGCCCGTTCTGGCGTGCGGGTCCAGAGAGAAAAGGTTGTGAGGCTGACATCTAAGGCCCACCAGGCGCCCTGGCCCACATGTCAGTGCAATGTGTGAGAGAGAAGAAGGAGAGCTGGAAATTTTCAAGTGTGGAATTTGAAGCGAGATTACGACTTTGGGCTCCATTTAAAATTAGTTCCACGCAGAATTTGGGGTTGAGTCCAATGGCAAAGTTGTAAAGCATGATTTGAACTATAGTCTGATCAAGACTCACAGCCTGGATGCCACTGGTTGAATTTTGGCATAGTGTTAAACATGGCTCCATTGATTTGTCAAAATTTCAAAAATTAAATGCTTTTAGTGAGCGTCTTGGTCTAGATTTTGGTTTGATAAATGAATTTAAATTTCATATTTGGCTTCCAAGTCTTGCAAAATATTTACACCACTTTTGTTCAGGTTTTTTAGTTGTTATAGCCATTTTTCTTAAATCCATTAGTTGAGATTTAATATGGTTATGAATTCTAATATGCACATGCACAACCTTTCAAAATGCACAATCAAGTCACACCAAATATCTCTAGGCAAATCTTTAGTTCATTTTTCTTTATCCACTATTTCCAATGTTTTTCCATATATTACAAAATTGTGGGTTGTGACCGCCTACCCCCTTACAAAAGAATCTCGACCCCGAGATTCATCATTCTAGAAGAAACTAGGGAATTCGGCTTTGAGTCGGTCTTCTCGTTTACACGTGGCTTCGTCTGCTGTATGATTGCTCCATTGTACTCGAAGCATCTTGATGGAGCTTTTGCGGGTACACCGTTCACCTTCTTCGAGAATACGAATTGGATACTCTTGATATGAGAGATTTGGATTGAGGTTAATATCTTCAAGTGAGGCGTGCTCAATATGAGTTCGAAGACATTTCTTAAGTTGTGAAACATGGAATACTTCATGTACATTGTATAGTTGAGATGGCAACTCCAATTATAAGCCACTTGTCCACGTTTGGAGATGATTTGATATGGCCCAATATAGCGAGGAGCAAGCTTGCCATGAATCTGGAATCGTTGGGTGCCTCGCGTAGGAGAAACCTTAAGATAGACATGATCACCCACATCAAAACTTAGCTCTCGATGACGGCGATCGGAGTAGCTCTTTTGGCGAGTCTGCGCTTCTTTTAGTCGATCTTGAATAAGAGTGACATTCTTTTCAGCTTCCTTAATGACAGCAGGTCCAAAGAATCACCTCTCTCCTACTTCGGACCAATAGAGAGGGGTCCTACACTTCCTTCCGTAAAGAGCCTCAAATGGTGACATCTGAAGACTGGTTTGGAAGGTATTGTTATAGGAGAACTCAGCGAAAGGTAGACATTTCTCCCAATTGGTATTATGTTCAAGCACACAAGCTCGGAGCATGTCTTCAAGAATTTGATTAGTTCTTTCCACTTGGCCTCTGGTTTGTGGATGGAAAGCGGTGCTAAAGAAAAATTTAGTTCCAAGAAGTTCATGAAAATTTTCCCAAAACCGCGAGGTAAATTGTGTTCCTCGGTCAGAGACTATGACTTTTGGTACGCCATGAAGCCTTACAATATGAGTTGAATATAGCTCTGCTAGCTTGGCTCCACCGTAAGTCTCATGGACTGGAATGAAATGAGCCTCTTTAGTCAGTCTATCCATGATAACCCATATAGAATCATTCCCATTGGGTGTTTTAGGAAGACCAGTGATAAAATCCATTCCAACCTCATCAAATTTCCACTCAAGTATTTGTAATGGCTGAAGTAGACCAACGGGTCGTTGATGTTTGACTTTGACACGTTGACATATATCGCAAATTGCCACATAGGCTGCTATGTCCCATTTCAAGCTAGACCACCAATATTGTGTACGTATATCCTGGTACATTTTGGTGCAACCCGGATGGATAGTCAAAGGTGTCTCATGGGCTTCAGAAAGTATGGTTTCTCGAAGGTGTTGATCATTAGGAACAAATATTTGTTTGTCATGCGTAATCAGCCCATCAGAGTTGACGATGTAAAGGGATTGTGGTTTGGAATTGATCTCCTTCATAATCTCAGCTACTTTCTTGTCTGAGGACTGAGCAGTTTTAATTTGAGAATAGAGGGTTGGTTGTAATGCCAATGCAGCAACGTAACCATCCTCTACCAAACCTAAGTTCAATTTCTGAAGTTCGGAAGACAAGGTGGGTTGATTTATTGATTCAATGTCAGCAAGGTGACGTTGCTTGCGGCTCAAAGCATCTGCTACACATTTGCCTTGCCGGGATGATAATGAATACCAAGATCATAATCTTTGATGAGTTCTAACCATCTTCTTTGCCTTAGGTTTAGATCTGGTTGAGTAAAGAAGTATTTTAAACTCTTATGATCAGTGAAGATTTCACACCGGTTTCTGATCAAATAATGTCGCCAGATCTTCAGAGCATGCAATACAGCTGCAAGTTCTAGGTCATGAGTTGGGTAATTGATTTCATGAGGTCATAGCTGGCGAGCAACATAAGCCACAACTCTCCCTTCTTGCATTAGCACACATCCGAGACCAAGACGTGATGCATCGCAGTAAACATGAAATGGTTTATGAATATCAGGCATTACTAGCATTGAGGGGCGGTGGTAAGCCTTCTTTTAAGTTCAAGAAAACTTGCTTCACAAGCTTCAGACCAAACGAACTTATTTTCTTTCTTGAGGAGCCAGGTCAAAGGTCTAGAAATTTTGGAGAAATTCTCGATGAAGCGACGATAGTAGCCGACTAGACCAAGAAAACTCCTAACTTCAGAGACATTTCGTGGTTGCTTCCAATTTAGTACATTTTGTACATTGCTTGGATTTACCGCAATCCCACCTTCAGAAAGCACATGGCCAAGGAATCCAACTTCTTTTAACCAAAATTCACATTTCGAGAATTTGGCGTAAAGTTGATGCTCGCGGAGTTTATTGAGTACCATACGCAGATGATGTGCATGTTCCTCCTCATTCTTGGAGTAGATAAGTATATCATCAATGAACACCACCACAAATTTGTCGAGATAATCCATGAAGATTTTATTCATCATATTCATGAATGTGGCTGGAGCATTGGTCAGACCAAAAGAAACTACGGTATACTCAAATAAACCATAGCGAGTAGTGAAAGTAGTTTTTGGAATGTCCTCCGGTCTGATTTTGAGCTGAAAATATCCCAATCTCAGATCAATCTTGGAGAAGACATGAGCTTTGGTTAATTGGTCAAATAAATCATCAATCCTAGGGAAAGGATATTTATTCTTGATAGTGACTTCATTTAGGGGGCGATAATCTACGCACATTCGCATGGTGTCATCTTTCTTTGGTGCAAACAACACTGGACAGCCCCAAGGAGATGAACTAGGGCGGATGAAACCTTTAGCTAACTGTTCATTGAGTTGCTTCTTCAATTCCATTAAATTTTCGAAAGTCATCCGATACGTCCTCTTGGCAATAGGTGCTGTCCCAGGGACTAAATCTATCACAAATTCAATGTCGCGATCAGGAGGCATCCCGGGTAACTCGTCTGGGAACACATCAGGGTATTCATTCACGAAGGCTACTATTTTTAACTCCGGTACCGTGAGGGATTGTGTGGAGGGGTGTTTAGAAGCAGAGGTTTGCTTACAGGCGAACCTAACCATCTGTCCATCGGAGCTACGAAGTGTCACAGTCCTCTGAGCACAGTCAATAGTCCCCTTGTGCTTAGTTAACCAATCCATACCAAGGATGACGTCTAAGCCCAAGGTGTCTAATAATATGAGATCAGTTGTAAACTTTACCCCATTCATTAAAAGTTCTACGCCTTTACACAACAGTTTAGTGATCATGGTGGATCCAGGTGATTGAATATGCATAGCACTGCTAAGAAATTCTGTTTTCGGATTAAGTTGTTTTGCTTTCAAAGTTGACATGAATGAGTGTGTCGCTCCGGAATCAAATAAAACTGTTATGGGAGTGGAGTGCACAAGAAAAGTTCCGAGTACGACGCCGGGTGTGTCAGCTGCTTCTTTGGCTATAACATGATTGAGCTGCCCCTTTCCAAATGTCGGAGCTGGCTTTGGAACAGCATGAACTTCACGTTGTCCAGATTGAATTGGAGGTGGTCCACGAGATTGCGGTGTTGTCCCTTGAGGGTGTGGTCCGGATTTCCCAGTGTTCGGGTATGGACACTTTGGCGAGTAATGCCCCTTCTTGCCGCAGTTATAACAGGTGATATTGGCAGTGCGAGATGCATCACCCATAGCTTGAACTAGACGAGGAGTTTGATGGACAACCTGTATTTGTGGACGAGGAGGCCCATACATCTATCGGGGTATTGAGGTGCATTGGAACGAACCATAGATGATGGAGAAACTCGAGGACGAGTAGAGCTGCTGCTGCTACCGGCAAATTTCCTTGCAGCCCGCTTGCGCTTGTGGTCTTCAATCACTTCTCGTTCACTTGATTCAACACGGAGGGATTTATCAACCAGTGGCTTCATGTTGGTGATTTCATGAGCAGCGATAACATGCTTGAGTTCAGGTGCAAGTTTATCTCTGCATAGCTCGACTTTCTTGGCTTCAGTATTTATATCAGCAGCAGCATATCTACCAAGATAATTGAAGCGTTCCATGAATTCCATAAATGGAATGCTTCCTTGTTTCAAGTTGAGGAACTCCTTCTTCTTAATTTCCATGAGACCGGCAGGGATGTGAGCGGATCTGAACCCCTCTCGGAACACAGTCCAAGTAATGGGCTCATCAGGAGGAATGAGAGTCTTGTATGTCTCCCACCATGCAGCTGCTGCAACTTGCAGGTAATATGCAGCAAACGTAGCCTTTTCAACTGGATCACACCGACAAAGGTTCAACTTATTTTTGATATCCCAGAGCCAATCATCTGCGGCGAGAGGATCAGCCGCGGAGGAAAAATGCGATGGATGAGTCCGCTGAACATCTGCCAATTTTGATGGTGCTTGATTGGTCTGGTGTGCCATGGCAGCCCCCATGCTTTTAGAATTTTCCACCATCCTTTCGAAAAGTCGATTTTGGTGGGCCAGGAACTAAGCGAGGTTCGGTTCATCGTTGTGCTGCTCGGTGGGGGCAGCACTTCAACTACTCCTGGCATGGGGTGCAGAGTGAGCGCCAGAGCGAGTATTTGTCATCCTGCACTCAGAGTACAAAGGTACATGAGATTTTTGCGGAAAGAATTGACATATACATCACTCTGAACATATGGTACACAGAAATGATTTCTTATAGCTGAGTTAGCAAGTCATCCATTTCATATCTGCATAAAACAAATTTTCTGGACAACAATCGACTGATTTTCAAAAGAGCATAAGTTTCATTCCAGTACATAGGTTTCGAAAGATCCAAGTGATCACCATTACATAGAGATGGATAATGGTCATAAGACACCGAGTTCATGACCAGGTGTTACAAAACTTGACCATTACAAGGAATACATATTAGGATGTCATCTCATACATCTTTTGGAGAAAAGAAATGAAAGTTACACCTGGATACATTTTTTCCTTGATACTCCATTCTATGGAACTTGGGAGAATCCGATGGGAGGTTGAGGCACCGTGGTCGACGGAGTGGCCATAGTCAGGCGGTAGCGTCTCCCATTCCGCTCGAATATGTAGAATGGTCCCAACAGCTTTGGATCTCCAACAAGTGTGGAGTCTGGCATGGTTCGACGATTGCGATGGAAACCAACTCTCATGCGGGCTCGAGTGTTTATGTTTCGATAAATGCCCATGGGTGGTGGCAAAGAGTCAGTAAGGTGTTGAAGGTCTTGATCTCCATAAATAATGGCATTGTCAAAATACCCTTGGTGCCCGAGCGGTTCTATCCGTCTATCAAGCATAACCACCCTGGCTTGCAATCTATTCAACTCAGTCATAGCATCCGCGAGATACCTATCCATGGCACGAATTAATCCGGCTAAGAGAAGCTGTGGAGAGTCAATCTCCCCCACATATCCCTCAAGACCTAGATAATAATTAGCAGTAATTTGACTTGCACGAGCTGAAAAATAGTGGAAGAATCCATCTATTCCTAGCCTATGGTGCTGGTAATACACAATCGTTTGATAGGCGGCCTCACGCATTGCGGAGGGTGCATCCCAACCATAAGCTTGGAAATAAAGAGGTGGATCATGGGTTCGATGTCCCTATATACACAAGTCGGCCATATAAGCTCAAAGAAATGAACTCCGTTCAAGAGAAAAGAAATGATACTCCGGTTGGTGGTTATGGCCAAGATGTTGTAGCATAAGCCACAAAATGTGAGGTAATGACCCTTCTTCATAACCTCTAGAATAGACTAATGGTTGCCATGCGGTAGCCATCTACAATGTCTGGAAATACATACCAGTTAGAATCGCAATTGAAATTCATTAAGAACTCTGGAAATAATGTTATGGGCATTGGATCAAAGTCTGTCCTGAACTCCATAGTGTACCAAGTTGGTCCTATCTTGGCATGCGATTGCTCAAATTCTTGGTTAAATTCTTACCTAAGGGTGCTCTGGTTATACCCCACATTATGGTATAGGATTTTCTATTTTTAGACACATGTTTTTAGCGGTAATGGTTTTCCAAACCGGATGATGCAGTTCTGGAATTACAGATACTGTTCGAATTTTTAACCCATTTCCCAGGTATGAAAAAATTCTAGGAAAATTACTGGAGTCCCCCAATCAAGTTAGATAGCTACTGGTAATTTTACGAAATTTTACCTTAATATCCCGGTCTGTACAAAAATATGAAGGATGTCTGCTACAGGTTCTATAATCTGTGCAACATGGAATTTTGCAATCATTTAAGACATAATGCATGTATGAAAAATTCAGTACCCAGATTAGGACATGATAAAAGTTCAATGCCGAGGCTTCACAACATCTGGTGGTCTTTATATGTCACAGATTATAGGGCTAAAGACTAATCAATTCCATCCTGCCCCTTTCTACCCTTTTCTAGGTCATCGTCAAAATTTAAATTTTGAATCCATTTTCGGGGAAGAAGAGGTTAACCATGATTTACGGGAGAGTTTTCAAACCTTTCCAATGCTAACCAAATTTTGATTTCTTTTTTCCTTCATCCCCTACCCTTATCCATGAGTTACTACTTCCTCTAATCATACAAGTTTTCCGGCCCTTTAGAACAAGGTGAGGTTTCAAAATCAAAACTTGATTTCATAGGAAAGAAATCTATCCAAAGAGGGCTAAGAAGTAAGAATAGATTGGGTTTTGCAAAATACTTTTATTGAGGACATTACTCTCCAAATATTTTCTTTTGAAGCCTTTCTAACGTCCAGTTCTTAAAAGGGTTCTTGTAGTCGGTCTGGGCTCTGATACCAATGTTGTCGGGACGCCCTCCGAACCCCTTATTATATTTGAGGGATGAATGGAATGCATCAATTCTTTCCACAAACATAATAAGAAATTCGATGCTCCGAGAGAAAAATAACTAAGAACTTGTTGGGCCTTTAGCCTGCCAGTCAACTTTAGCCTGAGATGTGCCTCTCAAACCACACGAAGGCGGCGACCAGATGTGTTACACATTCAGGAGACTTGACACAAAATGGCTAAAGATCTATATTGTCTTAATTATCTTTAACTCATACTCATGATTAGGATGTTCCTAACAAAAGGAACACACTAAGCACTTTTATCCAAGCATTTGATATCTCTAACTTAATAAGTGCTAAGTTTTAAGTATTATATAGTGCATACATCAAAGTGCTTAGATACATATGGCCGACCGGCCAAATATTTAAGTTCACGGAAGCATATTCTACCTAAGGGATCTTTCATGCAACCGACTAGGGTAGACCCTAGTAAGAACCATCCTGGAAGAAAGAAATATCCCCGACGAAATCCTCCTCCTCAGGAAGAATCTCACCTGCAGACAAGTCTATGCATACACCAAATAATATATACGAAGCAAGTATCAGTACAATAGATTTGTACTGGCAAGCCAAACAATCCTAACACACTACATGCAAGGTATAATCAAAGTAAGGTTCTCATAGGGCTCTTTTAGCATAAAGCTGATTTTGTTTGACAAACTTCACTTTCAAAATTCATATCATTCATAAAGTAAATTTCAGCAAGTATAATCTTAGCAAATGGGCTTCGAAATAGATGAAATACATACATATTATAGCATCTTGTTGCCTTCCATGGCAGCAAGGACAGATTTCACAACTTTCATCGCATTTGCATATATAAAATCAGCATTTAGAAGATTTAAAACATAAGTCTATACTCATGACATATTCACACGCCACTCTTTAACCGTGAGCATGGCTAATCGATTAGTTTTAACTCTGCAGAGTACGTACACTTTACCCACATGATGCAATATCATAATCATGCAAAACATGGCACACGATACATAAGTATCCGATTTATTACACACAACAAAGCCCTTCCAAGATTCATGATTTAGCCTTACACTAGGACGATATGTGTCTCTTCCATCCTAGTCATACTGGAATATGACATAGAACCATTAAGTGGCAGGCCCACACCTTAAACTTAACGCTGTGGTGGCGGACACGACAGGAACCCACCCACGTGGCACAATACCATTGTGTTGGACAGACTTAGTCACCTAAACTATCATATCGGGGCAAATAGGAAGTTCCTCTGAGTTATCCAAACTCATACACTTCGGCCTACCAAAATGTAAGGCTAAACCATAAGTAATTTACTAAGCTTGGGCTATCCCATACTACCACATGTGGTTGTACTGTATTCGAGATGAACAGGCAATGAGTGAAGTCCTTAAGTCAGTCTAGGCACACACTCCCTTTTCTATCGGTACACAACTAATCACCATATGTGTGCCACATGAGGCCCAGACCTAAAATCCATATTTTCTAACATTTTATTTGGCAAATATAGCATTTGATCATCATAGTTTCAGATTACAAATCAAATCATTTTACATATAGTTTGCCCAAATGATAAGGAAAACATACTACTAAGCAAGACTAAGCATTCTCAAATACTTGTGACCTTAAGCATCATGCTTATAAATGACAATCTGAATTGTTTCTAGGGCTAGGAATGATGGCTAATATATTTTGTGGAGTTTAAGTGATAATGCAAGATAAGGAGTGGAGCTAATATGTTTTACAAAATTTTAGTGTTGTATTGTACAATCAACATGCATATTTTGCAATCCTTTTCAAAATAATCTCCAAAACATAGGTTCAATATGCTTTAAAATGAATGCTTTCCATGGGTGAAATGTGTTTTGTGTAATATGGGCTCTTATGGTGAAGGAGCTTATATTTTCAACAGTTTTCATTTAAAACCTGTCAAGGTTTGGAAATGTTTATATGTTAAATATAGAACCATATGCATCACTGAATTTTTTAGGATTAAACCTTTAGGTTTATGTTAAGTTAAACATATTTACCATGCAGAGCAGATAAATATGTCTCCAACAAATTTTAGTCTGTAATTTTTGGAGTTAGGATGAATTTTCTACAATTTTTAGAAACTAGATTGTACCCGAGGCGACTATTTCACTATATAATTTATTAAAGCTGTTTCTGTTACAGAATGTTTCAAATTTTATATTACTAAATTAAAGTTCATAATTTGCTGATTCTACAAAAATTTAGTTCACTCCATTTGGAGCAGAAATGCATTTTCTATAAATTTTACAAGTTAGAGCATAGTTTATGTTAACTAGTGTTTAAATAAAATCCTAGAAATAAATTTCTTTCTGTAAGTACATGTTTTTATTCTACAACATTAAAGTTCACAATTTTATGAGCCTATAGAAAGTAGTTTCATCTTCATATGAGCTATATTTGAGTTTGTATGAATTCACAAGTTTTGAGAAGGTTTTTATTTTGGAAAGATATTCCTACATCTATTTTCTTTTATATTTTTGAAATAGAAAATCATGAGGTCCACTGTGCTAATATGCAAAAAGGCCCCTAGGTTTTCCAGGGATCAACTTGGGGTCCTTTACACGTGCTATAACCGTTTTCATTAAGAGTCCTTAAGGTTTTCTGCATTTATAATTAGGTCCTAGGCCCACATGTCATACAGAGCTTTTTTACCAATATAACCTCACAAGTTTTGAATTGTTATTAAGTTGATTTCTTAGTGCCTAATTGAGTGGGGTCCACAGGTCAGTGAGGCACGACCAGTTGAACAGAGCAGCGGCGCCCCCGCGAGCTTCTCGCCGGCGCCGGCGACGAATGGTTGCCTATCTTAGGTTGCGACCAAAAGGGAAAAGCTAGAGGGGTTCAAGGCAAAACTAACGGTGGTTTTCTTACTCGTTGTGGTCACCGGAATCACCATCAGCGACATTGCGGGCGGCAGTGGCCTCGGTTTGGTGTTGCATGTTGGTGTTGAGCTCTTATCTAGGCGTGCATGTGCAATGTAAAGGTCCTAAGAGCTACTAGGGTACGTACGTAGCAGTTGGTTGACGTTGGAGTAGCTTGGACACTGGTGTCGATTTGCGGAGCTTCACGGCGGCGACGTTTTTCCTTGGGTGAAAGTCGGCAGGGCACCTCAGTACTCCGCTGTTCAAGGAGTGCCCAGGCCTTTGTTTAGAGGGCCATGAGGTAGCTCAAGACGGAATAGATTGCGCTGGAGCTCACTAGAGAGGGAGGAAGAGAGGAATGGCGTCGGCGGCGGGAGTCGGGGAAGAAGAAAGGGGATTTCCTCTTCAATGCACCTCGCGTCGATTCCTTCGGGATTAACAATCGTTAGGTACTGGTGAACATGTTGGCAAAAAGGCATAGTCAATGACGCACCATGGAGACCGGGCGACGAAGAGGGTTGGAGCGACGGTCGGTCCAGAGCACGTAGGTGCCTACGGATGGTGAGGTTGCGTTCCCAGGGCTCGGATGCACCAAATGAGATGTTCTTGGTGGCGTTAGAGAGGGGATTGAATGTAGATCAGTGAACACACATCAAGCAAGTGCGGAGCTCACCGGTTGTCATTGGCAATGAGGGCCTCTCTTGCCGATGGCAGGGTTTTCACCTCGGTTCCTGGTGATTCCAGGGCAGGTGGTCCCGGTTCTTCCGGGGAACAAGACAAGAGCGAAATAAAGAGAAGAGCTGTCGGCCGGTCGGGTTAAAATGGGTCGCCGGCGGGCAAGGAGAGGTAGAGGGGCTCGAGGCGGCGTCGACGTGTGCCCACGCGCGTGGCGCGCCCGTTCTGGCGTGCGGGTCTGGAGAGAAAAGGTTGTGAGGCTGACATCTAAGGCCCACCAGGCGCCCTGGCCCACATGTCAGTGCAATGTGTGAGAGAGAAGAAGGAGACCTGGAAATTTTCTAAGTCTAGAATTTGAAGCGAGATTACGACTTTGGGCTCCATTTAAAATTAGTTCCAGGCAGAATTTGGGGTTGATTCCAATGGCAAAGTTGTAAAGCATGATTTGAACTATAGTCTGGTCAAAACTCATAGCCTGGATGCCACTGGTCGAATTTTGGAATTGTCGGAGACGACCCGGGCCTCCCATTATATTTGTTGGATGAAGTGAATCACCTCAAATCATCCAACAATCATAATGGAACGTCCGACGTCCTGAGAGAGGGATAAGAGAGATATTGCTGGGCCTTTAGCCTGCCAGTCAACTTCAGCCTGAAGTGTGCCCATCAAACCACTCAAAGGTGGCGACCAGATATGTTACACACTCCGGAGACTTGACAAAATAGCTAAAGATCTACAACATCTTAATTATTCCTAACTCATACTCATGTGAATCTAACTCCCAGGATGTGTGTTAGATTCACACTTTCTTCTCAAGCATGAGCATACAAAGTAAATATAACTAGATTGAGAAACAATTATGGATTACATCAACATTACTTATTACATAGGCCGACCGGCCAAATAGGTAAAAAATCAGAGTACAGCGAACAGCGGTGGCTTTAGTAACCCACTCACAAGCACACCGACTAGGGGTTTACCCCATTAAGTTCAAAATCCTAAAAGACGCAAATCGAGTACCCGCATCTCTCAGAAACTAAGTCTAGGACCTGCATCAAAATGGATATTCCAATCGCAAGTGTCAGTACATTATTTGAAATAATGTACTGGCAAGAGCACAATCAACCCTACATTCATGAAAGCTCTAATTCAAAGGAAGGCTACTTGTAGTTACAATTTTTCAGCATAAAGCAATTTTAGTTCACAACCATTTTACAACGTAGTTTAAGCAAGACATATTTAGCAATGTATAAAATCTTCACTAAACATGGCATGGCTACAACATAAATGAGTAGATAACAATCCCTTACCCACGTCGGGGAGTAAGGCAAATTCATTGCATGAATCAACATCTTATTCAGCACAAAACGATTTATTTCAAGAACATTTTTGGAAATCACAAAATTTAAGATTTATACCCATAGCATTTCATCATGTCGCTCATGACCATGAGCACGGCTAATCGATTAGTTTTTATAACTTTACAGAGTTTGTACAGCTTTACCCACATGGTATGAACACTCTAGTTTGTTTTGAGTCTGCAAGACTCCATCACACTCTTCGCGTTGAGTGTGATCTAGAGGTCATAACGTAGCCTTTACACTACTTAGTCCCTAGCCTTGCACCAGACGATACGTGTTTCCTCCATCCTAGGTCATACTAGAATAAGACCTAGAACTGTTAAGTGGTAGGCCCACGCCTTAACTTAACACCGTGGTGGCGGACACGAAAGGAACCCACCCACATGGCACGATATCGTAGTATTGGATAGACTGAGTCGCCTAAACTACCACATCGGCGGTAAATAGGAAGTTCCTCTGGGTTATTCGAACCCATACACTTTGGCCTACCATAATGCAAGGCTAGGTGCTAAATAGATTACTCGGCTAAGGCTATCCCATACTAGCACATGTGGATGTACGGTACACACAATGAATGACATGTAGTTCAGTCCTTAATCGACTCGGGCAAACACTCTCCCTATCGGTATACGAAGACATCAATCGTATACCACTTGCCGCCTAAGTCTAAAATCTCATTTTATTTAAATTTTATTTCACAAATATTCATAGGTTCACCTCTGGTTCAAAATGTCCAAAAAATTAGTTTCAAATAGATCAATATTTAATCCATAACCATGCTTTAGTTTACTACTTGAGCAAGACTAAGCATTTGCAAGACTTGTAAAAACATACGGGGTATAGTCATCTGAGAACGAGTTAAGTACTCCAATTATTCCTAAGGTTCAAAACAGCAAGGTGTGATTTTCAAAAGGGATTCATGCATTTTGAGGACATAGCTACATATCACAGTTTAAAAGTATCGATAGAGTGAATTACGCATGCAAATTTCATAAACAAATCATTTAGCCTGAAAACATAGGAGCAAAGTGTTCAAAGTAGGGGCAAGAACTTGCCTTAGTCTTGATAAATGTCAGCGCCTAATCCACTCCTCCATCATTTGCGCAATCATCTAAATGAAATATACGGTGTGCAATTAAGACACCGAAAACAAGCGAAAATCCAAAATGCTCTAAAATGCATAATTTTTACACATTGAATAGTTACTGATCTAAAATAAATTTCGGTGAAAGAATTTTCAATTTATCTTATCCCGTTTAGGAGTTATGTATTTTAGAAGTTTTATCGGGTCGTAGCGGTTTAGGGTTAGGTGCTGTTTGGTCAGTGCTCCTAAACTTTGATTTTTTTTTGTTAATTTGACTTCACAGAGGTGAAGTATTAGGTTTTCTAAGACTAATACATATGGTTTCATAATTTTTTGAGCTATTATGAATTTCTTAGGCTTTTTACGAATTTACGACGGTCCTAGGCCTATAGGGTTCTATATATATATATATATATATATATATATAGCTGTAGGATTTTGGGCCCAGAACTTGTTTTATTTGCTAAGGATGTATAAGAATAAATAATTTAGCTAACCAAATTAGCCTTAGTTCGTATTCTTAGGGTTTATACTATGCTACCACACACTTGGCAAGCTAGAAGGTGTTCTAGGCTATTTCCTTAGCATATTAACTTAGATGGTGTTATATGAGCTAAGTGCTCTAAATCTTAGTGAGTGAAGTTGGAACCATAGCTCCACTGGTTTAACAAGTTTTATTAGATTTACTTGACCTAGGGTACAATTTATACATACATCTATGCATATATATACATATAGTGCTTAATCTATCTATTGTGACTAGCACCTAAATTAACTATTTAAGGCTTTCCTACATTTTAAGTACACGAGTTGCCATAATTTATTTTATCTAAATAAAGTTTATTACTCACTGGTCCTATGGAAATTTAGGTCACTTCAAAAGGGTTAAAGATGAATTTCCTAGAAATTGTGCAATTTAAGATGTGCCCTAAGTTGCTTATTCCTTATTTAAATATTTAAGGGATTTTACTATACAGTAAGCACATATTTTTATTTTGCAATGTGAAAGCATGTATTTAAGTGATTTTGCAGAAGTTGATTTTACTCAAAAAGGAATTAAAATGAATTTTACATAAATCCTTAAAGTTCAGCCTACCTAAATCACATCATTTTAATATTAATAGTTTTAGGGGTATTTGGTACTAAGCAACTATGGGTTTTTATTCTTCCTAAATACAGCGGGTAAGTCGAGGAATTTACAGAAATTGAGTTTGTCCAAAATTAGAGTTAATTTCCGTTTTCTACTCATTTTACAAGTTTAGACAAGTTCTAGGTGTGACTTAACTTAGAAAATTTTTAGAGGCAAAAGTTGTATTGTGAGTGTTAAGTTTTATACTTCTAGAGTAAAATTCATAATCTAGTGAGTTTATAGAAATTTGTTTCACCCAAAAATGAGTTAAATTGGATTTTATATGAATTTTACAAGTTGTGCACATTTTCAGCCAATTTGAAAATGACTTTGTCTTTTTATTCAGTTTTAAATAAGGCCCCCTGATAATTTCTCAATATTACAAATGGGTCCAGGGTCCACTAGTCACTGACTGCTCAATATGCAAAAGGTCCCTGGGTTCATGGAAAAACTACTCGTAGCCCTTAGCACATGTGAATTGAAATTTTCATTAAGAGTCCTTAAGTTTTTATGTAATTACAAATGGATCCAAGACCCCACTTGTCATCCGGTGAACATTTACATAATGGCCCCTACAAGATTTAAATCACTACTAATTGGCTTTTATGGCGCTTAATCGTGTGGGCCCCGCTTGTCGGTGAGGCAATGGCCAAGAGGAGGCAGGGGCTGCGGCGGCCGAGCGAGGTCCACGGCGACGCCACCGGCGAACGGTGGCTTGGCTGGGGGAGCGTCCAAAAGACAAGACGTAGAGGGGACGGTGGCAAAGCCAATGGCGGCCTTCCTGCTTGCTGAGGTGGCAGGAGTTGCGCCAGCGACGAGTACGAGCGGCTGTGGCTCTCCGGTGACGATGCATATGCGCCTACGGCTCGGATTAGCGCAAACCAAAGCATGCTTGAGGGTCCACAGGGATCATGGTTGCTTACCCGGGGTCGTGCACGAGTTGGCAGGGATCGGTCACCGGCGGCGGCGGAGAGAGAGGTCCGACGGCGGCGGAGAGCTTCGGGTCGATCGTCGCCAGCTCACTTCTGTCTTTAATCTGCCAAGAGGAAAGAAGGGGTGGCTCAATGGGACCTTGAGGGTGCTCCTGGTGCAAGGGATGAGATTCTAACTCATCGGGAAGGAAGGAACGATCCGTGACAGCGGTTGACCGGAGCTGGGGAAGGTGATGCTGATCTCCATGTTCGCTGCGCCATTGGCTTGGGCGCTTGGGGGGGATGATGAGAGGGTTGTGGTGAAAATAGTGGCGCGGTGATTCGGCCTGTATTGGTCCACAGCGGCCGAAACATTGACGACGAGGTGGCAGCGGTGCTCTGGAGCACGTCCACAGCAGCAGTGGGGAGGGGCGCGTTCTCGTTGTTTGGCTGCACGGATTGAGAAGATGTCAAGAGAGAAAATGTCTGACATTATGGAAAGGTGGTGGAACGTAAGTGAAAGGAGGGCGACCGGGGTTTCTCGGCGACAACGGCCTTTGGCTTCCTCACGGCCGACGACGGGAATGAGAGCGAGGGAAGTAGCTAGGGTTGTCTCACTCAGTTTTCTTGGTTTAGGAACGAAGAGTGTGGTTGGGTGACATGTTTAGGGGTGGTCAAGGGCGAGCTTAGCGCTCGACACGTCGCGACCATGCGTCGAGTATGTCAGTGGCTCGTTCTCCGGCGTTCCCTCTCTGTTTTCTCCTGTCCCCCAGTCAACTATGGCTTCCCTGAAGCGGTGGGGCATTCTGCACTGAGATGGAGCGAGCTCCAGTGACTGCCAGGTGGGGTCAGGGCGTGGCAAGCTAGGCAAAAGAGAGAGGGATGGGTACATAAGGAAGTATACCTTAAGTTTAGGTTGTTTTTCGAATTTATTTTCCCCTCCTAACTTTGTAGCCCTATAGTTTAACCTGTGGTCATGGTAAATTCATGAAATTTTTACTGGGGGTAGTTAATCATCCTTGGGTTCTATTTTCTTTGGTTTCACTCAAAAATACTTAGTGGTTTGTTCCCAAAAATTCCACAAAGATAGGGTATTTAGGGATTGGTTTGAATTTTTAGTAGGCCTAATCAAAGGAGAAAAATTCTAGAAAAGTATATTTATTCATGGTTTTCATCCTAGTATTTGAATAAATTATTTTATGTATATACTTATGTGCACCTAAATACCTTTTTAGGCAAGTTGTTATTTTAGCCGATTACAATTATTAAATGGCCTAATATTGTTTTGCCTTGTTTAATTTGTTTGGGGCATCAAGCCTAGTTTTTAAATTGCACAAAAATTATGTTAAGTTGAGTATAGCCTCTGGCAACTACATGAATTTTTCCATGATTTTTATCTTATATGGTTTAGTCTAGAAAATTAAGGTAGTGTTCCTAGGTTTATGCGTCTACCCTATGTGCACGCGACTAATTTATTCTTCGGATTCGTATTAACTTTCCTCTTGGGCTGAGGAGGTGATCTTGAATTAAATTTTTAAGTTTACATGCCAGCATCCAAAATTTGTTGTAGGCTCATTTTGGTGAATTTTCATCTCCTAGGTTGTTGCTTATGAGCCCTAATATGAAATGTGATTTCAAAATCCAAAAGCAAGAAGGTCATATGGTCAAAACATGTTTCATGCATATGTACACACTTACCAGCATGTATGTTCTAGGTTAGGAATGGAAAAGTTTTTAACTTGTTTTAAAATCTAGTCTATCACGCAAAGGTCTAGGTTGGTCTCACCTATTTAGAAAAGAAAAATTTTAGTTCTAAAATTTTAATTCATGCAACTAGGTCCAGGTTCTTTTAATCTTTGTTAGGAAATGAAAATTTTTGGCTCGTAAAATTTAGAAACCTTAATTTTATTTTGTTTGGGCAAAATTTCGTTGACCCTAGATTTTGGGTACGTGACAGATATAGTGTTAAACATGGCTCCATTGATCTGTCAAAATTTAAGAAATTAAATGTTTTTAGTGAGTGTCTTGGTCTAGATGTTGGTTTGATAAATGAATTTAAATTCCATATTTGGCTTCCAAGTCTTGCAAAAGATTTACACCACTTTTGTTCAGGTTTTTGAGTTGTTATAGCCATTTTTATTAAATCCATTAGTTGAGATTTAATATGGTTATGCATTCTAATATGCACATGCACAACCTTTCAAAATGCACAATCAAGTCACACCAAATATCTCAAGGCAAATCTTTAGTTCATTTTATTTGTCCACTATTTCCAATGTTTTTCCATATATTACAAAATTGTGGGTTGTGACAGCCGACCACCCCGCCCGCCGAACCCAGCCGCGCGCGCCCCTCTTCCTCCTGCCCGTGGGCTGCAGCCCACGAGCCGCGCAGCGCAACGCCGAATCCGACACCACTTCCTCCCGTTCTCGGGCCGCTGACAGGTGGGGTCCACCTGTCAGGCCCATCCTCTCCGCGCCCGCGTCGCCGCCGTGCTATCTCGGCTGCCGCGCTGCACCATCCCAGCCATCCCCACATCCTACTCGGGCTGCACACAAAACCCTTGCCGTCCGATCTGCCGAGCGGCAGATCGGGGCCGTTTGCTCTCGGTCGCTAGCATGGCCGCCACGTTGGTGCAACGTGGTTCAGCGTCAGTGCCACGTGTGCCCATGTGGTACACAAGCACCGCTTGGTCCTGTGGAATCTGTCCACCGTGGACCGGTGTTCCGCGGCCCTGACGTCAGCGTGCGCCATGCTGATGTCAGCCATATCGCTTGCGTCATCCTAAGGGATTAATTGCATAATAAATTGTTAATGTTTTTTCTATTTTAGTAATAAACATATATAATTTTCTAAAATTCATATCTTTTTAATCTGAGCTCGTTTTAGCCCATTAAAATTTCATTAATTCCAAAAAAATGCCAAGAATCTAGTAAAATAGTTTTGTGTGTCTTGTTTCGGTAGACTTTTAGCTGTTTTGTTGAGTGCTTTGTTTGTCGTGTAGATTCCGCGATCCGACGATCCCGTTTACTTTGAAGTAGTTGCAAAGGTTTCCCAATCTTCAGAGCAAGACACGTCATACTTTACATTGATCATATTGTGCTTATTTTTCTGAATGTCATATTTTCCTCAAATATCACATATATTTTGGAATGCCATTTTATGGGATTATTTTACCTATTATACTCAGCCATATGACTTGTTTACCTTGTACCATTGATAGCTTGGGTTTAATATGATTAGATACTGGTTTAGGACATGCTTAGCCTGGCTTAGATCAATTAGCTCATTAAAGGGGATCATGTCACTTAATTACTATAGTGGAGACTATATATAGATGATGTCAAGTATGAGACACCGTTATATTAATATTCAACTAAAACATAATAATGGTGGGCTATGGGTGCAATGGTTTTGGATACTCGCGCCCATGACAGTTAAGGACTGGTTTGCGGGAAACCCTGGAAGAAATACCGTGTGTACCACAAGCCAACATGGGTAATGGATGAATTTGTAGTGTAGTTGTCCCTAGCTAACGTACCATGACGAGGGTGGGTGTGATGGAGTTGGGTCGGCCCTGGTTTTAAGGGTTGATCGGCTGTCGGATTCACCGCGGCACTCGGGGGGCTGCCCATTGCCCTGATGGGAGTGGGGGCGAAACCTTGTGTGGTATGATTGGTTAGAGGGGGTTATGCGAAGGGTCCTGTCACAGTCCCTTTCTTGCACACCATGGTGGTACACCGGCACGCAAAAACGTGTCATGGGGCTGTGTCTTGTGCGTACAGATGTACACCTCTAGCCAGAGTTAAAAATTATTCGAATAGCTGTGCCCACCGTTATGGGCGATCAACAAGATTCACCGTGATTAGTCTCATTCTAGCAAATAACTTGATTAATGGAACTTGATTAGAATAGATGGTTGATTGGGTTTGTTGCAACCTGGTGTAACATTGGACAGTGATAATTTTAATATTGCTTAATTACATACTATTGTTTTAATTCTTTCAACTATTATTGTGAAATGATGTTTTATGCAATCAGACCCTAGCCTTCCTTGCATCATACCTTCTTTTCCGATATGACTTGTTGAGTATAGTGGGTATTACTCAGTCTTGCTCTATTCCCCCATCAGAGTCAAAGATTGAGGCAGAGGAAGGTTTCGACAAGGATTAGGTTTTCGTCCAACTTCAAGGTTGCCTGTGGTGTGTTGATGCTTCTTCGCAAGAGTCAAGTTGTAGTTTAGTCAGTCGTTTCTTTTTCTGCTGTATTTATGTAATCTTTTATATTGTTTCTAAGACGTGGATTCTGTAATATCAATAATTGTTGTATGTGTATCCTGGCTGGTCCTGGACAGAGATTTTATGTCGACCCCTGTTTTCGGAACGGGAATCATTCGTGTTCATAGTACCATTTCCCTGGATCGAGTAGTTTGGTACCCACAAATACATTGCTGAAGCATCTGGTGCACGATACATTCATCGACACACACAGAATATTACAATATAGGGCCCGAAGGCAATGTCTAGAACATAGGACCAAAATGGTCCGGAATACAATCAAAATAGAGTTTAGATAAGGCAACTGAAAGAAGGCAGCTGCACGCCATTGCCAGAGGCAACGACCGGAATCTAAGACCTATTAGGTACCTTCGTCTTCCTCACCCTCCTGGTAGTAGGTGTACGGGTCTTCAGGGTCTTCATTATCCACATCTGAATGTTTGTGCGTATAGCAAGGGTGAGTACCAACTGTACTCAGCAAGCCAACACAACAAAGATGCATATGATAGGGGATTCTCAAAGGATGGTTGTGGTTCATTTGCACAAAGCCAGTTTTGTCATTCTTTTCACAAAACCCTATATCTAGCCAGATCAAGTTTTATTTCAATAGTTCATTAAGTCGGCGATGGTTCTGTGCACCATCCATTGTGATACCAAGGATAACTTCCCGCCACCGGTTTGTCATGGTTTTCTAGGGAGTCTACCCCCTTCTCGCAGTTTGAGCAGAGGATCCCCATCACATAAAATCATCATGCATGCCCATCCCATCATTTTAAGTTTTTATGAGTCTAGCCAAGAGAGAAACTTGTCACGCCGCTCTATATCCGCGAGCACGGCTATTCGAATAGATTGATTTACTCACACTATAGTGGATGTACACTTTACCCGTACTCCGTGACTGCCCAACAAATGAGCCTATGTCCCAACACATGAGACGGTCATGACAAAGCTTTTCAATAACCTCACTTTGGCAGTACCCGCTCCATGAACTTAAACCTCTTTCACTCTAGCCGTCATTTCCTAGCAGTGTGAGGAGTTCTGGCGCTCCCGGGGTAAGGAAAAAAACTCACTCAATCCTCGTTCATCACTCAATATGTAGGCCGTAGCCCCATCTCACCAACACTAACCACAACTCAACACCTGAACCACTATGCAGGGATACTGCCTCCGCTCGGCTATCTAATCCGCTAGGTCTATACCCATTTGTGAAGTACGGTTGTACTGGCTCGTTCCATGTTATAAGTCTCATGGCTCGGTCCTTAGCTGACCAGGGACGGTACTTGCCTTTGCTGGAATCCACCCAAATCATCCAGTCGCCCCAGTCTAAAATATTTGTTTTGTATTTTCGGTTGTCATCAAAACTTATTTTATCATTCTCATGGCAATGTGGCGCTCATGTCTCCACATGCCATATCTCAACTACCTTCCCTAAGGTAGTTGCCCAAGCATATAGCTCGTTGTGAAAGCATGAGTATGCAAGAATCTAGTATAAGCATGGCTAAGCATCTTACCGAAGATTTCCTTCGAACATGTCTTATCAAGGGTTACAAAGAATATATCTAAAGGTAAACAATATCAAGGCATGGCATATAAAGCATAGGTATTTTCTTGTGTAAAGCATGCATATTTGAATTTTAAATCAACATCATTTCGTAAATGGTTCAATATGTTGAAAGGGAGTGAAGACTTGCCTCGCTCGTGACCTTCTTGACTTGTGTCTTCAGTGTACTGTTGATGTGAATTTTCTCTCACGCGCTGGCCTGGGAGATTTGCTTAACTCCAGTGCAGGTCCTTCTCGGCTGTCTGTGAAATACAGGGCGTGCCAGTTGGTTTGATCTGTTAACCAACAAGAAAAACAAAGATGTATGCGTTAAGGGTTAAGTTAGATCCTACTGGATCGGCTGAGGGAACCAATTAACATATATATGTTATCCCAAAGCATATTTATACTTAAGTGATTGAGATGGATCGGCTATACCGAGACCGTATTAACCACTTAATCTAAATATACAAAAGGATAATAAATATAGGCTTTAATAGCCTAGCCGATATCGTAGGACTAACTATGGATCGACTAATACCCCAATTAATCTTATGAAAAGATATTGTTCTAAGCTAAATGCGCTAAACCTAGATCAATTGGCTGTCGGCTGTAGCTGACAGACTGATTTTGGCTTAGGGCATTTAACCATAGCAAAATCTTAATATAAAAGGCGGCTTTAATAAATATAATAGTAAACATACCAAAAAAATATTAAAACAGATAAGGCCGGCTGAAACCCCGGCACTGTCTGTAAACATATACATCTAACCGAATAGATCATAAAAGTTCTAAGAACGACTTAATAGGTCGAATTGATGCAACATTAAGTATAAAAAGAACAATCAAATCTATTATATCTGATGTAAACCCCTCGAGACGGTGGATATCATATATAACCTAGGCCAACCCCTAGATCTAGCTCTATCGGCTGTTGGTTCTTGACTGAAACAGGCTGATGTCGAGATAGATCTAGACATTGTTCTAGATTATATACGATAACTAACGCAGCATAAATCATTGAATCTAGAGTATCATAGCGATGGAAGCACTAAATTCGACGAGATACACTACTAATGACAAACATTTACCTTAATCGGGGATCGAAACGATGCAGCCCGAAGCCGGATCAAGTGTTCATTTGAAGAAAATAGGAGGCGATGCGCCGAAAGTTGTATTGATTGTGTGTGTAATGTTTTGTACAGGGGTCTCGGGCCCTATTTATACCCAAGAATAAAACTACTTATGCAAGACACGGTTTCTATCTAATCTACTATACATGGTATGACAATATCCCGAGACATGGTCCCATGCCGTATTACAATAGGAGATCTAAACAAATTCCTAATTTACAGATACAACTGCCGTTACAGGACTCTATCCATAGATGGCAATATCTTTTAACGCGCAATTTGGGAACCGAATCCAACTCCTTATCTCTACGTTTTCCATCGGGATTGGTCCCACTTCACCCTGGCTCAGAATCGGCTATCGGCTCCTAGTCCGATTCGCTCTCAACCGACTGGCTCCGTAGCCGATTCGGACTTAGCCGATTCTGCTTCCGTCTCTTCTCAGATCACGCATCTTCTCTAATTCCGCTTCAATCTCTGCTTCAAACCTAGGAGTTAGGTTACCAAATTTGGTCGTTAACACATGCCCCCCAAGTCCGCAATATGCAATGTTGCGGATTTTAGGCGATTCAAATCCAAGGCGCAATCCTAGCACGACTTTGTTTCGGCCGTTTGCAAAACTCTTTAAATACCGCCCCCACGGCCGCCACACGTGTCACGCCGTCACAAACAGCCAGCCACCTCAGCAACCTTCGAGCTCTCCGGTGACCCGTACAGCTCTTAAGACCCGCACCGGCGGTTCCTTCCCCTGGCGATCTCCGCTCACGCAATGGCTTCTTCCGCCGTCGCCGCTGCCGCATCGGTCGTCGCACCTGTTGAGTTCCCTGTGGTACGCCCTAATCGGCCCAAAACCCTTTGTTTTTCGTCTAAACTTATAGATCTGCATTCTAGGGTTTTTGATTTATGATTCTGTTCTTCTTTCCGATTGTAGCACTTGTCCCATCAAATAGCTATCCCAAGTCTTATCCAGAGCAATAGATACTTTTTAGGGCCTATCGGCAACAAGGACCCCATCGAGATAATAATAGCCGAAACCGATAGGATGCCCTACAACATAAAGAAATCTTCTCTGAGCCACTGGTATGGAACTTTTAAGTCTTGGCCAACCATGGACAAATCCTGGCCTGAATGGTATAAGAGGATGCAATCGACCAAGCAAACCCACTGGGAAGCGGTAGGAATAGCTCAGTGTCTATCTCTGTCGATAGCCGATATGCAAAAAGATGAACCACTGATGTCGGCTGCAACCTACTTCTGGAATGATACCTTGAACGCCTTCATGTTCCAACAGAGCCCAATGACAGTCACCCTTGCCGACGTAGTCATGACCACTGGGCTAGATATCCTGTCGTCAGCTAACCCTGAAGGACTGTCTAGGAAAGGCCAACTCCAATTCAAAACAAAGGTCATAGGAGGGTGGAGCAGCTATGTGGCCATGAACATGAAGGAAGGACCAGTCGGCCCTAGGGAACATGCCTCATTTCTCATGATGTGGTTAGAGAAATTCTTGTTCTGCGGTTCGAGCTGTGGGCCGACTGCCAACTGGCAGATCGTAGCCGAGGCCTTGGTGGAGAAAAGAAAAATCCCTTTGGGCAAGTACCTCCTCAGCTACCTATACCAAACCCTCCATCAAGCAGTTGCTAAGATAGCCGCCAATGCTTCTGTCAATACCGGGGGTCCCTGGTGGTTCCTTCAGATCTGACTGGTCTTGATGACCCAAAAAATAGATGGTCGGCCACCTTTGACTGAAGCACGCTTCTCGCATTTAGAGCCGATCGAAGACGATGAGGGAAATGAGATAACCACCACCAGGTGTCTGAGTTATGGAGAAGCCGCAGCCATGCACACCGGGTCAAAGCAATCGACCGAACTGCTAGCCGAGTGGTTCATATCCCTCTATGACGGATTTGCAAAGAATAACCACATCCGGTATTTCTATATGGATCGGCCACTCTTCGAGCTCCCTATCGAATTTAACCTGGAAGAGATCAATTCGGACGACTACCCCAAGTGCAGAGATTTGTTCACAACTGCCATCAGTCCTTGCATCTGCTGACTGGAATCCACCAGGGCCGATCAGTGACCCAGAGTTATGAATTTTATTACCCTATGTCGGCTGCCAGGCAACTCGGACTTGGGCAACTGCCCATCGGCTGTTACTATGCCGATAAGATTGAGACAATGGGAATAGTGGACCAGGCCCCAATCATGAGCAAATTGATGAACTTAGCCGGTCCTCCCCTTGGCAGTATCGGCGATATGGTATTAGCCTACAAGAAAAGCGCAACTTATGACTGTTGGTGGGTCGAGATCAAACATCATATCTTTCACGGCGGTCTTCACATTACATCACTTTGTTGTTGCCGTTGAAATCTCCTCGGTAAGTCTCGTACTTCAAATTACTCTTCCTTTTAGATCATCGGCGATTTAATCTGCTAACACCTAAAAAAATTTCTTTTATTTTCTTGCAGGTGACTGAAACTGAACGGCCGACAGTGAGCAACTCAGGCATCCCCATCGAATACCGCCCAGGCGCTCTGCCAAACGGATGCGGGTTAGCTCCATCAGCCATCGGCTGGGACGCACCAAAACTGAAGACTTTGCTGCATGGACAGACGCGCCAGCCACTAGCTCGGCAAAAAAGAGCTGCTCCAAGCACGAAACCATCGGCTGCACCTGCGAAGAAACCAAAGAAGAAGCAGCCGATCGCGCCAGCCGACAGCCTCCCGTTAGTGGATCCCAGCGTCGACCAAGTCCTGAACGAGGAGGTCGTAGACGAAGAGATGTCAGCGGCTATCGGAGCAGCGGCCGAATCAAGCAATTCGAGCCACAACTTGCTCAATCCTCCAGCAGACAGCCCGCTAGCTCCAAGCCCTCCTACGAAGAAACAACCGGTAATTCTTTGTCTTGTTGTATCCGGTTCTTAACATAACACCATCTTGTACTCAACCGAATGTATCTTGCATAGGTCAAAAAGCTGGCTCGCCGTCCTCCGCGCCGCGGCTCAACAGTAACCACCTCCCTCAGCTTACATTTTAACTTACTGACCCCAACCGACTTGACACCTAACACTTGTCTTTTCTTGCAGCCTTCTCCATCTCCATCGGCTGCCCCCAGTCGGCTGCCCCCCAGGTGTCGAGCGAACACACGGCGTCGGCCATAGGTGGCCAAGAGGCTGGGGATGTCACAGAGCCGGCCGACGAATAAGCTGGTGCAGCAACTCCAATCGGCGGCCCTACTGAAGAAGAGACATCTCCCGTCAACCCGACCGAAGCTGAAAAAGAAGCTGACCCAATGCCTGCAGTAAGAGTAAGTTGACCCCTATCTTTCTTCTCATAATACCTCGAACAATCGGCCATTTTAATCACAGCTTAACCCCATCATTCCCTCTGTGCAGCCTTTGGCTGACCTTCTCTCCTTTGACATCAATGAATTTCTTGGTGATGAAGAGGGGGAAGCCGCCAGTCCAGACAAAGCCCCAGCCGACGAACTCAAAGAGAGACTTCAAGACATACGCCGTCGACTGGATATCGACACAGACAGACTGATGGAAGAATGTGGGTCGGCCAAGTCTTGATTCTTTCAGATTGAGGGCCAACTCCCTGAAGATCTAGCCACCAAGGTCTCTGCTGCTGTCTGCATCGATCTTCATCGGCCAAGGCTTGGGCGTGCAATGCAACGCATGATCGAAAGGCTTGCCCAAGCCGACATAACCGCGGAGATCCAGGACACTGTCAAGAACGTGGAGGCTGAAAAAGCAAAGTTGAATGAACTGAAGGCCGGCCCAACCACTTCTCAGGTCCGGATTGCTAGCTTGAAGGCCGAAGAAGCTGATTTGATGCGACGGCTGGAACAATGCCGAGCCAACATTGTAGCCGAGGAACAGGTGCTGGCCGATTTGCCGAAAGCTACTGAAGACCAAACAAGCAAACTGACGGCCATTATCAAGCATATGAAAGAACTACATAGATCGGCTAAAGTAATCCCCGGCTCCAATACCGAAGATCAAGCGGTAGTCGACGAAATAAAGGCAATCCAAACTACTGCCATTTCAGCCATAGATGCATTCTTGGCCTTGTAATAGACTTGCTCAGAACTGGAGAGATTTTGTATAATCGGCTTAAGCTGCCGATCCGATATAATAGACTTAGGTTCAGAACTGAAGAAATTTTGTGTAATCGGTGTAGGTCACCACCTTTCCGTAATCGGCTTAGGCCTTGTGTATGTATAACATCCCGATTGCCGATTTTGAAAGCTTCAAAATGCGTTGAAAACTTGAAAATTTTGCTGATGTCTGATGTCTGCCTTCTTGATCGCGATTGTTGTATATGTATGCCCCCCTAGTTTTGTTGATGTCTTCGATGTTGGCAAAATTATGAACTTAACACAATTGCGCTTCGTTATCGTTGCTGTTGGCCAACACCAGCCGATTATAGGGAACTAGGGAAAAGCTTGGCTTGAAAATGACCTAAGGCGATGCTTGCTCAAAACAAGACATCGGATAGCATGAATCGGCTGAAACAAACAGAGTCGAATCATGAGTTGATCCAAACGCTTGGGTAGTATTTTTTCAAGTATTTGCCATTTAGAGCCCTTCCAAATACTTCTCCATCCAAACCTTCTAACATGTAAGCTCCTTTAGAGACGCATTTGTGGATCTTGAAAGGCCCTTCCCAATTTGGTGACCACTTGCCGAATTTATTTTCTCTCGATCCAATCAGCAATATTAATTTTCAAACGAGCTCGCCCTCCTCAAAAGACTTAGGCACAACTTTCTTGTTATAATGGCGGGCTACTCGTTCCTTATCCCTTGTTACTTTTTCCAAGGCCCTCATCCGTGATAAAACGAGGTCTTCTGATTCATCCATCAAGTGATAGTAATCATCGGCTGTGAGTTGATCTTGTAGTTGAATCCGTCTTGAGCCGATCACATTTTCTCACGGCAGTACTGCTTCGTGCCCATAGACAAACTTGTATGGAGGGACTTGGATATATCCGTGGCATGCCATCCGATACGCCCAAAGTGATTCGGCTAATCGGCTGTGCTATTGCTTTGGGTACTCAGAAATCTTTCTCTTAGTCAGCTTGATCATACTTTTGTTTGAAGCCTCCGCTTGGCCGTTGGCCTGTGCGTAGTATGGCGAATAATTAAGTAATTTAATCCCCATGCCGTCGGCAAACTGAACAAACTCATCTGATATGAAGATAGATCCCTGGTATGTTGTAATTGTTTGTGGGACGCCAAATCGGTAGATGATATGCTCTTTTACAAACTCGATTGTGTCCTGGGAGTCGACTTTCTTCAAAGAAATTGCCTCCACCCACTTTGTAAAATAGTCCGTTGCTACCAGAATGAATTTATGCCCTTTGCTTGAGGGTGGATTGATCAAGCCGATCATGTCGATGCCCCATCCTCTGAACGGCCAAGGCTTTATGATCGGGTTCATAGCCGATGCTGGTGCTCTTTGTATGGTGCCGAATTTCTGACAATCCTGGCAACCTTTATAATATATGAAACAATCCTCCAGCATTGTCGGCCAGAAATACCCTGCTTTCCGAAGTAGCCACTTCATCTTGTGAGCCAATTGATGCGAGCCGCAAATCCCTTCATGAACTTCTCCGATAGCCACTTTGGTTTGATCGGCTCCAAGGCATTTTAGCAGCACTCCATCGATCGTCCGATAGTAAAGATCTTCGTCAAGCAAGACATATCTTAAAGCCTTGTATCGCAATTTCCTTGAGGCCAATTGAGAAGGATTCCATAGATAACTGTAGACTTCAAACCTCCAATCATCGGCTGTGATGGCAGCAACTTCCACTTCAATGTTTCTTGTCATCGGCCTGTAGCCCGATGCCCCTTGAGCTAAATCATTGGCTTTGATATTCTGTTCTCTGGGGATATGTTTTAGAGTAACTAGCCGAAAACCATCCATCAATTCTCAGCATTGTTGATAGTAGACCATCAGCGCATCGTTTTTGCATTCGTATTCTCCTGACAACTGGCTGATGACCAACAATGAATCTCCCATTATTTTGATGGCATCGGCTTCAACTTCTTTGAGCAGATGTAACCCTTTGAGCACGGCCTCGTACTCGGCTTGGTTGTTTGTAGCATGGGGGTTGATAGAAAAAGCAAATTCAAAGCTTGCCCCCTCGGGGAAATAATGACCAATCCGATACCGCAGCCGTTGGTGCACACCGAGCCATCAAATGTCAATGTCCAAGGCATAATTTTGACTGAGCCGATTGAATCATCTCTGTGTTCCACGATAAAATCGGCTATAGCTTGTCCTTTAACCGCCATGGGTGCCTGATACCTCAGATCAAACTCTGTCAAGGCAAAGATCCATTTTCCAATTCACCCTTTTAACACTGGAGCCGATAGCATGTATTTGACTACATCGGCTTTACATATTATTGTGCACTCATTGGATAGCAGATAATGCCTTAACTTCATACATGAAAAATATAGGCACAGACATAGCTTCTCCACTGGTAAATATCTTATTTTTGCGTCCAACAACCGTCGGCTGAGATAGAAGATAGCTTTTTCCTTGCCCTCAATCTCTTGGATTAGGACTGAGCCGATTGACCTGTCGTCGGCTGATAGGTACAGCTTAAACAGTATCCCTTTTTGTGGAGACATTAATACTGGAGGCGAGCTTAAGTAATTCTTGATGTTGTCCAAGGCCTTCTGCTGCTATGCCCCCCATGTGAATGCTTGATCGGCTTTCAGCCGAAGCAGTGGTGTGAACGGCTCCATCTTCTCTGAAAGATTGGCTATGAACTGCCTGATGAAGTTGACTTTGCCGATCAATGATTGAAGTTGCTTCTTGTCCTTCGGAGGCTGTATCGTCTTGATAGCGTTGATGCTCCTTGGTGTGACCTCAATTCCTCTTTCATGAACAAGAAACCCCGAAACTGCTCGGCCGACACGCCAAACGCGCACTTCAACGGATTCATTTTCGAGGCCATATTTTCTTGTCCGCTCCAAAACACCTTCGGATCGGCTATGTGGTTCTCTACCTCCTGGATTTGACAACAACGTCATCAATGTAGATCTCCACCAGGGAGCCGATCATGTCGTGGAAAATATAATTCAGGGCCCGTTGATATGTTGCCCCAGCATTTTTCAGCCCAAATGTCATAACAACCCATTCATATAAGCCGATTGCTCCCGGACATCAAAAAGCAGTTTTGTGAATGTCTTCCTCGGCCATAAAGATTTGATTGTAACCTGCATTGTCATCCATAAAACTAATGATGTTGTGGCCTGAAGCAGCATCTACGAGCAAATCTGCTATAGGTATCGGGTATTCATCTTTGGGGGTAGCCTTATTTAGATCTCTGAAATCGATGCACATCATAAGTTTATCATTCTTTTTCAATACTGGGACAATGTTTGAGACCCACTCGGCGTATCGACAAGGCCGAATGAATCCAGCATCGTACAGCCGAGTTATTTCGGCTTTGATCGCATCATACATATCGGCTTTGAACCTCCTGAGAGGCTGTTTGTAACGCCCTGAAAATCAGAGAATTTAAAAACCGGGAATTAAAAATCGAAACTTGCGAAAACCTTTTGATTGTTGCTTCTTGATCGAGTTTTTTCGCTTCTTATTTGCTAGCTTGGTTGCATAAATTTATATGTGAGCGATTCATCTCGGTGTTTGAGAAAAACCTAATGATTTGAATTTCCGTGGAGGAAAAGATCTCGAGTTAGAGTTGGGAATTTTAAAATAAAATATAAAAAGGGCTGTGGATTTATGAAAATATATATTTAGGAACAAACATTATTTTGATGATTGTGAAATATTAATTAGAAAATAAAATGGGCACTAAAATATTTTAAAGGATTTATATAAAGTCTAGGAATTATTTGGAATTTAAAATTTTGATTTATGGAATTTAAGAAAAAGATTAAATTAAATAAGGCGATATATATTTTTGAATAATAAAAGTGGGTGAAAAGTTTGGAAATATATTTTTAAACTAATGTTGGGAATATTAGATTTTTATTTTGAATTTTTAGAGTGAAAGAAAATAGAAATTGGAAATTAGAATTTAAAATCGAGAAAATGGAGAAAGTGCACTGTTCATGTGTCGCTAGGTGTTCGGCCGGTCCTCCACCCCGTGCATGCGCGCGACACGCGCCGCACGCGTGCGCCACGCCGTCACGACCCCCACCCGCGCGCGCCACGCGCCACGCCCGGCCCGGCCTCGCGCGCGCGCTCACGTCGCCGCGCCCGGACCTTGCCCGCGCTCGCCCGCCGTGCATCGCCCGCCGTACCAGACCCCGCCCTCGCCGTGCCGTCGTCATGCGCCGTACCGGCCCCGCACCCGCGCACGCTCCACGTGCCGACGCCACGCTGTTGACGAGAAAAATCAACACCCTGGCCTGGGAGATCTGCTTAGCTCCAGTGCAGGTCCTAGAATAGATGAAGCGCGGGCGTGCCAGTCAGTTTGATCCTGCCACTGACAAGTTATGCAAAACAGCAGAATATAAATCATATCGGCCGGTAGACCGATATCCAAAAACTAACTGATCGGCTGACAAGCCGATGGTGTAACTCCAGCCAATGCCGATGTCATTAAATCCAATCGGCTGGATCCAACTTGTATACAATCCTTGCAAGCCGATGCAATGTCCATGTAACTCATCGGCTGAAACCCCGATGAAACCCTTAGTGGCAACCAACAGGCAGGCTAGAGATTACGGTTCTAATCACGACTTAGTAGATCAAACTGATGCAGCACTAAGTATGAAAAGAAAAGCAATATCTAGACAATCAAGCCCTTGGCTGATTTTCAGGGTGGTTGATGAGGACATCAATACTACCGATACATCCATGCCTCCACACGTACAACTTCATGGCCCAATAACCCGCGCTCGTGCACGTCAACTCAACCATCAGGTGAGTTCATTCTTAAGTTTATGTTCCTCTTCTTTATACCCTGGAGGCGTGTGCACTTTTGTTTTACTCAGGAACGATGGAGAGGATCCAACGGGAAGAGGATTCGCACGGGGTGGATTCGGACTGCAGCACAGTGCCAAGTTCTAACGACCGCCACGACTTCATGCAAACTCCGATTTGGGCGTGCAAGTACCTGATGGAAAGGTTATCAAGTCTACTTTCAAATGGATCCAGCCCCATGTCAATATCTGTCCTGGAGCGGCCGCAATTGTTCTTTTTCTACCGAGTGTTTTCTGTCTTTGGTGCTGCGTCACCTCTTTTGGCCCAATGGGCCGTGTATCAAGTTGGGCCCATTAGGGGCGCGTCCTAGGGTTTAGCACGACTCCGGCACCCCTGTGGTCGTCTCTCCCCTCTACTTAATCCTTCAGCCGCCACCAAGAAGGGCGGGTTTTGTTGATTAGAGTTAGCCTTTTGCTACTTGCACACGCGCGCGTGTCGGCTAGACCGTCCGTCTGTTTGTCTTCGAACTCCACCATATCGTGTATTCAGATTGAATCTTTCATCTTAATATATAGCAATTTCAGTGCTTGTTTTACTTGTTCTTGCTTGTTCTTCGATTGCTTGCGGGACGAGTGCCCTAGTGGCCGGGTTGTCGCGCACCGCAAGATCGCGTCAACCATCGGAGACGGTGTATCGGTTCCTAAGGCGCATCGTCCTTGGACGGTTGTAGTCGGGCCGTGAACGTCGCCTCTATTCCCCAATCGAGTTATCCTCCATCTCTCATCGAAAGATCGGGACTAAACCCTAGCGGGATCGCATCAGTTGGTATCAGAGCGCGGTTGATCGGTGAGAGATTTTTTTTGCCCTTCGTTGTTTAATTTTGTTTCCTATAGTCCAGAAAAAAGCCAAAAAAAGTAGATTAGATCAATCCTAAAAAAACCCTTTGAGCCTTTTTTTACTAGGACTGCTTAGTTAGGGCTTGTTGAGTCTTCGATTGCATGGTTGTGTCAATGTGCTGGTCTTAGTGTTTAGGTGATTAGAGTTTCGAGTTCTTGCCACCACATACCGCCACCTTCACCATCGCCGCCATCACCTTTGTTTTAGCCGTCATCACCACCATCGCTGTCACCCACCAATTACTTTCCTTCCATAGTTTGATCTGTTTTCATCTATAATCTGTCTTGCCTTTGATCCAGCCATCGCAAGAAAGGAAATAGAACCCTGATTCGAGTTGCTGCCTTAAAACAGTGATATCTTTCTCATACGGGCTCGAAATTAGGCAAATAAGATATCTACGGACATCTACAGAAAAAGTTACATCCGTCTGTAGCCAAAGAACATGTGCAACATAACAAGAGAGAATCTAAATCTGACAATAAAAATGTGATTCAATTGAAAGGTTCTTGCATGCTTGTTGTTAAATCGATGTTGCCAATTTGGATACAACTGAAACTGTATGCTATACTTTTGTATGCAAGGATGTTTTGTTTTCCTTTGAGGATATACTGTTTCTTTTCCACTGCGGTCACTAATCTTTTGCGGGAGTATGAGGATGTTTTTCCCAGGATGTACCGCGGGCTGCCACCGGTGCGTGGAATTGAGCATCAAATCGATCGATTCCGGGGCTTCACTACCCAACCGCGCGCCATACAGAACCAACCCGACGAGACCAAGGAAATTCAGCGTCAAGTTCGGGAGTTGCTTGATAAAGGGTACGTACGAGAGTCTCTTAGTCCATGTGTTGTCTGGTGATTTTGGTGCCTAAGAAAGATGGATCTTGGCGTATGTGTGTTGATTGTAGAGCTATTAATAACATTACCATTAGATATCGTCATCCAATTCCTAGGTTAGACGATATGCTTGATGAATTGAGTGGGCTCTATTGTCTTCTCTAAAGTTGATTTGCGTAGTGGATACCACCGATTCGTATGAAGTTGGGAGATGAGTGGAAAACAGCTTTCAAAACTAAGTTTGGATTATATGAGTGGTTAGTGATGCCTTTTGGTTTAACTAATGCACCTAGCACTTTCATGAGGTTGATGAATGAGGTTTTGCGTGCTTTCATTGGCAAATTTGTGGTGGTATACTTTGATGATATTCGATTTATAGCAAATCTTTAGAGGAACACCTTGATCATTTACGTGCTGTTTTTAATGCCTTGCGCGATGCACGTTTGTTTGGTAACCTTGCGAAGTGCAGTTTTTGCACCGATCGTGTATCGTTTCTTGGCTATGTTGTTACTCCGCAGGAATTGAGGTTGATCAAGCCAAGGTCGAGGCAATTCGAGTTGGCCGCCTCCTAAAACGGTCACACAGGTTCGAAGCTTTTTAGGACTTGCAGGATTCTATCGGCGCTTCGTGCGGGATTTCAGCACCATTGCCGCACCGCTGAATGAGCTTACAAAGAAGGGAGCGCCTTTCACGTGGGGCACCGCAAAAGTGAACGCCTTCAACATGTTAAAAGATAAGTTGACACATGCACCTCTCCTCCAACTTCCAAATTTTAATAAGACTTTTGAACTCGAATGTGATGCTAGTGGGATTGGATTGGGTGGTGTTTTGCTACAAGAGGGAAAACCCGTTGCATATTTCAGTGAAAAATTGAGTGGGCCTGTTCTGAATTATTCTACTTATGATAAAGAATTGTATGCTCTTGTGAGAACTCTGGAAACATGGCAACATTATTTATGGCCCAAGGAATTTGTCATACATTCGATCATGAATCGTAAAACATATTCGTAGTCAAGGCAAACTGAATCGTAGGCATGCTAAATGGGTTGAATTTATTGAATCTTTTCCTTATGTCATTAAACACAAGAAGGGAAAGGAGAATATCATTGCTGATGCTTTGTCTAGGAGATATACTTTGTTGACACAACTTGACTACAAAATCTTTGGCCTCGAAACAATCAAAGCCCAATATGTGAATGATGATGATTTTAAAGACGTGTTGTTGCACTGTAAGGATGGAAGGACATGGAACATATTTGTCTTCAATGATGGGTTTATTTTTAGATCTAACAAGCTATGCATTCCAGCTAGCTCTGTTCGTTTGTTGTTGCTGCAGGAAGCGCATGGCGGTGGGTTGATGGGGCATTTTGGTGCCAAGAAGACGGAGGACATCCTTGCTAGCCATTTCTTTTGGCCGAGGATGAGAAGAGACGTGGAGCGATTTGTGGCTCGCCGCACGACATGTCAAAAGGCTAAGTCACACTTAAACCCCCATGGTTTATATATGCCTCTACCTGTTCCTAGTGTTCCTTGGGAAGATATTTCAATGGATTTTGTGTTGGGCTTACCTAGGACCAAGAGGGGGCAAGATAGCATTTTTGTGGTTGTGGATAGGTTTTCTAAAATGGCACATTTCATACCATGTCATAAAACTGATGATGCTACTCATATTGCTGACTTGTTCTTTTGGGAGGTTGTTCACTTGCATGGTGTGCCAAACACCATTGTTTCAGACCGTGACACTAAATTTCTCAGCCATTTTTGGAGAACTTTGTGGGCTAAATTGGGGACTAAGCTTTTGTTTTCTACTACTTGTCATCCCCAAACTGATGGGCAAACTGAAGTTGTGAATAGGACTTTGTCTACTATGTTAAGGGTTGTTTTAAAGACAAATATTAAGATGTGGGAAGAATGTTTGCCTCATATTGAATTTGCATACAATCGTTCGTTGCATTCCACTACAAAGATGTGCCCTTTCGAGATTGTTTATGGATTTTTACCTCGTGCTCCTATTGATTTAATGCCTTTGCCATCTTCTGAAAAACTGAATTTTGATGCTAAACAACGTGCTGAGTTGACGTTAAAACTCCATGAAACAACTAAAGAAAACATAGAGCGCATGAATGCTAACTATAAGCTTGCTTGGTGACAAAGGTAGACGTCAATTGAATTTTGAACCTGGTGATTTGGTTTGGTTACATTTGCGAAAGGAACGGTTTCTGATTTGCGAAAGTCTAAGTTGATGCCTAGAGCTGATAGACCTTTTAAAGTGCTTGAAAAAATTAATGAAAATGCATACAAGCTTGATCTCCTGCAGATTTTGGGGTTAGTCCCACTTTTAACGTTGCAGATTTAAAGCCATATTTGGGAGACGAAGATGAGCTTGAGTCGAGGACGACTCCAATGCAAGAAGGGGAGGATGATGAGGACATCAATACTACCGATACATCCACGCCTCCACACGTACAACTTCATGGCCCAATAACCCGCGCTCGTGCACGTCAACTCAACCATCGGGTGAGTTCATTCTTAAGTTTATGTTCCTCTTCTTTATACCCGGAGGCGTGTGCACTTTTGTTTTACTCAGAACGATGAAGAGGATCCAACGGGAAGAGGATTCGCACGGGGTGGATTCGGACTGCAGCACGGTGCCAAGTTTTAACGGCCGCCACGACTTCATGCAAACTCCGATTTGGGCGTGCAAGTACTTGATGGAAAGGTTATCAAGTCTACTTTCAAATGGATCCAGCCCCATATCAATATCTGTCCTGGAGCGGCCGCAATTGTTCTTTTTCTACCGAGTGTTTTTTGTCTTTGGTGTTGCGTCACCTCTTTTGGCCCAATGGGCCGTGTATCAAGTTGGGCCCATTAGGGGCGCGTCCTAGGGTTTAGCACGACTCCGGCACCCCTGTGGTCGTCTCTCCCTCTACTTAATCCTTCAGCCGCCACCAAGAAGGGCGGGTTTTGTTGATTAGAGTTAGCCTTTTGCTACTTGCACACAACGCGCGTGTCGGCTAGACCGTCCGTCTGTTTGTCTTCGGAACTCCACCATATCGTGTATTCAGATTGAATCTTTCATCTTAATATATAGCAATTTCAGTGCTTGTTTTACTTGTTCTTGCTTGTTCTTCGATTGCTTGCAGGACGAGTGCCCTAGTGGCCGGGTTGTCGCGCACCGCAAGATCGCGTCAACCATCGGAGACGGTGTATCGGTTGCTAAGGCGCATCGTCCTTGGACGGTTGTAGTCGGGCCGTGAACGTCGCCTCTATTCCCCAATCGAGTTATCCTCCATCTCTCATCGAAAGATCGGGACTAAACCCTAGCAGGATTGCATCAGTGGTAGATGCCTAAACCAATCTAATCTAGTATAACGACTTAACCGGTATCGGCAGAAACCCTAAAACGAGAAACAACCGATAGGGCTAAATTGAAATACTAAGATTAGATTAATAGAGACATATGATAAATAGTCAGGCAAGCATGCTAACTAAACCGGAGCAATCCAAGAGATCGAACGTACTGATGCAGCCTTGGAGAACGTCGACGTAGTCAATATGATCGCCTGATCTGACGAAACGTTGGACTTATTCCTTTGCTGGAGGTCGAACCTAACCGATGCATCCCAGCACCGGATGCCAAGTTCCGTCGGATGTCGAACAAAGATGAAGAATAAAAGAGTGGCGATGCGCCGAATTGTATTGATCGAGAGATGATTTGATACAATAGCCAGGGCTTATATTTATACCCTGGGCTGACCCACAATCCTAACAAACTTGCCTAAACAAAACTTGTATAAAAAGAAATATCTAAACAGACCTGCCTAATTACAAAGATACACGGACTCTAATTTCCCTTGTATAGAATCCTTGCTAATAAAGTTTCCTTCTCTGACTTGTCCATGCAAATATAACCCACACATGCGTGATTAACATGTACTCTTTTGGTTACTTGCCATCCGTGACATGTAGCTGCACGTGAAGCCGATCACCTTCCTTGCATGTGGATTTATCTCTAAGTACAAAACATTAACATGTCCTTCCAAAGTTAGATTATTTTAATCCCCAATAAACTAATTATGCACACACATGCATATTCATCGCAAGTGAGCCCTGCTAATGCTGCCAATAGCCGATGCTCCGAATTATCTGGATTTGCTAAAATCTGTTGTCAACACACGCCCGGCCGCGCGCCCGCACGCGCCACACGCCAACGCCCCGCCCGGTCCCCGCCAACCCGTGCGCCGCATGCCCTCCGCCGTACCGCCGCGCCCAGTCCCCCTCTCCCCCGTTTTCTCCCTCTCGGCCGCGCCTATATGTAGGGCCAAAGCCCCATCTCTTTTTTCCCACCTCGCCGCCTCAAATCCCCCCTCTCCCTCACCGTTTTCCCTCGCTGTAACCCTAGCCGCCGTGTGCCACCATCGCCGCAAGCCACTGCAATCGCCGAGCGCTGTCGCCGCCGTGTGCCGGTGCTCCGCCGCTTCCCCTTGCCATCACCGTCGCCGGTAAACCCCGAGCCATCGCCCCTCGTGCTAGCGCCACCACCGGCCGAAACAGAGAAGGAAAGGGCACCGGTCGAACAGGTAGAGGAGGAGGAATTGGAAAAAGAGAAAAAAGAAAGAAAAAAGAGAAAAAAAAGAAAAGAAAAAGGGAAAAAAAGGAAAAATAGGAAAAATTATGGAAAATTAGGAAAAGTATTTAGAAAATATTTGGGAAAATATTTGGGCAAAAATATAGTTTTCTCGTGTATTTTCTTGGTACAAATTCGAAATCGAGTCAGATTTTTCGGAGATTTCATTTCGCGTCGTTTTAATCCGGAATCTGGCTATTTCTTTTCCACCATTAAAAATATGTTCCTTTTGGTGCTCGGACCTCAAAAACCTCGAGCACAAATTCCTTCGATTAGCGCTTTTTAAATTTATTTCCTTAAATTAAATGCGATCGACATTTTGCGAAAAAACCCTAAAACCTCAAACTCGTTTTAAAATCGGATTTTATCCCAAAAACTCTCGTCCGAACTCGAGTAGAATTTTAGGCTAAACAATTGGAGTCATTTTTATGGTTCTTTTCGATCTCTCGGCATTTTATTGAATTCTGATCAAATTCAATTGATTTTTCACACGTACGGATAGTAATCGAGGGAGCAAGCACTGACTACGTTGAAGACCCCGGCCAACAAGTGTGCGAGCAAGGCAAGTCAATAATTCCCTTGAACATATTGATCCTACTTTACGAAATGATGTTGATTTCAATTACAAATTGCATGCTATACACAAATGAGTTCCTATGCTTGATATACCCTGCCTTGATGTTGATTACCATTATAAATATTCCTTGTAACCTTCAATGTGATATGACCGAAGGCTAACTTCGGTAAAATGCTTAGCCCTGCTTATACTAGATTCTTGCATACCCATGATTTTACAAAGAAGCTTCATGCTTGGGCAACTATATTTGGGGAGGTAGTTGGAATACGGCATGTGGAGACATGAGCGCCACATTGCCCTGAACATGATGAAATTAGTTTTGATGAAAAACAAAAAGTACAAAACCAATGTTTTGGACTGGGGGGGATGGATGGATTTGGGTGGATTCCGGGAAAGGCTAGTACCGCCCCTGGTCAATTAAGGACCGAGCCATGAGACTTATAACCTGGAACGAGCCAGTACAGCTGTACTTCTCGAATGGGTATAGACCTAGCGGAGTAGATAGCCGAGCGGAGGCAGTATCCCTGCATAGTGGTTCTTGAGTGAAGAGGTGGTTCTGGTTATTGAGAAAAGGCTGCGGCCTAAGTGTTGAGTAATGAATGAGAATGTTGTGAAAGTTTTCCCTTACCCCGGGAGCGCGAACTCCTCTCACCGCTAGGAAAGGATGGCTAGAGTGCAAGAGGATTTAAGTTCATGGAGCGGACTGCAAGCAAAGTTATCGAAAGGCTTTGCCGTGACCATTCCATATGAAGGGATGAAAGCTCATTCAATGAGTAGTCGCAGAGTACGGGTAAAGTGTACATCCACTGCAGTGTGAGTTAATCAATCTATTCGAATAGCCGTGCTCGCGGTTAATGAGCAACGTGACAAGTTTCTCCCGTGGCTAGACTCATAAATTTTAATATGATAGGATGGGAATTGCATAATGATTTTGTTTGCTGGTGGACTCAACTTCTCAAAATACGAGAAGGGGTGGACTCCCCAGAAAACCATGACGAACCGAAGGCAGGAAGCCATCTTTGGAAATCACGATGGATGGTAGACAGAACCGTCGCCGTTTTAATATACTCTAAAACTAAAACTTGACTTGGCTAGACAATAGGTTTGTAAAATGATTTGTAAAAATTGGCTTTGTGCAAATGAACCTTGGCCACCCTTTGAATGACCCTATCATGTGCATCATTCCGTGTCGGCTTGCTGAGTACGTTGGGTACTCACAGATGAAGGAAACGAAGAACTGGAGGACTCCTATGCTTACTGCCAGGTGGGCGATGGAGGAGAAAGCGTCTACTAGGTCTTAGTCCCCGGTCGTTGCCTGTGGAAATCGACATGCCGCTGCTTTCCGACTGCTAATCTCATCTAAACTCTGCTTTTGGTTGTATCCGGACCAGTAGGTCCTATATGTATTGGATATTGCCTTCGATCCTATTATTGTAATAATTCGATGTAAGACTATTCGTGCACTTTGCACCTGGTAATTCAAAACTGTATTCGTGAGTACCAAACTACTCGATCCAGGGATATGGTACTATGAACACGAATGATTCCCGTCCTCAAAAACGGGGGTCGACACTGTTTGAACGGCCGATAGCCTGCCTTGATTGGCAGTTGATGAACAATGATAGATTGGCTAAGACCAGACATCTGGAAGTACTCCCAAGAAAAACAATCTTTATATTCCTTTAACAAATTAATAAGTTGGGATCTACAATGAGAAGATAAATTTTTGCTAATATACGCCAGCCTAGGCCTGTCTCTAGAGCCTATGTCTATTTTCTCTAATTCGTCGGCCGATGTAAAACCTTGCCCGAGCTTGCCATCGTCTTCGTCCGTGGTGTCCATGCCGTAGATGCTTGACCCTCCACGACGTCTTGCTCAAAGCAGCAGCTACGGCTCGTCGTCTCCAATCGGTGTATGGCGAATCGGACACTTTTAGAAAATCGTCTTGCCAGATTTTCCCGGACAAACAATCAATGCCATCGATTTCCCACAGTGGCAAATCGGCGTTGGCGACGCTTACTGACCTGTCGGCTGGTACAATCTCTATCTTGTCGCCGTCCCATTCAAGCAGACACTGGTGCATGGTGGAAGGGACACAACAGTTGGCATGTATCCAGTCCCTCCCGAGCAGCAGGCTGTAAGACTCCTTCCCGTCGATGACAAAAAAGGGTGTGGGCACGGTCTTGTTGCCGACGTCAGCTCGACATTTAACATGCCCTTGGTCTCTGATGGGTTGCCACCGAAGTCCTTAAGTACCATGTTAGTCTTATCAGGTCTTCAGCTCCCTTACCCAATTTTCTGAATGTTGCATAAGGCATTAGGTTTACTGCAGCTCCCTCATCCACTAGCATCTTCAACATCGGCTTGCCGTTGACGAAGCCTGTTACGTACAGCGGCTTGAGATGCCGATTTTCGGTCCCCTCTGGATTGTCGAAAATTGCTTGATCCAGGGATAGTGCTAGTTTGGCCAAGGCGTCTTCGATGTTGTCTGCATCGGCCTCAGGGGCGCCGAATTTGGCTGGCAATATGAATACCATATTGACCGAAGAAGAAACTTTTCCTTTCCCTTTGGCTGCCCTCCTGGCTTGATCGGCTGAGCTCTCTCTGGCTTGTTAATCGTCGGCTGGCGTAGTTTTATTTTTGGGCCTCCATTACTTTTGGCTTTTGCCTAGCTGACGACGTTGTTCTTGGATCATCTGCCGCACTTCCTCTTCCCTTCCTTCACGCTTTAGCCTTTGAATTCTTCATTTCTGCTTTTTGGTGAAGAGGTCAGAGGGGCACCATTGGGGATTGGCCGATTCTTCATCATCGGCATCTTCTTCGTCGTAGTAGTCATTGTTCTTGTCCTCTTCGTCGAAGAAGTCTTGATGGATCGGCCCTAGCCGATCGTGGACGGACTGCCGACGCTGGTTGAGCTGTATGGCCCTCGAGACGAACTAAGTTGGGCTGGTGGTTGGCGGGCCCCTGTGTTCGTCCTTGCTATAATCGTTGCAGGCCGGACAATGGTCTAGCGTCGGCAACCTCATCCCAGTTTCCTAGCAGTGCCTAAAATATTCACAATGCCAATAAGGATCGGTGCCGCTGTGATCCCCGTCGTACTGGCGGCTTTGCGTCTCCGGCCCCTGCGACGAAATCCTTCAACCGAGCCTCTTCTTCCCGCCAAGATTGCTGTCGGAAGCGGCGTCGACTGTCTGTGTTGATCGGCTGTCGGTCAGCCGATCGGACAACGGGGCACACCATGTTGATTGGCACGGCTTGATCTCCAGTTGGCTTGCCCTCTGCCTTGACCCCTTTTAATGTCTCGGCTAAGCTGTACGTCATTCTATGCTGCCATCAGCTTGCCTGGGGCCGGCTTGAACCGTGTTGACCGGGAAGGGGTTGCCATCTACCTTCATCGGTCGACTGGAATCAGCAAACTTGAGCTTTCCGGCTTCTATTGCCAACTGGATCTGCTGCCTGAAGACTTTACAATCATTAGTGGCATGGAATGTAGAGTTGTGCCACTTACAGTACTTCTTCTTTTTCAACTCGTCGGCCGATGGGATCACATGGTTCTCGGGAAGCTGGATCTGCTTCTCCTTGAGTAATAAATCGAAGATCCTATCGGCCTTGGTGATGTCGAAATCGTATTTCTCCTCTTTAGCCGTCTTCAGCAGCCACTGACAGATGAAGGCCTTTTTATTCTTGGCCCATTCGGCTGCCGCGACCTCTGTGTCATCGTCGCTGGAATCGGAGGCTAATTCGACGATGACTTGAGTTACGTTCTTGACGGCCTTCCTGGTATCTTGAAACCTCTGCTCGTGGGCCGTCACCTTCTACGCAAGATGCACCAAGCTGTCAAAGTCTTGAGCGAAGAAGCGCTCACGGATCGGCACGATCAGGCCATGGAAGGCCAAATTGGCTAGCTGGATGTCCGACAGCACCAAGTTGTAGCATCGTTCCTCATCTCTCTAAAGCGTTGAATGTAGTCCCGAACCGATTCGTTGTGCTTCGCTCTTGTGGTGAGGTCCGACAACTTTATTTCATGGTTGCCGATGTAGAAGTAGCTGTGGAATTGCTTTTCGAGATCGGCCCAGCTCTGAATCGAGTTGTAGGACAATGAAGAGAACCAGGTGAATGCCGATCCCGAAAGAGACAAGGGGAACAATCGAACTCTCAAGGCATCTGTAGCCGATGCTTCGTTGCACTGTGCCAAAAATCGGCTAACATGCTCGTAGGTTGACACGTTGTCCTGCCCTGAGAATTTTGAAAAGACTGGGACTTTGTATCGGTTGGGCAGTGGAACCCGCTCGAAGTGCTCCGAATAGGGGTACCGATACATGTTTCCCAAGTATTTTGGCTTGAGGCCGAATTGATCGCACATGACGTCCGCAATCAAATCGGCCCATGTCCGGTTGTCCTGCTGTATTGGCTCATATTGATCATATGGTGCGGGTGCTTGCCGATACAGAGGTCGTGGTGTCTGGGGCCTGTAGTGCCGATCTTGGTGGCCTCCCTGGTACTGGCACTGGTGCAGATGGCCAGCGGGAGGTGGCCGATTCGCCGGCGGTGGTATCGGCAGATGCGGGAACAGCTGTCGGCCACTGGCATTGTACTGTCCTTCCAGGCCGATCTGAGCAACTGGCTCTAATTGCCGGTTGTTGTCGAACATGTTGGCGATCTGGTCCTGGGGGAGTGGTTTTTGTTGGTTCAGCATGGTGACCACCGGTCTCGAAGCCGATCCGGACGGAGTTGAGTGGTTGAGGACCCTCGGCGGACTGTTTGTCTTTGGTCGCGGATCGGCCAGGTCAGGTGGCCAATGTCCTGTAACCAGGAAACTGGCCGTCCGTGAAGTAAGTCAGCCCCCACTGTAGCTGGTCGGCTATCTTGGCATCGACCACAGTGGCAATCATATTGTTGAGGGTGTTGACAAGAATGCTACTCTGGTTGATCAGTGCATGGTGCACGGCTGAATCAATTCGGTCTTGCAAAGTATGCAAACCCGAATCAACTTGCTCCTGAGTCGGCTCCTCCGCCTTCTGTTTGTCCTTTGATCCGCTGGAGGAGGACGCCTTGAATTCGTCCATGCTGAATTTATACTTCTGGTGCATAGCCCCAGACCTCGTATGGGTGAACGACTGTAGGTAGTTGGCTTCGAGCTCTTCTACCATCCTTTTGTAGTCGGCTTGTTGTTCAGCCAACAATTGTTCCATCTTCACAGGCAGGATGTTTTCCTGAGAAACACTGGGGCTCTTGATGTCGACCATCTTGTCAGCTGCGTCGATGCGTCCTAGCTGAGTTGACAGAGATAGTCCCACTGGGCGTGCCAAGAAGCGTGTTTATGAGAATTTTGTCTCACGCGCTGGCCTGGGAGATCTGCTTAACTCCAGTGCAGGTCCTTCTCGGCTGTCTGTGAAATACAGGGCGTGCCAGTTGGTTTGATCTGTTAACCAACAAGAAAAACAAAGATGTATGCGTTAAAGGTTAAGTTAGATCTTGTTGGATCGGCTGAGGGAACCAATTAACATATATATGCTATCCCAAAGCATATTTATACTTAAGTGATTAAGATAGATCGGCTATACCGAGACAGTATTAACCACTTAATCTAAATATACAATAGGATAATAAATATATGCTTTAATAGCCTAGCCGATATCGTAGGACTAACTATGGATCGGCTAATACCCCAATTCATCTTATGAAAAGATATTGTTCTAAGCTAAATGCGCTAAACCTAGATCAATCAGCTGTCAGCTGTAGCTAACAGACTAATTCTGGTTTAGGGCATTTAACCAGAGCAAGATCTTAATATAAGAGGCGGCTTTAATAAATCTAATAGTAAACATACCAAAAGAATATTAAAACAGATAAGGCCGACTGAAACCCTGGCACTGTCTCTAAACATATACATCTAACCGAATAGATCATAAAAGTTCTAAGAACGACTTAATAGGTCGAATTGATGCAGCATTAAGTATAAAAAGAACAATCAGATCTATTATAGCTGATGTAAACCCCTCGAGACGGTGGATATCGTATAAAACCTAGGCCAACCCCTAGATCTAGCTCTATCAGCTGTTGGTTCTTGACAGAAACAGGCCGATGTCGAGATAGATCTAGACATTGTTCTAGATTATATACGATATATGATAACTAACGCAACATAAATCATTGAATCTAGAGTATCATAGCGATGGAAGCACGACGAGATACACTACTAATGACAAACATTTACCTTAATCGGGGATCGAAACGATGCAGCCCGAAGCCAGATCAAGTGTTCGTCTGAAGAAAATAGGAGGTGATGCGCCAAAAGTTGTATTGATTGTGTGTGTAATGTTTTGTACAGGGGTCTCGGGCCCTATTTATACCCAAGAATAAAACTACCCGTGTAAGACACGGTTTCTTTCTAATCTACTATACATGGTACGACAATATCTCGGGACATGGTCCCATGCCGCATTACAATAGGAGATCTAAACAAATTCCTAATTTACAGATACAATTGCCGTTACAGGACTCTATCCACATATGGCAATATCTTTTAATGCACAATTTGGGAACCGAATCCAACTCCTTATCTCTACATTTTCCATCGGGATTGGTCCCACTTCACCCTGGCTCAGAATCGGCTATCGGCTGTCCTAGTCCGATTCGCTCTCAGCCGACTGGCTCCGTTGCCGATTTGGACTTAGCCGATTCTGTTTCCGTCTCTTCTCAGATCGCACAACTTCTCCAATTCTGCTTCAATCTCTGCTTCAAACCTGGGAGTTAGGTTACCAAATTTGGTCGTTAACACGTACTCAATGGCTCCCTTGGATTCTATACATACGTGCGAAAGATTCAATTGAATTCGATCAGAATTCAAATAAAAATCATCAAAACCAAATGAATCGCAAAAGCGGTCTCTAAGGCGAATCTATGGTCGTAAATGGATTTAAGTTCGAGTTTTGCAAGTCCGAGTGAAAATGAGCGAGTTGTATTAATTTGAACTTTTGGGTTTTCTTTGATTTAATTTATATGGGGTGGCCTTATCCCCATGTAATTTAAGTTTTAGAGGCATTGTAATTTGATGATTGAAAAGGTTAATTTGGTTAGAGGTTACCTAGAGCGTCTACGTTGACTTTTTGGGTTGGATCAAATTTTTTTTGTGGGCTTGGTGTTGTGGACTATCGATAAATGGGTTGGGAAGGATTTATGGAGCAAAATTAAATATAAAACATATATGTATATCTAGATATATAGGGAAGGGTTGATTAGGAATTATAAAGATAGTTTATAATTCTTTGGAAATGTTCCTATTTGTACATATAAAATTAGGTGAATAAATGAGCTTCTCAAAAGATAATAATTTGGGTCTTGAATAGGTTAAAAAGTTAAAATGTAAAACTCATAATTATTTGCAAAAGAAAGTTTAAAAGTGAATAAATAATAATCCCTTTTAAAAGATGCAAAATCTTTGTAAATAAAGTTTAGGGAGTTAAAAAGAATTTTAATATTTTTCTAGGATTTTTACTAGGCTTATTATAGTTCTTAAACCCTTAGAAAAATTAAAATAAAAATTTTCAAAAATTTTGCCTAAGCCGGCATAGAACTCACGACCTCTTCTCTCTCGGCTCAACTCTCTCTCCACTGGGCTAGCGAGCCTTTCTCTCCCTTTCTCTCTTTTCTTTCTTTTTCTTCCTTCTTTCCTCTCCTTCTTCTTCCCCGGCGAGGCCGACGGTGGGGCATGGCCAAACGACGACGAGGGTGACCGGAGCTCGGCATCTAGCTAGTCCTACACCATCTACGTGACGTGGTAAACCCGTTTCAAGGCATGGCCGGGCCGGGGAGGCGACGGAGTGGTCCGGCGACGGCGGCCTAGCCGCGGCGGTGTGGTGCACGGCGACGGCGTGCTCCGGCGGAGTTTCGTCTGGGCCAAGGGGTCCTATAGCATCTACGGGACACGGGGAAGCTGGCTATGGGTTTTTTTTTGCCGGAAAAGGACGGAGATGGCTTGGCAACGTGCGCACGGTGGCGGCCGAAACAGAGAGCTCGGCGGCGCTCGTCGCCGGTGATTTCCGACGGCTAACCGGCTCGGGAAACCTAGGGGAATGAAATCTAGAGCTCCATAGATTGATATCGTACCTATAATTGGAGACTACCCGAATTGGAGACGACGAATTTTGAGTTCTTGCCCCCGGCGGCCGATTTTAGGGTTCTTCGGTGTTTTGCGAAATTCACGAGATGTGGTGAATGGATTTTCGGGAAAATTGGGGGAAAGCTAGGTGAGACGATAAGGCACAAGTTTCATGTTGTGAGCCTCGGCCGAGGTGCGCTATTTATAGTGGTCCGCACGAGCTCACGCTCCGCGGCCATGGCGGGCGGCGCTAGGGGTGACGGCACGCGCGGGTAGGGCGTGGCCACAGTGCGGCGGGCGTGGCGCGGTACGGCGAGACCGGCGTCGAACACCTGGTGCCTAGTGAATAGTGTGCTTTCTCTTTTTCCTGATTTTTGTTTTCTTTTTTTATTTATTCCTTTTTCATTTCACCCATAATTTTAAAAATATAATTTGGCCCAATTATAAATTTAATTTAATTCTAAACTTTTAATCTTTTACCCAACTTTATATTATTATTTGTATATACATATTTATATATTTTCTTCCTTTATCTATAATTAAATACTTATTTTATATTTTCAAAAATAAAATTTTGATTTCAAAAGTATATTTTTGTCAACCTTATCTTCTCCAATTGTATATATATATTATATATATTATATAATTTTTATTTCTATTATTTAATTTTTGAGATTTCTTTTCTTTTTAGGGTTTCAAACCCTTTTTGACTTTTTCGTCTTTTATTAAATATTTCTTTATTTATAACACGCAAGAAACTTACAAATAAGAGCCAAATAGCATGACAAGATGCGACAATCCAAAAGTTTTTGTAAGTTCCAAATTTTAGATTTTGATTTTTAAATCTCGATTTTCGGGTGTTACAAATCTACCCCCTTAAAATTAATATCGTCCCGAGATTTGGGTTGGGTTGTGGTTGGAAGTCTGTTGGTTTATATATGATTGATCTATTTAGGACTTCATCCCAACGAACGATGGATAAGATACTTGTTTAGGATGAGGCGGAAATCTATCACGGAGTTCTTAAGGTGATCCTACTATATCTTTGTAATTCTTTGTTTTAGATAACTATATTATCCATTTTTTTAAACCTTTCTAGGTACTCTAGACTTAGGGCTTCTATTAATTGAATATCTTCGCAAGAATCTTTTGATGTGTGCCCTTGCTTCATTTCTAAAGGAAAGGGGAGAGGGAGGTGGCTTGTCTCTCACACTTGTCCCGGCTAGCAAATTGGAGAGTGAGTGAAGGCGAAGTAGCTCGAGTGAAGAAAGGATGGAGCGAGGATCACATGACGAAGGCGAAGTAGAGCGATTGGTTCCTGGCAGAGGAGGACTTCGTCGGCGGTTAGGGCTTGCAGTCACAGGGTCCCGGATGGGAGGAGATGTTCCCTCATCGACTCAGGCAATGGGTGGATTCATCGCCGGAGACGATGCTCGGAGGATAGTGGTGTCGAGGTTCTTCGATCGCGGAGGCTGCATTCTGGCGAAAGGGGCTGCTGCTTGGCGATGGGTGTGGGCAGAAGTACGGTATGTCGGAACGGCTATTAGTACTTTACTGGCTTGGGTGCTATACCCATTGGTTTTTGTTTGGAGGCTGTGGCGGGATGTGACAAAGGATGGTCACCAGGATTTCCTTTGTGAGGCGGTTTGTCTTCTCGTCATGTTGGCACCTATTGTCTTTCTCTCTCTTCTAGGAGTATAATAGAATAGGTAGTCAATGGATGGCCCCAGGAATTTGTCTCCTTATGGATCTGGCGGCCACTGCCTGAATCTCTCTTTTGCTTTTATATCAGGAGCACATTGGATTTTTGGTTTAAACTGGTGCTCGGGTGGTTTAGGTTGTGGTTGGGTTTTTGCTCGTCAGAAGTGTGGTTGGATGGCATTGATTGTTAGGATTGCGACTTGCATCCCAACTAGTATCCCTTGTAAAGCATAGGAAGCTAATTATGTTTTGAGGAAACTCAGATCTATCTACACCTTGTTCTGTTGAGAACAAGGCTTAATGTCTAATTGACTAACAGGTGGTGGCGGTGCCCGTCTAAAGAACGATCCTACAAACATACAAGATTTAGTATGTCTAATGTTAAGCTTTTCTTAATTTGTATAATAGACTTGCTATTTCAAAATTTTAGAGACCTTTGTTTCATAGATGGATAGTGATCTTATATTGTATGATTGTGATCTAGGGTCTTTGTGGTTGACGGGAGACCATCTGAAGAAGGTTTGGTTTTATCTAGCTACAACATGGTGCACAATTTAAGGATCCATGGTCATGTCACTCTACCCCCCTTTAATAAATTTTAAGCTTTGCTTTAGGCATTATCAGCAAATCCTTAGGAAATACGTCCGGGTAATCCTGAACTTACTGGCATACCGGTCATGGGTAGTAGGGTAAATATTCCCGCGGCTCGCTCACACAACATCAAGTTTCGGTCCATGGTTATGCTTGTCAGTGAAGTCCATGGGGTGGACAGGGTGACTTCTCCTTTGGCCAAGTCTATAACTCTCTTGTTCTTAGTCAACTAGTCCATTCCGAGAATGACATCGAGTGTTTGTGGCGGTAGTACCATGATGTTTGAAAGAAATCCTACATCTCTAATTCGAACGGGCACATTGATGTAGGTATGGGGTACGGATATATCCTCCCTGGGTGAATGTACTAACATGGGTCTCTTAGGTTCCACCTGTTGTAGGTTGTGTTGTTCGCTTATTTTGATGATATGGACGAATGGGATGCTCCGGAATCAAATAAGACTTTAATTTGGCAGAGTTGATAGAAAGCATACTCATTAGCATTCTCTGATCTTCCTGTGCCTCTTTGGCGTGCACATGATTCACTTGTCCATTGCGGAATCTGGTAGTAGATTCATTTGGTTGTGGCGTCTTGAACAAAACGCGTCCAGCAGCAGGGGTAGTAGTTTCACGTATAGCCGTTGCATTAGCACCGGTACGAAGAAGGGTGCTGCGTGGCTTGGGGCAGTGGTTGGCAAAGCGCCCAAACTCTCCACAATTGAACCAGTTCACATTCTTCATTCCAGAAGAGGCTAGCGTCGGTGTCGAGGTGCGGATTTGAGTCGTAGTCGACCTGTTGATATTGCTGGGTGTAGTAGGACGACTGGTCATTACGACGGTTGGCCTCCACCCAGATGGAGTGGCTTCCTTTGCTAGTTTGGGGAGGGGGCATTTGTAGGAATAGTGTCCTGGCTTACGACAGTTGAAACAAATCAGACCCGACTTGTCACGAGGTGCTCCCTTCTAGGTCTGTAACATGCCTTTGTTACCATTGGTGGTCTTTACTGGGGTTGGGGCTGGTTCGTGATCAGAAACATCTTCTCTGGGGGCGATACCATCCATGAGTTGACTGGCGGACTGTTGAGATATCCTCTGGTCTTCCGTTTTCTTGTCTAAGATTAACATCAGTCGACAGTCCTTCGGTACATGGTCTGTGCCTTCACACAAGAAACATGTGATGGCTCTCATGAGGCATTCTCTTGGGACATGTGTGTCCTCATCGCAGGGACAGATGTGGTCACACATGCTTGCAGTGTGTCCAACTTCTCCACAATGAGTACATGCTTTGAGTTCCATTTCTCCTCCACTAACATTTCCCAGGTTTGCTTCATCATCATTTCCAGAGGACATTTCTTCTAATGCGTCATCTTCTGGTTTAGGTGGACCATGAAGCTGGAGATGTCGAGTTAACTGTCATGCACCACGGAAGGTATTCTTCCTTAAGTGTCGAGGAATTTTCTCAGCATCTTCAGGGGTGAACACTGTGCCTGTGACGATCATCTTGCCAGTACAACTTATATTCCATTCTGGTGACTTTCTCTTCTTAGAGTTGGATGGTAGCGAACTAAAATCTTGGCTGATTATTCGACCAGTCTTTATCCTTTCCTACGCACTGCATCTCTACTTTAGTTGGGGTTCTGGTATACTTGTCCCCTGATCTGTTCCTTATGTTATGACCTTGCTCAACAAAACCATAGCAGGTGTCAAATGTTTCCCTCCAACCTAATGGCAGGGCTGGTGCTATCGTCTCCTGTGGACTTGGCAGCATACTTGCAGGAGTCATCAGGGCTTGCATCGGAACATACTGGCATTGCTCTGAGTACTGACCCTAAGCTTGCGTCGGTTGCTATTGGAAGTGTCGTTGCATCTGTTGCATCATCATGGCCAATAACTGCGTCTGATTAGCCACTACCTGGGCTAGGGTCGGGTTCGCAGGGAAAGGAGGTGGAGTGTTCACAGGGTTGTTCTGACTTAATCCGCGGGCCGCTGAGGTCTTGATTTACTGACATTGCCCTTGGTTTTACCCATCTGTTGCCGGAGAAGACAGGAGAGGGGAAAGAAGAGGTTAACTAAAGATGAGACCTTAATCTTCTTACTACTGATCTGATGTGAGTATACTTTTATTATTTCAGTTGATTAAACAAACAACCTAGTATGGTCACATCCCCATTATTAATGTAAACCATACACCTGCACACAGCAAACAACACACGGCCTAGGAACTATCGATGCTACTCCTCCGGGAGGAGATTTTGGGTTTTAGGTGAGCTCTGGGAAACTTCGCTTGATTCTCGGGAAGTGCTGACTCGGGGCTGCTTGGCTTCATCGCCTCGCTTGAAGCTTGGACTTGACTTGGCTTCCAGATGGTGCTCCATGCTTAGCAACTAGAGAAGTGGAGGGGACAGGAGAGAAATTTGACAAATCATTTTGCAATGACTTCAGAGTCGGGGGAAGGTGAGAGCAAAACAAATTTTATAAAGAGATAAGGGGATACGATTATAAGGGTAAACACATTTTATTTTGTAGACATAGTTTGTACTTAACATAATCCTAAGTAGGGATATTTCCCTTTAGCCAGCTATAAAGGGGGTGGGGCGCCATTGGTCTTATCCTGCAGTCGCACTACTCTGATACCAGCTCTGTCGACCCCCGTTTTTGGAACGGGAATCATTCGTATTTATAGTACCATTTTTCTGGATTGAGTAGTTTGGTACCCACGAATACATTGCTGAATCATTTGGTGCACGATACATTCATCGACACACACAAAATATTACAATATTGGGCCCGAAGGCAATGTCTAGAACATAGGACCAAAACGGTCCGGAATACAATCAAAACAGAGTTTAGATAATGCAGCGGAAAGAAGGCAGCGGCACGCCATTGCCACAGGCAACGACCAGAGTCTAAGACCTATTAGGCACCTTTGTCTTCCTCACCCTCCTGGTAGTAGGCATACAAGTCTTCAGGGTCTTCATTATCCACATCTGAATGTTTGTGCATATAGCAAGGGTGAGTACCAACCGTACTCAGCAAGCCAACACAACAAAGATGCATATGATAGGGGATTCTCAAAGGATGGCTGTGGTTCATTTGCACAAAGCCAGTTTTGTCATTCTTTTCACAAAACCCTATATCTAGCCAGATCAAGTTTTATTTCCATAGTTCATTAAGTCGACGACGGTTCTGTCTACCATCCATTGTGATACCAAGGATAGCTTCCCGCCACCGCTTCGTCATGGTTTTCTAGGGAGTCTACCCGCTTTTCGCAGTTTGAGCAGAGGATCCCCATCACATAAAATCATCATGCATGCCCATCCCATCATTTTAAGTTTTTATGAGTCTAGCCAAGAGAGAAACTTGTCACGCCACTCTATATCCGTGAGCATGGCTATTCGAATAGATTGATTTACTCACACTACAGTGGATGTACACTTCACCCGTACTCCGTGACTACCCAACAAATGAGCCTACGTCCCAACACATGAGACGGTCATGGCAAAGCTTTTCAATAACCTCACTTTGGCAGTACCCGCTCCATGAACTTAAATCCTCTTGCACTCTAGCCGTCATTTCCTAGCAGTGTGAGGAGTTCTGGCACTCCCGAGTAAGGAAAAAAACTCACTCAATCCTCGTTCATCACTCAATACGTAGGCCGTAGCCCCATCTCAACAACACTAACCACAACTCAACATCCGAACCACTATGTAGGGATACTGCCTCCGCTCGGCTATCTAATCCGTTAGGTCTATACCCATTCAAGAAGTACGGTTGTACTGGCTCGTTCCATGTTATAAGTCTCATGGCTCGGTCCTTAGCTGACCAGGGACGGTACTTGCCTTTGCCGGAATCCACCCAAATCATCCAGCCGCCCCAGTCTAAAACATTTGTTTTGTATTTTTAGTTTTCATCAAAACTCATTTTATCATTCTCATGGCAATGTTGCACTCATGTCTCCACATGCCGTATCTCAACTACCTTCCCTAAGGTAGTTGCCCAAACATATAGCTCGTTGTGAAAGCATGAGTATGCAAGAATCTAGTATAAGCATGGCTAAACATCTTACCGAAGATTTCCTTCGGACATGTCTTATCGAGGGTTACAAAGAATATATCTAAAGGTAAACAATATCAAGGCATGGCATATCAAGCATAGGTATTTTCTTGTGTAAGGCATGCATATTTGAATTTTAAATCAACATCATTTCGCAAATAGGTTCAACATGTTCAAAGGGAGTGAAGACTTGCCTTGCTCGCGACCTTCTTGACTTGTGTCTTCAGCGTACTCAATGGCTCCCTCGGATTCTATACATACGTGTGAAAGATTCAATTGAATTCAATCAGAATTCAAATAAAACCATCAAAACCAAATGAATAACAAAAGCGGTCTCTAAGGCGAATCTATGGTCGTAAATGGATTTAAGTTCGAGTTTTGCTAAAGTCCGAGTCGAAACGAGCGAGTTGTATTAATTTGAACTTTTGGGTTTTCTTTGATTTAATTTATATGGGGTGGCCTTATCCCCATTTAATTTAAGTTTTAGAGGCATTGTAATTTGATGATTGAAAAGGTTTATTTGGTTAGAGGTTACCTAGAGCGTCTACGTCGACCTTTTGGGTTGGATCAAATTTCTTTTGTAGGCTTGGTGTTGTGGTCTACCGATAAATGAGTTGGGAAGGATTTATGGAGCAAAATTAAATATAAAACATATATGTATATGTATATATATAGGGAAGGATTGATTAGGAATTATAAAAATAGTTTATAATTCTTTGGAAAATGTTTCTATTTGTAAATATAAAATTAGGTGAATAAATGAGCTTCTCAAAAGATAATAATTTGGGTCTTGAATAGGTTAAAAGTTTAAATATAAAACTCATAATTATTTTCAATAGAAATTTTAAAAGTGAATAAATAATAATCCCTTCTAAAAGATGTAAAATCTTTGTAAATAAAGTTTAGGGAGTTAAAAAGAATTTTAATATTTTTCTAGGATTTTTACTAGGCTTGTTATAGTTCTTAAACCCTTACAAAAATTAAAATAAAAATTTTCAAAAATTTTGCCTAAGCCGGCATAGAACCCGCAACCTCTTCTCTCTCGGCTCAACTCTCTCTCCACTGGGCTAGCAAGCCTTTCCCTCCCTCTCTCTCTCTTTTCTTTCTTTTTTTCTTCCTTCTTTCTTCTCCTTCTTCTTAATTGGCGAGGCCAACGGAGGAGCACGGCCGAACGGCGGTGAGGGTGATCGGAGCTCGGCATCTAGCTAGTCCTACACCATCTACGTGACGTGGGAAACCCGTTTCAAGGCACGGCCGGGCCGGGGAGGCGACGGAGCGGTCCGGCGACGGCGTGCTCCGGTGGAATTTCGACAGGGCCAAGGGGTCCCATAGCATCTACGGGACACGGGGAAACTGGCTATGGGGTTTGTTTGGCCGGAAAAGGGCGGAGATGGCCTGGCGACGTGCGCAAAGCGGCGACCGAAACAGAGAGCTCGGCGGCGCTCGTCGCCGGTGATTTTCGACGGCTAACCGGCTCGGGAAACCTAGGGGAATGAAAGCTAGAGCTCCATAGATTGATATCGTACCTATAGTTGAAGAGAAACCGAATTGGAGACGACGAATTTTGAGTTCTTGCCCCCAGCGGTCGATTTTAGGGTTCTTCGGTGTTTTGCAAAATTCGCGGAATGTGGTGAATGGATTTTGGGGAAAATTGGGGGAAAGCTAGGTGAGACGATAAGGCACAGGTTTCATGTTGTGAGCCTCGGCCATGGCGGGCGGCGCTAGGGGTGACGGCACGCGAAGGTAGGGGGAGGGGAGGCCGACGAATAGCGAGCATGGCTACAGCGTGGGCGGCATGAGCACGGTGGTATGGCGCGGCGTGGGCTGACGTCGGCTACAGGCGGCTGCGTTGACGCGGGCACGCGCGCAGTACGACGACGTGACGGTGGAGTACGGCATGGCATGGGCGCGACACTATGGCTGACGCGCACGGCGTGGGCGCGCCGTATGGCGTGGCGTGGGCGTGGTATGGCGGTGTGGGGTGCGGCGCTATGGGTGACGCGATGGCATGGGCACGCGTGGCGTGGCCACAGTGCGGCGGGCGTGGGCGCGGTACGGCTAGACCGGCATCGAACACCTGGCGCCCAGTGAACAGTGTGCTTTCTCTTTTTCCCGATTTTCTTTTTCTTTTTTTATTTATTCCTTTTTCATTTTACCCATAATTTTAAAAATATAATTTGGCCATATTATAAATTTAATTTAATTCTAAACTTTTAATCTTTTACCCAACTTTATTATTATTATTATTTGTGTATACATATTTATATATTTTCTTCCTTTATTTATAATTAAATACTTATTTTATATTTTTCAAAAATAAAATTTTGATTTCAAAAGTAAATTTTTGTCAACCTTGGCTTCTCCAATTATATATATATTATATAATTTTTATTTCTATTATTTATTTTGAGATTTCTTTTCTTTTAGGGTTTCAAACCCTTTTCGACTTTTCCGTCTTTTATTAAATCTTTCTTTATTTATAACATACAATAAAACTTGCAAATAAGAGCCAAATAGCATGACAAGATGCGACAATCCAAAAGTTTTTGTAAGTTCCAAATTTTAGATTTTGATTTTTAAATCTTCGATTTTCAGGGTGTTATATTTTAATACACATATAGCTTCGAAAATTCTGGTTTGAATTTCTGGTGTGTGTTAGCGACCAAATTTGGTAAATCATGCATCGGATTTGGAGTTAAGGCCGAAGCAGATTTGGAGGAAATCATGATTCTTGGAAACAGAGTATGAACGAGTTGCAAACCGAGTCGACTAAGGTGTTCATCGGCTGATACCGAGTTGGACAATGTAAGCTGATGTAGCCGATTCCGATAAGATGACATTGGAATCATTGTCGGATCAAGCTTGTTCGTATTTTGAGTTGTAATAGAGATAAGAGTCGTGTCCGACAAGGACATATTATGTATTTGGGTATAAATATAGCCCAAGACTGTGTAAATAAAACAACAATCAGTTCATAACACTTTGGCACATCGCCACCTTTTATACTTTCATTTGTTTCGACAAGTTCTTGCTTTCGAGTTGGGCTGCATCGGGTTCGATCTCCAACAAGAGGTAAACTTGTTATGGCGGCTTGCGTTCTCGGGATTTGTGCTTACATCTTTATACACTCTAATCTTGTTTACGTAAATCGTCGGGTGCTATATAATCTAAATCAATATTGCTATCTAACCCCAATAGGCTAGCATCTGTTACTAGACAACAGCCGATAGGGTTAGATATCAATGTTGACCTAGGTTATATAGTGTATCCACTATCTCAAAAGGCTTTCTTATTTGTTTAGATCTTATACTTCTCTTTATACTTAGTGTTGCATCGGTTTAGTCCGACCTATTAAATATTATCTAGAATCATAATATCTACCTTGTTCTATGATTGCTTTTAAAGATAGTTTTGGGGTTTCAGCCGATCTTACCTGGTTTAGTTATCTTGTTTCCTACATGTTTACTTGATATGCTAAATCCGCCCTTTATATTAAGATCTCATTGTGATAAAATATATTAAGCTTGTTATTAATATGTTAGGTCATCTTAACACTTGATTGATTCTTGTTTAATATATTTAATCTATATTGATATCATAGTATAAAGTGGTATCGGAGTATTAGTCGATAGATGTTAGATTTATTACATCGGCTATGCTATAAATACACATAATCTTTGTCTTAAAGTACTTTTAGACATAAGTGATTTATACTATCTCGGCACACCGTCCGATCTATCCTAATCACTTGGTTTAAACATATCTTGAGACATAGATTATATATTATTGATATCTATAGCCGACCGAGTAGATCTAATTTTCCCTTTGCTTTGTTCTCTATTACCGATCCTATGCATATCGCATCGGCTCAATATTGAACGATACGTCATCGGCCATTAGCCGATCGACTATCGTTTATGGATTTAACTTCGTTTTCTTTCTTTGTTTCTTATTGGTTGCAGGATCAAACCAACTGGCACGCCTTTGAAACCCAAAAGCAAGATTTAGGTCCTGCACTAGAGTTAAGTGAATCTCTTAGGCCAGTGTGTGTTTTTTGCATCGACACGCTTTTGGCACGCCCGGTGGGACCTGATTAGAAGTCAAACATCATGGTGGACCTCAAGTCAACCGATGTTGACCCAGAGAACATCATTCCTGTAACAATTGACAAATTGACGCCAGAACAGAAGGCGGAGTTTGAAGAGATGATGAATAACTTGCAGAGCCAATTTTTGCATTCATTTGTTCAGACTCGCTCAGGCACGGTGATTCAGAGGTACAAAATAGCTTTGCCAAGCAAAGATGAGCCCGAAATAAGTTATGGCAAGGATGGTAAACCTCAGGATGTCAAGCAAGAGGAAGGCCCTACAGAATTCAACAATCTACAAGATCGGGTTGATTATGTTGTGCATTATGCTTTAATCAACCAGTCGGGAGTTCTTGTTAACACCTTAAACAAGATGATCAATTTTGTGGTTGATGGTAGAATTGCTGAGCATCAAGCCAAGGGCCAGTGTTTCTTCCTAAGGGCAATTTTCCATGATATAGGACTCTGGTTACCAATAAACAACTATCTGTTTCATGTGTGGCCAAGAACAGCCGACGACATCAGCATTGGCTCCTAGAAAGCAGATTGCATCATCATCGGCATAGAAGCAACCAGGGTTCAATCCTCTTCTTTTGGTCAAACAACAACCTCAACACATAGGGCAAAACATCCCTCAGGTTACTCAGGAACAAGTTGTAGCTATGTTCAGAACAAACCAGCCGGTTGTTGAGCCGATTCCACTGATACTGATAAGGCAGCAGACACCGATTCCATAGCAACATCAGCCTATTGGTACTCAATTTGTTCCTGATCAGTAAGCCCATATGGTGCATCAATCTCCTCAACATCACATGGGAGGCAATATTAATTTCCAGTATCAGCCTCATTCACCTTAAGTGCAGTATCAGCCAGGGGCATCACCTCAACCCTAGTATTTGCCTCAATTTAATCAGTTTGATCCGATACAGCAGTAGTTTCAAGGAGCACCTCAACAAAAGCCTTGGGCTGATATGATAGCCGATGTGATGAGGGAACAGTTTGGTCTTAAGCCTAAGGATACTGGTAATTTGTATCGGCATCCATATCCGAAATACTTTGAGAGGGTGCCATTACCAAACCGATACAAGGTCCCAGATTTTTCAAAGTTCTCAGGGCAAGATAATGTGTCAACCTATGAGCATGTCAGCCGATTTTTGGCTCAGTGTGGTGAGGCATCGGCTACTGATGCTCTGAGGGTTAGATTATTTCCTTTATCTTTGTCTGGATCGGCTTTTACATGGTTTTCATCTTTGCCATATAATTCTGTTCAAAGTTGGGCTGATCTGGAAAAGTAGTTTTATAAGTACTTCTACAGTGGAATCCATGAGATGAAATTATCTGATTTGATAGCAATCAAACAGAAACATGATGAATCTCTTCAAGATTATATTCAGAGTTTTAGAGATATGAGAAACAAATGTCACAGCTTGGCTTTGACAGATTCTAAGTTAGCCGATCTTGCTTTCCAAGGTTTGTTGACACCAATTAAGGAAAGATTTTCGACTCAAGACTTTGAGAGCTTGGCTCATTTGGCTCAGAAGGTGACAGCACATGAGCAAAGGTTTCAAGAAGCTAAGAGATCATTTAAAAAGGTTAACCACGTTAATACATATGCTTCTGAATCTGAAGAGGAAGATGACTCCGAAGTAGCAACGGCTGAGTGGGCAAGAAACAAGAAAATTGTTACATGTCAGTGGGTCAGAAATTCTACAAAGGAAGAAAAATATGACTTTGATATTACCAAGGCTGACAAGATCTTTGATTTACTACTTCGGGAGAAACAAATTCAACTACCTGTTGGTCATGTAATTCCATCGGCTGATGAGTTGGGAAAGAGGAAGTATTGTAAGTGGCATAATAGTAGATCTCATAGCACTAATGATTGCAAGGTTTTCATGCAACAGATCCAATTGGCTATTGAGCAAGGGAATATAAAATTTGATGATTCAAAAAGACCGATGAAGGTTGATGGTAACCCTTTTCTTGTTAACATGGTTCATACTAGTGGGAGAGTAGCCGATAGAAAAGATTATCGGTCCAGCAGTGTAACTCTGTCAGAATCATCAATAAATACCAGAGAAAGTATGATAGGCAGGAAGAGAGATACTATGAGGAAGATGACAGTTTTGATCCCCATTGGAGTTGTGAATTCTTTAGGTTTTGCTGGAATGGAGGGATGAGACTGCCGTCAATAGAAGATTGTCTAGGATGCAGCAACTATGATAAGGGCTATGCTGGAGATTCAAGCCGATCTTGTCTTAGAGAAAATCAGCTAAGACAGAGAAAATTGCCTGTTCATCAGAGGTTGGGTCCAATTCGTCAGGATTTTTCACAGGAGGATTTTGATGATGATGAAACTAGGAACCCACAATGGTGTCCTTCTGGTATTTTCACTAAGAACCAAAAGAGGAGGGTTCAAAGGATGAGGAACAGGGAGCGTTTCCAAGAGGTTCAAGAGGTGATCAATCATTGGGTAAAGAGGAGAAAACAAGCGTAGCGTATCAAGAGTAAGGTGCTTTCAGCCAATGAGGTTAAAGCCGATAAGGCAAAAAGGCTAACTAAGGGGAAGGTTGTTGCTTTTGCATCAGTTAATATGGTTTTTGTACCCCCAGCAGAGTATGAGGCTAACCAAACCAATGCAGATGTCATGAAAGAATCTTTAGCCAAGGTTGTTTTATCACCAGAAACAAGCTACTTTTGAGAAGGCAGAAGGAACAGGGTATCGACACCTCAAGCCATTGTATGTCAAGGGATTTATCAATGGCAAGCCGATGTCTAAAATGTTGGTTGATGATGGAGCTGCTGTGAATTTGATACCGTATGCTACATTCATGAAGTTGGGCAAGAATTTAGATGACCTCATCAAGACCAACATGGTTCTTAAAGATTTTGGTGGCAATCCTTCAGAGACCAAAGGAGTGTTAAATGTGGAGTTGACAATTGGCAGCAAAACTGTTCCTACCACGTTTTTTGTTATCGATAGGAAGGGTTCATATAGTCTATTGCTTGGAAGGGATTGGATTCATGCAAATTGTTGTATTCCTTTGAAAATACATCAGAGTTTGATCCAATGGCAACGTGACAAGATAGAAATCATGCCAGCCGACATGTCAGTCAATGTTGCTAATGCCGATTTAACTACTTGGGAGATGGATGGAATCGATTGCTTGTTTGAAAATTTTTGGGAAGGAGATTATCTAAAAGTGTCCAATTGTGATATACAATCAGTTGGAGACAAAGAGCCCCAATTATTACTTTGAGGGCGTCGTGGAGGGCTCAAATTTCTACACCAAGGATATTGTAGATGATCTCGATGGCAAATTGGGACAAGGTTTTATGTCGGCCGATGATTTGGAAGAAGTTGATACAGATCCAGGGGATAGGCCTAGGCTGAATTTTATCAGTAAAAATTTATCTTCTGATTTTAGAACTAAGTTGATATAACTTCTGAAAGAATACAGAGATTGTTTTGCTTGGGAATATTTTGAGATGCCAGGACTTGGTCGATCGATTACAGAACATCGGCTTCCTATCAAACCAGGATATCGGCCATATAAACAACCACCTAGAAGATGTAAAGCCGATATGTATGATGCTATTAAAGCTGAAATTACTCGATTATATGATGCTGGTTTTATTCGGCCATGTCGATATGCTGAATGGGTTTCTAATATAGTTCCAGTTATCAAAAAGAACGGTAAACTTAGAGTCTGCATTGATTTTCGAGATCTAAACAAGGCTACACCTAAGGATGAGTACCCAATGCCGATTGCTGATCAATTGGTTGATGCTGCTTCAGGGCATACGATTATAAGTTTTATGGATGGCAATGCTGGATACAATCAGATTTATGGCAGAAGAAGACGTTCATAAGACTACTTTTAGATGTCCTCGTGCAATCGGCTTGTATGAGTGGGTTGTGATGACTTTTGGCTTGAAGAACGCTGGAGCTACATACCAAAGGGCCATGAATTACATATTTCATGATCTGATCGGCTTGTTGGTTGAGATCTATACTGACTATTTGGTAGTGAAGTCAAAGAAGATTGATGATCATATAGCCGATTTGAGGAAAGTTCTTGAAAGAACAAGGAAATATGGCTTGAAGATGAATCCCACAAAGTGTGCTCTTGGTGTATTGGCTGGATAATTTTGGGTTTCTTGTTCATAAGAGGGGATTGAGGTAACAGAGAGGAGTATTAATGCAATCAAGAATATTTTTTTGAGGGAAACAACAGGGGTGGCCCCTACTGGAATTTTCATTAATAGAAAAAAAAATACATTTACAAGGCCTTAAGCCCAAAATGAAAGATCTAAATTATTATCTGAAATTACAGAACCACGATTCTAACTCCGTTTTAAGGGAAGGTTTAGCACGATGAATGACAAGGCTAAACTCCCTTTTGAACAAAAATTTCCACCTATTCAAGGATAGAGGAATGCCTTCGAAGATAACTTCATTACGATGAGCCCAAATTGACCAAACCGCTACTATGATGATTTCCCTGAAGATTTTGGAGTTGAAGACACGCCGTGCTTGTATCATCATGGACAAGAAAGGCATATTAGGGTTCCAATGAACCTTAAGAAAGCACCAACACCATTGACTGAATGAACAAAAGAAGAAGAGATTATCCCTGCATTCATCTGGGCCATTAACACACATAGCACAAGTGTAATCATCTAACATACATCTTTTCCTTCGAAGAAGACTCCGCGTGTTAAGCCGATCTCTCAACAGTAACCAGAAGGTAAACTTGTGGCGTCCGTAGCTACAAGACCCCCATAACCAGCTAAACAGGCGAAACAGAAGGAAGCCTTGTAGATAACGATATGCTTTTCGACTTTCATAAGCATTTGAGCCCCAAATATATCCATAGATAAGTCACTTATCTGTAGCTCCAATTCAATCAGTTGATTAGCAGCTTCCATTGAAAGTGGCAACTGAAGAAGGCTTGAACGATCTGATGTGATAAAATGAGAAACAAATACTCGCTTATCTAGGGCAAAGGAAAATAATTGGGACCAAATTAATTTGGGGACACCCAAGTCCCATTGATCTGACCAGAAGGCTGCAGTGACTCCATTGCGAATCTGGCACTTAGCTAAGTGCAAGAAAGTTTCAGCCAGAGCCATGACATCTCGCCACCAAAAAGAGCCAACTGGACGTTAAAAGTGAGGCACAACTTCAGAATGATAGAGGTGCTACCATGTGAGTGAGACCCATGGAATATCTTCGTGATTATAGAATTTATGAAGAAATTTCAGCAAGAGTGCTTGGTTATGAAGACGCAAATCCAGAATTCCAAGACCACCCATTTTCTTTGGTTTACAAGCAGCCGTCCAAGCAACTAAACACCCACCTCTTTTATTAAGGTCTCCCCTGTCCCAAAGGAAGTGTTTGCGGTATTTATCAATTTGCTCAATCACAGCAACTGGGACTTTGAAGGTGCAAAGGAAATAGGTTGCCAACGATGAGAGCACTGAGTTGACCAGAGTTAAACGTCCAGCATAAGACAGAAATATACTAGTTCCCATAAGCCGATTTTCAATGCGATTTAGATGGGGTAGATATTCGGCTATTGTTGGACGGGTTGTACCAAGTGGCAAGCCCAAATACGTGAAAGCCATGGAAGGAACCTGACAACCAATGAGGGCTGCTAACATATTGCTTTCCATTGTGAAACATTGATAGGGACCAAAGAAGATTTTGAAAATTTTACTTTTAGCCCAGTGGAGGTGGCAAAGTCATCCAGCAGAGATTGCAAGGCAAGGATCTGAGATGCATCTGCTGGCAAAATAATAAGTGTCGTCTGCATATTGAACAATTGGATAATCCCCTCCAAATGAGTCCCCGAGAGGATGCTTGAGAACATGATGACTGGCTGCATCATTAACAACAGTCTGGAGGAGATCAGCAGCAAGCACAAATAAGAGAGGAGATAAGGGATCCCCTTGCCAAACTCCTCGTTTACATTTAAATGGCTTGCCTGGAACACCATTCAAAAGGACCGAAGAGGATCCCGAAGAGAGAATCATCTCCATCCAATGAGTCCATTTAGCCGAAAACCCTTTAAATTTGAACATGTCTAAGATGACCCTATGTTCAATCTTATCAAAAGCCTTTTCAAAATCCAGCTTAAGTAGGACGATTGGCTTTTTGCTGTGATGACAAAAGTGGAGGAATTGAAAAGCCTAGGCTAAACAAACATGAATAGTACGCCCTCTAAGAAACCATATTGATTGGCGTGCAAGACTTGAAGTATGACCTTTTGAAGTCTATTGGTAAGAATTTTAGTGAGGAGCTTCAAAGACGAATTTAAAAGCGAAATTGGCCTAAAAACATTCACCGTTGATGGACTTGGAACCTTAGGGATCAGGGTTATAAAGGAGCCATTTATGCATTCAAGATTCACTGAGCCATTGCAAAAGCTCTCACACAGTCGATAGAAGACATCTGACACGATGTGCCAACATTTCTTCAAGAAGAAACCATTAAAACCATCAGGTCCCGAGGCATGATCTGGCACCATCTCCTTTAAAGCAAGATCAACTTCAGCCTTTGAAAAAGGGAGATCAATTATCGGCAGCTCAACAGGAAGAACCAGAGTACTAAGATCAAAAGCCATCCCAGTGTATTGGGAGACACCCAATCGGTCTCGAAAGGCTTGCCAGAGAGCCTCGGCCTTTGAATTATGATCTGTAACCGAGGAACCATTCTCAAGAAGTAACCAAGAAATGGAGTTTCTCCGAAGGGAATAAGTAGACATTGCCTGAAAAAATTTAGTATTTTCATCTCCCAGTTTAGCCCATCTAATAGCTGCTCTTTGCTACCAGTACCTCCGTTTTGCCTCTAGAAGAGTATTCATGTACTTCTTGACTAATTTCCTGAAGTTGGATTCAACAATAGGAAGGGTTCTTTGCTCTTCCAGACCATCCAGCAAACAAAGCACAAAATGACAATTGTCAATGAGCTTCGAAAGGTTGGATAGCTGTTTACTCCATTGTTTCAGCCCCTTCCGAAGTTGTTTGAATTTCAAACTAACAGTGCGTGCCATGTTCCCAAAGAAAGGGTTAGAGTGCCAATGAAGGGATACAACATCCAGAAAACCAGGAAAATCCACCCAGAAGCTCTCAAAATGAAAGATTGAAGCTCTGGGGATTGTGGTGCTTAGGGCAACTACAAAAGGGGAGTGGTCCGAAGTGGTTCGAGGCAGAGGTAAAACTTTAGTTGAAGGGAAAGAGAGTGCCCACTGAGCAGAAGTGAAAACTCAGTCTAGTTTCTGAAGAAGAGGATCTAATTGCATATTAGACCAAGTGAAAAGGCGATCCTTGAAAGGGATTTCAACCTGGTCCAAAGTTTGAATGACATTATTGAAGGCAAGCATACTCTGAACACAACCTCCTGGCCTGTTCCTGTCAGATGGCGATCGAATAAGATTGAAATCCCCCCAGTAGGATCCAATCATCAAAGGAATTGCCTTGCAAGGAAAGAAGCCATTGAAAAAACATTGGCTTATTATCATGGGAGGCAGGGTCATAAATGTTTGATAGGTGAAAAACAATATTTGAAGCCAGTATCCTGAATTTGATGGTGAGAGCAAACTGATTCGAACTAATCTCTTCCCCATGAAACATCGCACCATTCCAAATGACTAAGAGCCCTCCAGAAGCACCAATTGAAGGCACTAAAACAAATTGATTTTAGTAACGAGGGCAGAATTTGGAAATAAAAGATTATCGAAGAAATCTTTCTTTGTTTTCTGAATGCACACAATCATAGCAGCACTATCTGAAATCATCCGACGAAGGTGATCCCACTTCATCTGAGCGTTAAGCCCTCGAATACTCCAGGATAGGATTTTGCATTGCCTAAACTGATTCATCACACAGCGTAAAGCACCAGAAATAAATCAAGCTCAGCACCACAACCAAGCAAATCATAGGAGCCTCTAGGAGAGGACCAAATAAGATAATTAAGGGGAATATAACTTTCCAAAATAGCAGGTTCATCCCATATACTAGTAGCAACATAATAACCATCATGACAGCCCAAGACTTTGACAGCCGGGCCCACTTGGCCCAAAAAGTGATGGCTCATGAACAAAGATTTCAAGAATCCAAGAAGGCCTCCAAGAAAGTCGCCCATGTCGCCTATGCAACGGACACAGATTCAAGTGACAGTGATGCGGAGGTGGCAGCAGCCGAGTGGACCAGGAACAAGAAAGCGATAACCAGCCAATGGTTGAAAAACTCGGATAAGGAGGAGAAATATGACTTTGATATCACTAAGGCCGACAGAATTTTCGATCTGCTGCTGAAGGAGAAGCAAATTTGGCTGCCGGACAACCACATTATCCCATCAGCCGATGAACTCAAAAAGAAAAGATACTGCAAGTGACATAACACCACCTCCCACAGCACAAACGATTGCAAAGTATTCAGCGGCAAATCCGGTCGGCCATCGAAGCGAAAGATAAACTTGAAGAATCGGCTAAGCCGATGAAGGTCGATGGCAACCCCTTCCCGATCAACATGGTCCAAGCCGGCCACGAGCAGCTGATCGCGGCACCGAATGACGTACGGCTTAGCCGAAACACTAAAATCGCTTAGTGCCGACTCAGACCACCCCACAAAGAGCCGACTGGAGATGTAGCTGCACCAATCAACATGGTTCATACCAACGGATGATCGGTCAATCGGCCCAGGCAGGATAGCCGGCTGCGATTTCAACGCAAGGTGCAGGAGGAAGAAGAAAGCTGGCGCGGCAAGCCATACCAGAGGGCACCTGATCGATTGGGCGTGGCATATTACCGCCGCCACGATGGCTGTGACCTGCATTGGCACTAGGAGTTTTTCAGGTTCTGCTGGGAGCAAGGAATGAGGTTACCAACCCTTGAAAATTGTCCAGCGTGCAGTGACTATAGGGAGGACGAATACAGGGGACCACCACTGGAAAGTTCTAGTCGATTTGTCCCTCGAGCCGTTCAACTTAACCAACGGAAACCTTCCATTCATGATCGGCTCGGCCCAATCCACCAGGACTCCTTCCAGGAAGAGAATGAAGAAGAGGCTGATGAAGAACAATCGGCCAACCCCCAATGGTGTCGTTCGGACCTCTTTACTAAAACACAAAAAAAGAAAAATTCAGAGGTTTAAGAGCGAGGGGCAGGAAGAGGAAGTCCGATGGATGATCCAACAGCAACAATGTCGGCAGGGCACAAAACGGTGGTGCGCCAAAGCAAAAGCTGTAGTAAACATGTAGGACACCAAGTCTTCACTCATCATCCTGTTGACGTGAAAAATCAACACGCCGGCCTGGGAGATCTGCTTAGCTCCAGTGCAGGTCCTAGAATAGATGAAACGTAGGCGTGCCAGTCGGTTTGATCCTGCCACTGACAAGATATGTAAAGCAACCGATTATAAAATGCATTAACCGATTGGCTAATATCCAGAACAGCCGATTGGTCGTCAGCCGACGCTGATATCTACCAATGTAGTTGTCTTGATCCATCGGCTGTGTACTTAACAGACATATATATAAAGGTGATCGGCTAACAATAACATGACGATATATAACATTGCATGAACCAGTCATATGATAAAATAGATACTGATTAAAGATTAAAACACACATCGGCTGGAAAGTCCGATGTCATAAAATCCAAATGATCGGATATTCAATAACTCCCCTGCTGCAATCGGCTATATCCAACTTGTGTATATTCCTTGCAAACCGATGCGATATCCAGATAGCTCATCGGCTGAAACCCCGATGAAACCCTTAGTGGCAGTCAACAGGCAGGCTAGATATTATGGTTCTAATCATGACTTAGTAGATCAAACTGATGCAGCACTAAGTATGAAAAGAAAAGTAATATCTAGACAATCAAGCCCTTGGCTGATTTTCAGGGTGGTAGATGCCTAAGCCAATCTAATCTAATATAACGATTTAGCCGGTATCGGCAGAAACCCTAAAACGAGAGACAGCCGATAGGACCAAATCGAGATACTAAAATAGATTCAATCAGAGACATATGGTAAATAATCAGGCAAAGATATCAACCGAATCGATGCAATCCAAGAGGTCGAATGTACTGATGCAGCCTTGGACGACGCCAACGTAACCAATACGATTGCCTGAGCCAGCGAAACATTGGACTTACCCCTTCGCCGGAGATCGAGGCCGATGCAGCCCTGCGTCGGGTGCCAAATCCCACCGGGTGATGAATAAAGTAGAAAAGTAAAAGGTGGCGATGCGCCGAGGTTGTATTGATCGAGAGATAATTTACATGAACCCCGGGCTTACATATTTATACCCGTGGGATGACAAAGATCCTAACAGATTACAAAACAAACTTTCCTAAAGATAAAATAGGAAACTAACAATCTCTTCCTAATTAATAGATACAAGCCGTATCCTCCCTGGACTCGGTTTCTTCTAGATAAGATCTTCTCAAACCGAATCTAACAAGAACCCGACTGCTGGAAATATGGACCCTCCATCGGCTGTCGCAAAACTCTCAGCCGATTCTGCTTCGAGCCGATACTAACCCTTAGCCGATAAGGACTTCGGGGCTTACCAAATTTTGGCGTTAACAGAGGCAAACAAAGGTAATGTCTAGCCTAGACACCACGTCTAAACTATTGAATACTCCTATAGTCTCGGCCAAGAACACCCATATTTATCAGGGGTCTTAGACTAGAGCACCCAAATTAGGGTAGTGATCCCGCAAGCAAAATTAAATTAAAGTAAATTACTCAATGTAAATGCTTAACAACCAAAGTAAACACGAACACTTACTTTATGAAAGAAAGCATTCGTCGAGGTACAAGGCCGAAGGTCAGCACCGGGACTCCTGACACTCCTCCAAACTACCCCTTGGAGAAAACTCCGACATTTGGGGCACTCCTTTCGGAGCTTCCCCTCACTCTCTAACCTATCTTCTAAGTACTAGAACTCTAGTACTAAAACCTTTGGAGTTGAAGCTTTGATCTTCTTGGAGGATGTGTTGAGTTGAAGTGATGGCTTCCCTTTTATAGCTTGGTATGGCGGTTGGATGACGGTTACTAACCGCCATACCCACATAACCACCATTGGGAGCTAATGATTTGTTGCCATGTGAAGGGTGGAGATGAGGGGCGCCTGGCCTGGTTCGGCCGAACCATGGCTAGCTCCTCTCTCCACCACCTTTTGCCAGTGACTGATGTGTGGGCCCTTAGGTCGTTCCCGAAAGTTTGGTGTTAATTTAAGTCGGTTTCACCTGACTTGTGGGCCCTTCGATCCACGGGAAGCTGACATGGCGATCGCCGATTGGTTGGAGTTATGTTCATCACCATGAAAGCACACTTTTCACTTCAATTTGATACAAGAGTCACCTGCATACATTAATTTACCAACACTTGTGGAAAAGGTTAGTTTATAACCCCTACCGCTATGTTGATATGCCAAGTTTGTTCCACTTATGCAGGAGTTGACGGTCGGATTTAAGGTGATAATGACCGTCAACAGATAGGTAAAAATAATCCCATAAAATGACATTCTAAAATACATGCGCTATTTAAGGAAAATAAGACATTTATATAAATTGGGTACAATATGGTCAATGTAGTGCAAGACTTGGCTTGCTCGGGAGCTTGGGGAACTTCTGCAACGACTTCAAAGTACACGGGATCGTTGGAACTGCCAGAATCTACGCGACAAACAAAGCACTCAACAAAACATATTAAAAATCTACTGAAATAGCAAACAAAACTATTTTTAATGGATTATTGGCAATTTTATGAATTTAATGAAATTTGAATGGACTAAAACGGAGTTTGGATTAAAAAGATATGAATTTTAGAAAATTATCGTGTTTTTACAAAAACAGAAAAATCCATAAATAGATTATTGCGCAAAAAACCCCTAGGTGACATCAGCGGCCAGGGCTGACATCAGCAACCAAGGGCTAACGTCAATGGCATGTAGATCGCTAGTCCACGGTGGACCGGGTCAACGGGACTGAGAGGCGCCGGTGTCCCACGCGAGCACACGTGGCGGCCATGTGGCACCACGCGGGCGGCCGGGAGGGAACAGCCCCGATCTGCCAAGGCAGATCGGACAGCTGGGAAGCGCGGCTATGACCGAGACCAGCGGCCCGAAGACGGCGACGCGGGACGACGATGAGGGATGGCGGCGCGGGGCGCTGACACACGGCGTGAGTGCGCCGGCGCATGGGATGGCGTCGTCGGGTGCGGGGAGGGGCGATGGCGTGCTTGGGAGCGAGAGTGGGAGAGAGGAAAGCTCACCGGAGCTGCGGACAATGAGGCGGCAAGCGGCGGTGAAACGGCGCGAAGGCGATTTTGTGCACGGGAGCGACAGCGGAAAGAGGGAAAGTGGAGAAGGGTCGCGGCCGGTTCTTATAGCGGGTAGGGGAGGTTTGATGGTGCACAGGATGTGGCCAGTCTGCTCACCATCGTTACGCGGAGAGAGAGAGATCGACAAGATTACAAAATTCGAATCCCACCCGAATCTTGGCCTGGTGCATGTGGGGAAGGGCGGGGCACAAGGTACGGGCGGCAACGCATGACAAGTGGGCGCGGAAATGGTGCGGGGATGGGGCAGGAAACGGCGACGCGGGCGGCACAGAATCAGCGGCGGCGCGGGCGCGGCGGGGAAGAAAGGCCTGATAGGTGGTCCCCACCTATCGTGACCCCGAGAGCAAGGGAGGCTGAGCGCTCTTCCGTCAGCGCGCGAACGGCTCGTGGGCTGTGGCCTTCGGCCGGCCCACGAGCACGAGGGAGAGACGGGAGTGCGCGAGCGGTTTTGGGCCAACGGGTTTTGGGTCGGCGGCCTGGGAATGAAATTGGGCGTGAAAGGATGATGAGAGAAAAAGATTTCCCAAGGATTCATTTAATTCTAGTAATTGATTTAATTGGTTAAAAATTATTTCTAGGGCTCTACAAATTCCACTAAAAATCCAGTTAATGTATTTTGACATGTAGAATTTAAGAAAAATATTACCATGTTGTTTCCACTTATAGTTTGCATTTTAAAATTATTTCTTTGCTCTAGGTTAATTCCAAAAATTAAATTCTTTCTGGGAATTATTAAATGATTTTAAAAAGGGAAAAACTTCAGGGTGTGACATGTTTGAACCATTTACATTGTATTTAGTCGACCGTTTCTATTTAATCTAAGAATTAAAGTTTTATTGTGTTACTTAGTACATATATATCTAATCACGTTGTTAATTTTATAATTATTACCAAAATCTTGTGTTGAATTATGTTGGGCAGCATACCCTAACCTAAAATCCTAGATTCACCACTGGCGTCAACCACCGGTCCAAACCGACTTTGTCGGCCAATGAACGGACAAAGCTAGCACCATCCCCTTCTTCTCCATGTTGCCTCCGCCGTGCTTCCTTTGCCAACCTCTATTGCATCTGCCATTAGCGACTGCCTCTCGTCGCCTATATATAGACGGTGAGGTTTCCATTTTCCCCCACAACCAAGCTCCTCGAGCACTCTCTTTCTCTCTCCATCGTGTCATGATGTCGGGCAATCTCCTCCACCAACAACCCTCTTCCCAAACCCTTGCACCACCCACTCTACCTCGTCGAGATGAACCCATTTCCCCTCTCCTTTAGCCATTCGCGAAGCCAAGAATTATTTAAAGCCGAACGGTGGGCAAGCCTAACTATAATCAAATATATAATCTACTCTCAAATTGTCATCAAAGTGCATACTAGTATAGTTTTTTAATATAAGCAATTATGCATGGTTCAACAAGCATATAACTTTTCATAGGTAAAAAAATACATGCGGCAACTAGTACATAACTTGAGTACCTTACTTCGGCTTTATAATTCCCTAAAAGAAATCCAAAGGAGAAAAAACGACTCTGCAAGATAAACATTTATATTAGTGCATGATATAATAAGACAATAATATATTTACATTTAGGACATATGAAACTAAGTACTAATGGATTAATTGAGCCTACGTGGCAAATTCATTTGCTGACGCTTAATGTCTTAAAATCATCGAGTAAGACTACCATCATCAAGTGCCTTAAAAATCTCCCACTCGGTGTAGCAAATCATCAAGTGATTGAACCACTCATCAGCTATCTTTTTGCGCAACTTAGACTTGATGATTTTCATTGTTGAGAAAGCTTGTTCAACAGATGTTGTTGATACAGGCAATAACAATGCCAACTCAATGAGTTTGTACACCAGTGGAAAGACCATATGTTTTCCTGTTTCAACCATCTTTGAAGCCAAACTTCCTAGATCTTTACATGCAGCAAATGCAGTATGCCTTCTCACGTGAAAAACATAAAGAACATAAGTCTCAAGTTGATCCCTTATAACTGCACGATCTCCACTAGTGAAATTGGCATCATAAATATCAGCTAGACCAGATAGCTTCTGAACATCAAACTTGGAGAAGGGATTCTTTGGATCAAGACATGAGAAGCATAAAATATCTCTGAGTGCTGCTTCAACCGATGATTCATCTCAACGCAAATGTTGTCAATAACAGGATAAAAGATCTCAACACGAAAATGATGAAGATTAGTGACCGTAAAGCCTTCAAGTCTTGAACAACCCCTTATTGGTATTTCTTCATGCATATTTGCTAGTGGGATACCTTTGACATTACAAAATTCTTGCACCTCACCAAGAAACTCCTCCAGCCACTATCTCACAAGATGGTCAATCGAGTTTTGACATCATGAATTAATTCCATTTCATGAAGAATATTTATGTCCTTTCTTTGTAAGACAAGTGAAAGCTCATTTGTGATAGCAAACAACTTTAACATGAGCTTAAAAATGAAAGCAAATTTGAGACTCCATTTTTCATCAAACTTGCTGCTTGTGAATGAACACACCATTTTCTTTCAATAGTGCCAAGAACCTTTATCACTGATGGCCACATTTGGTCGAGGCAAATCAAAGTATTATGATGTGAACCCCATCTAGTATCTCTAAGTCGAGAAAAGACTAATTTCCTGATGCAAACACTACTGGAGAAACCATCTTTGGTTGAAGAGGCAAAAACCACAATAGTCCTGGTTATAGTTGTACCGGGACTAAAAATATTTTTAGTCCCGGTTTAAAAAGGCAACGGCTCCCTAGGACCTTTAGTCCGTTCGTGTCACGAACCGGGACTAAAGATCATCTTTAGTCCCGGTTCAAATCCTGTCAGAACCTGTCAAGGCGCCGGGGGTCTTTAGTCCCGATTGGTAACACCAACCGAGACTAAAGATGTTATTTTTTTGTCCCGGTTGATGTTACCAACCGGGACTAAAGATAATTTTGATCTTTAATGTCGGTTGGTAACACCAACCGGGACTAAAGATGGGGTTCCTTTTTAAACTCCTTTCTCCTCCAGCCCGAGTCAGCTCCACTTGTCTTCAAACTTTTGCTCTAGCTAGAGGGGAGGTGCTGCCAAATTTTTTTGTCATTTTGTTTTGGTGATAATACACAAATCTTTGCTATCTACAAGGTTAACAACTTCTTCCTCTTATTATCTATGCTTAGCACTTCGCTTTTACGGTTATTTTCTATACATTTTCATCTCTAGATTTTTATGCAAACGTGAAGAGAGAGAAAATTTATTTTGGACTAATTATTTTACTAAACACATTACATTGTGTTGAGAAAAATGTTTGGGAAAATAAAGAGGAAGAAAAGTATGCTTAGCACGTTACATTTGTAGGAATTTATTACTTACAATTTCATCTCAAAAAATATTTATGGAAAATAATGAGAGAGAAACTTATGTATGTTACAACCAATACTCGCGTTTCCTAGAATTCTTGTTGCATATGTCAAGGTAAGAACCAAACCAAACCAAACCAAGCAATGAAATGAAATACATGCACTACTGACCTCATGAGGAGGAGCGGCGGCGACGACGACCACAAAAAGGAACACGGAGACGGAATGGCGGCCAGTGGCTTGAACCAGTCGCCGTCGTCATCTCCACCGATTGCGTAGTAGTAGTACTCGTGCATCTCCATCATAATTGGAGTAGCACGACAAAGAGGTGAGATATGGCAATGGATTCTGAATAGTGCGGCTATGAAGCCATTAGTGGAAGCATTGTAAATGCATTTATAAGCATTGGTTGCGGCAACAATAGCTCAATGATGGATTTTTTTGGATTGTTTATTGTGTTGAGTATTTATTCTTCAATTTATCACCAGGTTATTGAAGAGACATACGATGACTGGTACAAGGTTGGTGGGGCAATTGGAGTAGCGTGTTTTTGGCGGTGCATTGGCCCTTGTGGGGAAGCGATGGCGGATATAGAATTTTAGCTTAGGATATACCGCCCAAAAAAATTCAACACAAAATTTTGATAATAATTATAAATTAACAACATAATTAGGTATATATGTATTAAGTAAGCTTTATTCTTATTCTTAGATTAAATAGAAACGATCCACTAAATACAATATAATAAATAGTTCAAATACCAATACTGATAATTAAAAATATATGCATAAAAGAGTATCACAGACTTACAATACTATTTTTCTGACTAATTTTATTCGACGCTTTGGAAGGGACATGAATGTCTTAATTATATCATCTTCATCAACTTGAAATAAAATGTCCCGCTCAATGAAAATGACTAAATAATTATCAAAAGACTATCTCTCATCTTATTAAGTAATTTTGTTTTCAATAAAACCATTGCAGAAAATACCCTTTCAACGCTTCTCATTGCCACAGGTAGAAGCAATACCAATTTGACAAAAGTTTCTCAGCGACGTCGTGCAGTAAAAGGCAGTGCGTGAGTAAAAAATGAACTAAAAACAAAAGAAAATCAGTAATAAACTAACAAGAGGAGCACGCGGTTCGGTTGTTGTTCTTGTTCATAGTGTGTGCGAACGGTGTACGGGTGGCTGGCGCGTGGGCGGCGGCCAGCGCATGGGCGACGCGCGGGCATGGGTGGTGGCTGGCGCACGGCGAGGGCGCGGGCATGGACGGTGCACGGCGAGGGCATGGACGGCGCACGGCGAGGGCGGCACGGGCGGACGGTGAGGGCGGCGCGGGCGTGGACGGCACGGGCACGGGCGGCGGCCGACACATGGGCGGCGCACGGCCTTTCGAGTTCCGCGTTTCACGGGCGGTGCGCGGCCTTTCCAATTTTCAAGGCGACAAGGAGAAGATTGACCGTACATTTTCAATTTTTAACACATAAATATATATTATACCTTCTTACGCGTGGACTCCAGGGTATGCCGAGGCTCACCCGACATACCTTGTAGATCCGCCCCGGTGTGGAAGTATGTAGATGATCACACCACTGAGTTCATTGATCGCAAGATGTCTGAGGAGAGTGCCAGGAACCATGAGTTCCGAAAGACAGCAACGAAGACTCATTGGAAGTTCCAAGTTGAGGCTATGACATTGTACTCAGGTGTGCAGTCACAGGTGAATGACCTTGTGAAAACTTCATTAGAGAATCAGCAGAAAGCTTTGGAAAAGTACTCTGATTTACTCATTCAGATATTTCCATTCTCCTTCGTCCTTGCTCCTTGTAAATTTTATAATTTGACCGTTGCTTAAGATTGCCATTTTCTTGTTTGTAGGAGTCCAAGCACATTCACTAGTACAAAAATATGCATAGGTGTCGGCCTAATAGATGTCGGTTCAACAAAAACCGTTACATATTAAAACAATAGGTAGCGGCTCTAAAGAAAAACCAACACCTATACTATAGGTCTTGGTTTTTTAAAAAAAACCAACACCTATATATTATAGGTGTCAGTTCTTAAGAAAAACCGACACCTATACTATTGGTGTCGATTTTTTAAAAAAACTTGAACCTATAATATATTATAGGTGTCAGTTTTTTAATAAAACCGACACCTAAAAACCAAGCCGATCCGCGCACTGAACTAGATCCTTTATATCGGTCACTCTCAGTTCTCACTCCCCTTATCTCTTCTCATCCATCTCTTCTCACTCTCACTCTCCATCTCTTCTCAGGTCGGGAGGCTAGAGGGACAGCGGGAGGCCGGGGCGGCGAGAGGCGACGGGAGGCCGGGGTGGCGGGAGGCGGCGGGAGGCTGGGGCGACGACGGGAGGCGACGGGAGGAGGGGAGGTGGCGGGAGGCTGGATCTCGTTGGGGCGGCGGAGGGAGGGACGGCGGGGGAAGGGCTGCGGCGAGGTAGCGGGAGGAGGGGAGGCGGCAGAAGGAGGGGAGGCAGCGGCGGTGGAAGAGCCCTTCCCCCGCCGGATCTGGCGATGGGAGGCGGTGGCGATGGTGGAGGAGCCCTTCCTTCACCGGATCTGGCGAGGGGAGGCAGCGGCGGAGGTGGCCGGCGTCGGGTACCTGCTTCCACGGGCGGCGCATGATTATTTCTTGATTCTTGTTTCTTGATTCTTGATTCTTGTTGATCTTGTGCACTACTTGTTTCTTGATTGTGGTTGATCTGTGAATTATTTGAGAATATTGTTGGAGAATGATTATGGATGAAGAATATTGTTGATCTATGAATGATTATGGATGGAGAATATTGTTGTTTGATCTATCAAATAGATGGGAAATATTGGATGAGGAATATTGTTCTTGATTAGGGGCAGCGGGGAATATTGTGGATTCATCGGCTCGGCTTGCATCGAGTCGGATTTTTTTTGATCCCTTAAACCTTATAGGTGTTGTTCTTAAACCGGCACCTATTTCTCTTCAAATAGGTGCCGACCAACAGGTGCTGGTCGAAAAAATCGGCACCTAAGGGGGTTTCCCAACCGGCACCTATGAGGTGTTCTGTACTAGTGGTCTTCATAGATTGGAGGTACTTGAGGCTCGTCTTCATGGATTAGAGTGTGTGAATCAAGGCTTGAAGGTGAGTCTCTTGAAACATGAGTTAACCTTCTGTAATGCTCTATATGCTTCTCTCTACATTACTACAGAAAGCTCAATAAGCTGATAGGAAGCATGAACTTTTGCAGTAGGGGTGCTAATGATGTCCTTAATTTTCTGTTAACTCTATGCAGGGCATGGATGAGAATTCTGAAGGGAAGAAGGACGCCAAACCCGATGAGAATTCTGAGAAGAAGGATGCCAAACCCTGATGTGTTTTGGAGGGAGAAAGTTTTGTTTGTGCGATCTATTGGTCACTTACTGGGAACTTACATAGCTTTTTGGGGTGACTGGTGATGGAGATCTTTAGTGGTGAACAGGTGGTTATGTTTTTTTTGGTTTTGATCATCTGTTTGGAATTGACTATTCTATTGGTTGAGAGAAAAACCAACCAGATTACTGTTAAAAACAGGTAAACTGTTGCTTTCAACTATGCTGGTAGAATATAGTAGCACCTCTTGAGCTAAGTTAGCTCATCCTTTTGTTCTGACTTCAGTCCTGATTTGGTTTAGCATTATATGTCTTTAGTCCCTTCAGTTACTGCGATTTCACTGCCCCATATCTGCAAATAGACTTAAAGAATTCTTGAACAACGGCCATTCTTAGGTTATCGCTGATGTCCATTTCTCATCTGTTAGTGCATGCACCGATAGATGCTTCCCTTTTTGAGTGTTTGTAGAGGGCCGGTGCGAGTTTCGAGTGGTTTGATGTTCCACTCAGTTTGATTCCCAGAAGATAGCTTTGCAGCATCTCCAATGGTTATGGTTGTTGAAGCAAAAAACATGTCAAGATATCACAAGGAGGGTTGGAACCATAACCACCTAAGGCTTGTTCGGGTATTCCCATTGGAACCATAACCACCATATTCTTAACGCTCTCGCAAATTTCTCGTGGTCCAGAGTTCCCATTCCATTCCACCAAAAACTGGTTTGGTCACTTTGAACTACCCCTTCTTATCTTGTCCATTTCCTGCAAAAATTGATTGGGTGGTTTCCAGGCTGTTAGGAAGTAGGAATATGGTTCTTCTGGGTTTGAACATGAACATGGAGAAGTTAGGTTTTTATGAGACGGATGGAGCATGTAAGAATGTTGGACAAATATTCGTTCTTTTCTCAATGTTTATTGTCGAAGGTTAGATTGCTACAAATATCATCTCACTTATTATTAGTGCAATGCAAACATGGAGTTCTCAAGCATCAAGAAAATCTGGGTCAGGTGTCCAATAATACAGTTGAAGGAGAAAAAAAACATTAACCTTCTCAGATCAGAGAACAGAAGAACCATGTACTTGTGCTCTGATTTGTACACTCGCAAGTGCATAGTGGTGTGCCCGTCCATGTCATCAGAGACAATAACAAGTCCAAAATGCCCCAAGCCACCATGAACCAAAAGCCAGGAAGGGTAAAAAAGGATCTGCACACTACTACGAAGATGTCAAAGGTGTCGGTTGGAAAACCCCCTTAAGTGTCGGTTTCCCCAACCGACACCTATTGGTCGGCACCAATGACCAAAGTCATTGGTGTCGGTTCTTCAACCGACACCTATTCAGGCGAATAGGTGCCGGTTCGTGTAGAACCAGCACCTATTTATCCGACACCTATACGGACCGAACCCTATTCAACGAGGTGCTCCCAATTTCTTCTTATGGGCCCACTCCTTTAACCGGACCCACCATATTTACCGGACCCACCAAATTTTTCCATGCAACTACGTACCTTGATGGCGGGCCCTCTTTCGTGCCCGCGAGTTAGAGTTACATGCACGAGCGACTGAGTCCAGCTGGCCATGCGCATGAGAGATGTATATTTAAGCTGGTGTTGGTCTTGTTCGGCAAGCGGTATGGTACTAATCGAGGGAATAGTGTTTTTCTGAGAATAGGTGACGGTTCTTATTACGAACCGCCACCTATAGTATAGATGTCGGTTCTACTATTCATGCGACACCTATTCGCGAAGAATAGGTGGCGGTTCGTAATAAGAACCGCCACCTATAGTATAGGTGTCGGTTCTATTATTCATCCGACACCTATATATATAATAGGTGCCAGATTTAATTGAACCGGCATCTTTTAGGTTCGTATGGATGAGCCCAAAATCTATCTGCACTGTTGGTATATATGTATATGCAATATATAGGTTTAGTTGAGGGAGTAAAATGTAAAAGTGTGTGTAGTATACTTCTGGACTAGAGAGGAACTCAGGGTGCTGTTGCTATTGTTGCTCAAATTACAACATGGTATCAGAGCTAGGGTTAGGAGAGGTGATGGCGGCGACGATAGCGATGGTGGGGAGCCATACCTCATTGGCATGACGTCGGCTGGCGAGCAGGATCCAAAGGAGGAGCTCGTGGTGGAGGAGGTCCAGGCGGCAGTGCTCGGAGGGGAAGGAGGAAACCCTAGGTGGCAGCCGCACCATTTACACCCAATACCGACAACGGCGCAGAGGAGCACCGGTGGCGGTCAGCGGCAGCAACTCGGAGCATCAGGGGCTGTGGCAGCAGGTGTGTGCCGTCGTCACTATGGCAAGGGCATGGGAGGCGACGCGGCACACGAGGGTGCCGTGGCGGAGCTGACGAGGCAGCTCAAGGAGGAAGAAGGCAGAGAGGGAGGAAGAAGAGAAGGAGAGAGAAGGAGCTGGCAGATTTGGGATTTCTTGCTGGAAGATTTGTTGCTGCTCTGCTTGGTGTTGTTGCTCTGCTTGGTGCTGAGTTTTGGGATTTGTTGCTTGGTGTTGTCACTAGTGGATTTGCTAGGAGGAATTTGGTGAATCTCTGATTGTAATTGTAGAAGTGAAAGAGAAGGATTTAGTTTGTTCCACAGATGGCTGAGAATCTAGGGATTGAGTAAATTTTGGGCAAGTTGGTTGAGTTGCTCACTACAAAGAAAGATGAGGTTCCATCCTCAAGTAAAGAAACTCAGCCACAAATAGATATGGTTCAGAAGCTAGAATTGATGGCGATTGATATTAAATTGGAGGGCATCAAGAATTACTTGGCATGGTCTAAGAGGACAGTGTTATTACTGAGATCAAGGAAACTTGAGGGCTTTACTAATGGAGAGACAACTGAACCTAAAGATGAGTCGAGCTCTAAGTGGAAGAACTGGAGTGCAACCAACGCCCTGGTGGCAACCTGGCTATTAAATTCTACTAGCAAAATGCCCGTGCGTTGCAACGGAACGACGACACAGGGAGGAAAGCAGACGGAGGGCGAAGGTACAGGCGGCGGCGCGGGAGCTCCGAGCGACGACGGGGGGAGGGCCGCATGTGCGGCGCGGGGCGCGGCGTGGATGGGGATGGAAGAGAGGGACATAGGAGATCTTTTTTTATCCAATTCTTCCCTTTCTTTTCAGCATTGGGATTGCGGTACATATATATATAACTTTGCATGCAAGGGTATCTTTAACTTTATGTACCCCTGGACCTTGATTAAGAAATAGTATCAGATAGATATTTAGTCTAAGTTAATTTAATTTCACCAAATTAAGTCAAAAATATAATGAAAATAGATATTGACTTACTGACACTTTAAACCGATTAGAAATTTGGTAAAAGTTTAAAATATTTATGACTCGGATATTATTAGTTAGAAAAGTATATTGATGAATAAGATAAGTTGCATGTATATCGATGGCGGCGCGCTAGCTCACGCGTGCAGCGTGTGCTCGGCCGCCGCTCTGGGTAATGCGCGGCGACGCAAGAGGCGCGTAAGTCGGGCCCGCCTGCTGGAGGTGAGGAAAGTGAGACAACAATGGAGATGAGAGGTTATTCGGATCGGAAATTTTATAGATTTGGAGGAAAAAATGATTTGATGATCGAAAAGTTATAGATTTTTTAAGTAGTTAAGATAAGCTATATCGTACGTATAATTGGGTTTTTTAAAAAATAGCCAGGCGGATTGCGGGTTAATTTCGGAAAAACTCAAGGGGTTTTCTGCAAAATAGCCAGGCAAAACAAAATTTGAGTGGAAACACTACTTGCTTTATATATAGTTATTATAGATGAGTCCAACAATTGCTAGTTCTGTTGACACTATTACATGTGCTTCACAGATATGGAAGGCTTTGGCAGATATGTACTCAGGTGTTGGGTATTTGATGTTGTTGGCCGATACAGAGGATAGGATATACTATCTGAAACAGGGAGAGCAACCATTAATGGATTATGTTGCGAAGTTAAAGCGGTTGTGGGCTAACCTAGATCATTATGATCCCATTAAGTTATCTCATCCTGAAAGCATGACTTGGGCGAGAAAGTGGGTGGAAAAGAAGAGAGTTCTTCATTTTTTTTGAGAGGCCTAAATCCAGAATTTGAAGGAAGGCGTGCTGCTATGTTTCATCAAGCAACTCTTTCTAATTTTGAAGAGGTAGTAGCAGCTATGGCACAAGAAGAAACAAGACTCAAAGCAATAAAGGGCAACACCCTACATTCACCAAGTCCTGCTTTTGTGGTGGCGAGATCTCAAGAAACCAGAATATGCTTTAACTATGGTGAAAAGGGTCATTTGTTTCGTGATTGCAATCAGCCACTTAAATCAAATCGTGGTAGAGGTAGAGGCAGAAGCAATTACAGAGGTGGTGCTAGTTGGGGAGGTGGTAGCCGTGGAGGGGCTAGCCATGGAAGTGCTGGTCGTGGAGGAAGAATGAGTTATCAAGCCAACCTTGCATCAACAGATGAGTGTGCATCAAAAATAGTTATAGTTCCACCTAGTGAACTAGAGGAGTTCAGGAAATGGAAGAAAGCTAAAAAGGACCCTAAACAGGGAAATCAAGAGATGATACTCTCAGTTGGCAGTGCTACTGATGTGGTCCACTCTGACTCAGGTATATTAAATCAAACTCTTGTATCTAATTGGATATTGGACTCAGGTGCATCATGGCATGTCACGGGTGAAACTAATGAATTTATATCTTATACACCATCCTCAAACTGTTATAAGGAGACAATTCAAACTGTAGATGGAACAACTTGCTCCATCAGAGGTGTTGGTACAGCGCAATGCACACCAACTATTACTTTATCATCAGTATTACATGTTTCATATTTTCATATGAATCTTATTTTGATAAGCTCCTTGCTAGATCAAATGGATTGTCGGGTTTTCCTTGATCGTGAGAAATGTTTGATTTAGGAGAGAAGAACTGGAAAAAAATCTTGGGATTGGAGTTCAGCATAATGGGCTTTGGTATCTTGATAGGAGCAAGACAAAGGAAGAGATATATTTTGCTTTATCAGCCAATGAAGATGATGCTAATGTAATGCTTTTACATTGTTGGTTGGGACATATATCTTTTGATGTTATGAGAAAAATGTTCCCTCATGAGATGTCTAGGGTGAACAAAAGTAACTTGATATGTGATGCTTGTGAGTATGGAAAACATACTAGGAGCTCATATGTGAGCAGGGGCTTGAGAAGTATATCACCATTCATATTAATCCATTCCGATGTGTGGACTTCTCCAGTTGTTTCCATAAGTGGAGCAAAATATTTTGTTACCTTTATTGATTGTTATTCTCGTATGACATGGGTATATCTCATGAAGCACAAGAGTGAGGTACTTGAATGTTTCAAAGTCTTTTATGCATATGTTAAAAATCAATTTGTCACCTTTGTTCAAATTATCAAAAGTGATAATGGAACTAAATATGTGAATAAAGAATTTCAAAGTCTTCTCTTAAAGGAAGGGATTCTACATCAGACTTCATGCCTTGATACCTCACCATAGAATGGAGTGGCTGAAAGGAAGAATCGACATCTTCTAGAGGTAACTCGCTCACTTATGTATACTATGAATGTGCCTAAATTTCTTGGGAGTGAGGCAGTCATGACTACTACACATTTGATCGATCGTATGCCATCAAGTGTACTTGAGATAAAATCACCATGTGAGATGTTTGGTAAAACTGAATTTTTGGTTCCACCCAAAGTATTTGGATGTACATGCTTTGTCAGAGACCATACGCCAAGTGTTGGAAAGTTAGATTCTCAGGCTATCAAGTGTATCTTTGTTGGATATTCATCTGGACAGAAAAGATATAAGTGTTGGAGTTCATCAGAACGTCGTATGTTTGTGAGCATGGATTTGATCTTTAAGGAGTCAATTCCTTTCGATGGTGAGAAGATAGACTTAAGTTCTCTATTTGTTGATTTAGATTCTGAGACTGAATCAGAAGATGGTGAGCAAGTGGAATCTAGAAGTGACACTCAGACAAAGGAAAATAAGGTTATGGTTGGTTTAATCCCAAATTTAGTATCAATGAATGATACTATACAGGAAGGAGAACAAGAAGCTCCTCCAGAGAAAAATATACGAGTTTATACTAGAAGGAGGAAAGATACTACACAGCCCCTCACTATTGTTGATGAAGTTGGAGGTGATCAGGTGGACCAAACTTACTTGAGTGGGGATGAGAGTGACCATTTGCTTGAAACAGGGGGAGAGATAACTCACCATTCTGATGACTTACCTATTGCTCTAAGGAGAGAAATAAGGAGCACAGCAGGTAAACCTCCAGTGAGATATGGATTTGAGGATGAATGTGAGAAAAGACATGATAATGAGATGGGTAACTATGTTTCATATAGATCATTATCATCTGAGTATCGAGCCTTTATAACAACACTGCAATCAGTGCAAATTTCAAAAAATTGAAAACAAGCTAAGCAAGATCGAAGATGAAAAAAGGCGATGTTTGAAGAGTTGGCAACACTTGAGAAGAATGACACATGGGAACTTGTGTCTTTGCCTCTTTGGAAGAAGGTGGTTGATTGCAAATGGGTATATACTATGTAAGGATGGCAATGGTTCGGTTTCGGTTCGAGTATCCGCGGGTTTTGGGTTTTTGGGTTTCGGTTTTGGTGCATGTTTTTCGCCCACGGTTTTGCGGTTTGGGATACCCGAAGTATTACGGGTTTGGTGCGGTTTTTAATTTTAACTCGTGGATACCCAAACTCGAACTGAAAACATACAGATACAGCAAATCAGCGGACAATGATACAGTCCATTACCCAAATATCTGATCCCTCTCTAATCTCTATCCGACTTTGGAGTCTAAATTTATTTGTTTGGACTCTAAATGCTTCAAGTTGCCTATCTATTGTATTTTATTTATTTGGACTCTAAATTACAATATTGTTGTATCATCTTAGTCATATATATTTTGGTATTCACATGGTCTATAACTCTATAGTGTAGCTATGGAATCTGTTATCTGTTATAATTAATGATTTAATGTTCACATGGCCACATGGCAACTATCCAAAATGTAAAAGAAACAATTCAGAAAAAAATGATTCATAATCTCTTATCTGTTATGAGAATTTTGGGTTTCGATTTTGAGTTTCGGTTAATAATTTTGGGTTTCGGTTAATCCGTCGGGTTTCGGGTATCCGTGGGTTTCGGTTTTGGTGATGGATTTTCACCCGAATTAGTTTCGATTTCGGTTTCGGGTTTTAGGTTCGGGTTTCGGTTTTGGATGCCCAGAGACTCTATCCGAACCGAACCCGCCCCGTTGCCATCCCTAATACTGTGAAACAAAATCCTGAAGGAAAGGTGAAAAGATATAAGGCGAGGTTGGTGACAAAAGGATACAGTCAAACATATGGACATATGGACATATGGAATTGATTATGATGAAACGTTTGCACCAGTGGCAAAGATGAGCATAGCGAGGGCATTAATCTCTTGTGCTGCTAACCTTGATTGGCCTTTATATCAACTAGATGTTAAGAATGCATTCCTATATGGTGATCTTAATGAGAAAGTTTATATGGAGATCCCACCTGGATTTGCTACTGCTGAAACTAATGGAGAAGTTCTAAAACCGAAGAAATCTCTATATGGATTAAAGCAATCACCAAGGGCATGGTTTGATAGGTTTAAGTGTGCAATGCGTGCTATGGGATACAACCAGTCAATGGAGATCATACTTTGTTATATCAATATTCTAAGGGCCACATTACTATTTTGGCAGTTTATGTTGATGACATCATTATTACTGGGGATGACACCTCAGAGGTGATTCGATTGAAGGAGAACTTGAGGAAGAAGTTTGAAATTAAGGATTTGGGACAGCTGAGATACTTTCTAGGTATTGAGATAGCAAGATCGTCTAGAGGGATTACTCTCACAGCATAAGTATGTGTTGAATCTACTGAATGAGACGGATATGCTTGAGTGTCGTCCAGCTTCTACACCTATAGAACAGAATCACAAATTGGGGGCTGAATCTGGAGATCTTGTCAATAGAGAGAGATATCAAAGATTTGTAGGGCGACTCATCTATTTGTGCCACACAAGACCTGATATATCTTATGTTATGAGTGTGGTGAGTCGATATATGCATGACCCAAGAAGTGGTCCATGAATGTAGTCTATAGAATACTAAGATATTTGAAGAAAAGCCTAGGCAAGGGATTATTATTTAAGAAAAATGGACATCTGAGTGTGGAAGGATATTGTGATGCAGACTGGGCAAGCTATCCTGATGATCGAAGGTCTACATCAGGCTATTGTGTATTTGTTGACGGAAATTTGGTGACTTGGAGAAGTAAGAAACGATGGTATCTTGCTCTACAGCAGAAGTAGAGTATAGAGCTATGTCTCAAAGTTTAAGTGAATTGTTATGGGTGAGAAACCTCCTGACTGAGTTGAAGTTCTAGACGAATGGTCCTATGAAGCTTTGGTGTAATAACAAATCGGCTATCAACATTGCAAATAATCCAGTTCAACATGATCGAACAAAGCATGTGAAGATTGATCGCTTCTTTATTAAAGAAAGACTAGATGAAGAAATTTTAAATCTGGAATTTGTAAACTCAAGGAGGCAAGTTGCTGACTGTTTGACTAAAGATTTAAGTATTAAAGAGTGTATAACTTCGTATAACAAGATGGACATGATTGATATATAGTGCCCATCTTGAGAAGAAGTGTTGGTATATATATGTATATGCAATATAGGTTTAGTTGAGGGAGTAAAATGTAAAAGTGTGTGTAGTATAGTGCTGGGCTAGGAGAGAACTCGGGGTGCTGTTGTTATTTATTGTTGCTCAAATTACAACATGCACATCTGCCTGCTTCATCAAGAAAATGGTGTGCCACATTGGCTCCAAGTTCTCTAAAAGTCCAAAAGTCATTTTATGTATGTCGCTGCAAGGCAAATCAATCATGTTGGATCTGCAGCATCGTGATCGTGCTCGCCGGCGTCGCCAGCACGTGCAATCGAGCATTCGCTCGTCGTCTCGAAATTGGATTGGCGTCAAGAGCAACGAATTGGTAAGGGAGGCAATAAAGCTTGGGATCCCAAATCATCCAATCTGAAATGTCCTATGATCCTTTGCTCTGAAGTGGCTCCTGTGAAATTCCTATATTTTCACTGGTATCTTGTGTCGTTCTTGATTCTTATTCAGATACTTGTTCTGTTCTTGATGCTTATTCAGAGTGACAAGGAACAGTGGTCTGGTCTGGATGAATCCAAAATGGATCCAAAAGAAAGGAGGACATGTCATTCCTAGAAATATTCCATCATCTTACAACTCATGTATAAAACTGAAGCAGAATTCAGAAACAAATTGAACACCACACTCAATTGGAAGTTTCTTCAGGGCCACGAGAAAGCTGAATTGGAAGTTTCTTCAGGGCCGTCCTTTTAGCACAAGAAAAAATTAAAAGCATTCCTAACCCAAATAACAAAACCTAGGCAAGATGACTGAGTTCTTACAAGGGAAATTCTACTCCAGCTATTATATCTAAAAAAGGAGTACTCCTATCTGCTTCCTTCAGATATCTGACGAACAATAAGGTATGAATATTCTTAGAACAATACCATCTCAAACCCAATATTCAGAATTCACAGACATTCAATTCATCACGTTCCTACCTAGGCGCATGGGAAGAGAAGATAAACCTCAGGAAGAGAGGAGTCGAAGACGAAGCCGCGCCGGCATGTGCGGCTGCGACGGCGAGGTTGTCCTCTACTCGGCTGCGACTGCCATCGCTGTATCTAAGCATGGCCGCGCGGGGATGTGGACTTCCAAAGTTGCGGAGGCGACGGTGTCACGGTCTCCGAAGAACATCCGCCGCTGTCGTTGCGCTGCACCATGGCCGCAAGCAGGGACGGATCTACCGGGTATGTCGGGTGAAGTCCACACGTAAGAAGGTATAATATATATATTTATGTGTTAAAAATTGAAAATGTACGGTAAATCTTCTCCTCGTCGCCTCGAAAATTGGAAAGGCCGCGCACCGCCCGCGAAACATGGAACTCGAAAGGCCGCACGCCGCCTGTGGAACTCAGAAGGCCACGCGCCGCCCGTCGGGGACGGTCACAACCACTTCATTGAAATGTTGCCAAACGCCGGAAGTTCTCGATCTCTTTGAGCCGGTGTTCATCGAAGCACTCCCGCTCACAGCACCGGATCCTTCTCAAGCCGCCACCGCCATTTCAACTGGTATCTTCTCCATAATTGGTGTTGGAGTCGATCCGACTGCATCGTAATCACCAGTTGGGAATGACCTTGGCATGTAATTAGAGTCAAAATCACCCAACATGAACGACGACGACTGATATGAATAGTTTGGCTCCATTCTGAAATGTTGAAATGAAATAAACAAATTTCAGATTATTTATTCACTTCACACAAAAATACATATGAATATATCACTTACATACTTTCCTATCGCGTTGCCTTCACACCTCTGTTTTGTACTATTTTCAACTCCGAAACTATTTTTGATTTTTGACAAAATTTGAGCAAATTTTGTCTAAATCAACAAATCAAACTACTAGAGAACACAAGAGAGCACTTAAGAGCACAAAATGAGATGTTTGGGGTGAAGAGAAATGGCTAGGGTGGGTGCCCTATTTATAGAATGAAATTTCACATTTTTGGAATTCTTTCGGATTTTTTTTGAATTTTTTCAAGCTGCAACGGCTAATTTGAAAAAGCTAGCCGTTAGGGGCAGGTGGCAACGTCTGATTCGTCGGATCGCTAGCCATTAACGGCGCCAGCTGACTGACCCACGCCCCCTACCACGTGTCACGCCCAGAAATTCACACCAGAATTTCTGCAGCTAATTTGTGCATTACACCCTCGTCCAGGCATCAGCCGAGGTACACAAATCGACGTTATTGATAATACAGAATCCTCGTCTTAGAAACAACATAAAAGAGTTACACAAATACAACGGAAAGGAAAATAAAACTGACTTAAGCTAAACTTGACACGAGCGAAGCGGAACACCAACTCCACAGCTAAACCTTGACGAGAACAAGCCTACACCTCCTCGGAGACCTCGATCTCAACCTCGGCACTTGGAGGGGAAAAGAAGCAAGACCGAGTACAACCACCGTACTCAACAAGTCACACCGAAAAGGGGACATGATGAAAGATAAATAACAAGGAAAGGTCAAGGGGCTCAATTTGCATAAACAGCATTCGCAGTATGTAATAACAATATTTGAAGACAGTAAAACAGTAGAAATATTTAAGCAGTATTAAATAAACACTGTCCAACGCTCAAACCACGTTGCAACAGGCCCATCCATCCACCTGCACTAGTCATGCTTCCACATTTCATTCGAATAAATAAATGAGACTAATCAAGGTGAATCGGTCGATCGCCCGTAACCGTGGGCACGGCTATTCGAATAGTTTTTACTCGATCGAGGTGTACAATGTACCCACAAGACACAATCCCACAACACGTTACAGTGCGCCGGTGCACCACCATGGTGCCCGGAAAGGAATTGTGACAGACCCTTCACATAACCCTCTAATCAATCGTACCACACCAAGGTTTCGTCCCCATTCTCATCGGGCAATGGGCAGCCCCCTCTAGTGCCGCGGTGAATCCGGAAGCTGATCAACCCTTAAAACCGGGGCCGACCCAACTCCATCACGCCCACCCTCTCTGGGATACGTCGACTAGAGACAGCTACGCTACAGACCCAGCCATTACCCATGCTGGCTTGTGGTATGCACGGCATTTCTTCCAGGGTTTCCCGAGAACCGGTCCTTAACCGTCATGAGCACGCTAACCACAGTCCAACCATGTGCTCACGACCCACCTTTTTCATAATTTAATATTCTTAAAAACAAGGTCATATCTTAATATCATCGGAAGGTCAACTTTAGTAATAAACTTGATTAGTGTGATTCCCTTAAGTGAGCTAGTTGCGCTAAGCATAACTAAGCAACCTTAAACTATCATCTAGTCACATTGGACCCCAAGTTATCAATGGTAATAGGTAAACAATCCTATGGTTGAGTACAATAGGTATAAACATCCCATGAAATGACATTCTAAAACATATGCGTATTTGAACGAAAAGAGGTATTTACATAAAATAGGTACAATATGGTCAATGTAAGGTATGACTTGCCTTGCTCTGGAGACTGAGGAACCTCGGCGACTACTTCGAAGAGAACGGGCTCGCCAAAAACTCGGGATCTACACGACAAACAAAGCACTCAACAAACACCCTAAAAAGTCTACTGAAACAGCACTGGAAAGTATTTTTAATGGATTCTTGACATTTTTCTGGATTTAATGAAATTTGAATGGGCTAAAACGGAGCTCGGATTCAAAAGATATGAATTTTAGAAGTTTAATTGCGATTTTTAAACTAAACGAAAAGACTAAATTATTTATTGCGCAATTAAGTCCTGTGACGTCATCAACGCGCGGCTCGGGGCTGACGTCGCATGACATCGGCGGTGGCGTCGCCCTAGGGCCGACGCGCACGGCGCGCACGCGGAGCCGGGCGGCGGCGGATTGCTGCCACGTGGCGAAATCCGAGCGGCCGGATCGGCGGCGATCGGATGGCGGGGCGAAGGCTAGGGTTAGGGTTTCACGGCGGCGCGGCGGCGGCGGCGGCGGCGGCGGGGTTTTGCCCGACGACCTTGCGGCACGGCGGCGGGCGGCTCGGCGGCGGCGCGGCGGCGGCGCGAGCCCCGAGCGGCGCGCGGCACGGCGAACGCAAAAGAAAAAGAAAACGGCGCTCACCGGCGGTGGGAAGAAGGCGACGCCGACGACGATTTTGGGGCTAAACCTAACGGGAAACAAAGGAAGCACGCGGCGCGCGAGGGGATTTTATAGGGCGGAAAGAGATCGAATCGGGCACGGGATGGCGGGAAAACCTCGCCGTTTGTTTCGGACTCGGAGAGAGAGAGGATAATCGGCGGCCGATTCGGGCGGCGGCGGTTGTTGCGGCGTGCGGGAAAGGCGGGCACGGGTGCGACGGCGCGGGCGGGGCCGGCGTGGGGCCCACGCGCGCGAGGCGCACGGAAACGCGCGAAAAGAGGTAGGGCGGCGCGGCCATGGCGGCGGCGGCGGTTGGGCGGCCGAGCGCGAGGAGGCGGCTCCGACAGTGGGGCCCACTTCGGTGGCCCGCGGCGCAAGGGAGGTGCGCCGGACTTTGCGTGGGCGCGGCGCTCTTGGGCCTTGGCCCACGACCGAGGAGGAGGGGCGGCTTGGGCGGAACTTGGGCGACGGAAAGAGCGGGAAAAGGACGGCCCAAAAGGGAAAAAGGAGGGGAAAAAAAAAAAAAAGGAAAAAGGATTTAGAGACTTAATTTAATTCCGATTTCTTATTTAATTGATTAAAAATACTTAGAGTGCTCTAAAAATTCCAGTAAAAATCCTGTTAGCGTATTTTGACATGACGAACTCAAGAAAAATCCCACCATGTCGTTTCCATTTATTAATTGCATTTTAAAATTATTGGTTGGCTCAGTTAATTTCGAAATTCGATTATTTCGGGTAAATTATTTAAATAAATTAGGGAAAAACCCGGATGTGACAACCTACCCCTTAAACGGAATCTCGACCCCGAGATTCGGAGGTGCTGGCGAAAAGTTGCGGGTGCGCGGCCTTTAACTCATCTTCTCGTTCCCAAGTAGCTTCTTCCTCGGAGTGATGAGTCCATTGAACCTTGCAAAACCTTATAACCTTGTTCCGAGTCCTTCTTTCACTGACCTCAAGAATACGTGCTGGTCTCTCTACATAGGTTAAGTCCTCTTGGATTTCAATCTGGTCTGGACTCGCTTGCTCTTCTGGTACCCTTAAACACTTCTTCAACTGGGACACATGAAACACGTCGTGAATACCAGTCATGTTGGAGGGAAGCTCCAGCTGATAGGCCACTTCTCCTCGACGTTCCCGAATCCTGTATGGTCCCACAAAACGTGGTGCCAACTTACCTTTGGTTTGGAAACGGTGTACTCCCCGGAGTGGTGTAACGCGAATATACACAAAATCCCCTGCTGTTGAGGAGGTCGGGACTGGAATACTTTTCTCTTCTTGATCATCTTGTTGCGCTGATCTTCCTGTCGAATGGCCTTGTCAACCAGCTTCTCAAAGTTAGCATATTCTCTGGAGATAAACTTGTCCGTGAGTTCATCATCCAAACCAGCCAAAAACTTTTCCTGCCTTTCTACATCAGTGCGCACATCTTCTGGGGCATAACGGGCAAGACGATTGAACTCGTGCAGATACTCAGTAACTGATCTGTTACCCTGCTCAAGAGAACGAAACTCACGCTTTTTGTGCAACTATTCCCGTAGGAATGTGTGCGGTCCAAACTGACAAAACTCTTCCCGTGTAACTTTGCTCCCGCGGCGAGTAACCAAGTAGTTGTCCCACCAAGCGAAGCGGGACCAATGCGATGAGTGGCAAACGAGACTTTCTCCGATCCGTGCACGCAGCAGATCTAACTTCTTCTCTATGGCATGAAGCCAATCATTAGCCTCCATGGGATTAGTGGTGCTGAAGAAGGTCGGCGGTCGGACACGAAGGAACTCGCGGCTTGGTGGGGTGGTGGGGTGGCAACCGATTGTTCTCGCTGCTTGCTTGCATTTGTTGCAGCATCTGCGTTGCATCCGATGGTGTTGTTGTTGCATTTGCTGCATCATTGCAGCCATCATCTCGTGTCGTGAAGCGAGCACTTGAGCAATGGTGGGGTTCTCGGGTGGCGGTGGAGGAGCATTGCCATTGGCGTCGTGAGCCTCGTTGTTGTTGGCACCTGACTGCCCATTGTTGTTGTTCGCCCCGCTGGTCCTGGTGTTCACCATCTGAAGGAGACGACCGACCGAAGAGAGAGAAAAGAAGAAAAATAGACAGACTTAGAACTAATCTTTATTATTTGAATTCAAATGCATTGTTCTGATCTTGACTAAAAACAAGGAAAAACACCAAACATCCTTAATTGGTCAGTCATATCACACTTGATATCGACTGCCAGCTATCCCACACACAGCCTAACACACAGCAACTACCAAGAAGACAAACTAAGTTAAACGGTAAAACTAAGGAGGGCAACTAGAACGATCCACGAGACGAGGAGTCGAAACTGCTTCCTTCAGAAGATCCCCATTCTTCCGAACGGCTCCTAGAGTCCTCGGGCGTCACCTCAGACTTGGACTCTTCTGAATCGGTTGCCGTAGCCCAACCGATCCTGCCTCTTCCCTCCGAGGAATCTCGAGTCTCTTCGGAGTCCATGTCTTCAGCCGAATTCTCTGAGCTTGAGTCACTGGAGACGGAGATCCAACCATTACTGCCACCTCCGCCTTGATTCGCCGAAGCTGGAGCAAAGGTGAGGCGTAACTCGCAGCAGAGGAACTGGAACCGGCGCCTGAACCGGAGCGGGTGGAGCCGGAGAAGGCGGTGGAATCCGAGGTGCCCTGGATACGGACAGCGCGGTGGTGGTCTTCCGAGGCGTAGTGCGGAGTCTAACCCCAACCGGTGGCGGAGTCCCTTCAACTCGCTACCTCCTTCTTCAGACGAACCACTTCGTCCTGCAGTCGCGCGATCCTCAGCATCTTCTTGTCGTTCAGCTCCTTGGTCGCCTTGTGTAGGTCAGAGTGCATCTGATCCAGTCCTTTGAGCACGGTGCACATGTGACCGAAGGTAGAGTCATTCTCTTCGCCGTAGACTTGAATGCACCGACCTCGAGGAACTACCTCGACGGGGATGGTAGTGGTAGGAGGAGGTGCGAAGGTCGGCGTCATGCGCTCCTCATCCTGGCTAACATCGGGTAGGCGGCTTCTTGACAAGCGTGATCGACGTGCCTCCGGAAGCCGTGACCTCCATGTTGGGAAGACACGTTCCCACAAACCCGTGGACCTCCAACCGAACACGGTAGGGCAACTCGCCACTGAGAGGCGCAACTGTTGTATACTCCGGTGCTTCGGGATATCCAACTGCAAGAGCCATACGCGCCAGTTCTGCAACGAAGCCTGTCATCCCTTTTCCGCAGGTGCGTGTGGGGGAACTGCCATCTATAGAAACAAAGGAGTGGGAAAATCAAAACATGCTCAAAAACCCACTACCAACATCCCATTTTCGCAATTCCTAATCCCTAGACTCGACTCCACTTTTCAAAGCACCCCCTTTTTTTCAAAACATATGCACATGAAAAGAATTAGAGGGCTCTTAAGGTTTCCAGTTGGCTTGTCCTATAGTCACAGGAAGGCTCTGATACCAACTTGTCACGCCCAGAAATTCATACCAGAATTTCTGCAGCTAATTTGTGCATTACACCCTCGTCCGGGCATCGCCGAGGTACACAAATCGACGTTATTGATAATACGTAATCCTCGTCTTAGAAACAATATAAAAGAGTTACACAAATGCATCGGAAAGGAAAATAAACCGACTTAAGCTAAACTTGACACGAGCGAAGCGGAACACCAACTCCACGGCTAAACCTTGACGAGAACAAGCCTACACCTCCTCGGAGACCTCGATCTCAACCTCCGCACCGGAGGGGAAAAGAAGCAAGACCGAGTACAACCACCGTACTCAACAAGTCACACCGGAAAAGGGGACATGATGAAAGATAAATAACAAGGAAAGGTCAAGGGGCTCAATTTGCATAAACAGATTCGCAGTATGTAATAACAATATTTGAAGACAAGAAACAAGAGAAATATTTAAGCGGTATTAAATAAACACTGTCCAACGCTCAAACCACGTTGCAACAGCCCATCCATCCACCGCACTAGTCATGCTTCCACATTTCATTCGAATAAATAAATGAGACTAATCAAGGTGAATCTGGTCGATCGCCCGTAACCGTGGGCACGGCTATTCGAATAGTTTACTCGATCGAGGTGTACAAGCTGTACCCACAAGACACAATCCCACAACACGTTACGTGCGCGGTGCACCACCATGGTGCCCGGAAAGGAATTGTGACAGACCCTTCACATAACCCCTCTAATCAATCGTACCACACCAAGGTTTCGCCCCCATTCCCATCGGGCAATGGGCAGCCCCTCTAGTGCCGCGGTGAATCCGAAGCGATCAACCCTTAAAACCGGGGCCGACCCAACTCCATCACGCCCACCCTCTCTGGGGATACGTCGACTAGAGACGGCTACGCTACTGACCCACCATTACCCATGCCGGCTTGTGGTATGCACGACATTTCTTCCGGGGTTTCCGAGAACCGGTCCTTAACCGTCATGAGCACGCTAACCACAGTCCAACCATGTGCTCACGACCCACCTTTTTCATAATTCAATATTCTTAAAAACAAGGTCATATCTTAATATCATCGGAAGGTCAACTTTAGTAATAAACTTGATTAGTGTGATTCCCTTAAGTGAGCTAGTTGCGCTAAGCATAACTAAGCAACCTTAAACTATCATCTAGTCACATTGGACCCCAAGTTATCAATGGTAATAGGTAAACAATCCTATGGTTGAGTACAATAGGTATAAACATCCCATGAAATGACATTCTAAAACATATGCAGTATTTGAACGAAAAAGAGGTATTTACATAAAATAGGTACAATATGGTCAGTGTAAGGTATGACTTGCCTTGCTCTGGAGACTGAGGAACCTCAGCGACTACTTCGAAGAGAACGGGCTCGCCGGAAAACTCGGGATCTACACGACAAACAAAGCACTCAACAAACACCCTAAAAAGTCTACTGAAACAGCACTGGAAAGTATTTTTAATGGATTCTTGACATTTTTCTGAATTTAATGAAATTTGAATGGGCTAAAACGGAGCTCGGATTCAAAAGATATGAATTTTAGAAATTTAATTACGATTTTTAAACTAAACGAAAAAAGACTAAATTATTTATTGCGCAATTAAGTCCCCGGTGACGTCATCAACGCGCGGCTCGGGCGACGTCGGCGGGGCGGCGTCAGCCCTAGGGCTGACGTCGCACCGGCCGCGCACGCGGAGCCGGGGCGGCGGCGGATTCTTGCCACGTGGCGAGATCCGAGCGGCGGATCGGCGGCGATCGGATGGCGGGGCGAAGGCTAGGGTTAGGGTTTCACGGGCGAGCGCGACGGCGGCGGCGGCGGCGGCGGCGGCGAGGGTTTTGCCCGACGACTGGCGGCACGGCGGCGGCGGGACGGCTCGGCGAGCGGCGGCGCGCGGCGACGAGCCCGCGAGCCGCGCGCGCGGCACGGCGAACGCAAAAGAAAAGAAAACGACGCTCACCGGCGGTGGGGAAGAAGGCAACGCCGACGACGATTTTGGGGCTAAACCTAACGGGAAACAAAGGAAGCACGCGGCGGCGCGAGAGGGGATTTTATAGGGCGGAAAGAGATCGAATCGGGCACGGGATGGCGGAAAACCTCGCCGTTTGTTTCGGACTCGGAGAGAGAGAGAGGATAATCGGCGGCCGATTCGGGGCGGCGGCGGTTGTTGCGGCGTGCGGGAAAGGCGGGCACGGGTGCGGCGGCGCGGGCCGGGCCCGGCGTGGGGCCCACGCGGCGCGAGGCGCACGAAACGGCGCGAAAAGAGGTAGGGCGGCGCGGCCATGGCGGCGCGGCGGTTGGGCCGGCCGAGCGCGAGGAGGCGGCTCCGACAGTGGGGCCCACCGGTGGCCGCGCGCAGCAGGAGGGCGCCGGACTTTGCGTGGCGCGGCGGCTCTTGGGCCTTGGCCCACTGGCCGAGGAGGGGGCGGCTTGGGCCAACTTGGGCCGGGAAAGAGCGGGAAAAGGACGGCCCAAAAGGGAAAAAGGAGGGGGAAAAAGAAAAAAAAAGGAAAAAAGGATTTAGGGACTTAATTTAATTCCTGATTTCTTATTTAATTGATTAAAAATACTTAGAGTGCTCTAAAAATTCCAGTAAAAATCCTGTTAGCGTATTTTGACATGCAGAACTCAAGAAAAATCCCACCATGTCGTTTCCATTTATTAATTGCATTTTAAAATTATTGGTTGGCTCCAGGTTAATTTCAGAAATTCTGATTATTTCAGGGTAAATTATTTAAATAAATTAGGGAAAAACCCAGGATATGACACCACGCGTCGCCGCCTTATTGGCCCCCTCGCCCCCGCGCGTGCTATGTCTGGACCGACACAAAATAGTAACTGTGTCGTGTCATGCAGGCCTACGGGCTCGGCCGACGGCTCAGGCATGGCACGTCTTGTCGGGCCGTGCACGCCTTATCGGGTGCCCGGGCCGACACGAGATGGCTCGACTCATCTACCCAGCTTTACTGTCGACGCGCACGAGTAGGGTTGCAGCGGCGACGGCGGCTATGGTTTGGGGTAAAAGCTGTAGGTTTTCGGGTGGGGATCAATTCTAGAACAGTGTTTTGTGACTGGACACGAAAGTTAGTATTTATCAAGACCAAATCCTTCAGGTTGCAGTGTCAAACGCTCAGTCACTCACCAATCACCATTACTGAACAATTACATGACATTGTGGCCCCAATCAGGGTCATGCTCGTGCATCCACATAATCAGGTTTGCCAGGATATATTTGATATTCGAGACCACTCATGGAGTAGTGCTCCACTAACATTGCACATTACGTATTCGACACAATGCACAGTCCAAGAACTCTGTACACAAGGCACTTTAGTGAATCAGTCCACTCCTACAGGGAAGGGCAAGGAGGGGTAGAGCGAAGCAAGCGGGAGATTTCTTACGCGATCTATGAGGCGCGGGTCATCCTCCCCGGAGAGCGCGCCGTTCCGCCGCCGACCACGAACTCGCAGCGCAAGCCGACGGCCGCGCCCACGGGCCGCAGCCGTGGCGCGCGCGCGCGACGCGGGGCCCTCCCCTCGCGGTAGCGGGGAAGCAGTGGGCGGGGACGAAGAGGGATGAGGCTGCGGCGGTGGCGGCGGCCATTGGTTGCCCGGCGGCGAGCTCCACGGCGGCGGGCGGTGTGAGTGGGGAGAGTGGAAAGGAGTGCGGGGGCGGATCGCTCACCTCGAGATTCGTGCGGTGCGGTGAACGGACGGCGAACGGCTTTTCCTTTTCTTGCTCGCTGTGGGGTGTGGGCTGCCACATTCAGACCAATTGTATGAATGGGCCTCAAATAGGCCATTCCTTGACATCAGAATTGAGAATTTTTAGCATTTTTAATTTTTTTAAAAGATTTACAAAACTAATTTTTCATTTTAAATCTAATCTCCTCCAGTCCTCTGGGAGGGCGAGATTTAAAAAACGCCCTTCCAAGGGCACTTTTGCCGACGTGGCAGACGGCTGTTGGGTGCCGTCTACCATGCGGCGGTAAATTTGCGTAGAGCCCCCTTCCCGCCCTTACCAAGGGCGTTTTTTCCCTGTAAAAACAGGGGCCGCCTGCAAAAAGAGCGACCACCTTGGTTTTTTTACAGGCAGCCCCCTTCCCACCCTTCCAGAGGTCGTTTTTGCACTGTGGATTCGGGGGGCCGCCTGCAAAAAGGTCGGCCGTCCTGGTTTTTTGTAGGCGGCCCCCATCCCATCCTTTCAGAGGGCATTTTTTGTCCTTCCCGTCCTCTGAAAGGGCATTTTTATCCTACATGCTAAAACCCTAACCTTAATTGGCCTCAACGGATCGATTTGTCCCACAATTCGTCCATACGTATTGTTGTAAATCTAAATGTTATCGTGTTGTCTAATGAACCCTAATATTTTAGGTATTGTTTGTATGTTGTTTGCATTACCTGTGATCATAACATACTGTTTTAACCAAGTTAACTTAGTAGCAATGGTTAAGCAGTTGTGTACCACATTGTTGCATAACCCATTAGGTATGGATGATACAATACATGGCATATGTCTTATGCATACATGATACAACTTACTCATCCCCGACGAGTCAAGGCTCGGCTATCCTACGGAACCGTCCTAGGGCGTTAAGCTTGTCATCAATTTTCTCTTTCCTTCTCGGCGTTGTACTTCTTTTGTGTTTCACATTCAGTTACTTTTAGGCTGTTATATTGGGGAATGACATTGTCAATCCACCTAGTGAATCCACGCCTTCTTTGAATGCCCTGGTAAAAAAACACATGTAATCAGTTAGAGAGCCACTAGAGTGAAGACGTTTGCGGGATTGATAAAACAAAAGATGTACAACGAAGTCGTTGTCTAAGTTGGGGCAAATGAAATATCTTCGGCCATATATTCGTGGTTCAAAGGAGGTAGTCATCTTGCAACGATCCCTACAACCGCACATGGGACGCTTCGACCATTTAGGGAAACCCAGTGGGTTGTTCCTCCAAGCTAAGCTTACGATTTCGACGCGACGTTCGTATTGCATTCATGCCTGAATGAATTGTTTAGTCGACTCAGGTTGTGTTACCGTCCGACCGATCGAAGCAGGTTTAACCGTATCGACCCACTCTTCATATGGACACTGACGTACATCCTCTTGGTTGCACATTTGTGATGTTCAGGGTTAGAAAATGGAACAAGCGAATAGGTTAAACAAGGAAAAATGATACTCACGACAAAATCGTCATCCACAATCTCGGGACACACGAAGCATCTTTGTCCTCTAGTTGCTTGTCTTATGGATCTTACCACTTGGCAACGGAGACCACAGTGGCATTCTGAACGTTCCCGCCATGTGGGTAGTGCTAGCTGATCCATAGGCCAATCCAAAGCTTCAGCACGAACTCGATGTTGGTACTCAGCCTTCCGCCGAAGGTAGTCTGACCTTGTTTCGCTTAGTGGGTAGTAGTGTGTTCCACCGGTTCGTGGGTTCTCCATATCTATCCACTCAACGAAGTTGCAGAGCCGACGATTTGCCTGCATGAGGTGTTTAACACGATGTACGATCAAGTTAGTGTTTTTTGTGTGAAGATTTTGTAGCAGAAAGCATTGCAGATAAGCCATACCCGGTCAATGTTGGCGCATTGAAAAAATCGTCTCCCCGGGTTTCCGTGAGGAGGGACGACGTAAGTATGCAGCCATCTCCACAATGGCATAACGGACGGTCACACCATGGTGGAATCAAACCGCTCAAAGGATGGAGTCGCCAGTGGAGACACTCAACGAATGGATGATATGAAGATCTCATTGTACGAGGAAATATAGAAAACAAAATGCAGATTTGAAGAGCTCGTATTCGGATCGAAACAATATATAGTGGAGGGAGGTCAAAGTTGACAGCGACGTATCGTGTAAGTTTGTAACGGGGCAAAAGCTGAACGCGACGTATCGTGTAGGATTGTCACGGGGCAAAAGTTGATAGCGACGTATCGTGTAGGATTGTCACGGGGCAAAAGTTGATAGCGACGTCTCGTGCAGGTTTGACAATGGAGAAAGTTTTTTGTCGTTAGTAAGAGTATCATGCAGCGAACGATATGGAAGGATATGGTGACATGTGAGCGGGACGAACGGACAGAGATATATACAAACATCCAACACAAGACGTGGACGTGGAACTGCAGCAGCCAATGGAGGTACCGCGTCGATGGCTGAACGACACGAGAAGATGTGCAAGATCGAACGCGCCGTCGTCTGCATCCGCTGGAACGTCATCTTCTGTTCCACCTCGTTCAGGTGAATGCCTGCGTCCAACCTCAGCATCACCAAGTCGATTTCGACATTCAATGCCCGTGCGGCGTCGGCCTACAAAAATCGAAAGAAATTAGGTTCGTCGCTCAAATATACAGGAAAATCATGTTACGTTACGAAGGTATTAAGGCCGAGAAATCATGACGTACCCCCATGAAGTAGTCCTGGTCTCGGTGCCTGGGGTAGGTGTCCATGACCGCTGCCCGGCAACAGACATGTGTGCTCACCAACAATGCTCACTTTCCAATAGTCAACCCAGTTCCCCTTGTATGCATGAACGCGTCACGGACAATCATCCTTCATGCATTTCACATCATACACATAGTTCGTAGATTTCACCACCCTAAACTCTCTATGCAAAGAGACCGCCCAATGCTTCACTGCCTCTTTCATGTCTTCCTTATGAGCATACCTAGCACCCTGAATTACCTCGTTATCCTTGTATTCAAATGAAACCTGCTGCCCCTCCGAGATAACAAGCTGAGAGAAATCAGCTTGTTCCCAATCCACGGGCATGACATCTTCTTCCTCGTCTGATGATTCATCGCCCTCCGCCTGCTCATTTTCAGAATCCTCCCTCTCCATTTCTTCAACAATTGCTTTGATTCTCTCCCCCTCGTTCGCCACGCCAATCTCCTCCTCCAAGCTTGCTTCATTGCTCGGACCTTCACCATACTCTGTTTGCATTGTATTACTGCTATCGATTTCGTGCAATGCCACAAAAATAACAAGGGGCCAGTACCTTTCAAGTGTCATGTCCACATAACGTCTACACGACTCAATGTTATCTATAGACATAAGTTCCCAATAATATCCTTCTGTTGCACGACTTACTACAACGGATAGAGACATTGTGATCACTCTTGTATCCACTTTAAATCTACGTAGCAACCAACTATAGACTGACTCAAATGTTTTATTGGCTGGCCTATCGATGCCCTTCGATTTCATTCTAAATTCTGACAGATCTATATCTTCTAGACCGTATCTAACGTTGCCTTCACCGTGAACTATCTGAAATATGACCTTACTTGCCATAGTGCCTGACAAACAAATTGAAACTGAGTTTATTCCATACTACGAATATGTTGCCTAGATGATTCTGTGCCTAAGTTAATTTCTTTAACAATATGTTCTCTGGTCTACATCTTAAAATATCCCGAATCGATTTGTTCATTTGATCTACCGCCAATCGTACCTCTTTTCTACATATGTTCATCTAAATCTGACAAATTTTCTAAACTAAATTTAATTATGCTTTATACATAAACATATTTAGATTATCAACAAAATTATACGCACGATTATCCAAAATCGGTTTATCCTAGATCACATTGGCTAAAATAAATCATGTCCTCATTTTAACTCTACATCATAGTGCTTAACATCTATTCACACAATATACACATAGATCCGAACATATTCTACCTAAGTTGATCTAAATATTCTACCAAAGTTGATCTCAATTAAATCATCTAAGTTGATCTAAATTAAATCATATGTTTTACAAATCTAAAACTAAATATTCAATAACTATTCAAATATTTAAAAAAATTATTTTCCCTAATATTGCATTTACAAACTAACTCACAAAAAAAAGTACGACGGGATATTGCATTTACTTCGGATGGAGTACGCAATCCGGCAGGGCTTCGCCGCTCTCCTTCCCCTTCATCACCCCTCTCTCTCTTCTTTTTTTGGATTTGGGAGGCTGCAAATGAGGTGAAATTCATTGACTCGGCTTATATACTGCCCAGCCTAAAAACGCCCTTCCGGAGGACGAGAAGGGCAAAAACGCCATCCGGAAGGGCGGGAAGGGGCCGTCTCGCAAAAAGCCAAGGCGACCGCCCTTTTGCAGGCGGCCCTGTTTCTATAGGGAAAACGCTCTTGGTAAGGGCGGGAAGGGGGCTCTTCGCAAATTTGCCGCGCGCGCAGACGGCGCCTAACGTTCGTCTGCCACGTCGGCAAAAACGCCCTCTGGGAGGGCGTTTTTTAAGGGCCCGTTTGGTAGGGCTCCTGATTATATGATTCTCTGATTCTAGATTCTGAAGAGAATCAGAATCGATATAATAAAGTAATAATTAGAATAATATTTTAGATGATTTTCAGGTGATTCTTGAGAGAAACTGGTTTCGGTGATTCTGGAGAAAGCTGTTTTTAGGTGATTCTCACTCCCTATATAAAACTGTTGAATCACTTGAAGTGATTCTTCTCATAATCAATTGCAATATAACATGTTTGACATTGATTCTACTGATTGTGTTGAAAATCAGGGATAAAAATCCTTACCAAACGGGGCCTAAATCTTGCCCTTCCGGAGAGCGAGAGGAGATTAGATTTGAAATTTTCCAAGTAAAAAATTAGTTTCGTAAATCTTTAAAAAAAATTAAAAATGCTAAAAATTATCAATTCTGGTGTCTATAAATAGTACGAAGGAGTGGCCTATTTGAGTCTCATTCATACAATTGGTCTGAATGTGGCAGCCCACACCCTACAGCGAGCAAGAAAAGGAAAAAGCCGTTCGCCGTCCGTTCACCGCACCGCACGAATCTCGAGGCGAGCGATCCGCCCCCGCACTCCTTTCCACACTCCCCACTCACACCGCCCACCGCCGTGGAGCTCGCCGCCGGGCAACCAATGGCCGCCGCCACCGCCGCAGCCTCATCCCTCTTCGCCCCCGCCCACCTGCTTCCCCGTTACTGCAGGAAGGGGAGGGCCCCCGCGCCGCGCGCGCGCGCCACGGCCTGCGGCCCCGTGGGGCGCGGCCGCCGGCTGCGCTGCGAGTTCGTGGCCGGCGGCGGGAACGGCGCGCTCTCCGGGGAGGACGACCCGCGCCTCATAGATCGCGTAAGAAATCTCCCGCTTGCTTCGCTCTACCCCTCCTTGCCCTTCCCTGCAGGAGTGGACTGATTCACTAAAGTGCCTTGTGTATAGAGTTCTTGGACTGTGCATTGTGTCGAATACGTAATGTGCAATGTTAGTGGAGCACTACTCCATGAGTGGTCTCGAATATCAAATATATCCTGGCAAACCTGATTATGTGGATGCACGAGCATGGCCCTGATTGGGGCTACAATGTCATGTAATTGTTCAGTAATGGTGATTGGTGAGTGACTGAGCGTTTGACACTGCAACCTGAAGGATTTGGTCTTGATAAATACTAACTTTCGTGGCCAGTCACAAAACACTGTTCCATATTCAACTGGGTAGTGGTCTTTGATAGTGTGCACAAAAGTTCGTCAGCATTGCAGTCAGATACAATTTTTACTATCTTTCCTTTAGCTTCGTTCTGATGTTCCGTAAATAATTATATACTTATCTTAAATACAGATTGCATTAAGACTCGAGAGACACTCTGTCTCAATTTTACATGGTTTAGAGTGTAAAACTTGTTGTATGACTTCATTTTTTGTGACAAATGTATGAGAAAATCAAAATGCTAAGCTGTTCTTACTGATGCAAAAGAATTGGATATTTATTTACTTCTTATAAAGACATGTTCTGTAAAATTTCATCTGCAGCAAAAAGCTCTTGATGCAGCCATGAATGACATAAACAGCTCCTTTGGAAAAGGCAGTGTTACAAGATTAGGAAGCGCGGGTGGTGCTTTTGTGTATGTTTCAAATTTTGTTCCTTCAATTGAAATTCTTTTATAAATTTCACCTATGCAATTCATACTGATCGTTACTGTGTCTAACCAGTGAGACATTTCCAAGTGGCTGCTTGACACTAGATTTTGCCTTGGGTGGTGGCCTTCCAAAAGGAAGAGTAGTAGAGGTAACTCATTTTTATACTTCCATTGATCGATTGGCAGCTATAGTTTCCATATCTTTTGATTGTGGAACAATTGAGTCATAATTTTCATGGATTTCTGCAAGTTGACAACAACATAACTTGCTTTTCAAATGACTCAATATTCAACAACTTGCAGGTGTATGGTCCAGAAAGCAGTGGAAAGACTACTCTAGCACTGCATGCCATTGCTGAAGTTCAGGTTGGTTTTTTCTTACAGCATGACACTATTTTGTAGACCTTTATGTAATACCCTCTGTACACTTAACGACTGTAACCTACTTGCAACATCTTATATGCAGAAATTGGGAGGCAATGCCATGCTTGTGGATGCAGAGCATGCTTTTGATCCAGCTTATTCTAAAGCACTTGGGGTAGATATTGAAAACCTGATTGTCTGCCAGCCAGACAATGGAGAGATGGCACTAGAAAGTAATACGGCTTGCACTTTAGGGCTTGGTTCATTTTTTATTTCAAAAGTTGGAAATACATATATTATTTCAACCACCAATGAGTTTTCAAGTCATATTTAAGTTGATAAATAAGCTAAGCCTCCAGCTGATAAAATGTCCATCCTCTATGTGGACTTGTGGAGGAGCATAATATAATAGAAAAACATGTGTAATTAATTATATTCATAAGTAGATTCTTATTCTGTGTTCTCCATATTAGAATCTTTACAACGAATTTTATTGATTTTTTTTCAAAACTAGTTATATTGGGTTATATATGAACCATGTTTAGGTAGATGAAAATATAAAGATTGACAGGGCATTCTTTTTGCATTATTTGTTGAGCCTTTGCTTTCTTTAGCATTGCACTAATGTCATTGTTTTCTATCAGTTGCGGACCGCATGTGCAGATCTGGAGCGATAGATCTCATCTGTATTGATTCAGTGTCAGCTCTCACTCCACGTGCAGAAATTGAAGTATGGCTTCTTTCTTTTTCTTCTATTCTTCTTTTGTTATGACTCTACTGAACATCTGCGTCAGAAGTATGATTACCTTTTTTGTTAGGGTGAGATAGGGATGCAGCAGATGGGTTTACAAGCACGTCTGATGAGTCAAGCATTGAGAAAGATGTCAGGCAATGCCTCAAAGGCTGGTTGTACTCTTATGTTCTTGAATCAAATAAGATACAAGGTGTGCTACATTAGCTTTATGCTGACTTTTCATACCCATTTTATTCCATTGGTTGATGGATTTTATTTGAACTAGATTGGAGTATTCTACGGTAATCCTGAAGTCACTAGTGGAGGGATAGCTTTGAAATTCTTCGCATCAGTTCGACTAGAGATACGGCCCATTGGCAAGATAAAATCTGTAAGATCAAAGAAGTAAAGTTTAACCTTTCCTAAAGGTTTGATTTGAGAATATTTCTTTTCTTTTGCTAAGGCCAAGGGAGATGAAGATGTGGGTGTGAAGGTTCGTGTCAGAGTGCAGAAGAGTAAAGTATGTCTAATATATCCAGATTTCACTCTGTGTTATGCTCCTCACTTTCTACAGTAGACATAAATATCTTGCTCTTTGCAAGGTCTCCAGGCCCTACAAGCAAGCTGAATTTGAGATCATCTTTGGGGAGGGTGTTAGTAAACTGGTCAGTGCATGAAATTTTCAGCTTTTGTCATTAGATCTTGCTGTATATATATGCTAACTATGCCTTTTCATGCAGGGATGTGTTCTTGATTGTGCTGAGCTGATGGAAGTCGTTGCAAAGAAAGGCTCATGGTATAGCTATAAAGAAATGAGGTATGCCAGGAGCTTTCTAAGTGTAAATTCTTACATGTTACCTGTGGCTATATAGCAAAATGTAACCACCGAGTTTTGCATGTCATTTGCAAATGATCCTCTGTGCCATTTCCATGTGAATTTCATGTGTTTGGGCTGGCTCTGGGAAACCCTCCAAGAGACATTCACCATATGGTTACGTTGGTCCTTGGCATAAGTCATGTGTAGCTTTCATGGTTGTTACTTATTATCTGAATTTTGTGCGCAGATTGGGTCAAGGCAGAGAGAAAGCACTGCAGTATCTCCGAGAGAGCCCTGCCATCTGTGATGAGATAGAAAAGGTTTGCTTCATTGTACCTGTGCTGTTTTTTGTTTTACTCGTCTGAACCTGGTACAGCCAACAAATATTGAACTCACCAGTTGTCACTGCTTTAAATCTCTAAGGTTGGAGGTCTCAGTTATACTGTTCATGGTGTAACCATTTTGAGACATGCACATCATCATTTATATGTTGTAGACCACCCAATACTAAGATAGGGAGTAGGCTTCTTTCCTTTATACAGATAATATATAACACCCCCCTTTTCCTCTGTCGGGCCTCCTTGAGGTGAACTATTGCTTTTCCTCTCCTATTAATGAAATGGCAGAGCTCCTGCCCATTCCCTCGAAAAATATACAGGTAAAAGGTGGATTTTTTTCACGCAAAAAAGATCGTTTGATAACAAAGTGGCCTTTTAGAGTACTTATGTCAGTTGACTGAATACTTTCAATTGTATTCGTATCTTTTTCATGCTTGTGCTTTGACACCCCTGCAGGCTGTTCGAGCCATGATACCAGAAGGAGCAAGACATATGAGCCTGCTCGCTTTCGGGCGATCATCATTGACCGAAGAAGAACAAGTAGACGATGAGTGATGGATGATGCATCTAATTTTGACGATGAAAGTGCTGACACTTTTGGGTCCTCTGGTGAACGGAGAAGACCAAGAGCGGGTCGGTCTTGAACTAATCAAGCATTGCATTGCTGGTGGGGAGTTGGGATTCCTGAGGAGTTCGATTTGTGAGCAATCAATTGCTGCGACAGCATTGTGATGCCATATGTACCGTTGTTGGTGTGCAATTGGTGTAAGGAAAAGGGCACTGATATTCTCAATCAATGAGTTTCTGTCAACTTGTTCAACCATTTGGAAGAAGTCATGATTATTAATATTTGCCTGCAACTCATGCTCAATGCTCCTAAACGATCTAAAACGAGCTCTGGACACTAAGGCGTATGGGTTACTAAACACCAAACAAAGAAACTAGTCAGCCTGCAAGTGGGGCGGGTCGGCCCATTAGGTCCGCATCAAACTAGCACGTCGGTTGCATCAAATGCTTTTCTTCCATAGAAATCCGAAGGTTCAATTATGTTATTTAAATCTTGTTCTTTGCCTACAACACTCTACTGGCACATATTCAGACAAGCTATGTTGAGTAAAAAAAATTTACATATAGAATTATAGATGCACTATATATTTATCAGCTGCTCAGATGCGACGAAGGGATGCCAGTCTCCTCTCCAGGTCGTCAACTTCAGCAGAGGTTTCAGGTTCCACGTTATTTCTGGGGGGAGCGGCATTTCTGCAGGCACATGCGCATCAGGAAAACTAGAACAGATAGAAAGGTGCAGAACAGAGCCAAATTCATTTGCTCAGTTGATGACTGAAATACCGTGCTTGGTTGCTCTCAGCTTTCCTGTTGCTCGTCGCAATACGTCCTTTAGGAGCTGAAGACAGCTGTATTTTCATGAAAGATTGGAGTCAGCATTTAGAATTAAGAGGTAACTGTATGATGCCTAACAACTAACATGATGCATATTGAGGAATAAATTACCTGAGAAGCCACATCAACACCAATCTCATCAAGAACCTGCATATGAGCAAGTGAACCATGGAAAAATCATGAAGCACAATTTCTGGCCGTATTCAGAAAAATCCTTATCAACTGATATACAGCGCAATACTTTACCTGGTTTGTAAGTTCTTCTGTTTCCTCTTCTGCCTCGTCCTTATCAAGTGTTTCATCAATAGCGTCGGACATCATTTCAAGCTGCATGTAAAAATAGGATTTATCTTTCTGTTCTCCAAGTAGCCGAGACAAGTGGTACTAAGTTGGCGCATTGATGGTCAACTAGAACATATCATTTGTGTTTTAACATTTGGAGGAACAGTCACAGATCTGTTGCACGGATAAAAATCTAGGCAATCTTTCGAAAGATTAAATGCCCGTGATCATATATTATTAAGTTAACCCTTTGAGCAGGTTGGCATTATTCTAGGTAAAATTAAGAGGTGTCACTTATCACACAGATTGTTAATAGGTTCCAACATAACTATATCCGAGAACAGTGCAGATCATTTGAAGCCTACAATAATTGCATTAGCTATTGAATTGTCTCCACAAAACTAGTTTGTTCATGTGACCTTTAATGATTTTCTGTATCGTACTAAGTTGTATGTCTGCCCTGATCTTGTCTATGTTTATCAGAGGAAAGCAACTAATTAAGCAAAAAGATGCAAGTAGTAACATAGCGGAACATTCCCACTTTATACTGTAACAAACCCAGCATGTCCTAAATGTTCTTACCGTCATGTCCAACTGATTTGATTGTTTCTGGAATTCTCTCATAACCTTGATCTGTTTTGTTGGTTCCATTTGCTGGAAAAATAAACAGTATAACGAGTCACCAAAAATGTTCACAACAAAAATGACTATAGATTAGATAGCATGTTTAACAACGGCCAACCATGGCTGTCTTTCATCACACCTTATTCATTGCTGCCATTGCTTTGCTTGCACCTTTCATTCCAGCAGATATTGAAGTGCCTGCGTACATTGCCTGAATAAAAGAGAGAAGTTTTGATCATAAAAGACTAAGTGTGTTTTGCCAACGGCCAGAACATGCAGTTGCATAAAACAAATCGAAAACTAGACATGCCTGTGTATGAGTAGCAACTCCACGTATCTGTGCCCGCGTGCCTTGCAAATTGACAATTTGTTGCCTAAGCCTCACAAGTTGCCGAGCTAGGATTTTGGTCGCAGCCTAGAGTGATCCAGATCATTTATTACAAGATATCAGGAAGAACCAGAATGGGCTTTAGGGGTCTCCCACAAAATCCTAAAAGGCTTACCTTGTTTCCTGTCTTAGCAGTTTTCTTAATCTCTGCAACTAGTTTCTTCTCCTGGAATGGTACAATTATGACATTACCAAATCAGAAGGACAGAAGGTACATTTTGCACAAGTTACCGTAGATGGTATGTGAAAAATAAGAGTTCCAAACGGTGCTGATCTATCATGCTTTTCTGATCCAGACTGAAATGTTTTCCACTTCCAGAGCATGAAGGCATGGCAGCATAGAAAACTAAGGACACAGCAAAAGCCCTTACGAATGCAAAGCACTCAAGTTCTTGTTACACCTTAGAGAGTGTGCAAGTATTTGAGTTGCCAGAGTTATGTGGAAAGAACTAATAGTCTACCAAAGCCCTTTTCATCTGGTTCTAGGCTAACTTTACTATATTGAAGAAGACAAGCACATATGTTGTCAAGGTTCAAAATGATGTTATCAACCTCAATTTACTTAAAATTAAAAGAACATAAAAGATAGAGTATTTCTCTAAAAAAATTGTAGTGCTATTGCACTCCTGATACTAAACATTGCAAAACATAAGAATCACAATATAATATCAGTCCATCGGACACCAGAAGCAATAATACTGGCTTCCTAACATAAACATGAGTACATGACCGAACTGTTATTTTTTTTCTCAGACATACTGACAGTGCTACCTAATGCTGCCTACCCAGTAGTACTCAGTACTCAGTAATGCGAAATATGGCCAAAGTTTGTCACATTGTCTTTTCTGAACCTTGTATCCTGAATTATATATAGGATCAAGAGAAGTGCATACCTCCATTTGCAGGGAGCCAATCTCTCTCTCAACTCCTAAAAGTAGTAAAAAAGGAAATGTAGTGTCAGAAACTAGCTGCTGTCATCTTATGAATTTGTCCACTAAACCAAACCACCCATATTCCTGAAGTTAAAATGTTTTGCGCCGATGTAACACAGGTTAGCCTTGTTCCAGACCAGGAACCAAGTATGTGAGTGGAGGGAGCAACAGAAAGAGAGCAGATGGAAATTGTTCTCACCCCGTGTAGCAACTGACATCTCCCTCTTGCTGGTCCTGAGAGCCTCTGCAAGTGACATTAAACATCACCATCAGTTCATCACACCACCAAAAGACTAAACCCCAAATCTTTTTTATTCACTGGTTTCCACAAATAATCCAGGGAAATTACCCCTCCAACAACCCAGAGAGTACAGATTTCTCCTCCCCCAACGAAAATGCACATCGCACGAGTCGCCCTAAAACCCTATCCCCCATCAACGCACCCCGCAGAAACCCCAGTCTCCAGTCCAGACCAAGAAAGCCCAAAACCCAGCAAAGATCTCACTTCTGGACCGCAAGAACAGCCGCATCATCGCAACGCAGCCGCAGATCGGACCAAATCGATCCCTACAGCAGAACCCCCATCCCCCCCAACCTGCAACCCCGCCGACAAAGACCAAGAAAAGAGGAGCGAATCCAAGAACTGGAACAGCAACCGCAACCGCACCTTTGGGGTCGACCTTCTTCTTGAAGATGTTCATGGCTGCTGCTGCTGGATCCCCTCCAGAGACGAATCGATCGCAACGGAAACCAATCCCTCCCCCTGGATTTCTTTATCCCCCACGCAGATTTGGGAGCACAGATAGAGAGAGAGGCGTGAACAGTGTGAAGAGAGAGAGAGAGAGGGGGACGGCGCCGCGCGAGCCTAACGGGAGGTCGCTGCTGGGCTTATTAGGCTTTTACGAGTAGCCGTTGCAAAGCTTAAAAAAAATGGAACACCTTTTTGCTAGGGGCACCCCGGGATACAATCCGCACGAGAGAAAAGGTCACAGCTATGCGGGGCCACTAGAAAGTTGGGCCCACGCGTCAGTGTTATGGTGGGGCCAGGCGCGATTATGCAGCATAGCAGCAGGGGAGCGCCTAGGGATTGGGCGAACGGCCCACTTCTCCCTGTTTGCTTATATTTGTCTTCTATTTTCTTTTTCGCGGCTGCGACCTTTCTTTTTGTTATTTTACCTGAATACTCCCTTGCTTTTATATGGGATGGTGGCGATTATCTTTTTTCCCAGTTCCATATGGGTTATTTAATACTCTATTTTGTGAGCGAAATCCCTTTGAAGAAGCTGAATTCATATCCTTTTTCGAAGCTTAGAGCATCTGCTCCCCAACACTAGCTCTAAAAGGTATTTTAAACTCGTTTTGATTTGAGTCGAAAAATGTGTTTCAACAGAGTTTTTATGTTTTTATATTCTTAAAAACCAATTTTTCATTCTCAAAACTGAAAAGAGTCTTTCCATTCTCAAAAATCAAAAATCGTTTTTTCTTGTTTCCAGCATGCGCGCGCAGATCTGTGTTCTTGCTTGTGTGAGGATTGTCGCAATGATTTTTTGTTAGGAAACCAGAAGAAAAGTTCCCTTTTTTGACTAGAAATTCCACCTTGTTTTGATTTGTGTATGGAGACGTGCCTGCAACGTATTTGTTGAAGAAATCCCTGATGTGCATTTACAACTGATAGTAGAATTGGCAATTATGACTGTATGTTGTGTTTTGGACATAGGTAAGAAATCAATAGCATATATTTTCTAAAATAAGCTAGCTACCTTTTGAAGTTTTTTTGTATGTATTTCATAAGTGAAACATTCACACTTGCAGTGAATGCATCAATGAAAGCATAAATTAACATATGTTTGTGGGAAGTTAGTTATCAAACGAAAGCTCCTGAGAATCTGCGGAGTACATTTTGATTTCATACTCTAAATATTTTAAATATTTAGAGGATTTCCTTTATACTCTTTTTTAAACCATATTATGAGATCCTGTTGGAGATGTTCTTATTATGTGGGGGGGTTATCTTTGCCTTATTGCATTTTGCAAGTAGCGATAATTTCTTTTTTCCCTTTTCAAGTATCGAAAGAGGGGAATGTCTTTACCTGATTTGTGTATTTATTATATTAATTATTATATTATCATATTTCGAGTGATTTTTATGAATGATTCAGGCTATATCTCTATCTCTCTATCTCTATCTCTACTACTTATAATTCACTTTATTAACGGTTCAGATACCTCCCTTTTATCTTACTCACTCATCATTCAACGGACAAAATCAAGCGGGGACGCATCGCTCTCCACATCACTCACGCGCCATCGCCATCTCCATCCGTTGCCCGCGCTGCCGCTTCGCCCCCTCCATCCTCTGCCGTTCGCTCTCTCGCCGACGCATCACCCGCGCACGCCATCGCCATCTCCATCCGTCGCCCACGCCGTTGCTCCGTCGTCGCGCACGCCAATCCCGTTCTCATCCGTCGCGCTGATCCCATCCATCCATCCGCCACCACCGCCGCTCTGCCCCCTCCATCCTCTGTTGTTCGCTCTCTCGCCGGCGCGCGCGCCCCCTCCATCCACCGCCGCTCTGCCCCCTCCATCCACCGCCGCTCCGCCCCCTTCATCATCCAGCCCTCGTCGCCGCTTCGCCCCCTCCATCCTCCAGCTCTCGCCGTGCGTCGCCTCTCCGCGTCGATCCCGTCCCCATCCGCCGCTCCTATGCCACGTGCCGCCTCCCCCATCGGCCTCTATCGTCGTTCGGCCATCGGCCACGAGAAGCCATTCCACGCGCGGCATCGCTCTCCCTCATCTCGCGAGCGCCATCCCCATCCATCGCCGCGCGCCCCCATCCACCACCGTGCCGTCTCCCCACGCCGATCCCGTCCCCATCCGCCGCTCCGACGCCGTGCGCCGCCTCCCTCATCAGCCTCTATCGTCGTTCGGCCACCAGCGACAAGAAGCCACCGTATCCACAGTGGCGGTGCGAACCTCCTCCTCCCCTGCTTCTTCCCCTTCTACGGCCTTGCCTCTTCCCTCGCGTGGCCCGTCGGCCACCGCTGGCCTTCGTCTCGGGGTCAAATCGAATCGAAGGTATTCCTCATTCTTCTCATCCGCGGCCGCTTGGATTGATGGCTCGGGGTCACGTAGATTGGAAATCTGTTCGTGTGTTGGGTTAGATTTCTTCTCCTTCCCAAATAGCTTGTGTTTCTTCTAGATTTCTCTGATGCGTGTAGCACTGAGAGAAGCTGGTTTTGCAAAGAAAAATCCGAGGTTCAGTTGAACCCTAATGCCCCTAGGTTAGGTCAACATCTCAGCCCCGCTGGATATTGCTTATGTTGCTCTATCACCGTTCTTGATCTCTTTGGCTAACTCAGGAGCAACTCAACGCTGCCACGGACATTACCAACGTCGCCGTGGAGCCTGGCTGCTTCGTCCGCAAGTGCGAGAAGATCGAGCAACTCCTTTGTGACTGCGTTGGCAGGTATATATACTTCACGGTTTCACGCTTTCCCCTGATTTGTTCTTTGTTTCCTGCGATGATCTCCTCTTTTCATATTACTATTGTTTTGTTGGTGATGAATTTGATGATAACATGTCATGCACGGTCGTATAGTCTCAAGTCCCGATCAGTTGGTGCGATTCTAAAATCAATTTGCGCTATTGGTATAGCCGCGTCTCTATGAATAATTTTCATGATTTTCATGAGGTTGAGTTTATATGGGACATGAATTCCTTGACGACAGGGCATATGTGTAATGATTTGTTACATCTCGAGACGGTTGAGTTATGTGGTGGATACTTTGAGCAAATGTATGGATGGAACAGCTTATTACTTGGGCTTTCTGAACTCCATTTTATTAATTGATGTTTAAGTTATGTGCAAAAAGTTGAAATGTTTCAGATAAGTTATCATTCAGCATTATAGTCTCACTCATCTGCATTTTATGTCCAGTTGGCCAAAATGCGATTGCTTGATTGCCTTTTATTTGTCTGGTTTCCCTTTTAAAAAAGCTGAGGCTTATGCTGCTTTACGAAGGTATGAATTACATTGTTATGTTGGCATAAATTCTATTATTATAATTTAGCAGATAGGTCGTTATTTCCAAAATGATTTATAGAGCACTTCTCAATTTTTATTATAATTTATCGTATCATTTTTCTTGAAACGTACATGATGATTGTTATACAACATTTAGACAGCTAGCCATGCGTACATGATGAGTGTTCCTTTTATTTTTGAAGTTCTGTTTGTCTCTCTTCAATATTATCTTACGTCTTATTTTAAGCTTTTGCTAGCGTAGTACCATATGTTGCACCGGTCTTCATATTTTGGTTTTTGCCAAATATACAACTTTGCTCTGTTGTTATTTGGACAATGCTCAATTGAGTGATCCATATATCATGGTAATGTCCAATGTATTGTTCAATCATTACTAGAGGTACATGGCAGATGATAAGCGTGTATGCTCCAAAATCATTGATATATATGATTTTCCACCATTTTCTATCAGCTTCATTAGTACCTTGCTTTCAGCCACAGACTTGATTCCTAACATAGCTCATTGAACTATAACTGATCACTAAAAAGGATTCATGATATGATTGTTTTTGCTTAGGTACCATCTTATTTTACTGCTAATTCTTGGAAATTGTACATGCTAACAAAATGCATATCCATAAAAATTGGTGGTGGCAACACAAGAATGACAAGATCCAGTTTCTTGCAACCCTACCATCAGTACCTTACTACTATCACTTACTACTATCACCTAGCTCACATGTTATGGCCACTTCCATCCTTCTTGAATCCATGACTCTCTTGATCATGATCTGCAGTGCTACTTGCTAAGTAATACAATTATATTTATTCCTATAGGTACTTCAAGGTCATTGTGAGGATGAAGCAGGTGAGTTACTCTATAGACAATTATTTTTTACTAAACTAATTAATATCTTTTACTAAACTATTTTATTTTGACAATTTCTCTAGGATATGTTAGACAAATTGTGTCTTATGAAAGCAAGTGACCCTAAGAGCCCAAGATGCACAGCCTACTGCTAGGTGAGGATAACAAAACAAGTCTATAAAGATCTATAAAAGGGACCTATAAAAGGGGTCAAATATGCTTGACTAAATCAGAGAAATGGAAATATGCTTGACTGAAGAGGCAGTAGATAATTAGTGTTGCTGCAATTTCGTGTGCATTCTCCAAATGAGAAGTACACTGTACTACAAGTGCTGAAAAAAGTTGTGTAAATGATCTTAATTGAAATGTAAAAACGAAAATTAATCAGTTAAGTTTTGAGTGATCTCTCCATGCCTCTTGTCAACGGGTTTATAGGGATGTTTATTTTCTTGTCTCCTTAGTGAACTTACCTGTATGTTTGATTGAGAATATATATGTGTATATATATATATATATATATATATATATATATATATATATATATATATATATATATGTCATAGCGTTAGCACAAGCAAATTATTGCTGATTCATTCACCATCCCGCTGCTTTAGGATTCGTGCAAACAAAAAATTGGGTATTACATAAATTAGCGGGTTTAATCCGATAAGAAAGATTTGCATCAGGTTGCCTTCTACATTCCATTTTTAATTTACATGCATGTATTTCTAAATGAAGTATGGATTCTAAACGTGATTATATATGTATAGTAGTCACGGCCAAATGGGTCGTGCTCTCGCGGGCCGGCCCGAGCACGCCGTGAACAGTAGCAGCACGGCCCGGCACGGCCCGATAGGCAAACGGGCCATGCCGGCACGCCCCGTCCAGTCGTGCCGTGCTTGGGCCGGCCGTCGAGCCCGCGGGCCGACACGGCACGACACGTGCACTGTAGCGGCACGGCACGGCCCATTTGCGCGTGCGGTCGAATGGGAGCGCGACACGTGGCAGGATGGGAAGCAAAGCTGTGCAACGGCTCTTCGACGGTCCAATGGGAGCGCGCCACGTGTCACCAACGGCTCTATGGCTGTTCAAATTTCAAATTAGCCGTTGGAGACCAAAAAAATCATAAAAATTCAAAAAAATTACAAAAAATCAAAAATTTCGCCCTATAAATAGGGCATGAACCCGAGTCATATCTCCTCACCCCTCACTTCTCATTTTGTGCTCTCAAGTGCTCTCTTTGCTCTCAAGTGTCCGTTTTTTTGATTTTAACAAAATTTGCTCAAATTTTGTTAAAAAATCAAAATTAGTTTCGTAGTTCAATAGTTTGATCACAGAAGTTTGAAGTTCTCGCAGTTGGAAAGATGTAAGTAATATTCAAATTTGTGTATTATTTGTATTGTGTTTATGAATTCAATTTGTTTATGTCGGTTTAAAATTTCAGAATGGATCCGAACTATCCATACCAGTCGCCGTCTTTCACTTCGGGTGATTTCGACCCCAACTACATGCCGGGGTTTGAAGATGCCTCCGGATCGGCTCCAACTCCACCATCCGTGGAGAGGTACGTTGCTGCTGCGGTGGCTTCGGAAGGATTATCTTCCGGATCCGTGAGCGGAAGTGTTTTGACACGCACCGGCCCGAAAAGATCGAGAACCTCCGGTGTATGGCAACACTTCGACGAGATAAAGGAAACAGCTCCGGACGGAAGGGAGGTATCAAAAGCTCATTGTAGAATATGTAGGCAAATGTTATTTGCTCGTGGTTCTGCTGGTATAGGTCATCTCAAGCGCCATGCGGAGTCGTGTGCCAAGAAGTAAGGAATACAACTCCGGCAACAACAACTTATGCTAAACCCGGATGGTACGGTACGTAGTTGGGAGTACGATCCCATGGTTGCTCGGGAATCTCTTGTTCGGTTAATCGCCAAGCAAGATTTACCCCTGAACATTGGAGAGACTCCTGATTTTGAACAATACATTCAGCAATCTCATAACACTAGATTTAAATCTGTAAGTAGGCAAACGACAACTAGAGATTTAGAGAATGTTTATCAGAAGGATTCAAATGCACTTAAGGAACTGTTTAGTACATGTACTTTCTCTGTTAGTGTAACTTCAGATATATGGAGTAGTAGAGCTAGACAGGATTATCTTAGCGTTGTTGTTCACTTTATTGATGATGGTTGGCAATTACAAAAGAGAGTTTTAGGGCTTAGGTTAATAGATGTCTCACATACAGGAGAAAACATAACTGAAAGAATTAGGGAAGTAATTAATGAATTTAATCTTGCTGATAAGATATTTGTTGTCACCCTAGATAATGCATCTGCTAATTCTCGTGCTATGAAAATATTGCAACCTTTATTTTGTATTTATGCTCAATCGTTTCTACTACATCAGCGTTGTGCATGCCATATAATTAATTTGATTGTTAAGTCAGGCATGAAAAGGGTTCATAACCATATTGATGTTGTTCGTCAAGCAATCGCGTGGTTAACTGCTTCGAACCCGCGGATTGGTGCGTGGAAGAGGTTTTTGTCATGCGGCCGGTAAGAGAGCTCGTAAGTTTGCCACCGATGCTGAGCATCGGTGGAATTCAACATATTTAATGTTAAAAGTTGTTTTACCTTATAGTGAATTACTTACGGATTTTGTTCAATCACGTGGTGGCCACGAAACAGTGACGGTCGCCAATACCGAATGAGCATGTTTGGGCAATTGTCCAAAAATATAACCAATTTTTAGAAACTTTTTATGATTGTACTCTTACTCTATCACAAATTTATTATCCAACTTCTAATATAATTTTGCACAATATTCTTGAAATTGCTTCTCTATTTAAAAAATATGAAAATGATGATGTTCTAACTGAACCTGTCTTTCACATGAAACAAAAATATTTTAAATATTGGAAAAATATACCTATGTTGTATGCGTTTGCTTTTGCTTTGGATCCTAGGTGTAAATTAAGAGGATTGTCTGTTATTTTATCACTTCTTGGTGATACTTGTAGGTATAGATTATAGTTCTTTCTACACGAGGTTAGAAGTAAATTATATAAAATTTTTGGAAGATATGAACTAAAGTTTCAGGGAGTTCGACAGCAGAGACCCCCTCCTATCCCCACTACAGGTAAGAAGAAGATACAGTGGGGTCGGATTTTGGGTGGATCTTCTTCAAGCCAAGGTGGTGGCAGTTCGTCGGCTACAAGTGGAGACGACTCTTCGCATGCTGTGGCCGAAGAGTTGTCCAGTTATTTGGACAGTGACGCCATCCACCACGAAGCACAAGACTTCAACGTTCTCGGGTGGTGGAATGACCACAAGTTAGCATATCCCGTGCTTTCAAAACTAGCACGGGATGTGTTGACGGTGCCCGTCTCGACGGTGTCCTCCGAATCGACTTTCAGTCTATACGGTCGTATCATCGAAGACCGAAGGACGAATCTGAGCAGTGACCACGTCGAAATGCTACTAAGCGTTAAAGACTCGGAGCTTGCTCGACAACATGCCCAATACACTGCGGACAACCAAGAATTGGCCGCCCAGTTCGAGCAACTCTACCTGGATCCAGACCAACCCCAGTAGAATTTTGTTAGACGTAGTTCTGACCTTTGAGCTGTACTCTTTTCTTTGTCATGGTTTTCTCAGTTTTTCCTATGAGTTTTTACATGACAAAGTTTTTAACGAAGCAACATGTATCATTGTATCCTATAATGATATAAACATCAATAAAGGTCATTACTATTTTTAACAATTTTTTTGCAATATTTTTCGTAAATGTGGATTTATTTTTAACATTACTAAGTCATTATTTTTTTGAAAACTTTATTTTTTAATTTTTATTTTTTAAACTTATGTGCTGTTTACTAAAAAAAATTGTAAAAAAAACGGTCCGTGGGCTCGGCCTGGCCCGTGGGCCACCGGTGTGCCGTGCCGGCATGGGCCCGGCCCGGCTCCCCACGTGCCGTGTTTGGGCCGGAGCCTAGGCACGTGGGTCGGCACGGCACGGCCCGTTTCATGAAGCGGGCCAAACGGGTCGTGTCGGCACGGGCCCGTGCCGTGCCGGCCGCCCGTTTGGCCTTCACTAATGTATAGAAAATTATGCCTGATAATTACGTGATCCACAATATCGTGATAAGGTAGACTACAACAAACTAAGAAAATTGCTTAAATGTTGGCCTAGCTTGGACTACTACGATACAATTAAAGTGTGTATATATAACTATATACAATTAAAGTGTGTATATATAACTATATAGTTAATCAAATAATTATAAATCAACAGGACATATCTCAGATTGGACGAGATCCACGATGTCGTGATGAGGTAGACTACAACAAACTAAGAAAATTGTTTGAATGTTGGTCTGGCTTGGACTACTACGATACAATTACTATAAAATATATATTTTATAAAGTCCTTAAAAAATTTATATTTTACTTTGCTTTTATAGTCTAGGTGTTTGTTTACATGTTCTATTACCATGTTATCTGGATAGGCTCTATAATTTATTTATAATAGACATGAGAAACAAAACGTGTACATTATGGATCCGGTTGCTCCAAATCTATGATATACGGGTAAATTTCAAACCATGCCATATATAACTAATTACGTGATATTGCCAAACATTTTAATATCGCCATGAAATTGATGTGTCCTGCATGGAACGAGAATTTTTCTGACTGACATCGTGAATTACCAAGATGGCTTACAAGAAGTTATAGTTGGTAATAACTTATAACATATTTAATTTTTATTATCAAATATTCATTTTATTTATCTCCAACAAATAAATACTTAATTTTCTAAAAAATTGTCAGGCTTCCCTGTATACAATTAAAAAAGTTGTTGATCAACATTGTGCATATATATTCTCTATATATATTTGAAGAATACATCTCAAATTAATAAGTTAACTTACTATCACATGCACTAAAAATGGAATTATTGCTGGACATTTTGAACAGCCATGTGAATATGAAAACTTCCCTAAAGATATCAAATAACTACTTAAACAATTCAAAACTTATTTGTAATATGTATTTGTAATATGTAAGATATTACTTTATTATGTTTCGTTATGATGAATGTATTTTGGATTATATTTATGATCATATATAATTGTGTGAGATAAAAAATTCTTGTCATCTGATTGTTTTATTGTTTTAAGGTGTTTCTCTTAAATATAATCACGATGTTAGCACGAGTTCTTCCATAACAAGTTTGCAAGAGCCTTTCATCCTTCATTAATTCTTCACAGACCCTACTGCCACCATGAAGGCATATACTACAGTTCAAGAAGATTTGTGTGTACTAACTGTGTTTTAAGGTATGGAATCTTCCTATACCTAAAACGAAATTACAGATTAACATAGTATTAGTAAAAATAAAAAATAAATTAATATGAATTTTTTAAACTATTTTTTAATAATTTTTATAAAAATATATCTTTTAATAGTTTGCGTGTATAAAAAAGGAGAGAGTAGAAGCCAGGAAAGGAAATTACAGAACGAACCCTTAATCACCATGAAGGCACGGAGAGAATACAACCACCTTCCAAATTTTCAACGACTGTTGAGTCCCAAATCCAAATTAAATCATCCAATACGTGGTTCAGCTCAATCGAAGCGATCAACAAAATTACGAATCGAGGACAAATACCGAAACTCTGAAAGACTAACCTCCTACGGTGGTAATGAGGACGACGCCGGAGAAAGTTGGCTGAACGGGCGAGGCCGCTACGGCTGTCAACGACGGGGTGGGCGCCGGGAAGGGCGCCGCAACCGGCGGCAGCGGCGTGGGCGCCACTGGCGGATCCACCGCCGGTCTCTGTAGCGTTCGGCGCCGCCGCGGGAGGGGGCGCAGCCCTAGACGAGGTCACCGTCGCCGACGCCGGCGGCGCTCCGCTTCAGCCGCTCCGCTGCTCTATGAATGGGCTGTAATTGGCAAGGTAGTACTGTGAGCCGAGTTTGGGCCTCTAGTTAAAGTAGGTCCACGAAGAAATTAATGCGCCGTTAAGACTGGACCCAAGTTTGGGCTGGTTTGGATATGGGCTTAATTCGTACAATTCAATGAGGTGGGTCAATTTCGTTTGTGGGCTGAATTCGTTCTCACAAAAGAGGTGTGCCAATTTTCTGTTATAGGCTCAATTCAATCCGGGAAAGAGGTCGGCGAAGTTTATCTGAGAAAAAAATATTTTGGACCAACTATTAAACGATGTTTCGATCGTATATGAATATTTTAAATACCTGTATATGTATATGAATTCTTTTGTTATTGATTGTGTATTTATATTTTCGTTTACAATAATTTTTTTCAATTACACTACGGACGCATACGCACCCACACCACAATACACACGCAACACCACACCCATACATCCACAAATACATCCCCTAACACATACTCAAAGAGACTGAAACCATGGACATATTCTTGATTTTACTAAAATTTTATTGAAAACCCATCTACATATACATAATATTAATGGACATCAGAACTTAATCATGATGGATGGAGCCATCTCACCTAAATCAGAAAAATTGTTTACCTTGTGTCTCACTGTTATTCTTTGATCATATCAGAACACGCAAGATAAAATGGTTGTTGGAGTAAAAGTATGAGTAGTCAACATCTGCGTGCACAAGGATAAAGGAGAAAGCAGGTTGCAACACTGTTTTGGTTTCTTATGCAACCTCCATGCTCTGTACGTATATGACCTAAATGACAACCAGTGTACCATGAAAATAAACTTGCCTGTGTTTCTGTAGGGCATGTCCTCTGCTGGAGTGCAATGGATGGTCAAATGCCTGGGCTCAGAGAACATGGTATCGACAGGGCTACTTTCCCTGACCATAGGGCATATATACCTACGCTCAACATTACAACGTACACACACGTAGTCAAGCAGAATCAAAGAAAAGGTTTGCATGATTGTCCCAATAGTCATACGATGCCAACCTCTTCTTGGACTTATACTCACCAAGCACACGACAACGCCGCTCTGCTTTGATAAAACCAGTGACCAAGTGGCTCACATTGCATATTTGCACAACAACTTTGTATGGCCTACAGCACTATAAATAGAGACACATGCAACCCTCACACTTCATACTCTCATCTCAACCTTCAGATCATATCAGTGAGTTAACAATGGCTAGAAGCAAGTTTGTTGCTCTAGCTTCATCGTCCTCCTCGGTATTGGACTCACCAATGCTACAAGGGTAGCTAGATATGTGAGCGCCGCAGGAGGCGGTGGTGGAGGGAGAGGTGGTGGCGGATCAGGGAATGGTTCTGGATGGGGATCTGGCTCTGGCTCAGGGTATGGCCAGGCTGGGGGTTCTGGTGGAGCATATGCTAGTGGTGGCGATGGTGGTGCAGGTGGTGGAGGTGGTCAAAATGGTGGATCCAGATATGGTTCTGGGTCTGGTTCAGGTTATGGCCAGGCTGGTGGATATGGATCCCATAGTGGTGCGTATGCTCAAGGAGGCAGTCAAGGTGGTGGTGGAGGTGGCCGGGTAAATGGTGGATCTGGATATGGTTCTAGATCTGGCTCTGGCTATGGTCAGGCTGGTGGCTATGGTCCTCATGGTGGAGCATATGCTCAGGGTGGTGGACAAGGTGGTGGTGGTGGAGGTGGAGCAAATAGTGGATCGGGTTACGGTTCTGGTTCTGGATCTGGGTATGGCCAAGCTGGTGGATATGAGCCTTATGGTAGTGGCTATGCTCATGCAGGCGGTCAAGGTGGTGGCTGTGGTGGTGGGCAGAATGGCCCAGGTGGCCATGGATATGGAAGTGGCTCTGGAAGAGGTTCTGAATTAGCCTATAGTGGTGGGCACCCGTAGATCTTTTATTTAAATGAATACGTGAATTATGTTTGCCAACATATATGGCCCTGAAACCAATATATAGTAAATAATACGTCTTGTACCGAAATAATAAACCATGACATACTTGTCATAGCTTAGTACAAATAATATATGTACACTTTCTCCTTAATCAATAAGTAACTCTTTCAATTTTTTATGGATAATAATCAATATTGGACATGTTATAGTCATTTTAGACCAACTAGTGGCCCATCCCTAAGGGGTACCACATGTGCCACCCAATGGACCATGACTTGGGCTATGTACACTAAGCCCAAGTAGTTGCTAGGCCCAACAAGAGGGAGTAGAAGGTCTAGGAGTGTTAACGACCAAATTTCACAACCAAATCCCTAAGTTCAAGGTTGAATTTGAAGCGGAATTGGATTGGCGGAATGATCTGCGGAGAAGCAGAGACTGCGTCGGCTATGCACAAATCGGCTGAGTAACGATCGGCTACGAGGTCAATCGGCTGAGGCTAGATCGGACAGAGGCAACCGATAGCCGATGCTGAGTCACAGGAGAAGGCAAAACCGTTTCCGGTGAAAGTGGTTGAAGATAAATAGGGGATTCGGTTTCCAGATTGCACGTTAAAAGATATTGCCATCTATGGATAGAGTCATGTAACGGCATTGTATCTGTAAATTAGGAATTTGTTTAAACTATTTATTGTAATGCGGCATGGGTCCTTCCCGGGATATTGTCGTATTTTGAATAGTAGTTTAGATAGAGTCCAGGGTCTGTACAGATAATGTTATCTTGGGTATAAATAGGACCCGAGATCCTTGTAATTAAAGATTCAATCACAATCAATCAAACAACTTTCGGCGCATTGCCAAACCTTTTCTTCAGACGAGCAATTGATTTCGCTCCGGGCTGCATCGTTTCGATCCCCAAATCCAGGTAAATGCTTGTCATTAGTGGTATGTTCTACTGATTCTAATGCTTCTATCGTAATGACACATTAGATTCAGGGGTTTATACTGCGCTATTTACCATATATCTCATATAAACTGGAGCAATGTTTAGATTTATCCTGCCATCGACCAGTTCTAGCAAGAATCCGCAGCCGACAGGGCTAGATCTAAAGGTTGAACTAGTTTATATGCGGTATCCACCGTCTTAAGAGGTATAAATCGGCTATAATAGATCCAGTAGTTCTTTTGTCACTTAATGCTACATCATATCGAACTATTAAGTCATCTTTAGAGCTATTGCGATCTGTTTAGTTAAATTTATATGTTTAGAGATAGTGCCGGGGTTTCAGCCGGCCTTACCTACCCTGATATATCTTTAGTATATTTATTACTAGATTTATGTTAGGACTGCCTCTTATATTAAGATCCCATTCTTATCGGACATCATAAGCCGAAATCGGCCTGCTAGCAACAGCCAACAGCCAATTTCCTAGGCTAAGTATATCTGGTTCAAGAATGATATCTTTTCATAAGAATCATCGGAGTACTAGCCGATCCATAGTTAGCTTTCCAGTATCGGCTAGGTTATGAATATATATATTTATTATCCTTTACTGTATTTGGGTTAAGCGGCTGATGTTGTCTCGGTATAGCCGATCCATTCCAGTCACTTGGCTTAAATATATTTTAGGATAGCATATATATGCTCATGGATTCCCTCAGTCGATCCAGTGGGATCTAACCTAACACTTAATGCACATATCTTGTTTTTCCTTGTTGGTTAACAGATCAAACCAATTAGCACGCCTTGAACAGCATAGGTAGCCGAGAAGGACCTGCACTGGAGTTAAGCAGATCTCCCAGGCCAGCGTGTGAGAAATTTCTCGTCAACACGCTTCTTGGCACGCCCAGTGGGACTTTCTTTTTCAGCTCGGCTAGGACGCATCGACGCAACCGACAAGATGGTCGACTCCAAGAGCCCCAATGTTTCTCAGGACAACATCGTGCCTGTGAAGATGGAGCAATTATCGGCTGAGCAGCAAGCCGATTACAAGAAGATGGTAGAAGAGCTCCAGGTCAACTACCTACAGTCTTTCACTCAAACAAGATCCGGGGCCGTGCATCAAAAGTACAAATTCAGCACGAACGAACTCAAGGCGTCCTCCTCCAGCGGATCAAAGGGCAAACAGAAGGTGGAGGAGCTGATTCAAGAACAAGAAGATTCGGCCCTGCATACTTTGCAAGACCGAATTGATTCGACCGTCCATCACGCGCTGGTCAACCAGAGTAGCATCCTTGTTAACACCCTTAACAACATGATTGCTACGTGGTCGACGCCAAGATAGCCGACCACCGCAACGGGGCCGACGTACTTCACGACGGCCGCTTTCTGGTTACAGGATGTTGGTCACCGAGAATCGGCCGATCCCATCGTCAGCACAACTAGGGCCACCAGGAGGGGTCCTCAACTAGCCGAATCCATCAGGATCGGCTGCGAAACCGGTGATCACTATGCTGAATCGGCAACAACCGCTGCCCCAGGACCAGATCGCTAACATGTTCAACGATAATCGGCAGTTAGAGCCGGTTACCCAGATTGGCCTGGACAGACAGTACAACGCCGGTGGCCGACAGGTGTTCCTGGGTCCACCAACGCCACCACCGGCGAATCGGCCGCCTCCCGCTGATCATTCACTCCACTACCAGTATCAAGGAGGCCGCCAAGATCATCACTACAGGCCTCAGACGCCACCACCACTGTATCGGCAAGCACCCACACCGTATGATCCATATGAGCCGATACACCAGGACAATCGAACTTGGGCCGATTTGATTGCAGACTTCATGCGCGATCAATTCGGCCTCAAGCCAAAGGACTCAGGGAACATGTATCGGTATCCTTATCCAGAGCATTTTGAGCGGATTCCGTTGCCCAACCGATACAAGATCCCAGATTTTTCGAAGTTCTCAGGGCAAGACAACGTTTCGACCTACGAGCATGTCAGCCGATTCTTGGCGCAGTGCGGCGAAGCATCGGCTACAAACGCCTTGAGGGTTCATTTGTTCCCCCTGTCCCTTTCGGGATCGGCTTTTACCTGGTTCTCTTCATTGCCTTACAACTCAATTCAGAGCTAGGCCGATCTCGAAAAACAATTTCATAGTAACTTCTACTCCGGCAATCATGAAATGAAGTTGTTGGACTTCACCAGAATCAGGCAGAAGCACAACGAGTCGGTTCAAGAATACATCCAATGCTTTAGAGAAATGAGGAACCGATGCTACAGCCTGGTGCTGTCGGATGCCCAGCTAGCCGATTTGACCTTCCATGGTCTGATCGCTCCGATCCGTGAACGTTTCTCCGCTCAGGACTTTGACAGCCTGGCACATCTGGCACAGAAGGTGACGACCCATGAACAAAGATTTCAAGACACTAGGAAGGCCATCAAGAACATAACTCAAGTCGTCGTTGAGTCAGACTTCAATTCCAATGACGATGACGCAGAGGTGGCGGCAGCCGAATGGGCCAAAAACAAAAAAAGTCATCGTGTGCCAATGGCTGCTGAAGACGGCCAAAGAAGAAAGATATGACTTCGACATCACTAAGGCCGATAGGATTTTTAACTTGCTGCTCAAGGAGAAACAGATCCAGCTCCCTGAAAACCACGTGATCCCATCGGCCGAAGAACTAAAGAAGAAGAAATATTGCAAGTGGCACAACTCCACATCCCATGCCACTAACGATTGCAAAGTCTTCAGGCAGCAAATCCAGTCAGCAATAAAAGCCGAAAAACTCAAGTTTGCCGATTCCAATCGGCCGATGAAGGTAGATGGCCACCCCTTCCCAATCAATATGGTTCAAACCGGCCCTAGGCAAGCTGATCGGTAGTGCAGAATGACGTACAGCTTAGTCGAAACTTTGAAAGGGGTCAACGCAGAAGGAGAGCCGACTGGAAGCCAAGCCGCACCAATCAACATGGTGCGCCCCGTTGTCCGATTGGCTGATCAACGACCGATCGGCACGAACAGCCGACGCTGCCCCCAACAACAATATTGGCGGGAAGAAGCCCGGTTTGATAGGTTTTATCGACAACGGCCAGAAACGCGAAGCCGCTGGTATGACGGGAATCACAGCGGCGCCGATCCCCATTGGCATTGTGAATTCTTCAGGCACTGCTGGGAGACCGGGATGAGGCTGCCAAAGATAGAAAAGTGCCCGGCTTGTAGCGAGTACCCCGAGGACGAACATAGAAGCCGACCAATCACCAGTCCAACTCGGTTCGTCCCAAGGCCCGTTCAGCTCAACCAATGCCGGCAGTCCGTTCACGATCGGCTAGGGCCGATCCATCAAGACTTCTTTGATGAAAACGAAAACGACGACTACTACAACGAAGAAGAGGCCGATGATGAAGAATCGGCCAACCCCCAATGGTGCCCCTCTGACCTCTTCACCAAAACACAGAAACGAAGAATTCAAAGGTTAAAGCGTGAAGGAAGGGAAGAAGAAGTTCGGCAAATGATCCAAGAACAGTGCCGTCGGCTGGGTAAGATCAAAAGGCGATGGATCCCCAAAGAGAAAGCTGCCACAGCCGACGAGGAGCAAGCCCAGGAGAGTTCAGCCGACCAAGCCAGGAGGGCAGCCAAAGGGAAAGGCAAAGTTTATGCATCGGTCAACATGGTATTCATATTGCCACCGAATTCAATGCTCTGAAGTCGATGACACCATCGAAGACGACTTGGTAAAACTAGCAATCTCACCGGACTAAGCTATTTTCGACAAACTCGAGGGGACCGAAAATCAACACCAAGCCGTTGTACTTTAAAGGATTCATCAATGGCAAGCCGATGTCAAAAATGCTAGTTGATGGGGGAGCCGCAGTCAACCTGATGCCCTACGCAACATTCAGAAAACTAGGCAAAGGGGCCGAAGACCTGATCAAGACCAATATGGTACTCAAGGACTTCGGCGGCAACCCATCAGAAACCAAGGGCATCCTGAACGTCGAACTGACCATCGGCAATAAGACCGTGCCCACAACATTCTTTGTCATCGACGGGAAGGGATCTTACAGCCGGCTGCTCGGAAGGGACTGGATACACGCCAATTGTTGCGTTCCTTCTACAATGCATCAGAGCCTGATCCAATGGGACGGTGACAAGATTGAGATTGTACCAGTCGACAGGTCAGTTAGCGTCGTCAGTGCCGATTTGCCGCTTTGGGAAATCAAAGGCATTGATTGTTTGTCCGGGAAAATCTGGCAAGCCGATTTTCTAAATGTGTCCAATTCCACAATACAACCGATTGGAGATGACGAGCCGCAGCTGCTGCTTTGAACAAGACATGGTGGAGGGCTCGAGCGTCTACGGCATCGACACCGTGGACGAAGACGATGGCAAGTTAGGGCAAGGCTTCACGTCGGCCGACGAATTAGAAGAAATTGACATCGGCTCTGGAGACAAGCCGAGGCCGACGTACATTAGCAAGAATTTATCTTCTTTGTGTAGATCCCAGCTTATTGATTTGTTAAAAGAATATAAAGATTGCTTTGCTTGGGAGTATTTCGAGATGCCTGGCCTTAGCCGATCAATAGTGGTCCATCAACTACCGATTAAGGCAGGCTATCGGCCGTTCAAACAGCATCCCAGGAGGTTTAAGGCCAATATATACGATGCAATCAAAGCCGAAATCACTCGGCTATACGATGCGATATTCATCTGGCCTTGCCGATACGCCGAATGGGTCTCAAACATTGTCCCAGTATTGAAGAAAAATGGTAAACTTAGGGTATGCATCGATTTCAGAGATCTAAACAAGGCCACCCCTAAGGACGAATACCCAATGCCCATAGCCGATTTGCTTATAGATGCTGCTTCAGGCCATAAGATTATTAGTTTTATGGACGACAATGCAGGATATAACCAGATATTCATGGCCGAAGAAGACATTCACAAGACTGCTTTTCGGTGTCCTGGAGCAATCGGCTTGTATGAATGGGTCGTAATGATATTTGGACTAAAGAATGATGGGGCAACATATCAACGGGCCATGAACTACATTTTTCATGACATGATCGGCTCATTGGTGGAGATCTACATTGATGACGTGGTTGTTAAGTCCAGAGAGATGGAGAACCACATAGCCGATCTGAGAAAAGTTGTTAGAGCGGACGAGGATATGGCCTGAAGATGAATCCACTTAAGTGCGCGTTCGGCGTATTGGCTGGGCAGTTCCTGGGATTTCTTGTTCATGAAAGAGGAATTGAGGTTACACCAAGGAGCATAAATGCTATCAAAACAATTCAGCCTCCGAAGGACAAGAAACAACTCCAATCTTTGATCGGCAAAATCAACTTCATCAGGCGATTCATAGCCAATCTCTCAGAAAAGATGGAGCCGTTCACACCACTGCTTCGGTTGAAAGCCGATCAAGCATTTACATGGGGGGCAGAGCAACAAAAGGCTTTGGACAACATCGAGGATTATCTAAGTTCCCCTTCAGTTCTAATGCCTCCACAGAAAGGGCTGCCATTCAAGCTGTACCTATCAGCCGATGACAACTCAATCGGCTCCCCCTAGGCGAAATAATGACTAAGCCGATACCGCAGCCGTTGGTGCAAACCGAGCCGTCAAATGTCAATGTCCAAGGCATAATTTCCACGGAGCCGATTGAGTCATTTCTGTGCTCCACAATAAAATCGGCTATAGCTTGTCCTTTGACTGTCAATGGGTGCCTGATACCTCAAATCAAACTCTGTTAGAGCAAAAATCCACTTCCCAATTCTTCCCTTCAACACTGAGGCCGATAGCATATACTTAACTACATCGGCTTTACAGATTATTGTGCACCCGTTGGATAGCAGATAATGCCTTAACTTTGTACATGAAAAATAGAGGCAAAGGCATAGCTTCTCCACAGGTGAATACCTTGTTTCTGCGTCAACCCCCATGCTACAAACAAGCAAGCCGAGTACGAAGCCGTCCTTAAAGGATTACATCTACTCAAGGAAGTTGAAGCCGACGCCATCGAAATAATGGGAGATTCACTGTTGGTCATCAGCCAATTATCAGGAGAATATGAATGCAAAAATGATGCGCTGATGGTCTACTATCAACAATGTCGATAATTGATGGAAGGTTTTCGGCTGGTCACTTTGAAACATATCCCCAGGGAACAGAATACAGAAGCCAACGATTTAGCTCAAGGGGCATCGGGCTATCGGCCGATGGTAAAAGATATTGAGATAGAAGTTGCTGCTATTACGGCCGACGATTGGAGGTTTGAAGTCTACAGCTATCTCAAAAACCCCTCTCAATCGGCTACAAAGAAACTGCGATATAAGGCACTAAGATATGTCTTACTTGATGAAGATCTATACTATCGGATGATTGATGGTGTGCTGCTCAGGTGTTTGGGAGCCGATCAAGCCAAAGTGGCTATCGGAGAAGTGCATGAAGGGATCTGTGGCACGCATCAATCGGCCCATAAGATGAAGTGGCTACTTCGCCGAGCAGGATATTTCTGGCCGACAATGCTGGAGGACTGTTCAAATATTATAAGGGTTGCCAGGATTGTCAGAGATTTGGCGCCGTACAGCGAGCACCAGTGTCGGCTATGAACCCAATTATCAAGCCCTGGCCGTTCAGAGGATGGGGCATTGATATGATCGGCTAGATCAACCCACCCTCAAGCAAGGGGCATAAATTTATTCTGGTGACAACAGATTATTTCACAAAGTGGGTGGAAGCAATTCCTCTGAAGAATGTAGACTCTAAGGATGCCATCGAGTTTGTTAAAGAGCATATTATCTACCGATTTGGCGTCCCACAAACGATTACAACAGATCAGGGATCTATATTTATATCAGAAGAGTTTGTTCAGTTTGCCGACGGCATGGGGATCAAGCTACTAAATTCTTCGCCGTACTACGCACAGGCTAACGGGCAAGCCGAAGCTTCAAATAAAAGTTTGATTAAGCTGATTAAAAGAAAGATCTCTGAATATCCCAAGCAATGGCACAGCCGATTAGCCGAATCACTGTGGGCATATCGGATGGCCTGCCATGGATCAATTCAAGTCCCTCCATACAAGCTAGTTTACACACACGAGGCAGTACTACCGTGGGAAAGCGTCATCGGCTCAAGGCACATTCAACTACAGGACCAACTCATGACCGATGATTATTACCACCTGATGATGGACGAATCAGACGACCTAGTTTTGTCAAGAATAAGGGCCTTGGAAAAAGTTACAAGGGATAAAGAACGAGTAGCCAGACATTATAATAAAAAAATGGTGCCTAAATCTTTTGAAGAGGGCGAGCTCGTTTGGAAATTAATATTGTCGATCGGATCCAGAGACAACAAATTCGGCAAGTGGTCACCAAATTGGGAAGGGCCTTTCAAGATCCACAAATGCGTCTCTAAAGGGGCTTACATGCTACAAGGATTAGATGGAGAGGTGTTTGGAAGGGCTCTTAATGGAAAATACTTGAAAAAATACTACCCAAGCGTATGGATCAACTCATAATTCGGCGTTGTTTGATCAGCCGATTTGTGCTAGCCGATGTCCTGTTCCAGTCAGGCATCGCCTTTAGGTCATTTTCACGACATATTTTCCCCTAAATTTCTACGATTGGCTACATGGTGGGCCGACAGCGACGACAATGAGGTACAGTTGATTCCAGGACATAATTTCGTCAACATCGAAGATATCAACAAAATTAAGGGGGCATATACATATACGAGCCGACTACAAAATTGGGTGTCAGGAAATTTTTTAAGCTTCGTAATCGGTAGTCAATATAAAGGAATTTTAAGTGATTGGGATCGGTGGCCATAATTCAAGTGTTAAGATCGACGGTCGTGGTGTGGTTTCGGAATCGGCAAACGTGATGTAACACGGACGACCAGAGCCGGTTTCGGCATAAGCAATTCGGAATTAACAGTTATACTAAGACAATGCATAAGGCTGAAGCCGATTTCATTCACAATCACGGTTGCGGAAATTGACAAGTTGTATTGAAGGCTTCGGCGGAGCCGATTATAAAAGTCAGACGAATATTCTACAGGAGGCCGAAGCCGATTTCATTCATGATCACGGTTTAGAAACAGACAGGCTATATTTAAACATTCGGTGAAGTTGATTACAAAAGCTGGATGGGTATATTACATAAGGCAGTAGCCGATTTCAGAATACTAAAAATATTACAAGTGAGTTCATCTCTTCAGGAAATCGGCTATAGCCGACAACGCCGTCCGCCTGATTTGGTCCACCTCCTCGATGGCCTTGACGTCGTCGGCTTCGGACCCGACCACTGGCCGAATCCCTTTCACCAAGTCCCGGAGATGCGCCACAACCGCCTTGATATTTTGACGTTGGGCATCGATTTTGGTTGGCAGGTTGGCCATATACTCCTTGTGGACGTCGATCTCATTCGTGACTTGAACGAGATCGGCCATCACCGGTCTGGCGTGAAAGAAGCTACTCGAGCTTGGCCGCTCGGTTTTCAGTGGTCGAAGGCGGCTTTCGACCCTCGATAGCCTCTTTGGTCGATCGGAGGTTGCCGACCGCGTTTAGTTTTCACGACGGTCGGCTATTCGCTGCTGGGCCTGCTCGTACTTGAGTTGGTGTGCCTCCAAGAAGGTTGCCGGCAAAATGGCATTGGCTATCGCCTCCGACAGTGGCCTTGAATCTCCCGGAAGCGCATGCGGATCGAGCTACTGTCGGCTACCAGCACGTCCAGCGAGGCCTCCAGCCGATTGCCGATGTCAGCTAGACTGGCCCTTAGGTCCTCGTCCGACGTTACCAATGCCTCCTCGTCGATCTCGCCAGACTCCTCGAACTTCGACAAATCGAAATTGAGGAGGTCGGCTATGTTCTGCAAAGAGAAGATGATGATTAGAAAATAATTGTTAAGTTGACAGAGCCGATCATAAAATTCAATCGGCTTACGTTGGGCACGGGGTCGGAGCAACTTGTTCGGCTGGTTCGTCGCCTGTGGCCGACGGGGCCTCACCATCGGCGCCATGGCCGCCGCCCACGGCAGTCACGGTGTGCTCACTCGACGCCTGGGGGGCAACCGACGGTGGTCGAGGAGGCTGCAAAAGAAGGCAAGTGTTAGCAGTCAAGTCGGCTAAAATTTGTATGCTAGGACGCGAGAGATGGTTATCGTTGGAACACAACGTGGGATACGGCCGGCCGGCTTCTTGATCTGGAGAGGGCATGATCAGCTGAGTATATAGTGATGTTATACTAAGGTCGAATTTAGTAAGGTGAAAGCTTACCGGTGGTCTCTTCATCGGAGGGCTTGGTACCGGTGGATCATTGGCCGGGGGATTGATGGAGTTGTGGCTTGAGCTGCTGGACTCAGCCGCTGCCCCAACAGCCGCCGATATCTCTTCGTCGGCCACCTGGTCATCAAGGTATTGAGCGACACCGGATCTACTGAGGGGAGGCTATCGGCCAGCGCGATCGGCTTCTTCTTCTTCTTCGGCTTCTTGGGGGCAGGCGCGGCCGATGGCTCTGCGGGAGGCGTGGCTCTTTTCTTGTGAGCTATCGGCTCGCGCATCTGCCCGCACAGCAAGGATGCCAGTTTCGGCACGTCCCAGCCGATCGCCGACGGAGCAAGGCCGTCCCCATCCAGAACACCTAGGCGGTACTCAATGGGGATCCCGGAGTCGCTCACTATGGGCCTTTCCGTCTCGGTTTCCTGCGAGTAAAAGGAGGCAAGTGTTAGCCGATTACAGTAGCCAACAATACAAGAAAGGAATAATTTGAATTTCGAGACTTACCGAGGGGATCTCGTCGGGCAGCAGCGAGCCAACATAGTAGGAGGATCGTTGGTGGAAGATGTGGCGTTTGATCTCAGCCCACCATCGGCTGTAAGCTACGCTCTTCTTGTATGTTAGCGTCATCTCACCGTTACTGCAAAGGGGCGGGCCGGCTATGTTCAGCAGCCGATTCATGATCAAAGGTTGATTCACGATTCCCCTGGTCTCGATCTTGTCGGCATAGTAACAGCCGATGGGTAGTTGCCCAAGACCAAATTGCCTTGTAGCCGATAGAGGGTAGTAGAATTCGTAACTCTTGGCCACTGATCGGCCTTGGTTGATCCAGTCAGCTGATGCTGGGGAGTGGAGCGGCGGTGAACGGCTCTGCACTGCCCAGAAATTTGTCGGGCCGAGTTGATATCTTCCCGATTGAAGTCGGTGGCAGCTCGAGCAGTGCACGGTCCCGGTAGAAGTACCTAGTCCGGTTGTTGTTGGCAAGCCCATCATACAGGGAGATAAACCATTCGGCCAGCAAATCGGCCGACTGCCTCGAGCCCGTGTGCACAGCCGCTGCCTCTCCGTAGCTCATGCACCTGGTGGTGGTGATCTCATTGTCGTCTTCATCTTCAATCGGCTCCAGGCGAGGGAACTGGACCTCGGTCAAGGACGGCCGACCAACTATCTTCTGGGTCGCCAGCACTAGCCAGATTTGCAGAAACCACCAGGGGCCGCTGGTGTTGACAGGGGCGTTGGTGGCTATCTTCGCAGCAGCTATGCAGCATCTGGTATAGGTAGCCGAGGAGATACTTCCCTAGCGCGAGCTTATTCCCATCGGCTAGGGATTCGGCTACGACCTGCCAGTTGGCAGTCGGCCCGCAGCTTGAGCCGTAGAACAGGAACTTTTCTAGCCACATCATCAGAAATGCGGCATGTTCCCTATGGCCGACAGGCCCGTCCTTCATTTTCTGGGCGACGTAGCCGCTCCATCCACCGATAGCCTTGGTCTTGAATTGGTGTTGCCCTTTTTGGCTCGGATCTCCGGGGTTAGCCGACGCCAGGATGTCCAGTCTAGTTGTCATATATACGTCAGCTAACGTGATCGTCATCGGCCCCTGCTGGAACATGAAGGTGTTGAAGCTATCGTTCTAGAAGTACGTCGCAACCGACATCAGCGACTCATCCTTCTCCATGTTGGCCACAGACAGGGCTAGGCACTGAGCTATTCCTGTTTCTTCCCAATAAGCCTGTTTAGCCGATAGTACTCTTTTGTACCACTCTATCCAAGAGCTATCGGTGGTCGGCCATGACTTAAAAGTCCCAGTCCAGTGGTTTAGAGATGGCCTACTAGTGTTGTAGGGCATCCTATCGGTTTCAGCTATGATTATGTCAGTGGGATCAAGATTGCCGATAGGACCGAGGAAGTATCTTCTCTCTTGGGTTAGGCTGGGGATGACTACTTGATGTGACAGATGCTACGGTTTGGAGAAAAGAAAGAAAAAAGATTGTAAATCAAGAATACTAGAAGGCATGGAAGGAAAGGGGAATCTGAAGACGAGGGATTGTAAGCCGATGGGGCATACCTCGGGGAACTCGACGGCGACAGCGGCCGGTGCGGCGGTGGCGGTGGAGGCCATTGAGGTCGTCGGGTTGGATCTGGGTTCTGGTCGCCGAGGATCGCCGGGATGAGGTGAAGAGCGACGGTGAATCGCTGGAGAGGAGAGAGGAAAAGAAGGCTTGTTTGCGGAGCGCTCAAGACGTGCACAATGAAGGCGTGGCCGTTTTGGTCGAGGTAAAGGAATATTTAAAGGCCATTTGGGGCAGCCGAAACGGTTCAGGTCAAAAAAGCACAGGAATTTGAACGGGCAAACAAATCCGCAACACTTCATATCACGGACTTGGGGGGCATGTGTTAACGATCAAATTTGGCAACCAAATCCCTAAGTTCAAGGTCGAATTTGAAGCGGAATTGGATTGGCGGAATGATCTGCAGAGAAGCAGAGGCTGCGTCGGCTATGCTCAAATCGGCTGAGTAACGATCGGCTACGAGGTCAATCGGCTGAGGCTAGATCGGACAGAGGCAGCCGATAGCCGATGCTGAGTCACAGGAGAAGGCAAAACCATTTCCGGTGAAAGTGGTTGAAGATAAATGGGGGATTCGGTTTCCAGATTGCGCGTTAAAAGATATTGCCATCTATGGATAGAGTCCTGTAACGGCAATTGTATCTGTAAATTAGGAATTTGTTTAAACTATTTTTTGTAATGCGGCCTGGGTCCTTCCCGGGATATTGTCGTATTTTGAATAGTAGTTTAGATAGAGTCCAGGGTCTGTACAGATAATGTTATCTTAGGTATAAATAGGACCCGAGATCCTTGTAATTAAAGATTCAATCACAATCAATCAAACAACTTTCGGCGCATTTCCAAACCTTTTCTTCAGACGAGCAATTGATTTGGCTCCGGGCTGCATCGTTTCGATCCCCAAATCCAGGTAAATGCTTGTCATTAGTGGTATGTTCTACTGATTCTAATGCTTCTATCGTAATGACACATTAGATTCAGGGTTTATACTGCGCTATTTACCATATATCGCATATAAACTGGAGCAATGTTTAGATCTATCCTGCCATTGACCAGTTCTATCAAGAACCCGCAGCCGACAGGGCTAGATCTAAAGGTTGAACTAGTTTATATGCGGTATTCACCGTCTCAAGAGGTATAAATCGGCTATAATAGATCCAGTAGTTCTTTTGTCACTAAATGTTGCATCATATCGAACTATTAAGTCATCTTTAGAGCTATTATGATCTATTTAGTTAAATTTATATGTTTAGAGACAGTGCTGGGGTTTCAGCCGGCCTTACCTGCACTGATATATCTTTAGTATATTTATTACTAGATTTATGTTATGACTGCCTCTTATATTAAGATCCCATTCTTGTCGAACATCATAAGCCGAAATCGGCCTGCTAGCAACAGCCAACAGCCGATTTCCTAGGCTAAGTATATCTGGTTCAAAAATGATATCTTTTCATAAGAATCATCGGAGTACTAGCCGATCCATAGTTAGCTTTCCAGTATCGGCTAGGTTATCAATACATATATTTATTATCTTTAGCGGTTGATGCTGTCTCGGCATAGCCGATCCATTCCAGTCACTTGGCTTAAATATATTTTAGGATAGCATATATATGCTTATGGATTCCCTCAGCCGATCTAGTGGGGATCTAACCTAACACTTAATGCACATATCTTGTTTTTTCTTGTTGGTTAACAGATCAAACCAACTGGCACGCCTTGAACAACATAGGTAGCCGAGAAGGACCTGCACTGGAGTTAAGCAGATCTCCCAGGCCAGCGCGTGAGAGAAATTTCTCGTCAACAAGGAGGCATGCTATGAGCTTTCAACATTACATCGGTTGATTTTCCTTTTTCAATCGATCACCACATTGCCTGATCGTCGGTGTGATCGACCAACACAAAAATCACCCTCAATGCCTGGTAACTGACCCTTAGACCTCCTCTGTTTGCACTCGCCGCTTGGCTGCTTACTGCCATGTTGTCTGTCGATGTGCCGCACTAGTAGCGTTCACACCACATGCCTGGTAATTCTTCTGGTCCTAAATAAGTTGAGATTTTAGAAGAAATGGACCCTAAAAAGGGACTTATGAGTTTAGAAAGATAGATTTTCTAGAAGGTTTTCTGCATTATTCCATAAGACTATAATAGTAAAAGCAAGTGTTGCATGACAATATTAAGTGGACTCATTTAGAATCAACTATTTTGTACCTATTGTTGCTCAAGCTATTCCCTTACTTACAAAGACATTTGAACAATCGCAATGTTATCAAAATACTTTTGGTGTGTTATTTACTTCTAACACATTGCAACCATCAGATAATAAATAGCTTCAAATCTTCTTGTGATCATCGGATGCAATTAGAAGAAATGACCAACCTGATATAGGATTCTTCCGCAAGGTTTTCAAACAGAAACAGAAAATGGGCCATGTTAAAATTTTGAAGTTTTTAAAGTGACATGATTGTTTTCCAATGCAACCATTGCATATTGACAAATAATATGATTGTTGCATTGGCTAAAAGGAGATTTTTGATATTGAAGTTATTGTGGTCGTACTTCCATTCCACAATGACACAAGAAAGATCGAATAGATTGGCTACAATAGCACTTGAGAATGACATGAGATGAGGAAGAATGATTCTGAAGATGTCTAATTATGAAGATATCTTTGGGTCTCCATTCCTTCATTGGTAGTGGCCGCAACTCATCAAATCTTCTATCTCTCCACTCCTCGGCCTCCTTTTCTTTCAACTCACATGCCCGAAGATGTTGCAACCTTCTCCTTCGTGTAGCCATCAAATCTTCAGGCATCCACCTCGACTTTGGTTGTGTTCCAGGAGGTATGTAGTGTCCTCCATTACTCTTTCGTGAAGAAGAAGCAAACCTCAAACCACTTTCGGAAGACTGGCAGTCAGACCGGCGCTGGTAATCGGTCGGACCGGCCTTGCACCTGTGGTCAGACCGATCAGAGGACCCGGCCGTACCGATCGTAGGCTCTCTGGTCGACCGACCAACAGGCCCGGTGCGCTCCTCTCGCGCGTAACCTGTATTAACTTTGGTTTGATCACTCAAAACTATTTTAGCTTTATCCCCAGAAGGTATCGGCACATCATGGGACCCTATTTTGATAGTAACTGCCCCTGAAGTCCTCTCCTTCGCCTTAGTATGCTTATGCGCCCTCTTTTCTTCCTCGAACCGATTTCTTGACGAAAACCGACCTTCATTTGACGAAAACATGCTCATGTGCTGATCTCCTCTTTCTTCCCCATCCTTGATGAAATTGCATTGGAGACATATGATTATACATTGGTGGTATTGCCCCCCATGGCATAAAATAAGGAAAAGGATATCCCGGTGACGGCATTGGACAAGGCCCCCATGGCATGACTTGAGGATAATGTGGGAACGGTGGCTCCAATGCCTTTGGCGAACAACCAAATCATTTCTTAGGAGGTGATCTTGGTCTCTTGCACTTGTTACGCTCCTTCTCCATGCTTTTCTTTTCGTATTTGTTTAAGAGCATATCAAAAGTCACTTTTGGCTTCCGGGGATTTACTGAACTTAAAGCTTTATCTTCATTCTTCTTCCAAACACCATCCTCCGGATTCTTGGGCACGAGCATCTTGGGTCTAACTTCTCCAATCACAACCCCCTTCCCCTTAGTAGATTCGGTTTGCTCTGGTCGGATCAACACCTTTTTATCATTGAAATCAATGACATTAACAGGAAAAGGATCGCTATCAAGCTTCATCTTAGAGCCCTCAGTAAATTTCAATCATCCTTTCTCTATGGCCGATTGAACCTGTCGACGAAACACATTACACTCATTAGTAGAATGTGAATAAGAATCATGCCACTTGCAATAAGATCAACGCTTTAATTCTTCTAATGAAGGTATGACATCGCCTTTAGGTAACTTAATTTGCTTCTCTTGCAAGAGATAATCAAAAATTTTATCACACTTGGCCACATCAAAACTATACCTAATCTCACTTTGTTGATCCTTGCGAGGAGTTGGCATCAAGCTAGAACAAACAAAAGGCTTATTTTTGTTAGTCCAAGACCATTTAGGAAACTCGAGTACCGATGAAAATCGACTCGGTCTCAGACTCTGCCGGTCAGACCAGCCACATGCTGCCGGTCTAACCGGCCCTTAGGCCCGGTGTGACTGGCCCACACATGGCGGTCAAACCGGCCTCCTGGAGGAAACCGACAGATTTTCTAAATATTGGCAATTCTTCCTATTTCAACCCTAGGTGCCAATTTTGGGTGTAAACACCCCTTTCCTCAGGGAGATAGAGGAGAGCTTCAGGTACTAGTTTCCATAATTAACTGAGGCAATTAGACAATCATGTCTCTTAAAAAAAGATCAAATAAAATCCACCACAACAAGGAAAAAAAGGTAAATATTCTAATTAACCCACGACATTGATGTTGGAACGACATAATATCATTACTCCGACCCCTCGGCCCTAGCGTGCATGACAGATGCGCATCAACTTGTATGCACATGGGGGTGTTTGGATATCAAACTAATTTTTAGTCCGGGTCACATCAAATGTTTAGATGTTATTTTGAAGTATTAAATGCAAGCTATTTATAAAACTTATTCATAATCGAAGACTAATTTGCAAGACGAATCTAATGAGCCTAATTACGCCATGATTTGACGATGTGATGCTACAGTAAACATTTGCTAATCATGGATTAATTAGGCTTAATATATTCGTCTCGCGAATTATCCTCTGATTCTACAATTATTTTTAGAATTAGTTCATGTTTAGTCCTTCAAATTGATGTCCAAATATCCGATGTGACACAAATTAAAATTTAGTCCCAAACAAACACCACCTATGTCAGTGCTTGTCGTGGATACAATTTACATACATTAGCTAACTAGCTAATTCTCCTCCCCAATATAATGTGCGTCAGTCGCCCATCCCAAAAGCAATGGACAAGTCGAACGGGCCAACGGCATGGTCCTTCAAGGCATCAAGGCCCGCGTGTTCGATCGTCTAAACCCTTACGCAGGCAAGTGGGTCCAAGAGCTTCCCTCGGTCCTATGGTCTTTACGGACCACACCCAGTCGGGCTACCAGCCAAACTCCCTTCTTTTTGGTCTACGGCGCAGAAGCCATGTTGCCAAATGAGATGGAGTATGAATCCCTCCGAGTCCATAGCTTCAACGATGAACGCTACGACCCCGACCGAGTGGACGACCTCACCCGGCTGGAAGAGGCCCGAGAGGCAGCCCTCATCCAGTCGGCCAAATATCTTCAAGGGCTCAGACGATACCACAATCACAACGTTTGAACACGAGCTTTCATCGTCGGCGACCTGGTTCTACACAAGATCCAAACCACGAAAGACCGTCACAAGCTATCCCCCTTATGGGAAGGACCGTACATAATCGCTGAGGTGACTCGGCCCGGTGCATACCGACTAAAGCATGAAGACGGATCTATGGTGGAGAACTCCTGGAACATCGAACATCTTCGACGATTCTATGCTTAATTTGACTAAGGTTTCATGTTTTCCTTGACTGCCAACCTTAAGCAAGATGACTTCTTGAGTTAGCAGTCGGGGGCTGTACATATGTCAATAAAACATAAGTTTTCCTCATCAACTTCTGTGCATGATTTGGTTTATCATTGTTTAATGTTCCTTGATTCGGGTTCAGCGTTTAAGGACTGAGAGTTTTCTGATGACCTAATCAAGCCTAGGCTTGGTGACAGTCAGACGAAAATTACTTAAGAAATTTCACACAAAAACTCGGATCAAGGCATTAGCATAAATAAACTAAATATATCACAAAGTCTGCATCAGAACATCACAATCATACGATATTTACAAGACAATATTCATAAGACAGATCAAGGCCGAAAATGATTTACAACATCAGCAGCCACCTTTTTGGCCGGCTCCTGTGCCTCGCTAATCAAATCAAGAGCCTGCTCATCTGAAGTTCCCTCAGCGAAGCCCTCCCCGATCGAGTCTACGTCCACCCGAGGGTAGAGTGACTTCGTTTGCGCAAGGGCGAACCCCGCTCCCATCACAGCCGCCTCAGAAATGTTGGCTAGATACTGGTCAGGGGCTCGCCTGAGCTTGTCGAAGACTTCAACTGGGTCCAGTGAGCTGGTCCCGACTCCATTATGGAACAAAGACAGCAAGATTGGCGTTGTTGCATTGTCAACTTCTTCCCGACCTCTTCGGATCGTTTGACCCGCTCGAGCAAGACGTCATATTGAGCTCGGGTCTTAACCTTGTAAGCTGCCAAAACAATCGATCATGCAAAGCACTCGGAAATAAAGCAGCACCAAGGATGTTACTTCGAAGAAGCTTACCTTCAAATTTGGCCTCCAGTTCGGCCTTGTCGAGGCTGGCTGCCTCCAGCCGGACTTGGAGCGAGTGGACCTCCGACGAATTTTCTACAAGCAAAGAAGGCTACCAGTAACCGGAATCAACATGAGAGCCATAAAGGAATTGAGAAGAGGGGACTTACTCCCGACTGAACCACGGAGGTCAAGGTTCTCCTCCCGGAGCTCAGCTATTTCCTTCCTCAGAGCCGCCTCCCTCGACGCGGCTTCCTCTTGAGTGGTCTTCGACTTTGCGGACGTTCTCTAAAGAGTTCAGGTGAGGAACCGGCTTCTCCAGCACCTCGGACTTCGCCATGGAGCGGCAATACTCCTTCGCGCGTGAAATCCGAAGGATGACCGACTGAAAAAAGATGATAACACAATAAGAGAAAAAGACTAAGGCTTACGTTGAGTAGCCGAGTCGCTTCGTTCAAGCTCTCGACAAGGGCATCCCTTTCTTCGCTCTCAGCTTGCCTGTCCAAGATTATGCCCTGCCTCTGTCCTTCCGAGTCCCGCCACTCGATCTTGATCGGGAACCTGTGTTCGAAGACGTAACTGGGATTTCCTCCACCGTGGGCGCGGATAGGAAGAACAAATGAAGACATGAAAGATTCAAACTAAAGAGCAAAGGCAAGATTCTGATTCAAGACTCACCGACTTCAAGTGGTGTGCTCTTGGGTGGAACGACCCGCCGGCCTCCTTCCTCGGCTTTTCGCCACCGATCCTTGGTCGGGCCGACCGAGTCGCAGCCTTGAGGTTTCCGGTTGTCGACCGGCTTCCCGGTCGGGCGTCCCGGGCGGCGGTCGGGGGCTCCTTCCTTGGGGTATCCTTCTTCGGAGGCGAAGGTTTTTTGCCCGGAGCGCTCTCGCTTGGATGCGGGCTCCGAGGCCTCGGCTCCGCAGGCTTGGGCACCTCGGGAGCAGCGGCGGGAGTCGGCCCCTCACCCTTCCCGGCCGGATCTATGTCCTGGGGTCTCCTGCAATAACGAATACAGCTGGGATGAAGACAAAGAAAGTTTTCAACGAAAAAATTCAGACTTCAGTCATAAAGCATACCTGGACGATCGACGGATCTTCGGCGCCGCCTTCGGCGATGGCCTTGGAGGAGGAGTCTCGACTGGAGGAGCCGGGACGTCATCGTCCGAGTCGTCAATGACGAGCCTCCTCTTGCTTTCTCGCTTGTTTGTGTCCTCACTCGGGGCCGCCCGTTTCCCGACCGGATCATTCTGGATTTTTATCCCGCCAGTCGGCTTCTTGGCAGGGCGATGCGACACGTCATCGTGGGACACCTTGTACGGTTTTGAAGTAACGGAAGCATTTTCCTGCAAGAGAAGTTCTCACCTTACTAAGAAACATGACGACAAGGTTACGAAATAATACGAAGAAGTCAGTCGGCTTACCGGAGGAGGAGGCCGGTGAATGCTGAAGGGGAGGACCGGCAGAATGAGGGCGCGCTCAACTGCAATTCCAGTCGAGAAGATCTTGTACATCCGGATCTTCAGGATCTCGTAACTGAGTGGATCTTGGTCTTCCCGATTGGGATCCCTCCCGCCTTCGTACTCGAAGGCCGGCTTCGATCGTTCTTTAATTGGAGCCAGTCGGCACCGGATGAAGTGCCGAGTGATCTGCTCGCCGTGAAGACCCTTCTGCTTCATTGCCAGGATCTTTGCAAGCAATTTGTTAGCTTCGTCCCAATCTTGAGCCACTGGAACAGTGCTCCAAGTTTGCCTGGGGACAGGGGGAAGGCCGACCAAGGCTGGCAGGCTGGGTTCGAGGTTGCTAATATAGAACCAGCCCGCATGCCATCCCTTGTTGGAAGATTTTAAGTGAAGAGAAAAGTACTCCTTGCGGAGAGATCCGCGGAGTTGGAAACCCGCCCCGCCAACGACACATGGGTGGTCTTTATTCGGATGTGGTTTAAGATAAAACATGCGGCGGAACAGTTGGAAGTGGGGGAGGATGCCAAGGAATGCTTCGCATACGTGAATAAAGAGGGCAATGTGAAGCATGGAGTTGGGGTTCAGATGGTAGAGTTGGAGACCATAGTAATCTAAAAGCCCCCGGAAGAACTCGGAGGTGGGAAGACTGAACCCGCAATAGAAAAATGAGGTGAATACAACGAGCTCACCGGTGTTCGGGGTTGGGAAATCTTCACCCGCCGCCGGGCGCCAGCCTACGATCTCCTTGGGGGTTAGCACGCCGTGCTTCACCATCTCCTTGAGGGTAGATTCCCTCACGTTCGATGTGGCCCATTGGATGGGAAGTGGATCTGGTCGGAAAGGATGGAGATTTGAGCAGGGGATTGGCTACAGAAGCTGGTTTGTGGCAAGAAGCGAGCTCCTGGATGGGTGGATTTGGGTGCGCGCGAGTCTAGGGTTCTTCGCAGGGAACTGGTGAACAGTGCTGCGAAAAGAGGAATCTTTTGGAAGACGAAGAGGCGGGGACGACCTCGAGGCTTTATAGAAAGATTTGAGGGTTGCACTAGGTTTTCTCGTGATTGGGCCGAGCCCATGAGAGAATCTGCGGCCCAGTTGAGGTGTGGCCCGACGCGTGTCCTTAGGGACTTAAGCGGATGAGCTTAAGTAGATTTGCCCTGGCAATATGCACGTGTCCGAATGCCCTATACCTTTGGAAGTCCTTTCATACCGCGGTTTGCTTGACTTCATGAGAAGCTGGCACGATGCAATTTGAAAGGTGACCAACGGCTAAGCTTTTTATAGCTGCCTTGATGACAAGGGCTGTTTGGTTTTTTAGCATTTGACTAAGTGGTGATGTCAATGCTATTTTTCCACCTTGGTGAAGATCTTTATAGATTAAGACCAGTATTATGGCAAGAGCTATTTAATAACTTGGTCATATTTTTCATACGATTGAAAGAACTCGTTTTCCCATGAGGGACGATTAAAATATTTGTTCCGGGATGACTCGGGCAGATCCATTCGGATAAGCATGAGCTTACCGAGTGCTTTTCACTCACGAGGGTTGGTTGGGTTATTTGTTCTGAGATGACTCGGGCAAATTCACTCGGATAAGCACAAGCTTGCCGAGTAATGAGGTTGCTTTAGCTTGAGCTAAGCATCTACATGAGAATAATTTTTATAGTTCTTGACTATATGCTTAGTCTGTTTTTGACTAACCACATAGTCGGGGGCTACACCTAATTAGGTGCATCAGGAGATGCACCTAGATATTTATTTTGAGAATTTTTTAGATGTTATCCAGCCCTTCATAGTCTTTGGAGCCACTCGGGAAGATTCAGGCAGAGATGATGGAATCACTCGGCGCCAAAAGCACTCGGTCAAAGAGATTTTTGCTCGTGTACTGTTTTGGTTTGAGGCTGAGCTGTCTCGTCGACTGAAAAGGACTCGGGGGCTACTGTGGAGATTATGGTAATCGGGTATCTACATGGCAAGCTTATCCGACTGGAGGTAGGGATAGATTGCGCCTGCCATATCTGTAAACCAAACATGACTTGGGTGTTACGATTGCCGATAGAGATAAGGCAATCGGCCTATAGTCACGGTTTGGTAAGATTGAGGAAACCGATTTAGAGTAAGATAGGGTTTCCGATCTGTAAGCCCGCTTCCCAAGACTATATAAGGGGGGTAAGGGGTGTCCCTTGAGGGATATTTCGATAGGAAATCAGCTATTAGCTTTCAGCTTTAGATCTTGAGATCAATAAAGACACTCGACGGATCGAATCCCCGAAACAGGAGTAGGGTATTACCTCACGAGAGGGCCTAAACCTGTCTAAATCTTCTTCTCCTTCTAACCCATTGTGCTTGGTGATCTTGACTGCGACCCAGAAATTACATTGCCGAAACCAAGTTTTGACAAGAAGGAAAAGTGCTTACTTGTGGAACCATCTCCGGGTACATGGTGGTCAGACACATCGAAGCCGATTGGTGAAAAAGGTGTTTATTCCATTCAATCCACTATCGGTCGAAGGCTGTACTTCTCATCAACGCCAGTTCAATGTTGTCAATACTGCCGATGGGAGGCCCTGGGATATTGAGCAGTCTGTCCATCATTAGGCCTAAAGTGATCTCTCCCCTGGTTTGGTTCTTGTCGGCAAAGTATAAGCCGATTGGCAGTTGTCCCATCCCTAACTGTCTGGCAGCACTCATTGGGTGATAGAACTCGTTGAGACTTGTACATTTCTTCCTTGGTGGATGCCGACTGGGAGGATGCAAGGAGAGATGGCCGATGTGAAGACTTCCCTGGACTTGTCAAACTTCAGAGTTGGCATAGGCAAACCAGATTCTGGTGCTCCTTGGAAACCCATCGTAGAAGTTGCCGAACCAATCTTTGAAGAGGTCAGCCGATAGTTTCGATCCATTATATGAGGATGTTGCCTAGACATGCATCGGCGAATAGTCACTTCGTTGCCATCTTCATCTGTCATCGGCTGTGCCCTTGGGAAATCGACTTCTGTTAGTTCTGGCCTCTGAGCAACCTTATGTGTATACAAGTTAAGCCAGATTTGCAACAACCACCATGGGCCACCAGTGCCGATAGCTGAATTTGTGGCGATCTTAGCCGATACACTATTCAGGGTCTGGTAGAGGTACCTAGCAAGTATTTGTCCAAAGGAATTTGTTTTTTCTCTACCAGGCTTTGGCTATGTGTTGCTAGTTGGTTGTAGGACCGCAGCTCGGACCACAGAACAGAAATTTCTCTAGCCACATCAAGAGAAAGGTTGCGTACTCCCTAGGGCCTACTAGGCCGGTTCCCATGTTTTGGGTGATGAATCCATTTCCAGCCACCAATAGCCCGGGTTTTGAAGGAGAATTGACCGTTGGTGTTCAAGCTGAGAGGGTTAGCTGATGCTGTAATGTCTAGGCCAATGATCATGACCACATCTAGGAGAGTTGGTGTCATCGGTCCTTGTTGAAACAGAAAAGCATTGAGAGTATTGGACCAAAAATAGCTAGCAGCCGACAGCATGGACTCGTCCTTGGTCATATCGGCTATGGTTAGGGCTAAGCACTGCGCTATCCCTAGTTTTTTCCAGTGGCTCTGCTGGCTAGCCGATACTCTATTATACCATTCTGGCCAAGTCTTATCAATGGATGGCCATGATTTGAAAGTTCTGGCCCAGCGCACCAAACTAGGGTTTGATAATCTAAAGGGCACCCTATTTGTCTCAGCGTTGATGAACTCTGTGGGGTCTGGGTTGCTGATTGGCCCTAAGTAGAATTGGTTGGGATGGACGAGATTGGGGATTACGATTTGGTTCGAAATATGCTACAATAATAAAAGAAAAAAAGGCGAATCACGGAAAGCAAATACAAATCATAGGAAGGAAAGGAGTTCTAGCCGATGGGGCTTACCTCAGGGAACTCAGCCGACGGCACCGCGGAGGAAGTAGTTGAGGTCAACATCGCTGGGGGTGAAGCTGTCGCCGCGCGGAGGTCACTTGCAGGTTCGCCAAGGGCTCCAGGAGGTCGCCGGTGGAGATTAGCGGCGTTTATGACTAAAGCGGTGAGACCGCAAGTGACAGCGTGAAAAACTTGAGGCGGTGGTTATTATTTAAAGAGGCGCGATAACCGTCTGATGAAAAGCCCTAGATTTTCTTGGAGATAAGATTCGGCAAATCCGTAATATTATCAATATAGCGGACTTGGGAGGCATGTGTTAACGACCAAATTTGATAAACCATGAATCAGATGTGGAGGTAAGGCCAAAGCCGATTTAGAGGGAATCGAGATTTTTGGAAACAGAGTGCGCGCCAATCGCAGACCGAATCGGCTAGAGAATTCATCGGCTGATCACCGAATCAACGAAGGTGTTCGTTGGCCGATACCGAATCGGACAAGGTAAGCCGATGTAGCCGATTCTGGTAAGGTAACATTGGAATCATCTTCAGATTCGTTTGAAGTGCTTCATTAGGATTGCCATGCACGGATAGAGTCCGAGAAAGGCAATTGTATCTATTAATTAGATTATTTTAAATAGTTTCCTTACAGATTATGTCGATAAGAGTCTGTTTAAGGGACTTATCTGTAATTTGAATTGTAATAGAGATAGGAATCGTGTCCGACAAGGACATATCTTATATCTGGGTATAAATACGACCCAAGACCATGTAATTTAACAACAATTAGTTCAATACAACTTCGGCACATCGCCACCTTTTTTCCTTTCAATTACTTCGACGAGTTCTTGCTTTGAGTTGGGCTGCATCGGGATCGATCTCCGACAAAAGGTAAAGCTTGTTATGGCGGCTTGCGCTCTCAGGATTAGTACTTCCATCATTATGATACTCTAATCCTGTTTATGTAAATCATTGAGTTATCATATATACTATATAATCTAGATTGATCTTGCTGTCTAACCCTAATCGGCTAGCCTCTGTTACTAGATAACAGCCGATAGGGTTAGATATCATTATCGAATTAGATTATATAGTGTATCCACCATATCGAAAGGTTTTCATGGATTTGTTTAGATCTTATGCTTAGTGTTGCATCGGTTGAGTCTGACCTACTAAGTAATATTTAGAATCATAATATCTATTTGCTATTAGAGATAGTATCGGGATTTCAGCCGATCTTACCTGTTTTAGCTATCTTGTTTATTATATGTTTACTTGATGCTAAATAGAGATAGTATCGGGGTTTCTACCCTTTATATTAAGATCTCACCGTGACTAAATATGTTAAGCTTGTTATCGATTTGTTAGGTTATTTTAATGCTTGATCGGTTTCTGTTTAACGTATTTAATCTATAGTGATATCTTAGTATAAAGTGGTAAGTACTAGCCGATACGCATTAGATCTATAACACCGGCTATGCTATAAATTTGTATAATCTTTGTTTTAAAGTACTTTTGAACATAAGTGATTTATACTGTCTCGGTATGCTACCGATCTATCCAAATCACTTGGTTTAAACGTATTTTTAGACTTAGATTATATATTATGGATATATAGAGCCGATCAATTAGATTTAATTTCCCTTGGCCGATTCAGTGCAGATTGCATCGGCTCAATATAAGACGATACATCATCGGCCACTAGCCGATTGGCTATCGTTTACGGACTAACTTTGTTTTCTTTGTTTGTTTCTTGTTGGTTGCAGGATCAAACCAACTGACACGCTCTACGAACCTCAGAAGCAATATTTGGACTTGCACTAGAGTAAAGCAAATCTCTCGGGCCAGTGCGTAACATTTTACAGTCAACAAAAGGCAGACGATTTACGACGTAAATCGACAAAGATGGATAAAACTAGGCTAAAACTAAGCAAAAGATAGATGCATATTGAAAAGGCGATTCAATTAGCTAATTGTGTTGAAAGTAGATTATGTGTGTAATCGAACCAGCCTTGGCCCTTATAAATGTGTTGCTCTTGCCTCCTATAGGTCCTCCTTAACATCCAACTTGGGGTAGAGATCAATTAGAACTAAAAATTACCTCCCAAGCAAGAAAAGCCAAGACCCGATGAAATTTGATCCGAACTCGGACTTAGCCGTTCTGATCGGCCACGTGCCCCAGACCATCAGTCAGACCGGCCTCGTGAAGGAAACCCGACGATTTTTAAATTTTGACAATATATTTCAATTTTAAATCTAGGTGTCAAATTTAAGTATTAACAGTGTGACACGTGGATTTTAAAGCTAAAAACATGATATAATTATGATAATGAAATAAACACATACGTCAAAAAAACCGTGGCATAATTAAAGTGTAGCGTTTCAAAATGAGACAACCAATAAACACCCTATATACACGCATGCATGATATTTTGTGGCCTTACTAGTAACTAGATCGACAAAAGGGCGTGGGGGACGTCCATGGTCGTACCCTCGTTTGATTACTACCGGAGGACCCATCCATCTCCTTAATTCGTGCATATGTGGGTACTGGGCAGCACTCTAGTAGAGTAGCAGTAGTAGATGGATGACAGATTGAACGGAGAGAGTATCACTGATAAGGAAGCCTCGCTAGCAGGCAGAAGAAAGCAAATTCTCGTCCCGTTCTCAAGTACTAGATGACACAATGTAATACAAATATACACAATTACATCTTGAAGTCTTAACTCATTAATATAATATTAAATTATAAAAAACTATGTATACTTTAATCACTACTACACAAACAATTTTTCCATACGGTCAAAAGTCATTTTCACAGACGAACGCTTCGTCCGTCTGCCCTTAGATGCTAGATGTCTACGGAAATCAGAATTTTGCCAGGCGGGCAAAGGAGAATTGTGTGCGAAAACTGAATTTCCACATACGACGCATTATGCCACCCATCTGCAAAAGCAAAATTCAGAAAAAAAATTCCAAAAAAACCACAACCTAGAAATCCTAGATCCTATTCCTACTACCATCGTTGTCGTCTGCTTCCATCGTTATCGTCGCAGCTCTAGAAGCCACCGCTGCCGCTTCTCGCCACCTCTTCAGTAGAGGCGGATCTGCCCCTTCCGAGACGCCCCTCGCCTCCCCTTCCTCAGCATCTCTCCTGAGGCCCGCACGGGTGGATCCACACCCCCTAAGGCCTTCATCATCGCCGTGGTCACCACAGCCGCTATGTAACACCCTGAAAATCACTTCAGCAAAAAGGCATAAAAACTCATCAAGGAAATTAAATGAATTAATTTATGAAATCTCTTTCAGAGCGTTCAAATAAGGAGGTAATTAAATACCGAGTTAATTTCTAATCCAAATATAATGCAACAATAAACCAAACAAATAATTTGGCATTAAAAGACCGGGAATTAAATTAATTACCAATACAACAAATATTATTTAACTCCAGGAAATAAGTTTCACTCTAATCTAAATAGGAAGCATAAAAGTCTATAGAGGAATCAAGCATTAAAATTATCTAGCAAATATAATTAAATTATAAATTTATCTATATCCATAAAAGAATCCATGTATAAATTCAAACCCTACATTTAAGTCTAAATCCAGCAAGCGCAACTCTATGTCCGTTGGGCTACCTTCAGGGAAAAGTGAAGTCCATTGTACATCCCCGTCACCCTCCCCTTCTTCCCTCAAACCTCAGCCCTGACGAAAAGTCTGGAAAACCTCCCCCAACCCTCCTCCAAGCCAATTCAGCAAGTTTAAATTTCGTCCCTCGGCCGGCCCAATCTTCTCTTCCCTAGCAGCTCACTAGCAACGTGCTCGACGAAATGCTGCCAAGGCACCTCATGTCGCCACAACCATCAGCCTAATGGTCCGAGCATCGCCCCATCATCGTCGCCGTCCACCCCCACCGGCTCCCGGTGATGTTGTGGCCATCCCTACCTTCACCACCGCCCGACACCACGCGCCTATGTAGTGCTCATCCTAGCTGGCTAGAGCACACCAAGGCCATCGCGACCCGCCAGGACGAGTGTCAGTGCGGCCGGCGGACCAAGCTGGGTCACCGTCCTCGTCGACGCTAGCGCATGCTGACCGCCCCCCACGTCGCTGCCCATCCCATGACGTGGTCATACCCTTTTTCTCATGTCGCTGACGCCGTTCATCCTGTCCTTGCCACGCCGCCCCATCCTCTTCGCTGGCTCTCGCTTGCGCCAGCCGTCCTTGCGGAAGGACGCAAGTATTGTCGCACACTCCACCCCTCGCCACGTCGTCGCCTTCTTCGGACCATCAAATCAAGCACCACCATGACAGTCGAAGAACCTCGCGAGTACGGGGAAACCACGACGGACCGCTAAGGAGTCAACCGTCTCCCCATCCCCTACCATAGCCATGCAGATGACATCGGCCATCATCCTTGCTGCCCTCGACACGCTATCCGAAGTCCATGTCGTGGCCCATGCGATCCTCATCGCGATTCACAACCACCATTCCCACGCCGCCAAGCAACTGCTGGACCAAATGGAGGCCAAAGTCCTTCCCCAATCAATCCCGACTGCGCCCGCGCCTATAAAAGGCAAGGTCGCCTTGGCCTCCACCACCGCGCTCTGCTTCAACCGCCGCCACACTGACCACCTCCAATCCACCGCTTCCGATGTTCAATCAACCAAGCTGCCAACGCCAATGAGTCCCTCGCCCCTCCGCGACCCCATTCCACTCCTCACCGATGCCCAACAACCCCCATTGTTGTTTCCCCCAAGTTCGATCGCCGTCGCCCTTTTCTCCCCTTTGGTCGCCTGCGAGAAGCTCGGCCTGAGCCACCTCACCGCCAGAAATCACGGGCTCCACCTTCCCCACACCGAGGCAGGGCTCTCGCTGCCCTTGATCGCCTCTAGGAGCCACCGGTGCGACGTCATCCACATCGGCCCGAGCTAGACAACCGCTCGGCTTGACTCGGCATAGCTGCACGAATAAAATTGAAGAATTGAATTACCTTAATCAACACACCATGTTAAGGCCCATATGTTAAATGCTCTACAAAAGGGTTAGGCCCACAAGAACACATGGCTAATGTCGAAACTTGGTTTCGGCAATAGAAAATTGGGGGTGCAGTCAAGATCGCCAAGCACAATGGGTTAGGAGGAAAAGAAGATTTAGACAGGTTCAGGCCCTCTCGTGAGGTAATACCCTACTCCTGTTTCGATGGATTCGATCCGCCGAGTGTCTTTATTGATCTAGTGAATCTAAAGCTCTTGCTTATGAAGTTTGCTATCGCCTCAGATCTCTCTCAAGGGACGCCCCTTACCCCCCTTATATAGTCTTGGAAGGAGGGCTTACAGATCGGAAACCCTATCTTATTCTAAGTCGGTTTCCTCAATCTTACCAAACTATGACCATGAGCCGTTGCCTTATCTAATCGGCAACGTAATACCCAAGTCGTAGTTGGTTTACATATTTGGTAGGCACAACCTATCCGTATCTCCAGTCGGATAAGCTTGCCATGTAGATACCCGATTGCCATAATCTCCACAAGAGCCCCGAGTCCTTTCGCCGACGAGACAACTCGCTTCGACCAAAATAGTACGCAGCCAAAAACCTCTTTGGCCGTGTGCTCCGGCGCCGAGTGATTCCATCATCTCTCGCCTAAATCTTCCCGAGTGGCTCCAAAGACTCGTGAAGGGCTGAAAAATATCTCAAAAATTCTCAAAAATAAATATCTAGGTGCATCTCCTGATGCACCTAATTAGGTGTAGCCCCCGACTATGTGGTTAGTCAAAAATAGACTAAACATATAGTCAAGAACTATAAAAAATCATTCTCATATTAATACTTAGCTCATGCTAAAGTATTTATATAAATTTCATCACTCGGTAAGCTCATGCTCATCCGAGTGAATTTGCCCGAGTCACCTCAGAACAAATAACTCAACCAATCCTTATGGATGAAAAGCACTCGGTAAGCTCATGCTTATCTGAGTGGATCTGCCCGAGTCATCTCGGAACAAATATTTCAATCATCCCTCATGGGTAAGAAATCAATTCGCTCGCAAGCTCATGCTTATCCGAGCCGATCTTTCCGAGTCATCCCGGAAATTTGCCCGAGTCATCTCGGAACAAATAATTCTCATATAAATGCTTAGCTCAAGCTAAAGCAATCATAAAAATCATATCACTCGGCAAGCTCATGCTTATCCGAGTAGTTCGCCCGAGTCGTCTCGGAACAAATAATTTATTTAGCCCTCATGGGTAAGAAATCAATTCACTCGGCAAGCTCATGCTCATCCGAGTTAACTTGCCCGAGTCATCTCGTAACAAGTAATTCTATCGACCCTCATGGGTAAGAAAATCAATTCACTCGGCAAACTCATGCTTATCCGAGTTGATTTGCCCGAGTCATCCCGAAACAAATAGCTTAATCAACCCTCGTGGGTAAAAACACTCGGCAAGCTCATGCTCATCCGAGTTAACTTGTCCGAGTCATCTCGGGACAAATAATTTAATCAACCCTCGTGGGTAAAAAACACTCGGCAAGCTCATGCTCATCCGAGTTAACTTGCCCGAGTCATCTCAGGACAAATAATCTAATCAACCCTCATGGGTAAAAAATATTCGGCAAGCTCATGCTCATCCGAGTTAATTTGTCCGAGTCATCTCGGGACAAATAATCTTAACCAACCCTCATGGGTAAAAAACACTCGGCAAGCTCATGCTCATCTAAGTTAACATGTCCGAGTTATCTCGAGACAAATAATTTAGTCAACCCTCATGGGTAAACAAACTTTTCAGTCATCTGAAAAATATGACCAAAATATTAAATAGCTCCTGCCATAATATTGGTCTTAATCTAAAAAGATCTTCACCAAGGTGGAAAAATAGCATTGATATAATCATTTAATCAAATTCTTAGAAACCAAAAGTCCATGTCATCGGGACACCATGAAAAGCTTAATCGTTTGTCACCTTTCAAATTGCATCGTGCCAACTTCTCATGAAGTTATGCAAACCGCGGTATGAAAGGATTTTAAAGGTATTGGGATATGTGACACGTGCATATTGCCAAGGCAAATCTGCTTAAGTCCATCCACTTAAGTCCCTAAGGACACGTGTCAAGCCACACCTTAGCCGGGCCGCAAGTCTCTCATGGGCTCGGCCCAATCACGAGACGACTTAGCAAAAACCCTCAAGTCTTTTACGAAGCTTCGAGGTCGTCCCCGCCACTTCATCTAATCATCTTGGTCTCTTTATGCCTCCGATGTGAACTTGTAGGTATCTAGTTTATTTATGTTGATGCCTTGACCCGAGTCTTCATAGAAAATTTCTTAAGTAATTTTCGTCCGACTGTCACCAAGCCTAAAACTTGATTAGATCATCAAAAAATTCTCAGTCCTTATCTATTGAACTCGAATCAAAACAATAAACAATGATAAACTAAATATAAACAAGTTATCAAAGAAAACCATGCTTTATTGACACGTATGCAGCCCCCGACTGTCAACTCAAGAAGTCATCTTGCTTGAGGTTGACAAATAAGAACAACATAAAACTTACGGCAATTTAAGCATAGTATCGTCGAAGATGTTCAATATTCCAGAGTTCTCCACCATAGATTCATCTTCGCGCTTTAGTCGAAATGCTCTTGGCCGAGTCACCTCAGCGATTATGTATGGTCCTTCCCATAGTGGAGATGATTTGCGATGGTCCTTGATGGTCTGGATCTTGCGTAGAACCAAATCATCGACAATGAAAGCTCGCGCCCGAACATTGCGACAGTGGTATCTTCTAAGTCCTTGAAGATATCTTGCCGACTGGATCAAGAAAGATTTTCTTCGTTTTGGCGTCGCCTTGTCCCGACTTGGCTATCCTCTTTGTAGAAATTTCACCCTCTTCAGATGTTGATGTAGCCAGTCGGATTTCTTCCCGGCCACGTGATCTCTCACAAGATTGGGCCATATCGCAGCTTTCTTCGTCACAGGTGAAGGCTTGTTTGACGTCGCGCGCGGGTAATGACGTCGTTAGGCCCAGGTTTCTTCATGTAGAGGTAAGTGTAGTGTGGTATCGCCATGAATTTGGCAAGTGCAGGACTTCCGATGATCGCGTGGTAGGTCGTCTTTGAAGTCGACCACCCCGAAGGTGGTATTCTCCGTTCGGAAATTCTCGCAAACTCCGGAGGTGACTGGAAAGGCGATGTGCCCGAGTGGTGTGGGCGACAGCCCCGGGATCACTCCGTGGAAGGGGGCTGAGCTTGCCTTCAACTCAGTTCTCAGGATTTGTGTCTCATCCAGGGTCTTGACGAACAGGAGATTGAGGACGTTGCCCCCATCGATGAGGATGCGCTTCAGCTTGATGTTCTGAATCACCAGGTCAAGTACCAAGGGATACTGCCCTGGGTGAACCACTCAGATGATCCGAGCGATTAAACGTGATGGCCACCTCCGACCATCGTAGATGTTGTGGGACTTCGGGTTGTGTCGCGTTGACCTCACGGTCCATCAGCTTTTGCTTCCTCTTGGACTCATAAGCTTGCGGCCCCCGAAGATGTGATTCAGCTCGCCCACGTGGTCTTGAAAAGGCTTTGAATTTCCAGTCGGGTTGTTCTTCTTGGTTTCCGATGGATCGGTTTCATTAGTCGGCTCCTTGTTTAACCGTGTCGCATATTGCTCTGTGAATTGCTTGTAGATGATGCGTGCACCGAGCGTTCACGATCGTTCATGATCGTGTCGTAAGCCGCAACTCGGCGACGGTGTTGAGAATCGATGTTGTGGCAACCAGTCTTCGTGCCGGCGCTTGCGATCTTTCGAGCCCGATTGCGCCGCCGTTATCCTTCCTCGGATGCCGGCTTCCTTCCGAGTGCTTGTCATCCCTTTTGTCGCCGGTCTTGGCGTGCCGCCTTGATTGCATCGTTGGACTTGGCGTAGGAGTTCGCCGTCTCGAACATTTGCTTCACCGTCTTCGGTGGTTTGCGCCGAACTTCCCGATGAGCAGCTCATCACGGACTCCTTCTCGGAAGGCGGCGATGATGATGTCATCGGTGATGTTCGGATCTTGTTGCGCTTCTGGAGAAACGACGAATATAATCCTTCGGGGCTCGTCCGCTTCGGATGACGTTGTAAAGGTCAAAGTGTGTGCCGGGCCTCTCGAAGGTTCCTTGGAAGTTGGCGATGAAGTGGTCCCCGCTCGCTCCACGAGCCGATTGAGCCTCTTGGCGGCTCGTGAGCCAATTTGGCGAGTTTGCGAGGGCCACGAGGCAAGTAATTGGCCATAGCCTTGTTGTCGCCACTGCAGCGCGGATGGCGAGGGTGTATACAGCTAACCAAGATTCGGGTCGGTCTTACCGTCGTACCTTTCAATCCCCGTAGGCTTGAAGCCACTCGGCCGTGCACTCGGCGAAGTTCCCGAGTGAAGGCCGGTACTCCGTCGTCGCCGCTATCGGGTGATCCCCTCCGATCTTCCCGAGTGCGTCGGCCGCGTTCCTCGGTAGCGGCGATCGAGGACTTCCCGCGAGATCACTCGCGGGTCTTCGGTTGGCCGGTTGGATAGCCGGAACGTTGCGACGGGCTCGGTGGTGGACGGGTGGACGTCCGTGTCGTTTGTCGCGGAGTCGGCCGTCCGCTCCCGGTACTTCAGCGTGGACTCACGAGGTGGGCCTCTTGGCTCAGTCAGTCGACCGAGCCGCTCGGCCTCCTATAGTCTCCCGACTTCGAGGTGGAAGCCGGCTCTTGTTTGGCGTTTCGCCACGATTCGCCGGCTTCGTGCCGAAGTGGTGAGATGGCCGTTCGCCGTGGCAGCGACGATGGTCTTGATCTTGTCGAGTATTGGAGTCACGTTGGCGGAGCCGTCTCTATGACGGTGTCCAAGAGCGTGAGTGCGCGGGCGTTCGCCGTGGTGTCCGGAAGATATTGGTGTTGCGAACCCGTGTTTGGAGTATGGCCTCCGGCGATCGTCCGCCGCACGTAGATCCCGCTTCCTCTTGTCGCCCTCGTCCTTGCGTTGTTTCTCCTCTTCGGCTGTCTTGCGCTCGAGCTCCACCCCGCTCGCTCTTCTTCGAAAGCCTTCGGCCATGGCTGAGTCGGACTCGTCCGGCTCGGCCATGAGGACGTCGAAGCACTTCGGCTCGTAGTCCATGCGGCCGAGTTGTTGGCTTCGTCGAAGGGATGCCGTAGAGGTTGTCGAAGCCGGCGGAGCTGAAGTATCCGTCAAGCTCCGAAGATGAGCAAGAGCCGAATGACGGGAGGATGACGTCGACCTCCCTTGATCTCGGGTAACCCGGATCTGGATCGCCTCCGCCGAGCCGAGCTTGGGGTGTGGGCTCCTCCGAGTGGGTCGCCGCCGACTCGGGAGAGAAGTTTGCTGAAAACCCTGGCGGCGTTTGGTAACCCAAACGGCACTAAGAGATCTTCATTTGAGTGGATCGCTTCCGTCGGGGATGCGAGAAGATTGGCGCAGATTTCGGCGGTGTTCGTTAATCCGAACGGTGCCGAGTGAAGTCTTTTGTTGGAGCGAGCAGATCGCATCTTGATCTTGAAGATGTCGTCGAAGATCCCGCGCTATTGGGGAGCCCGAACGGCGCCGAGTGGGTCTTTCCTCCGACCGGTTTGAATCCGAGTCGAAGGAGGAGTCGTCGAAGGAGTTGGCGGCGAAGTCGCCGAATCCTCGAAGGAGATCCCATCACGCTTGTCGGCGAGATTGTTGAAGAAGTCTCGACGCGCGGTCCCCTACCTGGCGCGCCAACTGTCGAAACTTGGTTTCGGCAATAGAAAATTGGGGGTACAGTCAAGATCGCCAAGCACAATGGGTTAGGAGGAAAAGAAGATTTAGAAAGGTTCAGGCCCTCTCGTGAGGTAATACCCTACTCCTGTTTCGGTGGATTCGATCCGCCGAGTGTCTTTATTGATCTAGTGAATCTAAAGCTCTTGCTTATGAAGTTTGCTATCGCCTCAGATCTCCCTCAAGGGACACCCCTTACCCCCCTTATATAGTCTTGGGAGGAGGGCTTACAGATCGGAAACCCTATCTTATTCTAAGTCGGTTTCCTCAATCTTACCAAACTATGACCATGAGCCATTGCCTTATCTAATCGGCAACGTAATACCCAAGTCGTAGTTGGTTTACATATTTGGTAGGCACAACCTATCCGTATCTCCAGTCGGATAAGCTTGCCATGTAGATACCCGATTGCCATAATCTCCACAGCTAATTAACTAATATTTGGCTCCCAAGTTAATAGGCTACATATATCTAACAACGCTTTAAATTTAAAGCCCGTAAATGTCGCCTAGAGGGGGTGAATAGGCGTCCTGAAAATCACTTCTAATTAACAAGATTAAATTCAAAAGGGGCCGGAACTTCCATGGAAGAACCCCAAAACTTCCTGGCAGGTCAGGCTAACCAAAACTTCTGGTATTCTAGTACTTTGAGGTTCAGATCTTGATTCTCAGGGAACTTCAAGACTTGCTCATGTGCAGGAGTAAAGTGAATCAAGCAGGAAATAGAGGAACTCAAAAGAATTCATAGATCAGACAAGGGATTTTTTCCCGAAGTTCGGATTATAAGAATTCTACTCTCCTTTGGGTAACTCTGTAGAATTGAGTCTTGATTAACCCCTTGCCTCACCAAGCAAAACCCTAGGAAGAAGTCTTCGGTTTTGAATCCAACATCCTTAGGTCTTTCACTAGGATTCAAGTGACCACAAAGATCCCTAACTTGAACCCCCTAGTGGATACCATGAATGAGGACAGCTCTACCAAGCCAACCTTTGAAGGCTTAGCTCATATTTCCACTCAACTTACCTTGTTTTCTTGCGGAGGTGAGAAAAACCTTTTCGAATTTGCCTGGGTCAATCCACAAATCGAAAGAAGCTCACGGGCGATGCCTAACCATCTAGGAGGTCACCCTCCAAGAGTAATAAGCACCAAACAGCAGCCCAACGAGAGTCACCAAGTGCTCAAGTCATCCTAGCCCTCTCAACATCACAAATCCTCACCAACACCCCCAATTCTCACTAAATTTTACTTGGGAGGCTCAAGAACAAGGTGGAGGAGGTAATAACACCATGGAGAAGCCAGAAGATAGAAAAAGGAATTTCCAAAAGTGAGCTGTGGGGGTGTGGAAAATATATAGGTTAGTGCTGACATCATGTAGTCGTTACTCACATTTTTTAACTGCAAAGGTGCCAAGAAGTTCCTAGCCAAGATGCTAGGAACTTCTGGCCAACACTTAGGAAAAATTTTGACTGGAGGAGGCGCCAGGAAGTTCCGGACAGGTGCCAAGAACTTTTGGCCAAACCTTGTTGTCTTGCCCCAAGCCTTTTTAACTTTTGAGCTAAAAAAACTCTCTTCTATAGATTTTACTCTTGAGTTTAGGAAATCCATACTATCAAGAGAGATTTCAAATGGTTGCCCGAGATGGCTATAGAAGTGTTGGCCATCTCGCCATTTTGCATAAGAAATTTTAAATAAAGGTTTGAGTCCTCTCGCCATTTTGCATTTGTTGTTGGGGGTCTCCTTTGCACGCACTTTGCACACCTAAGCCCTTTGTGACTAATTACCTCGTACTTATCTCAATAAACACATTAGTCCCTTAACCGTTTTTTCATTAATCACCAAAACCCACTAAGGAAGTGTAACACCCTAAAAATCGGAGAATTCGAAACCGGAAATTAAAAATTGAAACTTGCAAAAACTTTTGGTATTTTTGCATCTCGCCGTGTTTATAGCCTATTGCGAGCTTTGTTGCGTGAAATTAATAAAGAGAAATTTATCTAAAAGATTCAGAAAAACCAAATAATTTAAAAATCCCAAAGGAAAGGAAATTTCAAAATAAGGGTTTGAAAATAAAAATTATAAAAGATAAATAGGAAAGTTCATGAAAATTTATTTTGAATCAAAAATCACATTTTTGGAAAAAGGGAAAGAAAATAAATAAAATACATAAAATATAATATAATATAATAAAAATGGGTAAAAAGGTTGGAAATGTAGGTTAAAAATTAATTTTTCAATGGGTTAAGTCATATTTTAATTTTAAATGTGAAAGGAAAAAGAAATGCGAGAAAATAGAAATTAAATCGGGAAAATACAAAATGACACCGTTTATCCGTCACTAATCGCTCGACGCCGTGCCCGAGGCCCGACCCCTCGATGCCGCGCGCGCGCCGCGCCGTCCCCAACCCGCTCGCGCCGCGCGTCGCGCGTCCACGATGCTCGCGCCGACCCCCTCTCCGCCTGCCGCGCGCCCGCCCGCGCCGCAGCATTAGCCCCCACCCGCTCTCACGCCGGCCGCGTGCGCTGCGTTCGCCGCGTCGGCCACGCCGCGCCGCGCCGCGCGCACCCCTGCGTCCTCGCGCCACGCGGTCGCCGTGTCGCCCGGCCCCCACCCGCACGCCATTCGCGCCGCGCCTGCCCTCACCCGGCCCCGCCTCCGCGCGTCGCCGCGTGTCGCCGCTGCATCGCCTTACCGCGTCGGCCCCCTCGCTTCTCTCTCCTCGGCCGGCTATAAAATTGGGGCAAGCCCTCCATTTTCCCCCATCTCGCCGCTCACCTCTCCCGTCCTCGCTCTCTCGCCCGCCGTCGCCCGCTGCGCGCGAGCCGCGCCGCCGCCCCTCGGGAGCCGCTGCCGCGTCGCCGCCTCGCCTTGCGCCGCCATCGCCGCCGTCACCGCCGCGTCGCCGTTGAGCCGACCCCTCCCCCCTCTCTCCCTTTCTCTCCTCCCCTTGTGCCATGCGCCGGCTTGCCCGGCCGAAACAGAGGGAAAGAGGGGAGAGCAGAGCAGAGAAGAAAGAAGGAAAGGAAGGAAAAAAGAGAAAAGAAAAAAAGGAAAAGGAAAAATAAATAAAAATAAAATAGAATGAAATAGGGAAAAATTTTAGAAAATTTAGGAAAAGTTTTTAGAGAATATTTGGGAAAATTTCTAGACAAAAATATATATATTTTCTCGAAACAAATTTGGATTTCAAAATAGAAATTTGGAGAAATTTCATCGTCGCATAATTTATTCATCGAGGAGTTTATTTATGTTTTAGCTTGCCCTTAAATATTATTTTGACATTTGGATCTTCTAAAATTTAGAACTCAAATCATTTGAAGATAACATCAATTTGGAAATTTGTCACCTTTGTAAATTAAATCGGTGTATCGCAAAAACCCTAATTTCTACAACTCGCATTTTAATTCGGATTTCACCCAAAAACTCACACCCAAACTTAATTAAAATCTTGGACTAAATATTTGGAGTCGTTTTTATGGTTCTTTTCGATCTCTTGGTAGTTTTATTGAATTCTAACCGAATTAAATTGATTTTTCGCACGTACGGTTAGCATCCGAGGGAGCAAGCACCGACTATACAAGACCCCGTCCAACAAGCGTGCGAGCAAGGGCAAGTCATCACACCTCTTCGAACATATTGATCCCAATTGCGAAATGATATTGGGTTGGGAATGCATAATGATTTTGTGCGCTGGTGGACTCAACTTCTGGATCGCGAGAAGGGGGACTCCCGTAAAACCATGACGAACCTGGAGGCGGGAAGCCATCCTTGGAATCACGATGGATGGTAGACAGAACCATCGCCGATTTAATATACTCTGAAACTAAAACTTGACCTGGCCAGATGATTAGGTTTGTGAAATGATTTGTGAAAATTGGCTTTGTGCAAATAAACCATAGCCATCCTTTGAATGACCCTATCATGTGCATCATTCCGTGTTGGCTTGCTGAGTACGTTGGGTACTCACCCTTGCTATACGCACAAACCTACAGATGTAGGCGTGGAAGATCTGGAGGACCTGTATGCCTACTGCCAGGAGGGCAATGAAGATGATGGACCGCAATAGGTCTTAGTCCCCAGTTGTTGCCTATGGCAATCGACATGCCGCTGCCTTCCGTCGGCTATCTCACCTAGACTCTGATTTTGGTTGTATCTTGACCAGTAGGTCCTATGTACTGGATATGGCCTTCGGGCCTATTATTGTAATACTTTTGGTGTAGGACTATTCGTGCACTTTGCACCTGATAATTCCGTACTGTATTTGTGGGTACAAACTACTCAATCCAGGGAAATGGTACTATGAACACGAATGATTCCCGTTCCAAAAACGGGGGTCGCTAGGAGGCTAGATGCATTGTCATAAATAACCAATATAATCTTGTATATCAAGTGTACAAGTGAGTAAGATATGCAAGACAATGTCTAATATCGATTTTTGACAAGTGAATGACTTCACTTAGAAAGCACACCTTTAGTAGTTAACCTAGCTTAAACCAATCGCATAACAACCTAAGCTACCTACACACCCACATATGCTATGTTAAGGTGTAAAAGCAAAATGAACACCAAAACCTACCAAAGACTCGTCGTCCAACGAGAACCCGTCGGAGACTAACCCCACCACCCTAGCCGAGGTCATGACGGTACAAACCCAACTGCTTCAAGCCATTGCCAACAATCAAGGAGGCCGTGGGAGCTCAAGCCTTGGCGAGTTTATGAGAGCCAAGCCACCCACCTTCTCCTCAGCAAAAGAACCAATGGATGCTGAAGATTGGCTAAGAGTCATAGAGAAGAAGCTGACCCTCGTTCGAGTACGAGAAGCGGACAGAGTCATCTTCGCCACCAACCAGCTGGAAGGTCCCGCAAGCGACTGGTGGGACACTTACAAGGAAACCCGGCTGAAGATGCCTGAGAACCGACATGGGAGGAATTCACTACGCTTTCCATGAAAATTTTGTACCCGCCGCGGTTATGAGAATGAAGAAGAATGAATTTAGGAGGCTGCGCCAAGGCAACACCTCGGTGCAAGAATACCTTAACAAGTTCACGCAGCTTGCCCGTTACACCACAAGCGACCTGGCAGACGAAGAAGAGAAGATGGATAAGTTTAACGAAGGACTGAACGACGAGCTGAGAGGATCGATGATCGATCAAGACCACGCCAGCTTTCAAAGCCTCATTAACAAGGTCGTGAGGCTAAGCATGAGCAAAGGACGGTTGAAAACAATCGGAAGAGAAGGCTTGCTCTGGCCCATCCAATTCAAGGGACATCTCAGCGACCCAAAGGAGCAACACTAACAGGTTGGAAGCCAGCCATCGTAACGACCAATCGCCCCTCTGCACCCAGCAACACAAGCAGACCACCTGCCACCCCTCTTCGTACCCCGACACCTACCTTGGCTGCCCCAAGACTTAAGAATGTGAACTGCTTCAACTGTGGGGAGTTTGGACATTTCGCCAATCACTGCCCTAAGCCATGTAACACCACCGTCCGTACCAGAGCCAACGCCATTGCCATATGAGGAACCCCTACCGCTGCGCCCGGACGAAGCTTGTTCAGAATGCCCCAGCCGAAGGAGGCTACCACCGGATTCCGTCGTGGCCAAGTGAACCACGTGCGTACAGGAGAAGCCTAGGAGGACTAGGTCGTGCTAATGGGTATGTTCTCTATCCATTATGCACCGATTAAAGTTTTGTTTGATTCTGGAGCTTCGCATTCTTCCATAACCTAAAAAACAGGCACAGAACATAACCTACGTCTGGTAGACCTTAAGAGACCAATGGTAGTGCATTCACCCGGGAGGGATATAACTATACCCCATGAGTGCATTGATGTGCCCATTCGAATCAAGGATGTGGTATTCCTTTCGAACCTTATGGTTTTACCACCCCAAACCCTGGACATCATACTAGGAATGGATTGGTTGACCAAGAACCAAGGGGTATTAGATTGTGGACGGAGAGAAGTCACCCTATCTACCCCATGGGGACCGCCGATGACTGTAGCCATGGACCAAGACCCTATGCTCTGTGACCGAGCTACGGGAATATTCACCATGCTACCCATAGTTGGAATGCCAGTAATTCAGGATTACCCGGATGTATTTCCTGAGGAACTACCTGGAATGCCCCCAGACCGAGACATAGAGTTCATCATTGATCTCATGCCTGGCACCGCCCCCATAGCTAAGAGACCCTATCGGATGCCAGTAAACGAGTTAGAGAAACTTAAGAAGCAAATAAGGGAATTGCAAGAGAAAGGCTTTGTACGCCCTAGTTCTTCACTGTGGGGAGCCCCAGTGCTGTTTGTTAAAAAGAAGGATGGAAACATGAGAATGTGCATAGACTATCGTTCATTGAACGAGGTGACCATTAAGAACAAGTACCCGCTACCTCAGATCGACGACTTGTTTGATCAGCTCAAGGGAGCCCGAGTATTTTCAAAGATCGATCTTCGATCTAGGTACCATCAGCTAAAGATTAGAGCCGAGGATATACCCAAGACTGCGTTCTCTACGCGCTACGGCTTGTATGAGTTCACAGTGATGTTTTTTGGACTGACCAATGCCCCGGCCTACTTCATGAACCTCATAAACAAAGTATTTATGGAATATCTGGACAAGTTTGTGGTAGTGTTCATTGATGATATTCTCATCTACTCTATGGACGATGAAGAACATGCGGAACATTTGCGCTTGGTACTAGAAAAGTTACGAGAGCACCTGCTATATGCCAAATTCAGCAAGTGTGAATTCTAGCTTAAGGAAGTAGCTTTGCTTAGACATATAATCTCAGCTGGAGGCGTAGCAAGCTATTACCAAGTGGAAAGCACCCCAGTCAGTAACAGAGGTTAGAAGTTTCTTGGGATTGGCCGGATATTACCAAAGATTTATCGAAGGATTTTCTAAGATAGCCCGGCCCATGACCCAACTGTTGAAGAAGGAAAAGAAGTTCGCATGGACTGAGTAGTGTCAAAAAGCCTTTGATCTACTCAAAGAAAAGTTAATCAACGCACCGATCTTAGTCCTACTGGACAACCGGAAAGACTTCGTCATATACTATGATGCATCCCGACAAGGACAAGGAGGTGTGTTAATGCAAGATGGAAAAGTTGTGGCTTATGCCTCGAGACAACTGCGACCGCATGAGGAGAATTATCCCACCCATGATTTAGAATTGGCCGCAGTGGTGCATGCCTTGAAGATTTGGAGGCACTACCTGATCGAAAACCACTGTGATATATACACGGACCATAAGAGCTTGAAATACTTCTTTACCCAAACAGATCTTAAACTACACCAGAGAAGATGGCTGGAGCTAATCAAGGATTACGACCTAGGAATCCATTACCACCCTGGTAAGGCCAATGTTGTAGCCAACGCTTTGAGCCGCAAAACCCAATGCAATTACCTGAGGCTGGAATGTATGGCCAACGAGCTTCAAGAAGAAATGGCTCGGCTTAACCTACAGTTGATTCCTCATGGACAACTGAATTCGCTAGAGATACAACCTCTCCTACAAATTCAGATTAAGGAAGCCCAGAAGGATTGCGAGGAAATCCAACTGATCAAGGAACTCATGGTCGAAGGATTGGCCAAGGAATTCACAGCCGACAACGATGGAACCCTGTGGTATCGTAAAAGGATTTACGTACCAGAGAAAGGAGGATTGAGAGGACTGATCCTCAAGGAAGCCCATGAGTCAACATACTCGCTACACCCGGGCAGCACCAAGATGTACCATGATTTGAAAACAAAATACTGGTGGCCCAACATGAAAAGAGACGTAGCAGAATATGTAGCCATTTGTGATGTATGCCAACGAGTCAAGGCTGAGCATCAGAGACCGACAGGATTATTACAGCCCCTTAAATCCCTGAATGGAAATGGGATGAAATAGGCATGGATTTCATAGTTGGACTACCCAAAACTGCTAAAGGATACGATTCCATTTGGGTGATCGTGGATAGACTTACCAAGACTGCCCGATTTATCCCGGTCAAGACTCGGTATAGCAGCGCTAAGTTGGCAAAACTGTACATGTCCAAAGTTGTGTGCCTGCACGAAGTACCCAAGAGAATTGTGTCAGATCGTGGTACTCAATTCACATCTCACTTCTGGAATAAGATTCATGAGGCGTTGGGAACTCACCTCGCCTTCAGTACTGTATATCACCCTCAAACCGATGGACAAACCGAAAGGACGAACCAAGTCCTTGAAGACATGCTAAGAGCCTGTGCATTGGATTTCACCAAGGACTGGGAGAAATGCCTGCCCTATGCAGAGTTCTCTTATAACAACAACTACCAGGCTAGTCTAAAGATGTCACCCAATGAGGCCCTATTTGGACGAAGATGTCGAACACCGCTGACGTGGTCGAAAACCGGTGAACGAGCTGTGTATGGACCAGACATCATCAAGGAAGCAGAAGAGAAAGTCCGTCTGATAAGAGATTGGCTTAAGGTAGCCTAGTCCTGGTAGAAGAGCTATGCGGACACTCGCCGGAGAGATTTGGAATTCAATATAGGCGATTTTGTGTACCTAAAAGTTTCACCACTCCGAGGAACTAAGAGGTTCATGGTCAAAGAAAAACTAGCGCCGAGATATGTTGAACCCTTCCCAATAAGCGCCAGAAGAGGCGAAGTGGCCTATCAACTAGACCTACCGGAAAATTTTTCCGATGTACACCCTGTCTTTCACGTATCACAACTAAAGAAATGTTTGCGAGTGCCGGAAGAACAAGTCCCCTCGAAGGACATTCTTGTCAACGAAGACCTCACGTACCCTGAACACCCCGTGAAGATCTTGGACGAAGCAGAGAAGAAGACTAGAACCAAGACGTGGCAAATGTACAAGGTGCAATGGAGCAACCACACCGAAGAAGAAGCCACATGGGAGAAAGAAGACTTTTTGAAGACCGAGTATCCGAACCTATTCCACGAACGGTAAGAAATCTCGGGGACGAGATTTATTGTTAGGGGTAGGTTTGTAACACCCTAAAAATCGGAGAATTTAAAACCGGGAATTAAAAGTCGGAACTTGCAAAAACTTTTGGTATTTTTGCATCTCGCCGTGTTTATTGCCTCTTATTTGCCGCTTTGTTGCGTGAAATTAATAAAGAGAAATTTATCTAAAAGATTGAGAAAAACCAAATAATTTAAAAATCCCAAAGGAAAGGAAATTTCAAAATAAGGGTTTGAAAATAAAAATTATAAAAAGATAAATAGGAAAGTTGATGAGAATTTATTTTGAATCAAAAATCACATTTTTGGAAAAAGGGAAAGAAAATAAATAAAATATATATAATATAATATAATATAATAAAAATGGGCAAAAAGGTTGGAAATGTAGGTTTAAAATTAATTTTTGAATGGGTTAGGTCATATTTTAATTTTAAATGTAAAAGGAAAAAGAAATGGGAGAAAATAAAAATTAAATCGGAAAATACAAAATGACACTGTTCATCCATCACCAATCGCTCGACGCCGTACCCGAGGCCCGGACCCCCTTGCCGCCGCGTGCCGCGCCGCGCCGTCCCCACCCGCTCGCGCCCGCGTCACGCCGTCCGCGATGCCCGCGCCATACGGCCCCACCCGCGCGCACGCCCACGTCGTGCGCCGCCATCGCCTCACCGCGCCGGCCCCCTCTCTTTCTCCCTCGCCCGGCTATAAAATGGGGACGAGCCTTCCATTTTCCGCCACCTCGCCGCTCACCTCTCCCGTTCCTCGCTCTCTCGCCCGCCGTCACCCGCTGCGCGCAGTCGCGTCGCCGTCCTCGGGAGTCGCCGCCTTGTCGTCGCCTCGCCTTGCGCCGCCATCGCCGCCATCACCGCCGCGTTGCCGGTGAGCCGTCCCCTCCCCTCTCTCCCTTTCTCCCTCCCCTTGCGCCATGCGCCGGCTTGCTCGGTCGAAACCGAGAAAGAGAGGAGAGGAAAGCGAGAGAAGAAAGAAGGAAGGGAAGGGAAAAAAGAGAAAAGAAAAGAAAAAGAGAAGGAAAAAATAAATAAAAATAAAATAGAATAAAATAGGAAAAATTTTAGAAAATTTAGGAAAAGTTTTTGGAGAATATGTGGGAAAATTTCTAGACAAAAATATATATATTTTCTCGAAACAAATTTGGATTTCAAAATAGGAATCTGAGAAATTTCATCGTCGCATAATTTATTCATCTAGGAGTTTATTTCTGTTTTAGCTTGCCCTTAAATATTATTTTAGCATTTGGATCTTCTAAAATTTAGAATTCAAATCTTTTGAAGATAACATCAATTTGGGAATTTGTCACCTTTATAAATTAAATCGGTATATCGCAAAAACCTAATTTCTACAACTCGCATTTTAATATCGCAACGGTATATCGCAACGATATTGTTTTAAACTTCAAATATGCATGCTATATACACAAACTAGTACCTATGCTTGATATGCCATGTCTTGACATTGTTTACCTTAGATATAATCTTTGTAACCCTCGATGTGATATATTCGAAGGATATCTTCGGTAAAATACTTAGCCATGCTTATACTAGAATCTTTCATACTCATATTTTTACAAAAGTTATATGCTTGGGCAACTACCTTAGGGAAGGTAGTTGAGATACGACATGTGGAGACATGAGCGCCACATTACTTGAACATGATGAAAATAGTTTTGATGAAAAATGAAAGTACAAAACCAATGTTTTTAGACCGGGGCGGCTGGATGGATTTGGGTGGATTCCGGTAAAGGCAAGTACCGTCCCTGGTCGATTAAGGATCGAGCCATGAGACTTATAACCTGGAACGAGCCAGTACAACCGTACTTCTCGAATGGGTATAGACCTAGCAGAGTAGATAGCCGAGCGAAGGCAGTATCCCTGCATAGTGGTTCTTGTGTGGAGATGTGGTTCTGGTTGTTGAGATGAGGCTGCGGCCCACATACTGAAGCGATGAATCAAATCGAAATTAATTAAAACTTAAAGACTGAGAGAGTTCCCCTTATCCCGGGAGCGCCAGAACTCCTCTCACTGCTAGGAAAGGACAACTAGAGTGCAAGAGGAATTAAGTTCATGGAGCGGGTACGCCAAAGTAAGGTTACCGAAAAGCTTTGCCGTGACCATCCCATATAGAGGGATGTAAGCTCATTCAATGAGCAGCTATGCGGAGTACGGTAAAGTGTATATCCACTGCAGTGTGAGTAAATCAATCTATTCGAATACCCGTGCTCGCGGATAATGAGTGACGTGACAAGTTTCTCCCGTGGCTAGACTCATAAATTTTAAAATGATGGGTTGGTATGCATAATGATTTATGTGCTGGGGAACCAACTTCTCTATCTGAGAGAAGGGGGAGATACCCCCAGAAAACCATGATGACTCGGACGCGGGAAACCATCCTTGGGATCACGGCTGATGGCAGACAGAACCGTCGCCGATTTAATATACTATGGAACTAAAACTTGACTTGGCTAGATGATAGGTTTGTGAAATGATTTACGAAAATTGGCTTTATGCAAATAAACCATAGCCATCCTTTGAATGACCCTATCATGTGCATCATTCCATGTTGGCTTGCTGAGTACGTTGGGTACTCACCCTTGCTATACGCACAAACCTACAGATGTAGGCGTGGAAGATCTAGAGGACCCGTATGCCTACTGCCAGGAGGGCAATGAAGACGATGGAGCACAAAAGGTCTTAGTCCCTAGTCGTTGCCTATGGCAATTGACATGCCGTTGCCTTCCGTCGGCTATCTCACCTAGACTCTGATTTTGGTTGTATCTGGACCAGTAGGTCCTATTTATTGGATATGGCCTTCGGGCCTATTATTGTAATACTTTTGGTGTAAGACTATTCGTGCACTTTGCACCTAATAATTCAGTACTGTATTCGTGGGTACCAAACTACTCGATCCAGGGAAATGGTACTATGAACACGAATGATTCCCGTTCCGAAAAGGGGGGTCGCCAGGAGGCTAGATGCACTGTCATAAATAACCAATATAATCTTGTATATCAAGTGTACAAGTGAGTAAGATATGTAAGACAATGTCTAATATCAATTTTTGACAAGTGAATGACTTCACTTAGAAAGCACACCTTCAGTAGTTACCCTAGCTTAAACCAATCGCATAACAACCTAAGCTACCTACACACCCACATATGCTATGTTAAGGTGTACAAGCAAAATGAACACCAAAACCTACCAAATGGAATTAATGGCTATCTATAACTTGAACCTATAGTAATATACCCATTATTACATAAGCACAAGTGAGATGATAAATCAACTAAAGAATACTTCACTAAATTGTTGTGATGTGCTAGCAACTCTCTACAAAAAGCATAGGTCGTCGCTCTACCCTAGTTTCTTGTGCTATAGCCCTTTTAGTTCTTCTCGCTAAAATAGAAGTAAAACCCTTAGCACATAGCTTAATTAGCCGGAGAAGCTCTATAGATTTAGGAAGTGCGAGAAAGATAGCTACTGATCGCTTATTGCTTCCCTAGGTGGATGGAGACATGCATTGCCATCTCATGAGACACATGTGAAGTTTTTTTATGAAAAGCCAAAACTTAATCACAGCAAAGATGATTTAGACTGGAGCGGTTGGATGATTTGGGTGGATTCTGGCAAAGGTAGTGTTGACCCTGGTCAATTAAGGACCGAGTGAGGAAAATAGGCAGAAAACAAATTGAGTATGATCATATCTTCTCGTATGGGCATAGACCTAGAGAATTAGCCCACCATAAGGGGGCCGTACCTCAATCATTTGTGGTTCATAACTGTAATAATGTAGGTCATGTGAGAGTGCAAAGCATGACAAATTCATGGCAGACATGAGATCTAACACTAAAATTGGACTAAATGTGCTTAAGACTTCTTCCCTTAGAATCCCGAGAACGCCAAAACTCCCCTCACTTGTTTGCGAAACCAGGTAGATGATGGGGGCACATAGTTCATGGAGCAGGTACCGCAACCTTAAGGGACCCAAAATACTAGGCCATGGCAAGTCTCATGTGCTGGGTGTGTCACGGAGTGCGGGTAAAGCGTACATCCATTGCAGTCTGAGTAAACCAATCAATTCAAATATCCATGCTCGCGTTTAAATGAGCATCGGGACTTGTACTATTCTTGACTAGACTTATAAATCTTAATTTGACTTAGGGCATGGATGAGAACGGATATTGAATAGTGGAACTACCAAGGGCGGGGGTAGGATCCAATGATAGAATTATGGATAAATGTGCCTGAGGGTAAACCAATTCAAGTGAGGATTGGGGAGGTGGACACAACCCTCAGTGAATGGTTAAACAAGAAAACTTGACATTGTTTTTAAGTTAAAATGGCTAGGTCACAGGTTTGTAAAAATGTTTATGAAAATTGGCTTTGTGCAAAAGAACCCTTACCTTCCTTGAACCCTATGTGCATTACTGTTAACACCAAAATTTAGTAAGATTCTTTAGTGGATTCGGTTAAAGTAAGAGGTCAAGTGGCCGATAGAAATTTATCCAGGAGAGACCGAGTTCAAAAAGAAACCTTGAAGACTATTACATGGTGGCTTAAGTTTATCTATTAATTAGACAAGTTTAGTATTTAGGAAAGTTTGTGTTATGTCCGATGAGGACTTTATGTTTTTTTCTTTTATCTTTAGTAAAGTTTGTCTCGTGTCCAATTAGAACTCTTATCGGACTATGGTTATAAATATGTACGCCCAGGGTCCCTTTAAAAATATCTCCATAGATCAATATACATCTACTTTTGGTGCATCATGACCCTCTTATGAGGTTTTATTTCAACGAAGTTCTTGTTTTTTGCGCATAGGCTGCATCGATTGAGTTCGACCTCTGGCAAGAAGTGAGTTCTGTCATCTTCGCTTGTGCTAGTGTGGCTAGGACTTCCTCGGTTGAGTCCGATATTCTAAACGGACCGACGCAAGTGTTGCCTATCTGTTATATCATCTCTATGTTTAGTTCCATTACTGTTTATAGTCACATCGGCTTAGTTAGGACTTCCTCGATTAGATCCGATATTCTGATTAAGTTGATGTTTCTTTCAACATAATGTAGCTTTAGATAGATTTGTTATATCCATCACATTAGACAGATTTATCGGCTCATTGAGTATTAGATTATCATATATAATCTCGTGTTACATCGGTTAGGTCTGACCTACTAGATTGTTATCGATAATCTAGGTCTTGTTAAGTCAATAGGTTTATGCTAATATTTCATCGGAGAGTTAGCCGATCTTATCTCATATGTTAAATTTCTCTTTGATGGTTTTACCATCATAATTAAATTTAATACATGACCACTTTGATTAGTGTCATATCAATTGGTTTAAATCTATCAGGCAATTATCAACCTTATGTTGCATCGGTTAGATCCGACCTATGATGTTGTGATTCTAAGTTAAATTTATTTAAGTCAGTAGGCATCAATCATTGTTTCATCAGGGTTTCAGTCGATGAGTCATTTGGAAATTATTTAAGTGTCGCATAGGCTTATCAAGATTATATACAAGATTGCTTTTAGTCGATTATAGCAAAGGTTTCATTGATTACTTAATCATTTGGATTTAATGATATCGGATTTTAGCTGATGTATATTTTAACCATCGAGTCTACATCTAATATTCTATATCAATATCGGCTGATTAGTTTGTTGGATATTTGCTTCATTATATCTGTAGCGGCCGATTGGTTCATTGGATATCTACTTTGCCACATTATCTTATTACATTATCATCAGACGATTGCCTTTATATCATTATTTATCCAAGCGTCAGAATCTACATCAGACATATAGCCAATTGTTTAAAACTCTATCGACATCGGCTAGTATCGCTACATCGGCTTATTGGCCGATCGACACTTTGGTCATCAACATATGTTTATCTTGTTGGTTGCATGACCAAACTGACTGGCACACTTGCATCTCATCAAAGTTCAGGACCTACAGTGGAGCTAAGCAGATCTCCCAGGCTGTCGTATTTTCCATCAACAATTACTCATGTTGTAGTGGTGGCTTGTGAGTACTCTATGTACTCACCGTTGCTATTTTCCCCCTTTTATACTTATCAGCAAGAGAAGAGGAAGATTCGGCAGATGATCGGAAGGCTGATCGAGAACTAGGTCGTGACCCTAGTCAACTGCATGTGGGCATGTTACTTGGGCCTACTACTAATATTGGTTTTCGCTGATGTTCATCTAATAGGACAAGACCCTATTGATCCTTGTAAAGATATTAAACTCCTTTAGCCTAAATTCACATTAATATATGTTTTGTACTAGCTATGAATGTGTGTACCAACTACTGATTCAGGGATTGGTATATAAAAACACATGAGGTTTCCGGTGTTCAAAATCGGGGGTCGACACGCCACCATCACTGGGGTCATCATAGCTGCCGCCACTGTTGGGGTCACCGTATCCTATCGTGGGGCCACCCAGCGGCGGCGGATCCGCCCCTCCTGAGGTCGAGGGCGGCGATGCCAGACCCACCGCAATCATCGTTGCCCCTCCTATGACAGAGGGCGACGTCGATGGATCTGCAACCCTTGAGGTTGCCGCCACCGTCGCCCTAGCCACTGTAACCAGCGCCCTAGCTCCCATCAACACACACTGGCGCATTCGTGTCACCGGCAGAGAGGAGAGGAGCTAGGTAGGTAGGGAGAGGGGGAGAAATTTCAGAATATGCCATCCAATTCACACGTATTTTAGAATTTGCCATCTAATACGCACGTCTTTTAGAATCTACCATCAAGAATGTGAATTCTTTAGTTTCACGCAACTCCGTCCATCCGAAGCCATGTCGTCCATCCATATGTTCCTCTGCCATCCGTTTGTCGCTATCGCGTGTCGCCAAGCCCGCCCTACCATGGCGCTGCGTCGACCACTGCTACTCGACCACCTTCGAGACTCTGATGCCATGCCAAGCTTGAGTGAAGCATCCTCAGGTAAATGAAAAGAGTTTTCTCAATGCATTTGTTTATGAAGACTAACAAAATTTTGTTGATCCACCCTAGTTTGGTGACTCCGTCCCTAGTTTTCTAGGTTTGGCAAATTATGTAAGTCTTCAAAAAATCATATCACTTAATATGGTACCGAGTCGTCGCCAACGCCGTCGCCGAGGTCACCTGGCTTCACTAGCTCCTTCACGAGCTCCACTCACCTCCGTCGCGCGCCTGTTGATTCCAAATTGTGCCAGAAGTGTGTTGACTTGGAAAATCACGCACTGGCCTAAGAAACAAAGAAACAAAGAAGTGTGTCCAAATATTGCTTCTTAGGGCATGCCAGTTGGTTTGATCCTCCAACCAACTAGAAACAAAGAAAGAAAGCAAGTATTAGTCTGTAAACGATAGTAGATCAGCTGATGGCCGATGACATATCGTTTGGTGTTAAGCTGATGCGGTATGCACTAAATCGGCAAGGGGAAATTAAACCTAATCGATCGACTGTAGATATTCATAGTGTATAATCTAAATATCAATATACATTTAAACTAAGTGATTGGGATAGATCGATAGCGTACCGAGACAGTATAAACCACTTAAGTCTAAAAGTACCTTAATATACAGATTATATATATTTATAGCATAGCTGATGTCATAGATTTAATGTGTATCGGCTAGTACTCTGATACCACTTTATACTAAGATATCATTGTAGATTAAATACATTAAACATGAACCGATCAAGCGTTGAGATAGCCTAACAGATCGATGACAAGCTTAACATATTTACTTACAGTGAGATCTCAATATAAAGGGCAGCTTTAGCATATCAAGTAAACATAAAATAAACAAGACAGCTAAAACATATAAGATCAGCTGAAATCCCGATACTATCTCTAATAGTGATCATGAGATAAACTAGATATTATGATTCTAAGTATTACTTAATAGGTCGGACTTAACCGATGCAATATTAAGCGTAAGAAGAAGCATAAGATCTAAACAAATCTATGAAAACCTTTCGAGATGGTGGATACACCATATAATCTAAATCAACAATGATATCTAGCCCTATCTGCTGTTATCTAACAACAGACTAGTCGATTAGGGTTAGATCAACAGTGTCGATCTAGGTTATATGGCATATATGATAACTCGATGGTTTACTTAAACATGATTAGAGTATCATAATGATGGAAGCACTAATCCCGAGAACGCAAGCCGCCATAACAAGCTTTTACCTTTCGTCAGAGATCGAACTCGATGCAACACAACTAGAAGCAAGAACTCGTCAAAACTATTAAAAGGAAAAGGTGGAGATGCACCGAGATTTTATTGAACTTGATTGTTGTTGATTTACAAGGTCCTGGGTCGTATTTATGCCCAGATACAAGATAAGTCCTTGACGGACACGACTCCTATCTCTACTACAATTCAAATTACAGATAAATGCCTAAAGCAAACTCTCACTGACATTATCTATAAGGAAACTGTTTAAAATATCCTAATCAACAAATACAATTGCCTCTCCTGGACTCTATCCATGTATGGCAGTCCTCATGAGGCACTTTAAACCGAATCCGATGCTAATTCCGACGTCTTTTACCGGGATCGGCTACATCATCTATCTTTATCGGAGTCGGCTTATCTTGTCCGAGTCGGCATCGGTCGACAATCACCTTAGCCGATTCGTCTATCAGCCGATGAACTCCCCAGCCGATCCAGTCTACACTTGGCGCATACTCTATTCCCGGAAAAACTTGATTCCCTCCCAATCGGCTTTGGCCTTAATTCCAAACCTGGTAATTTGCTTACCAAATTTGGTTGTTAACACATGCCCCCCAAGTCCGCTATATTGTTAATGTTGCGGATTTGCCAAATCTTATCTTAGAGAGATTTTAGGGCTTTCCGTTGCGGCCATCATCGTGCTTCCTTAAATAACAACCACCGCCTTAGAGTTTTTAACGCCATCACTTTTGCTTTCACTGCCCTAACCACAAAACATCTTCAATCTGCACCGGTGACCTCCTCAGAGCCCTCGGTGATCTCGTAAGCGACCTCCGCACAGCGACGAACTTACTCCCAGCGATATCAACCTCGACCACCCCCTCCACGACGCCGTCGGCCGAGTTCCCAGAGGTAAGCTCCATCGGCTTTAGCTCCCTTCTTTTACTGCAATTTGGTGTTTGCCCTTTGTAATTTGCCCTTTTTCTTTCTTCTCCATTGTAGCACCTCTCGCACCAAATTGTGATTCCCAATCTCATCCACCCAAACCAATTCCTCTTAGGGCCGATCGACAGTCTAGACCCCTCAGAGTTCATCAATGCTGAAACCAACAGGATCTCCTATAGGCTGTCAAACCCTTAATCTGGCACATTGGACTAGGACTTTTAAATCATGGCCATCAACTGATAAGACCTAGCCAACATGGTACAATAGGGTGTCGGCTAGCAAACAGAGCCATTGGGAAGAACTAGGGATAGCACAGTGCTTAGTCCTAACCATAGCCGACATGCCTAAAGATGAACCCCTGCTATCGGTTGCCAGCTATTTTTGGTCCAACACTCCGAACGCTTTTCTATTCTACCAAGGACCGATGACTCCCACCCTTTTGGATATAACCATGATCACGAGTCTAGATATAACACCATCGGCTAACCCGATGAGCCTGAATACCAAAGGTCAGTTTTCCTTCAAGACCCGGGCCATCGGCGGCTGGAACGAATTTATTAGCCAAAACATGGGAACTGGCCCAGTGGACCCCAAGGAACATGCAGCCTTCCTCCTTATGTGGCTAGAAAAATTCCTATTTTGTGGTTCAAGCTGCGGCCCCACAACCAACTGGCAACATATAGTCTAAACCCTAGTAGAGAAAAGGCAGTTTCCTTTGGGAAAATATCTGCTAAGGTACCTCTATCAGATGTTGAACAATGCATCGGCTAAAATTGCCACAATTTCGGCTGTCGGCACTGGTGGTCCATGGTGGTTATTGCAGATATGGTTGAACTTGCACACATACAAAGTTGCTCAAAGGCCAGACTTAATCGAAGCTAGCTTCCCATTAGCGCAGTTGACGACAGACGAGGATGGAGATGAAGTCTTAACACGCCGATGCATGTCCTTCGGAGAAGCAGCATCTACATACTCTGGATCTAAGCTCTCAGCCGATCTCTTCAAGGATTGGTTTGGTAATTTTTACGATGGATTCCCTATAGCTTCAAGGAGCTGGTTCACATATGAGAACTCCGAGGACTTTGAGCTCCCTAGTGACTTGAGATTTGATGAAATAAACTCTGAGAAATTTGAGAAGTGTAGGGAAGTCTTTACATCGGCTATCTCCCCTTGCATCCTCCCAGTCGGCATTCATCAAGGCAGGAATGTACAAGTCCCATATGAGTTTTATCATCCTATGATAGTTGCCAGACAACTGGGCATGAGACAGCTGTCGATTGGTCTGTACTTTACTGATAAGATTCAAACCAGAGGCGAAATCGGCTCAGGCCTCATGATGGATAGGCTGCTAAGTATCGAAAGCCCCCCACTCGGCAGTATAAACAACATAGAACTAGCAATAATGAGGACTGCAGCCTTTAGCCGATGGTGGAATGAATGGAAAAAACACTTGTTTCACCAATCGGCTTCAATGTACCTCACCAACATATACCCGGAGCTGATCCCAGAAATAAGCACTTTTCGCTCCTATCATTTATTATCGGCTGTCTTTCTTTAATATTTAACTAACTCTTTTTCCTTGCTTGCAGACTACCGATTCATCTTCTCCACATGTCAGTGTGGGAGGTGTCACCCTGGGGTGCCTCAAAAACCCAGATTGAACCTCGACAAAAGTCAAACCGAGTGTCCTCGGGATGTGACCGAGAGCCCGACCCCCCGGGGTCGGGCATTCCGGCCTTCCCCCGAGTCCAACCTCAGCCCCTTCTCTCGACCCTGACTCGTCGCCCGACCTCGAGCATCCTTGGGAAGAAACTTGGCAGGCACGGAGGAAGAGGGAGGAAACAACCCGGCAGCATCTGACACCACCTGGCAGCACACAAGCAGGATCCCAAGGCTGACAGAAGTACAAGATACCCACGGTGTACAGGACCTAGTAGACCAACATGTACTTTGTCAGATATTCCTTGTACCCTACTTCTTGTCTCTCTTAGTCTTAGCTTTCTTGGCCCCCAAGCTCATCTGTTCCTTCCCCCCTTGAGATATAAAAGGGAGGGCAGGGTGAAGGGGCCAAGGGAGAGGAGTCCAGATCCAACTTCCAAACTCTAGCACACTCCTTTGTAACTTTTGTTCATCATCCACCCCAAGGAAGAACACCGCACACTGGACGTAGGACTATAATCCTTCGGGAGGGCTAAACCAGTATAATTCCTTGTGTCTCGTTCTTGGCTCATCTTAGGACTCGAGTCGACCATCAGATCCATCGGAGGGCAGCTTCACTACCACCATCCCTTTCACCTCCTTGGGGATCTCCCTTGGAGGACTGCCGACCCATCCGTCGACAGTTGGCGCGCCAGGTAGGGGGCAATGTTCTTCACCTGGAGCGATCCGATGGAGATCTACCTTTTTCATCGAAGTCTTTGAACATATACATTTTATTTCCCTTCTCTTTCAATTTCCAAAAAGCGTAATCCTTGTATGTTCCTGCATTCTCTATCTTAGTTCCACTCAACCGCTGAGCTGGCAACACGCCCTCGACAGCTCCCGCGCATTGCTTATGGCCAGCCCTGAGCTACACGGGCCTAACCTGCCCTGGTCGGGGTTCTCCGGTAGGTTGCTTGTCGAGTTTGCCTTTGCCGCTTAGGGGATTAGCAATGCTTTCCGATTGACAAGTGATGACCAAATGATTCGATAACTTCTGCGCAAGTGCTCATGACCAGCTTTGAGTTTCATGGCCCCGACCCATGTGCTTCGGGCTCTCAGGACAGTACGTTATCGATTGAGTCAGTGACTACTTGCCAATACGACTTCTTTCCCGAGTATCAGAGAAATACGACTTTGCCTAACGCGTTTGCTTCAATCCCATCCCCCTCCGGTCAGAGTCGGTTTTTCCCTCCTGGAGTCAAACTTGGGTTGAAGTTGAAACGCTAGAATGACCCGATGTATGATCAAATAACTCAGGAAATTTGGTCTTCCGAGACCTTTCACTTCGCCTAGCTCGTCAAATGAACGACAGTTACGCTAAAGGCCGATTCGAAACCTGTCGAAGTCCGGTTAGAGAATCCTCCTGGGTATTCTAGGCAAAGATCGTTTTCTAAGGCCTAAAGGTCGAGAATAATATGAATAGGCAAAGTTGAGCGTGTGCATGCCTCAGTCGAACACCCTTCAGCACGGCAATGCAAATGGATAGGGCATGAGACCCTGACATTAACATAAAAATATTCTGCTTTCCTACTCAGGGTTATTACATCAAAGAGTAATCAAAATTCTATGAGGTCAATGACCCGGTCGGCAATCTCATTGAATTCGGCAACGATGGCCTCGTGCTCGCCGGCTTTGAGGCCTTCCGGCATCCCCAGGCCGATGTCGGTGACCGGCACCTCTGTGAACCGACGGCTGAGGATGTCGAGGGCCACTCCCACCACGGCCTTCACAGCGTCCTTCACGAAGACGTCGAGGCGATGAGGACCATCCCGCAGGCGGCTGAGGAATTCATCACGGGTTTCCTGGGCGGGCGAAAGGTTGTTGTTGGCCCGGTTCAGAATGGCGAGAGAGCCATCTTGAACCTCGACCAGTTGAGCTTCAGCCACCTCCAGGAGCCCCTTGATGTGACCAATCTGCTGGAGGAAAATCTCCACGCGCTCTGTGTGGGAACGTGGCCAAGAGGCAAAAATCGAGGTGAGAAAGGAAAATCATGAGTTGGGGATGAATGCAGGAATTAACGCTTACCTTCCGCGGAAGCCTTGGCATCCTTCAGCCCTTTGGCCAGCTTGGCCATTTCACTCTCCGTGGCGGAAAGCTTCTCCCCCACCTTGGCCAACGACGCCTCCACCATAGCCTTGGCAGCCTCCGCCTCAGCTTTGGCCTGCTCGGCAATGGCCCGAGCCGATTCGGCCTCGGCCTTGGTCACCTCAGCCTCGGCCTCGGCCCTGGCCTTCTCCGCCTCGGCCTTGGCTAGAGCCAACCCCTCCATCTCGGCCCGAGCCTTCCAGAGTTGCACCTCCAAGGTGCCTTGGGCATCCTCGGTCGTTTTCCGGGCATCCTCGGAAAGCTTGAGGGCTTCTCGAGCGCTGTTCCGCTCGGCTCGGAGGACCTCGGCCTGCTCGGGGGCATCCCGAGCCCCTGCGAAAATTTTCATAACCATTTCAGGATGGGAGAAGGAAGAAGAGGGGCAAAGGCAAGCGAACCTATGGCGACAAGCCTCTGCGAGCCTCTCCTCCTACGCTCGCTTGGCCTCCGATGGCCCGGACGGACGAGTGCGCCTCTGGAATGACAGAAAGTCAGACAAGAGTCATGTAAAGAGGGAAAAAGATTAGAGCCTTACCATGAACAAGCCCGATGCTGGCGAAATGGTGGTCGAGCTCCGACAAGTCATCAGCTTGGGACCCGGAGCCTTCTCCAGCTTCCAGCTCGGCCCTGGTGGCCCCCGCGTTGACGACCTCGATGGTGTCGGTCCTCTCGACCCCGGCGTCATGGAGCTCCTCGACGTCGATCGTGGGCGGAGCGGTAGGACCCTCGACGGGAACCTCGGTGATGATCTCGTCATCGACGATGTTGCCGAATCGGCCCCAACTGATGCCAGAGGAGTTCTCGCCGACCCCCAGCTGACCTGCTACAGCCTCAGTGGCTGATTTGGTGGCCAGCGCGGTTACTCCGGCGCAGCCCCCTCCACCCAGCCATCAACCTCGGCCTCTGTGGCCGCTGCCGCTGCTCTCCTGGCCTAAGTAGAAGCCTTGGCCACCTGTTTGGCGTCGGTGGATGCCTTGGCCACTTGTTCAGCCTCGGCGGGCACCCTAGTCACCTGTGCGGCTTCAGCAGTAGACTTGGCTGCCAGCGTGGCCACATTCTCGGTTGCCTCCTCCTTGGACCGACTGGCGGTCTCTACCGGCGGGTGCTCCTCCTCCAGGTCGGTCACCGCCGCCACCACCCTGGAGCCCACAGCCGGCGGGGAAGGGTCGGTTGTCGTTGCGGCGAATGGCTCAACGACCCCGTTCACCCCTAGAGCCGCCTCGGTGTGGGACCCGGCATTCCCAGCGGGCCTGATCGAGAAGGAAACTTTCAACACAAAAGGAAGGGGAGCAACCTCACTCAGGTCTGAGGATTACACTTACACCTTGATTCTGAAGCGGATCTGTTTTGCCGTCTTCTTTGGTGGCAGCGTGGGCTTCGCCCTCAACACGTCCGAGTCGAACAAGTCGTTGTACATCACCTCGAGGAGGACTCTAGCACCAGCTTCCGCTTGGTGCCTCTTGGCATTGTAGCGTCGGACTCCTCCTGCCGTTCTTGGAGCCTGAGATCCTTTTACCCTTCCCCTCTCCTCAGGCCTTACGGAAGGCCTTCGGACCCTTGGCATGTTGACCGAGCGGGCTCCGAGGATCGGGGCCAGGGACACGTACGCCTTTCGACCCTGTCAGTTTTGACCCCTGGCAGGTGAGACATCGGGCAAAAGAAATACTTTCAAAAACAAAGAAAGGGGTTGATCTTACCGCCGGAGGAGGGTCGTCCGTCGAGAAAGGCTCCGGGCTCCCTTCACTAGAGATGGCAATGGGTACCCGAAACCCGAGTACCCAGCGGGTTTTACCCGATAAAGAAACGGGTGTGGGAGGAATTTTCTACCTGCGGGTACGTTTTTGGATGAAAACACATACCCATCGGGTATGTCAGGTGCGGGTATGGGTGTGTACTACCCATACTCGTCTACCCTGGGTAAGAAATACCCGTCTAAAAAGTCTAGCTACCCTCCCTCAGCTCATTTAGCCTATAAATATGTTGTGAACCTTGCTACCTTGCTGTGAATTCGGAGGTTGAAATGAAAGGATTTTATGTGTCTTTCTACCTTGCTGTGAATTTTGAGGTTGAAATGGAAGGATTTTGTGTGTGAGATGACCTACATGTACATACTCTGTCGGGTGCGCTAACGGGTACGGGTAACCCGTCGGGTAGAATTACCCGCGTGGGTAGGGTATGGAAGTACTTTCTTACCCGCATGCGGGTACGGGTAACCTGATGGGTAAAATTTACCCTGGCGGGTACGGGTATGGGTGGGCACTACCCATCGGGTATATACCCGTTGCCATCTCTACCCTTCACCAAAACCTGTCGTGCCTTGGAAGAAGCCCGACAGGCGGTGGCGCATGCGCTCCTCGGGCACCATCGAACAGGTCGGGCATAGGTACGCCGCGTGTTCCCTGCGCATGCAGAGCTGGATGTCGTGGAGGGCAAAGTTGCGCACCACGTGGACGCCACTCAGACCTCACCTCCTTAGGTCCTTGATCAGCTCGACGAGTTCGTTGACCTGATCCTGGTCGCAGGGGCAACAGGTGCCCACCCAGTTGAGATTGGGCAACGGCTCCTTGTGGATGTCCTCACTGAGGGTCGGCTCATGGTTCGCAATGTAGAACCACTCCGCATGCCATCCCTTATTGGAGAAAGTCACACCAATGGGGATGTAGCTTTCTCCCATCCCTCTGCGGAGCTGGATTCTGGCTCCGCCGACGACGCCGCCGCTCCCCGACCGCCGCAGGCAGTAGAAGACATCGAAGTGCGGGTCTACCCTGAGGTAGGCCTCGTAGAGATGAATGAAGACGGTGATTTGGAGGATGGAATTGGGGTTGAGGTTGCATAGCTCTATCTCGTAGTGCTCTAGCAGACCTCGGAAAAAGGGATGGGCCGACACCCCGAAGCCACGCAGGAGGAAGGCAGAGAAAACAACCAACTCACCGGTGTTCGGGGTCAGGAATGCCTCTCCCTGGGTGGCGGGCCATGAAGAGATGCCATGGCAGCGGAGGACGCCGAGCTGCACCAGTTCCTCAATCATCGCCTTCCCCGCGCCTGAGGGAACGAAGGGCGATCTTTTCTCGACCTCGTCTCCGCTCTCGCCGGGGCCTTTCCCGTCTTCTTCATCATCTTCTTCGGTGCCATCGCCTTCAGCCAAAACAGCCGTTGCCCCTTGCCAAAGCAAACTACGCAGCGGCAGTGAGGATGGCGATGCTGTGGTTTGAAGCGAGGTGGAGCCAGAGGAAGGTTGTGGGTGCTTGAGAGGTTTAGGGTTCCTAGGCGATTGGAAAGCATAAGGAAGAGGAGAAGTCGGGCGGCGGCAGAGTTTATAAGGGAGCATGATGGAAAGACTGACAGCGCCAATCTTGGAGGACACGCAACGCTTTAACGGCATGCGCGGAGTGTCCGAGGCGTTCTCAATCCCTCATCTCCCCGACATCCACGTCGCCCGGGCGTTTGATCTGGATTGTTCGTCTCTCAAGGAGAGTAACGACATCTTTTGCACACCTGTTGTGACTCCCAAAGAAATCGTCGGTGACGTTCCCTCTTCTCATCCCAACCGTCAGCCACGTCTGACACAACGGGGAAAGAGGGAAGTGGGAACAGGACTAGCCGTTGAATTGCTCCGATTTTCACGGTTTCCCGACTAGACGTAGCAAGACTCCTGTTCACGTTGTCAGGTGGGACCCCGCTTGCGGAGAATACCTCGTGACTAAGTAATCGACTGGTGACAAGGTTTAGGTAACTTCTCCTTTGACTTCGCTAAACCGTTGCTGACCTCTGGGTCGGGACCCCGACACCTCGAGAGAAGGGCTTCCCAGCTAGCCCTCAATCGAGATCGACACCACAGATGGCCTTCGGGCAGTGGTCTCGACCTCGTCTCCATTACTTAAAGGTAATAGATTCCTTCGACTCGGAGTAAGACTTCCGAGCTAGTCCCTAGTCGAGGTCGGGACTACCATGCACCCTCGGGCAGTAGTCTTGACCATAACCTTGAATTCCATCGCCCCAGGGCAGTGATCGTGACGACTCAAGTGTGGGCTTTCGAGCTAGTCCACAAGTGAGGTCGGGGCTACCATATGCCCTCAGGCAGTAGTCTCGACCATGACCTCGATTCCAATCGCCTCCAGGCATGGCCTTGTCGACTCGGGGCAGGCTTCCGAGCTAGCCCCCAGTCGAGGTCAGGACTACCATGTGCCCTCGGGCAGTGTTCTCGACCATAACCATGTTCTCCGTTGCCCAAGGGTGGTGGTCGTGACGACTCAAGTGTGGGCTTCCGAGCTAGTCCACAAGTGAGGTCGGGGCTACAATACACCCTCGGGCAGTAGTCTCGACCATGACATCGATTCCCATCGCCTCTGGGCGATGGCCTTATCGACTCGCGGCAGGCTTCCGAGCTAGCCCTCGGTCGAGGTCGGGGTTGCCATGTGCCCTCGGGCAATGGTCTTGACCATAACCATGTTCTTCGCCGCCCCAGGACGGTGACCTTGACGACTCGAATGTGGGCTTCCGAGCTATTCCACAAGTGAGGTCGGGGCTACCTCGAGCCCCAGGGCCTGTAGCCCCGAACACCTCACCCATCCTCACTGCCCTTGGGCAGTGAACTCTCCGACTCGAGGGCTGAAGGCCAAATTGCCTTCCCCTTGGTCGAAGCGGGGACTGCCAAACGCCTCCGGGCGGCAGACCTATTCGTCTCGACTAACCCCTTTTGGTGGACCTCGAGCATCAGTCAGATCATCGAGAGATTGGCAAAACGCTCTTGATGATTTGGCTCTAGGCTCGGATGTACCATCCGACCCTAGGCTCGGGGGCTACACCTGCCAGGTGCACCTAGGTGGTGCACCTGCAAAATTTTGATTCTCGAAAACTACTAGGGATCGACACCTTGGAAGAAAGCTTGACCCTAAGGCCGAATGTTTCATTCACCCTTAGGCTCGGGGGCTACACCTGGCAGGTGCACCCAGACAAAACCTTGGCTCAAATCTCTCGTGATCCATTGAAGACAACACTCCGAAAGAACTCTGACCCTAAGGATGGATGCTTCATCCCTCCTTAGGCTCGGGGGCTGCTATGGGAGGTGTCACCCCGGGGTGCCTCAAAAACCCAGATTGAACCCCGACAGAAGTCAAACCGAGTGTCCTCGAGATGTGACCGAGAGCTCGACCCCCGGGGTTGGCCATTCCGGCCTTCCCCTGAGTCCGACCTCGGCCCCTTCTCTCAACCCCGACTCGTCGCCCGACCTCGAGCATCCTTGGGAAGAAACTTGGCATGCACGGAGGAAGAGGGAGGAGACAACCCGACAGCATCTGACACCACCTGGCGGCACATAAGCAGGATCCCAAGGCTGACAGGAGTACAAGATACCCACGGTGTACAGGACTTAGCATACCAACATATAATTTGTTAGATATTCCTTGAACCCCACTTTTTGTCTCTCTTAGTCTTAGCTTTCTTGGCCCCCAAGCTCATCTGTTCCTGCCCCCTTGAGATATAAAAGGGAGGGCAGGGCGTCCAACTTCCAAACTCTAGCACACTCCTTTGTAACTCTTGTTCATCATCCACCCCAAGGAAGAACACTGCACACTGGACGTAGGCCTATTATCCTTCGGGAGGGCTGAAACAATATAATTCCTTGTTGTGGAGATTGGTAGCCCCCGAGTCCTTTTCAGTCGACGAGATAACTCAGCTTCAAACCAAAGCAGCACTTCAGCCAAAAAATCTCTTTGACCGAGTGCTTTTGACGCCGAGTGATTCCATCATCTCTGCCTGAATCTTCCCGAGTGGCTCCAAAGACTGTGAAGGGCTGGAAAAATATATAAAAATTTCTCAAAAACAGATATCTAGGTGCATCTCCTGATGCACCTAATTAGGTGTAGCCCCCGACTATGTGGTTAGTCAAAAATAGGCTAAGCATATAGTCAAGAACTATAAAAAATCATTCTTATGTAGATGCTTAGCTCATGATAAAGCAATCACAGAAATCTCATGCGAGTGAATTTGCCTGAGTCTTCTCAGAACAAATAATTCAATCAACCCTCGTGGGTGAAAAGCACTCGGTAAGCTCATGCTTATCCGAGTGGATTTGCCCGAGTAATCCCGGAACAAACATTTCAATCATCCCTCATGGGAAAACAAGTTCTTTCAATCATATGAAAAATATGACCAAATTATTAAATAGCTTATGCCATAATACTGGTCTCAATCTATAAAGATCTTCACCAAGGTGGAAAAACAAACAGCATTGGTAAGGTTACCTGACCAAATGCCAAAAAACCAAACAGCTCTTGTCATCAAGGTAGTTATAAAAACTTAGCTGTCGGTCACCTTCCAAGTTGCACCGTGCCAGTTTCTCATGAAGTCAAGCAAACCGCAGTATGGAAGGATTTTTAAAGGTATAGGGCACTCGGACACGCGCATATTGCCAGAGCAAATCTGCTTAAGCACATCCGCTTAAGTCCCTAAGGACACGCATCGGACCACACCTTAGCTGGGCCGTAGATTTTCTTATGGGCTCGGCCCAATTACCAGAAAACCTAACGCAACCCTCAAATCTTTCTATAAAGATGCGAGGTCGTCCCCGCCTCTTCATCTTCCAAAAGATTCCCCTTTTCTCAGCACTGTTCACCAGTCCATCGCGGAGAACCCTAGACTCGCGTGCTCCCAAATCCATCCATCAAAGAGCTCGCTTTCTGCAACAACCAGCTTCCGCAGCCAAATCCCTCACACTCCCCTGTCAAAATCCCCACTTTTTCCGTCCAGATCCACTTCCCATCAACACCACTCTCATGGCGGAGGAAAGAAGGATCCCGTTCGACCAATGGGCCGCATCGGACGTGAAGGAAACCACTCTCAAAGAGATGGTGAAGCACGGCGTGCTTCCGCCAAAGGAGATCATGGGATGGCGCCCGACGGCAGGGGAGGAGTTCTCGACCCCGAACACCGGTGAGCTCGTCGTTTTCACTTCTTTCTTCTATTGCGGGTTCAGTCTTCCCACCTCCGAGTTCTTCCGGGGGCTTCTAGATTACTATGGGCTTCATCTCTACCATCTGAACCCCAACTCAATGCTTCACATAGATCTCTTCATTCATGTGTGTGAGGCCTTTCTTGGCATTCTCCCCCACTTCCATCTCTTCCGTCGCATGTTCTATCTCAAACCTCATCCGAACAAGGACCAACCTTGCGTTGTTGGCGAGGCAGGTTTCCAACTCCGCGGATCTCTCCGCAAGGAGTATTTTTCTCTTCCTTTGAAGTCTTCCAACAAGGGATGGCACGCGGGCTGGTTCTACATTAGCAACCTAGAATGATTTTTTATAGTTCTTGACTATATGCTTAGCCTATTTTTGACTAACCACATAGTCGGGGGCTACACCTAATTAGGTGCATCAGGAGATGCACCTAGATATTTGTTTTTGAGAAATTTTTATATATTTTTCCAGCCCTTCACAGTCTTTGGAGCCACTCGGGAAGATTCAGGCAGAGATGATGGAATCACTCGGCGTCAAAAGCACTCGGTCAAAGAGATTTTTTGGCTGAAGTGCTGCTTTGGTTTGAAGCTGAGTTGTCTCGTCGACTGAAAAGGACTCGGGGGATACTGTGGAGATTGTGGCAATCGGGTATATACATGGCAAGCTTATCCGACTGGAGGTAGGGATAGATTGCGCCTGCCATATCTGTAAGCCGAACTTGACTTGGGTGTTACGATTGCCGATAGAGATAAGGCAATCGGCCTATAGTCACGGTTTGGTAAGATTGAGGAAACCAACTTAGAGTAAGATAGGGTTTCCGATCTGTAAGCCCTCCTCCCAAGACTATATAAGGGGGGTGAGGGGCGTCCCTTGAGGGGTTGGTGATTTCACGAGCAAGAGCTTTAGATCACAAGATCAATAAAGACACTCGGCGGATCGAATCCACCGAAACAGGAGTAGGGTATTACCTCACGAGAGGGCCTGAACCTATCTAAATCTTCTTCTTCTTCTAACCCATTGTGTTTGGCGATCTCGACTGCGACCCCAGAAATTACATTGCCGAAACCAAGTTTTGACACTTGTGTCTCATTCTTGGCTCGTCTTAGGACTCAAGTCGACCATCAGATCCATCGGAGGGCAGCTTCACTACCACCATCTCTTTCACCTCCTTGAGGATCCCCTTGGAGGACTGCCGACCCATCCGTCGACAGTCAGCAATACCGAGGTGGCCATTAATTATGCGATCGGCATCCTTCCCAATAGTGGTGGGCTGGCCCCATCAAGAATCGGCTATAACGCCCAGAAGACATCATCTTTACTCCATGGCCAAACACGCGAGCCACTCGAACGAAAGAAACGAGCCAAGCCATCGGCCGCTGACCCATCGGTTGTGCAAAAGAAAGCTTCAAAGAAACAAAAAACAACCACAGCCGATGATCTACCAGGCCTGGATCCAGATTTGGAGGCATTATTGAATCAAGAAGAGATGGAGGAAGCTATTGATGAAGCTGCTGCTAAAACAAATGAGCCAAGAGCAAACGCCGCCAGCCGATAACCAGGCTGAGAAAACACCAAGTCCCCCAAGACGTCAGCCTCAACCTCGACCCCAACCAGTATGCACTCTTCCAAAATCCTCCTCCTTCAAATTCTTTCATTCAATTACTCATTAAATTCTTTGTCTTGCAGAAGAAGAAGTTGGCCTCAAGGAAGAAATCGGCTCCAACTCCATCGGTAATCTTGACTTCAAACTCTTCTCAATTTTCAATTAACCGATGCTTAATCAATCTTGTCTTCTTATGTATGCAGCCTCCTCGCTCTCCAATGCTTCCCCCCAGGAATCAAGTGAATGAATTCCATCGGCTAGGGGCAGCCACAATGTTGAGGCAGAAACAACATCGGCTCCCGTCATCCATGTAAGTCCTTTCTCTTAACTCCATGTCGGCTATCTTCAAAATTGTTGACATTTAATAATCTTAATGTTCCCTTCGTGCGGGCTTTAGCCAATATGTTCCCTTTCAACATCAAAGAATTCATGGATGACGAGGAAGACACCACTAACAAAACTCTAACTTCTGCTGCCGATGACTTGAAGACTTCATTGCAAGATCTGGCTCGTCGGCTAGAAAGTTCTCTAGACTTCTTAGTCACTGACTATGGAGCAATCATAGCCAGATTCGAAGAAATTCAAGATCAGCTCCCAGATCACATAGCCGACGCCATCTCCCAAGGCGTATATCTCGAACAACATCGGCATAAATTTGAACGGGCCAAACAATGGATAGCCGATCAGCGAGAAATAACAGCCCTTGAAGCTACAATTGAAGCCAATCGGCAATCCATCCTTGAGGACAAAGCTAAACTAGATGAGATGACAACTAGGCCAACTTCCAATCTCGATCGGCTGTGCAAACGAAGAGAGGAGCTGCTGGCCGAACTTGCCAAGTGTGATGCTGATATAGCATCTGAAGAACAAAGGATTATCGACCTCCCAAGGATAATATCAGAGCAGAAATCCGAGTTGAAGGCTTCAATGAGAAATTTGTCAGATCTTACTAAAGCCTTGAAGGTGATCCCCGGGAATGATGCAACCGACATCAAAGCCATCGAGGTGATTAATCGAATTCGGTGAAGAGCGATATCGGCAATCAATAAATTCATATCTGGCTGAGCCGATTCATGTAGTAGGTCTTAGAATTTTGTGTGCCGAATCTTGTAAACTTCTGTAATATAACTTTTACCGACTCTTGCAATCTTTCATGCATTGAAAATCCTTGAAGTCCACTTGAGTTCACTTTTGTGTATATATATATGCCCCCCTAATTTTACAATGTCAACCGATCATTGATAAAATTATGGCTTGATTGATATCACACATCATACATCGGCAAAACCAGTAATCATACATCAGCAAAATCAGCCATCATACATCGGCAAAAGCACAACCGATTATGATAATAATAACAAGACTAAGGGTGATATAACTCATATCGGCCATCACATATCGACAGAGCACAGCCGATTATGATAAATTTGAAGAGACTAAGGGCGATATAATTTATATCGGCCATCTAAAGGCGATGTAAACATATCAACTACCATATATCGGCTTAACACAGTCGAATCATGAATTGATCCACACACTTGGATAATATTTTTCCAAATACTTTACGTTGAGAGCCCTTCCAAAAACTTCTTCATCAAGCCCTTGCAACATGTAAGCTCCTTTAGAAACAGACTTGTAGATTTGAAAAGGCCCTTCCCAATTCGGTGACCACTTGCGAATTTATTGTCACGAGTACCAATCGACAAGATCAACTTCCAAACCAACTCGCCTTCTAAAAGAGATTTTGGCACAACCTTTTTGTTGTAATGACGAGTGATTCTCTCCTTATCTCTTGTCACCTTTGCCAAAGTACGCATCCTGGATTGTACCAAATCTTCCGATTCATCTACCATGAGATTGTGATAGTCATCGGCTGCCAACTCATTTTGTAAATCAATTCTTCTTGAGCCGATGACACTTTGCCATGGAAAGATAGCTTCATGCCCATAAACTAGCTTGTAAGAAGGAACTTGGATTGATCCATGACAAGCCATCCGATAGGACCACAATGCTTCTGCCAATCGGCTATGTCATTGCTTTCGAAATTCAGAGATCTTTCTTTTAATCAATTTAATCAGACTTGTGTTGGATGCCTCTGCTTGTCTGTTGGCTTGTGCATAATATGGCGAAGAATTCAATAATTTGATCCCCATGTTTTCTGCAAATTGGACAAACTCATCGGATACAAAAATAGATCCCTAATCGGTTGTAATGGTCTGAGGTACACCAAATCAGTATATAATATGCTCTTTGATGAACTTTAATTGCATCCCCAGAATCGACCTTCTTCAGCAGAATTGCCTCCACCCACTTCATAAAATAATCGGTTACTACCAATATGAATTTATGTCTTTTGTTTGAGGGTGGATTAATCTGGCCGATCATGTCAATTCCTCAACCTCTGAACGGCCATGGCTTGATTATGGGATTCATAGCCGACGTTGGTGCCCTTTGAATTGCTCCAAATTCCTGACAAGCTTGACAACCTTTATAATATTTGAAGCAATCTTCAAGCATTATCGGCCAAAAATACCCAGCTCGTTGAACCAGCCACTTCATCTTGTGAGCTGATTGATGAGTACCACATATGCCTTCATGCACTTCGCCCATCACGACCTTGGATTGATCGGCACTCAAACATCTTAGCAACACTTCATCAATCATCTGATAGTATAGATCATCATCGAGCAAAACATATCTTAAAGCCTTGTATCACAATTTTCTCGATGCCAATTGAGAAGGATCTTGAGATAATTAAAAACATCATACCTCCAATCATCGGCTACGACTGTAGCAATTTCCACCTCGATGTCCTTGACCATCGGCTTGTATCCCGATGCCCCCGAGCCAAATCATTAGCTTCAACATTTTGCTCTCGAGGAATATGTGTCAAAGTTACTAGCCGAAAATTTTTCATCAACTCTCAGCATTTTTCATAGTAGATCATCAATGCATCGTTCTTGCATTCGTATTCTCCAGCTAATTGATTGATGACCAACAAAGAATCACCCATGATCTCCACGGCATCGGCTTCAACTTCTTTCAAAAGTTGCAATCCTTTCAGAACTGCTTCATACTCGGCTTGGTTATTGGTAACATAGGGCTTAATAGTATATGCAAACTCAAAACTTGCCCCTCTAGGTGATATGATGACCAAGCCGATACCACAACCATGTGTACAAACCGATCCATCAAATAATAAAGTCCAAGGAACTATGTCAACCAAGCCGATTGAGACATCGCGATGCTCAACAATAAAATTGACATCACGATGCTCAACAATACAAAAACCATGTTGACCGATGCAGAGGTCACAGCTTTTCCCTTAGCCAATCTCTTCGCCTTGTCAGCTTGGACTTCATCGGCTGAGGGCACCTTGCTCTTAACACGCCACTCTTCCTTCGGGCGTTCTTGCCTCTTCCTCTTTAGCCGATGATCGATCTTGGCTTGAACTTCCTGGAGCCAACCCCTGCTCTTCATCCTCTGTACCCTCCTTTTCTGACTCTTCGTGAAAGTATCGAAAGGGTACCATTGCGGATTTACGGTCTCGTCTTCATCTTCGTCAGAGTCCTGCAGAAAATCTTGATGAATCGGACCCAACCTCTGGTGAACAGGGAGTTTCTTTTGTGGCAGCCAATTTCTCTCAGGATGAGATCGGCTAGACTCTCCAACGTAGTTGTCACCATGATTGCTGCAAGCTGGACAATCTTCGATTAATGGCAGTCCCATCCCTTCGTTCCAGCAAAACCTAAAAAATTCACAGCCGCAGTGGGGATCAAAGCTGTCATCCTCTTCCTGCCTATCATATCTTCTCTGAGACTTATTGATGATCCTGGCAGAATTGGGTTATGTAGGTCGATAATCCCTTCTATCGGCTGCTTTGCCACTTGCGTGGACCATGTTGACAGGAAAGAGATTGCCATCAACTTCCATCGGCTTCTTCGAGTCTTCAAATTTAATTTTTCCCGCCTCGATAGCCGATTGGATCTGCTATCTAAAGACTTTGTAGTCATTGGTGCTGTAAGATCTCGTATTGTGCCATTTGAATTACTTCCTCTTCTTTAATTCCTTAGCCGATGGAATCACATGACCGGCTAGAAGCTGAATTTGCTACTCCTGAAGCACCAGATCAAAAATTTTGTCGGCCTTGCTGATATCAAAATCATATTTTTTTCTTCTTTGGCTGAATTCTTGACCCATTGGCATGTAACTTTCTTGTTCCTGGCCCAATCGGCTGCTGCCACTTTGGAGTCACTTTCCTCTTTCGATTCAGAGGCGTATGCAACATGGCTAACCTTCTTGAAAGCTTTCTTGGCCTCTTGGAATATTTGTTCATGTGCTGATACTTTCTGGGCCAAGTGAGCCAAACTTTCAAAGTCCTGAGCCGAAAACCTTTCCCTTATTGGTGCCAACAGGCCCTGGAAAGCGAGATCAGCTAGCTGGGAGTCTGACAGAACCAGGCTGTAGCATCTGTTCCTCATGTCTCTAAATCTTTGGATGTAGTCTTGGACTGATTCATCATGTTTCTTCCTGATAGCTGTCAAATCGGACAGTTTCATCTCGTGAACACCGCTCTAAAAGTACCTATGAAACTATTTTTCTAGATCAGCCCAGCTTTGCATAGAATTGTAAGGTAGAGAAAAAACACGTAAAAGTTGATCTAGAGAGAGGGAATAATCTAACCCTCAGGGCGTTAGTAGCCGATGCCTCACCACATTGAGCTAAAAATCGGCTAATATGTTCATATATAGAGACATTGTCTTGCCTTGAGAATTTGAAGAAGTCTGGCACTTTGTATCGGCTAGGCAGTGGAACCCTCTCAAAGTATTCTGGATATGGGTATCGATACATGTTGCCTATATCCTTGGACTTGAGGCCAAATTGTTCCCTCATCACATCTGCAATCATGTCTGCCCAAGGCTTCTGTTGCTGTGCTCCTTGCACCTGCTGTTGTATCTGCTCGAATTGGTCAAATTGAAGTGGTCCCTGCCGATACTGCATCTGGGTGAATGAGGCTGATATTGTGGATTAAAATTGCCCCCCATGTGATGCCGAGGAGACTGATGCACCCCGTGAGCCGGCTGATCGTGAACGAGCTGGGGACCGATAGGGTGTTGCTGCAAGTTTGGTGTGTATGATCCTATCAGCACTCGTGGAATTGGCTCCACCGTGGCCGATTAGCGTTGAACATGGCCGCAACCTAGTCCGGAGTGACTTGGGGGCGTCATGTCCCGTGTCTTGAGGTTGCTTTGCCTAGTCGGGAGCATAGGATTGAAACCGGCGCTTTTGAGCCGATGATGATATAATCGACTTCACAGGAGCCGATGTTGATGCCATCGGCTGTTCTGGGGGTATAGCAGCGGCAGGCTACAATCCGTCGGTAACCAAGGTCCTGTATGGTGGAAATTTGCCATTAGGAAGGAAGATCGGGCCCTTGGCTTGATGCTCAGCGATTCTGAAGTTGACAACAAAGCTGATCATATTATTGAGGGTGTTGACCAGTACTCCAGATTGATTGATCAAGGCCTAGTGGACAGCATAGTCAATTCTGTCCTGTAGATTGTTCAGCTCTGGGCCCTCCTCCTGTTTGGTGTCCTGAGTCTTGCCACCTTTGCCAGAGCTTGACTGGGGCTCATCAGCACCTGGTAATCTTATCTTGTACCTTTGGACGACGGAGCCTGACCGAGTCTGGATGAAGGAGTGTAGATATTGGCTCTGCAGTTTGTTCATCATCTCCTCAATCTTGGCCTTTTGCTCTGGTGTCAGCTGGTCCAATGTGACAGGAATGATGTTTTCTTGGTCAATCTCAGAAGTCTTAATGTCAACCATTTTGTCTGGCTTGTAATCGGGTCCCACTAGGCGTACCAAAAAGCGTGTTGATTCCAAATTGTGCCGGAAGTGTGTTGACTTGGAAATCATGCACTGGCCTGAGAGATTTGCTTTACTCTAGTGCAGGTCCAAATATTGCTTCTTAGGTTCATAGGCATGCCAGTTGGTTTGATCCTACAACCAAAAAGAAACAAAGAAAGGAAGAAAGTATTAGTCTGTAAACGATAGCCGATCGGCTGATGGCCGATGACATATCGTTCGGTGTTAAGCCGATGCGGTATGCACTGAATCGGCCAGGGGAAATTAAACCTAATCGATCGACTGTAGATATTCATAGTATATAATCTAAATATCAAGATACATTTAAACTAAGTGATTGGGATAGATCGGTAGCGTACCAAGACAGTATAAACCACTTAAGTCTAAAAGTACCTTAATATACAGATTATATATATTTATAGCATAGCCGATGTCATAGATTTAATGTGTATCGGCTAGTACTCCGATATCACTTTATACTAAGATATCATTGCAGACTAAATACATTTAACATGAACCGATCAAGCGTTAAGATAGCCTAACAGATCGATAACAAGCTTAACATATTTACTTACAGTGAGATCTCAATATAAAGAGCAGCTTTAGCATATCAAGTAAACATAAAATAAACAAGACAGCTAAAACAGGTAAGATCGGCTGAAACCCCGATACTATCTCTAATAGTGATCATGAGATAAGCTAGATATTATGATCTAAGTATTACTTAATAGGTCGGACTTAACCGATGCAGCATTAAGCATAAGAAGATGCATAAGATTTAAACAAATCTATGAAAACCTTTCAAGATGGTGGATACACCATATAATCTAAATCAACAATGATATCTAACCCTATCGATTGTTATCTAACAACAAACTAGCCGATTAGGGTTAGATCAACAGTATCGATCTAGGTTATATGGCATGTATGATAACTCGACGATCTACGTAAACAGGATTAGAGTATCATAATAATGGAAGCACTAATCTCGAGAGCACAAGCTGCCATAACAAGCTTTTACTTTTCGTCGGAGATCGAACTTGATGCAGCCCAACTAGAAGCAAGAACTCGTCGAAACTATTAAAAGGAAAAGGTGGCGATGCACCGAGATTGTATTGAACTTGGTTGTTGTTGATTTACAAGGTCCTGGGTCATATTTACAGGCAATTTTATATATATATATATATATATATATATTAATTAGGAATATTAATGAATCATATTTATTAGAGATATTTTGATAGGAGTCCGACTAAGGGACTTATTCATATGTTTTTGTAATTTAGGAGCTTGAGTCATGTCCAGCTTGGACAAGTTCGTATATTTGGGTATAAATGGATGCCCGAGGTCTTGTAAAAAATAACAATAGTTCAATATACACTTTCGGCGCATCGCCACCCTAGTTTTATAGGTTTTTCATCTCGACGAGTTCTTGTTTCGAGTTGGGCTCATCGGCTTCGATCTCTGACAAAGGGTAAGGCTTGTCATGGCGGTTTTGTATCATTGAGATTAGTGCTTACATCCTTTCGACACTCTAATCTAATTTATGCATTTGCCTATTTATCATATATCTTAATTAATCTAAATTGACAGCTCTGTTTAATGGTATCGGCTAAACCTTCTTTAGGGTGTTGCTGGTATCGATTAAACCATTTTGATGATTTGGATTAGCTAAGATATCCACCACCCTGAAATCAGTCAAAGGCTTCATTGTTTAGACTTTGTGCTTTTTCCATACTTAGTGTTGCATCAGTTAAGTTTGACCTACTAAGTCGTGCTTAGAATCATAAAATCTAACATGCCTTGGATTGCCAATAAGGGTAGTAATGGGATTTCAGCTGATCTTACCTAGTATAACTGTTTTGCTTTAAGTCATATGATTTGCTTTGCTTAATCGATTATATCTATCATCTTATTTAAATTTATCAACCCTTTAAATCTACTAAGCCTGTTATTAGCCTCGCGTTGTCTCGGTTAGGTTTTATATGTTGAGATTATAACTTGTTTAACAGATTTAATCAAGGTTGATAATATTATATAAGACTATATCAGAGTTTTAGCCAATATGTTACTAATCATCCAAGCTCTTTCATCAGCAATGATCTAAGTCTATATAATTGCTAATTTGTTTAATCTTGATTATAAGCAATTATACTATCTTGGTTAAATCCGATCTATCCTAATTGCTTGTACCTAAGAGAAAGGCTAAATTAGTAATTACATGTTATTTGAATCTATAGCCGATCGTGATTGGCTTGGGTTTAATCTTCAATATCTGTCCACTAACTAGTTCTGTGGAGATTATGACAATCGGATACTCACATGGCAAGCTTATTCGACTGGTAATAGGAATAAGTTACGCCTACTAATTATGTAAACCAGCTATGACTTGGGTGTTACGTTGCCGATTAGATAAGGCAACGGCTCATAGTCATAACTTGGTAAGATTGAGGAAACCGACTTAGAGTAAGATAGGGTTTCCGACTTGTAAGCCCGCCCCTCAAGACTATATAAGGGGGGTAAGGGGCGTCCCTTGAGGAAGAGGAGCTTTAGATGCAAGACAAGAGCAACAGATCTTGAGATCAATAAACACTCGGCGGATCGAATCCCCGAAACAGGAGTAGGGTATTACCTCAGGAAAGGGCCTGAACCTGTGTAAACCTTGTTTTCCACTTAACCCATCGAGCTTGGCGATCTTGACTGCACCCCCAAATTTCTATTGCCGAAACCAAGTTTCGACAGTTGGTGCGCCAGGTAGGGGCCCGCGCGTCAAGATCTCTTCTTCAATCTTGCCGGCAAGCGCGATGGGATCTTCATCAGGCGTCGACGACTTTGCCACCGGACTCAACAAGCTCTCCTTCCCCGACTCGGATTCGGACCAGTCAAGAGGGAGAACCCGCTCGGCGCCGTTCGCGCTACCGAACAACGCCGAGATCTACGACAAGGTTCTGACTTCCAAGATGGGGTCCATCCACCCCGAAGGAGGAATCCACTCGGCACCGTTCGGACTACCGAACGCTGCTGAGATCTACAGCCATCTTCTGACCTCCCTGTGGAAATCCATCCACTCGGGAGAAGAAACTCTCTCGGCACCGTTTGGGCTACCAAACGCCGCTGAGATCTACTCCAAACTCCTCTTCCCCGAGTCGAGATCGACCCACTCAGAGGAACCCCCATCATCAAGCTACGACTCGGACTGGAACGATCCAGATTCGAGCAACCCGGAATCAAGGGAAGTCGCCGTCATCCTCCAACCATTCAGGTCATGCTCATCCACGGCTCTTCAGGCTTCGACAATCTCTATGGCATCCCCTCGGACGAGGCCAATGACTCCGACTGCGACAAGGACTACGAGCCGAAGTGCTTCGACGTTCTCATGGCTGAGGTGGCCGAGACCGACTCAGCCATGGCTGTGGTCGCAGAGGAAGAACAAGCCAGGCTTGAGCAGGAGCGCGAGCTAGCAGAAGATGAGAAGAGGTGCAAGGAGGAAGCCAATAGGAGAAAGCAGGACCTGAGGGCGACTGGACGATCCACTCGGGAGGCCATACTTCAGACGCGAGTCGACAACACCAACATCTTTCAGACGCCTCAACAGAACACCGTTGCCGCCCTCACCCTCCTGGACACTATAATCGAGACGGCTCCCGCCAACGTGACACCAATCCTGGACAAGATCAAGACCATCGTCGCGGCCACAGCCAACTGCTCTCCCCCCACCTCAGCCCGAAGGCCGACTGAGTCCGTGGCAGAAATGCCCGACAGTCGAAGGACTATAGGAGGCCCGAACAGGATCGGACGGCAACTAGGTCAAGAGACCCCCACCATGAGGCCGCACGGAAGCATCAAGAGCAATTGGCTGACTCCCGCGAGAAGCAGCATGGACGACCACCCGTCCACAACCGGGTTCGCCGCAACAACAACTCCGACTACCGAAGCAGCCTGCCAAGGACCCCGCCGAGTGATCCACGGGGAGTCCTTGACCGGCGCTATCAATAATGAGACCAGCGCTCCCGCAAAGATCGAAGGGGATCGCCCGACAGCAACGACGATGGAGTACCTACGTTCACTCGGGACCTACGCCGAGTGCACTGGCCGAGTGGTTTTAAGCCGACAGGAATCGAGAAGTACGACGGAAAGACCGACCTCGAGTCGTGGCTAATCATGTACACCCTCGCCATCCGTGCAGTAGGAGGAGAAAACAAGGCCATGGCCACTTACTTACCTGTTGCCCTCGCCAACTCAGCCAGGAACTGGCTCACGAGCTTGCCAAGAGGCTCGATCAGCTTGTGGACTGAATTACGGGATCACTTCATCGCCAACTTTCAGGGCACCTTTGAAAGGCCTGGGACCCACCTCGACCTCTACAATGTCATCCAGAAGCTAGACGAGCCATTGAAGGACTACATCCGACGCTTCTCGGAAAAGCGCAACAAGATCCCCAACATCACCGACAACATCATCATCGCCGCCTTCCAGAAGGGAGTCCGTGATGAGTTGTTGATTGGGAAGTTCGGGCGTAAGCCACCAAAGACGGTGAAGCAGATGTTTGAGACGGCGAACTCCTACGCCAAGTCCAACGATGCAATCAAGGCGGCGCGGCAAGATCGGCCCGACAAAAGGGACGACAAGCAGTCGGGAGGCAGCCGGCATCCTAAGAAGGATAACGGCAACAACAATCAGGGCCAGAAAGACCGCAAGCGCCGGCCCGAGGACCTGGCTGCCACGACGTCCACCTCCCAGCGCCGTCCCCGAGTCACGGCCTACGACGTGATCATGAACGCTCAGTGCACGCATCACCCAAACAACAAGCATGCAGCCAAAGATTGCTTCATCTACAAGCAATTCGCCGAACAATATGCGGCCCAACTAAACAAGAAGCCGACTGATGAAGCCGACTGTTAGCGAAGTGTTGGCAGGAGCCAAAATTCGCTACCCCCAGGTACAAAAATTGCTATATGGTGTTCTGATAACCGCGAGGAAATTGGTGCACTACTTTTAGGGTCACTCGGACACCGTCGTCACTTCCTTTCCACTCGGCGATGTCATCCACAACCGGGAGGTGACTGGGCACATCGCAAAATGGGCCCTGGAACTGATGCCGCTAGACTTAACTTTCAAGGCAAGGACGTCTGTAAAGTCACAAGCCCTGGTGGATTTCCTGGCCAAGTGGACCGAACAACAAGAAGATGTACCTCGAGAAGACCTACAACACTGGACCATGCACTTCGACGGGTCCAAGAGGATCACTGGCTTGGGAGCAGGAGTCGTGCTGATCTCCCCGACTAGGGAAAGGCTAAGATATGTTCTCCACCTCCACTTCTCCGCCTCACAGAACGTCGCCGAGTACGAAGCCCTGCTGCACGGCCTACGTCTTGCTGTTTCACTCGGGATACGACGGAAGGTCATGAAAGGAGATTCCCAGTTGGTCGTCAACCAACTGATGAAAGACTGGTCCTGTCTAAACGACACCATGGAGGCCTATCGGCAAGAAGTTCGCAAACTTGAAGACAAGTTTGACGGATTAGAGCTATCCCATGTCTTGAGACATAACAACGAGGCAGCTGACGAGTTGGCGCAGTTCGGGTCCAAACGAGAAGCTGCTCCAACAGACGTCTTTGTAGAGCATCTCTATGAACCGACTATGGCAGCAAAACCAACTCCCAACGAGCAAGCTGCAAATCAAGTTGCCACACTTGACGCCGACTGGAGGACACCGCTCATTAAATTTTTAACTCAGCAAGAGCTGTCGGAAGACCGGGATGAAGCGGAACGAGTCCGACGCCGTTGTCAAGCTTATGTCATGGTTGACTCTGACTTATTCAAGAAGAGCCCTTCTGGAGTCCTAATGAGATGTATCACGCTTGAGGAAGGACGACAACTACTCCAAGATATCCACTCGGGTATATGCGGAAGTCACGCGGCGGCACGCACCTTGGTGGGCAAAGCCTACAGACAAGATTTTTTCTCGCTTACGGCGGTCTCTGACGCCGACAAACTGGTCCGAACGTGTGAAGGTTGCCAGTTCTTCGCTCGGCAGAGCCATGTTCCAGCCCAAGAGTTACAAATGATTCCATTATCCTGGCCGTTTGCGGTGTGGGGCTTGGACATAGTCGGTCCTTTCAAGAAGGCCCCCGAAGGGTTCACGCATTTATTCGTCGCAATTGACAAGTTTTCCAAGTGGATCGAGGCTAAGCTGGTTGCTACGATCACCGCTGACAAGGCACGAGACTTCATCCTCAACATCGTACATCGGTTTGGTATCCCAAACAGAATAATAACCGACAACGGGACTCAATTCACTGGAGGCATTTTCAAGGAATTCTGTGAAGATTTTGGCATCAAAATCTGCTACGCATCGGTCGCGCATCCCAAGAGCAATGGACAGGTTGAGCGTGCCAATGGCATGGTACTTCAAGGCATCAAGGCCCGAGTGTTGACCGGCTAAACCCTTATGCCGGCAAATGGATTCAAGAATTACCTTCGTTCTTATGGTCACTGCGGACTACGCCTAGTCGGGCCACTGGCCAAACTCCTTTCTTCCTGGTTTACGGGGCAGAAGCCATGTTGCCGAATGAAATGGAGTACGAATCTCTTCGAGTTCGCAGCTTCAACGACGAGCGCTACGATCAAGACAGAGTGGACGACCTGACCCGACTGGAGGAGGCCCGTGAGGCAGCCCCGATCCAGTCGGCAAGATATCTTCAAGGACTCAGACGATACCATAGTCGCAATTTTCAGGCGCGAGCCTTCATTGTCGGAGATTTGGTTCTACGCAAGATCCAGACCACCAAAGACCGTCACAAACTATCTCCACTATGGGAAGGACCATATATAATCGCTGAGGTGACTCGGCCAGGAGCATATCGACTAAAGCGTGAAGATGGATCCATGGTGGAGAACTCCTGGAATATCGAACATCTTCGACGATATTATGCTTAAATTGCTTTAAGTTCCATGTTATTCTCGACTGCCAACCTCAAGCAAGATGACTTCTTGAGTTGACAGTCGGGGGCTATACATGTGTCAATGAAGCATGGTTTTCTTCGACAACTTGTTTATATTTGGTTTATCATTGTTTAGTGTTATGATTCGAGTTCAATAGATAAGGACTAAGAATTTTTTGATGACCTAATCAAGCTTAGGCTTGGTGACAGTCAAACGAAAATTACTTAAGAAATTTTCTATAAAAACTCGAGTCAAGGCATTAACATAAATAAGCTAGATATCTACAAGTTCACATCAGAGGTGGGAAGGCCGAAGCCGCAGTAGAAGAAGAGGAAATTTTGGGAAGACGAAGTGGAGGGGATGACCTCGAGGCTTCGTAAAAAGACTTGAGGGTTTTTGCTAAGTCATCTCGCGATTGGGCCGAGCCCATGAGAGACTTGCGGCCTAGCTAAGGTGTGGCTTGACATGTGTCCTTAGGGACTTAAGTGGATGGACTTAAGCAGATTTGCCCTGGCAATATGCACATGTCACATAGCCCAATACCTTTAAAATCCTTTCATACCGCGGTTTGCGTAACTTCATGAGAAGTTGGCACGATGCAATTTGAAAGGTGACAAACAGTTAAGCTTTTCATGGATGTCCTGATGACACGGACTGTTTGGTTTTTAAGCATTTGAATAAATGATTATATCAATGCTATTTTTCACCTTGGTGAAGATCTTTTAGATTAAGACCAATATTATGGCAGGAGCTATTAATATTTTGGTCGTATTTTTCATATGACTGAAAAATTTGTTTACCCGTGAGGGGTGATTAAATTATTTATTCTGGGATGACTCGGGTAGATTAGCTCGGATAAGCATGAGCTTGCCGAGTGAATTGATTTTCTTACCCATGAGGGTCGATAGAATTATTTGTTCCGAGATGACTCGGGCAAGTTAACTTGGATAAGCATGAGCTTGCCGAATGTTTTTTACCCATGAGGGTCGATTGAGCTATTTGTTCCGAGATGACTCGGGCAAATCAACTCGGATAAGCATGAGCTTGCCGAGTGAATTAATTTCTTACCCATGAGGGTTGATTAAATTGTTTGTTCTGAGACGACTCGGGCAAATTAACTGGGATAAGCATGAGCTTGCCGAGTGATGAGATTTTTTATGATTGCTTTAGCTTGAGCTAAGCATTTATATGAGGATGATTTTTTATAGTTCTTGCCTATATGCTTAGTTTGTTTTTAACTAACTACATAGTCGGGGGCTACACCTAATAAGGTTCATCAGGAGATGCACTTAGATATTTGTTTTTTGAGAATTTTTTGGGATGTTTTCCAGCCCTTCACAGTCTTTGGAGCCACTCGGGAATTTCAGGCAGAGATGACAGAACCACTCGGCACCAGAAGCACTCGGCCAAAGAGTTGTTTGGCTGTGAGTTATCTTGGTTTGAGGCAAAGTTATCTCGTCGACTGTGAAGGACTCGGGGGCTACTGTGGAGATTATGGCAATCGGATACCCACATGGCAAGCTTATCCGACTGGTAATAGGAATAGGTTACGCCTACTAATTATGTAAACCGGCTATGACTTGGGTGTTACGTTGCTGATTGATAAGGCAATGGCTCATAGTCATAACTTGGTAAGATTGAGGAAACCGACTTAGAGTAAGATAGGGTTTCCGACTTGTAAGCCCGCCCCTCAAGACTATATAAGGGGGGTAAGGGGCGTCCCTTGAGGGAGAGGAGCTTTAGATGCAAGACAAGAGCAACAGATCTTGAGATCAATAAACACTCGGCGGATCAAATCCCCGAAACAGGAGTAGGGTATTACCTCACGAGAGAGCCTGAACCTGTCTAAACCTTGTTTTCCACTTAACCCATCGAGCTTGGCAATCTTGACTGCACCCCCAAATTTCTATTGCCGAAACCAAGTTTCGACAAGTTCTTTAGAATATAATTGTATAACAATTGATTTTAATAATCTCAATTTTATGCTGCATCGATTGGGTTTACCTACATGGTTGAATTTGTTAAGGAAATGTGGTTTATAGTTATATCTGATTTAAATCTAGTTCATGAACAATATCTTATACCTTATAGCCGATTCAACTCGATCGTATCGGCTAGGTCATCATGATATGTCATCGATCTATCGACCGATCGGTTGTTGTCTTCTAACTTTTATCATGTCTTGTTGGTTGCAGGATCAAACCAACTAGCACGCCCGCATTCTCTTCATCAGCATTTTTGGACCTGCACTAGAGCTAAGCAGAACTCCCAGGTCATCGTGTTTTTGCTTCGACACCGACAGAAGATGTCATGCGCGAGAATAAGCTCGCCGGGGGGAGAAATAGCTCGCCGACGTAAGGGAAGAGAAGCTCGCCAACAGAGGCCAAATGCACGGTCAGACGGCGTGACACGGACAGACTGACGGTGTGCGGAGAAAAAGATCTTGTACATTCGAGTGCACAAGGTTTCATAGCTCAGGGAATCGTGGCCCTCCCGATTGGGGTCATGTTCGCCTTCATACTCGAACGCTGGCTTGGATCTCTCTTTGATGGGTGCTAGCCTGTTCTTGATGAAATTCTGTGTGATTAGCTCTCCTTGGAGGCCTTTCTTTTTCATCTCGAGGATGTTGGCTAGGAGTTTGTTTGCTTCTACCCAATCCTGGTTTTGTGGCATTGCACTCCAGTTGGCCCTTTGGATTGGTGGACGGCCGATGAAGTTGGGCAAGCTGGGTTGAGGGTTCGAAATATAGAACCAATTTGCATGCCAGCCTTTGTTGGAGGATTTCAAAGGAAGGGAGAAGTAATCTCTGCGGAGAGTGCCGTGGAGTTGGAAGCCTGCCCCGCCGACGATGCAAGGGTCATCTTTGTTTGGGTGGGGCTTGACATAAAACATGCGACGAAAAAGATTGAAATGGGGAAGAATACCGAGAAAAGATTCACAGACGTGGATGAAGATTGCAATGTGAAGCATAGAGTTGGGATTCAAGTGATAGATTTGGCGGCCATAGTATTCGAGAATACCACGGAAGAAATCAGAAGCAGGAAGACCAAAGCCGTAGTAGAAAAAGAGGTGAAGACGACAATCTCACCAGTATTTGGGGTGGGGAATTCTTCACCGGCCGCGGGATGCCAGCCGATGATCTCCTTGGGAGGAAGAACTCCATTCTTCACCATCTCCTGGAGAGTTGTTTCCTTTACATCCGAGGTCGCCCACTGCTCAAAGGGGATTTCTTTCTTTCTCGCCATCGACGCAATCAGAGAGGAGATGGATCTGGTGCGGAAGATGGGGATTTTATTTGAGGAAGTGTGGGGAGCTGGATGCGGGTGATGAGCTGCGGTGGAAGCTTGAATCCTTGATGGATGGATTTGAGCAAGCGCGAGTTTAGGGTTTCTGTGAAGAGCCTGTGAACAGGTGCGCGAAAGAGGAATTTTGGGAAGACGAAGAGGCGGGGATGACCTCGATGCTTCGTTAAAGACTTAGGGTTCTCTTAACCTTTCTCGTGAGTGGGCCGAGCCCATGAGAGACTTGCAGCCCAACTAAGGTGTGGCCTGACATGTGTCCTTTGGGACTTAAATGGATGGACTTGAGCAGATTTGCCCTGGCAATATGCACGTGTCTAATTGCCCAATACCTTTAAAATACTTTCATACCGCGGTTTACGCAATTCCATGAGGAGTTGGCACGATGCAACTTGAAAGGTGACTAACAGTTAAGCTTTCCATGGTTGTCCTGATGACAGGGACTGTTTGGTTTTTTAAAGCATTTGACTAAACGATTATGTCAATGCTATTTTGCCACATTGGTGAGCTCTTTTTGATTAAGACCAATACTATGACAGGAGCTATTTAATATTTTGCTCATATTTTTCAGATGACTGAAAAATTTATGTTGAATTTAATAACTCAGTTTATTCACCCATGAGGTTTAATTGAGTTATTTATTCTGAGATGACTCGGGAAAATTGACTCGGATAAGCATGAGCTTGCCGAGTGTTTAGATTCATTATACACTATGCCTTAATTATTAGGTTATGTGTTATATGATTTTCTATAAACGTTTTTAGCTTGAGCTAGGCGTTTATGTAAGTTCTTGACTATATGCTTAGTTTATTTTTTAACTAACCACATAGTCGGGGGCTACACCTAATTTGGTGCATTAGGAGATGCACCTAAGTATATATTTTTATTTTTGAGAATTTTTGAGATATTTTCCAGCCCTTCACAGTCTTTTTATCGGATGATAACGCACTCGGGAGATTCAGGCAGAGATAATGGAACCACTCGGCACCAGAAGCACTCGGCCGAGGAGTTGTTTGGTTGTGCGTTATTTTGGTTCGAGGCCAAGTTATCTCGTCGACTGCGAAGGACTCGGGGAGCTACTGTGGAGATTATGGCAATCGGATACCCTCATGGCAAGCTTGTCCGACTAGTAATAGGGATAGGTTACGCCTAAGGATTATATAAACAGGCAATGACTTGGGTGTTACGTTGCCGATGAGATAAGGCAACGGCTCATTGTCATAGTTTGGTAAGACTGAGGAGACCGACTTAGAATATGATAGGGTTTCCGACTTGTAAGCCCACCCTCCAAGGCTATATAAGGGGGGTAAGGGGCGTCCCTTGAGGGATATGTGAGATGTGATATGCGACACACGAGATCAAGAGATCAATAAGACACTCGGCGGATCGAATCCCCAAAACAGGAGTAGGGTATTACCTCACGAGAGGGCCTGAATCTATCTAAACCCTTTTTTCCACCTAACCCATCGTGTTTGGCGAACTTGACTGCACCCCCAATTTCTATTTGCCGAAACCAAGTTTCGACAGTTGGCGCGCCAAGTAGGGGCCTCGCGTCAAGACTCCTTCATCGTCTCGCCGACAAGCGCGATGGGATCTTCATCAGGCATCGACGACTTCACCACCGATAGACTCGACAAGCTCTCCTTCCTCGACTCGGATTCGGACCAGTCGGGAGGGGGAACCTGCCCGGCACCGTTCGGGCTACCAAACGACGCCGAGATCTACTACAACTTTCTGACTTCCGAGTTGGGATCCATACACTTGGGAGGAGAAACCCTGTCGGCGCCATTCGGGTTACCAAACGCCGCTGAGATCTACAGCAACCTTCTGACCTCCGAGTCGGAATCCATCCACTTGGAAGGAGAAACCCTCTCGGCACCGTTTGGATTACCAAACGCCGCTGAGACCTACTACAAAATCCTGACTTCTGAGCCGGAACCTATCCATTTGGAAGGACAAAATCACTCGGCGTCGTGCGGATTACCGAACGCCGCTAAGATCTATTGGAGTCCCCTGTCTTCCAAGTTGGAGCCGATCTACTCGGAAGAACCATCGTTATCAAGCTACGACCCGGACTGGAACGATCCAGACTCAAACAATTCGGGCTCAAGGAAAGTCGCCGTCATCCTCCAACCGCTCGGGTCATGCTCATCCACGGAGCTCAGTGAGTACCTCAGCTCTTCAGACTTCGATGACCTCTACGACATCTCCACGGACGAGGCCAATGACTCCGATTTTGACAAGGACTACGAGCCAAAATTCTTCAACATTCTCATGGCTGAGGTGGCTGAGGCCGACTCGGCCATGGCCTGCAGAGTTGCAGAAGAAGAACAAGCCAGGCTTGAGCAAGAGCGCAAGCTTGCGGAGGAAGAGAATAGGCACCAAGAAGAGGCCGACAGGAGGAAACGAGACCTAAGGGCGACTGGGCGATCCGCCCGAGAGGCTATACTTCAGACACGAGTCGACAACACCAACATCTTCCAGACGCCTCAGCAGAACGCTGTTGCCGCCCTCACCCTCCTCGACACTGTTATCGAAGCGCACCCGCTACGGTAACATTGATCCTGGACAAGATCAAGACCATCGTCGCGGCTACCGCCAATTGCTCTCCCTCCACCTCAGCACGAAGACCGACTGAGTCCTTTGCTGAAACACCTGACGAAAGCCGGCTCTCGCCGCTACGGTCGAAGGACTACAGGAGGCCCGAGCAAACCAAGACAGCAACTAGGTCAAGAGACCCCTGCCACGACACAACACGGAGGCATCAAGAAATATCTGCCGACTCTCGCGAAAGAGGACATGGTCAACCACCCATCCACGATCGGATCTAGCGTAGCTATAATTCTAACCACTGTAGCAGCATACAAAGTGTGGACCCCCGATTTTGAGTCGGGAATCTTTCGTGTTCATAGTACCATTTCCCTGGATCAAGTAGTTGGTACCCACGAATGTAGTACTGGATAATCAAGTGCGCATGCACGAATAGTCTTACAGTACCATTATTACATAAATAGGCCCGAAGGCATTGTTCATCCACAGGACCTTATGGTCCGAATACAACATAAAAACAGAGTTTAGATAAGGCAGCGGAAAGAGGCAGCGGCTTGTCCATTGCCACAGGCAACGACCGGGACTAAGGTCTAATATGCGCCGTCAGTTCCCTCGCCCTCCGGGTAGTACGCGTAGGGGTCTTCTGGCTCTTCATTTCCATCAGCTGGAGGTTTGTGCGTATAGCAAGGGTGAGTACCAACCGTACTCAGCAAGTCAACACAGAATTGATGCATATGATAGGGTTATTCAAAGAACATGGCTAGGGTTATTTTTGCGTAAAGCCGGTTTTCACAATTCTTTTCACAAGCCTATCGTCTAGCCAAAACAAGTTTTAATTTCATAGTTCATTATCCCGACGACGGTTCTATCTACCATCCATCGTGATTCCAAGGATGGCTTCCCGCCTTCGGTTCGTCATGATTTTCTGGGGAGTCCACCCCTTCTCGCATTCTCGAGAAGTTGATCCACCAGCGAATAAAATCATCATGCAAACCCATCCCAGCATTTTTAAGTTCAAAGTCTAGCCAAGCGAAAGTCTTGTCACGATGCTCAATATCCGCGAGCACGGCTATTCGAATAGATTGATTCATTCACACTGCAGTGGATGTACACTTTACCGTACTCCGCGACGCCCAACAAATGAGCCTACGCCTCAACACATGAGACGGTCACGGCAAAGCCTTTCGATAACCTTGCTTTGGCGTACCCGCTCCATGAACTTATGCCCTCATGCACTCTAGCCGTCCTTTTCTAGCGGTGAGAGGAGTTACAGCGCACCGGGGTAAGGGAAGACATTTCCAATCTTTAAGTTTAATTAACAGTAGTTTAATTCCACCATTTATAACAAAGGCCGCAGCCTCATCCTCCTCCCATAACCACACCATGGAGAACCATCTATGCAAGGATACGCCTCCGCTCGGCTATCTAGTCGGCTAGGTCTATACCCATTCGAGAAGTACGGTTGTGCGGCTCGTTTCCGGCTATCTCATGGCTCGGTCCTTAATTGACCAGGGTCGGCACTTGCCTTTTCCGGAATCCACCCAAATCATCCGGCCGCCCGAGTCTAAAACATTTGTACAGTACTTTCAATTTTCATCAAACTTTATTCACCATGGTCATGTGGCGCTCATGTCTCCACATGCTGAATCCCAACTACCTTCCCTAAGGTAGTTGCCCAAGCACAAAGCTTTTTCATAAAGTCATGAGTATGCATAAATCTAAGTATAGCATGGCTAAGCGGTTTACCGAAGTTATGCTTCGGTTATTTGTATCACATCGCGAGTTACAAGGAGTAATTCTAAAGGTAAACAATAGCAAGGTATGGCATAACAAGTATAGGTAACTCGGTAAAGCATGCATGTTTAGAGTTTAAAATAACATCATTTCACAAATGGGATCAATATGTTCAAAGGGTGTGAAGACTTGCCTTGTTCGCACGCTTCTTGAGTGGGGTCTCCTGCGGGGTCAGTGTTTGCCTCCTCGGTCGCTAATCATACGAGCGGAAGGGAAAAAGAATAATAGATTCTAGTTAACATCCGATAAGAACGAACGAAAAAGCATGAAAAATCATAAAGAACTCTCCAAAATATTTTCCCCTACGACCCTACTCGGGTTACGGAGGATTTTATAGCAAAATCGGCCGTAGCGACGAGTTTCGGCGTTTTAGGGTTTTGTAAAAGGATCGATAAAACGACGAAGCGGAAGTCTTGCGAATGTTGTTCAAGAGGTTCGTTGATATATCTTTGCCAAGTCCATTGGTTAAGTATAGTTTAAAGAAAAAGTAATATTAAATCTTCAAGAAAGTTTCACGTAAACGGAATTTTCCAAAAAAAAATCGCATATAGAAAATCATTTTACTCTGAGAAAAATACCCGAGAAAACTACATATTATTGCACAAATATTCCCCAAAATTCCCTATAAGTATTCCCCAAATTTTTCTAAAATTTTTCCCTATTTTTTTCTAATTTTTCTCCCTTCTTTTCTTTTCTTTTCTTTTTTTTTCTTCTTTTCTCAGCGCACTATTCCTTCTCTCTCCTCTACCCCCCCCTTCGTCTACCCCCCCCCCTCTGCTGCCCGCACGTCGACCGACGGCGATGGCGCGCGGTAGAGGACGGCGCGGCAGCGATGGCGCGGCACAAGAGGGAAAATGGAATGGCGCGGGGCTCACCTAGCGGCGGCGGGCGGCGAGCGGCGGCGCGCGGTGGATGGCGGCGAACGGCGGCGGCGCACGGTTCGGCAACCCGGCGACGGCGAGGAGAAAAGAGGGGAAGGAGGCGACGGCGATGGCTTGGGATGAAATGGGGCTTTGCCCTTATTTATAGGCGCACACGGGAGAGAGGTCACGAGAGGGAGCGCGGGGTCCGGCGGCGGCTGCGTGCGCCACGTGACGCGGTCTCGGCGGGGTCCGGCGCGCATGGGGAACACGGCAGCTTGCGGCACGGCACGCGCGGCTGCGAAGGGCGGCTGCGGCGTCGGCGTGTCGCGCGGGCGACGAGCGGCGCGGCGCGCGGCTGCGCGGGCGGCGGGCGCGCGGCGCGGGCGCGGGGCCGGGCGGCGTAGGCACGCACGGGCGACACGCGGTGCACGGCGTGCGCGCGGCGGGGCAGCCGCGCAGCGGCTGGTACGTGCGGGCGACACAGCGCGCGGAGAGCGGGGCCGGTGCGGCGGCGGGCGCGTGGCGTAGGCGCACGCAGCGCGAGCGGGGAGAGCGCGCGCGCGCGCGCGCGGGCGGTGCGGGGTCCGTACGGCGGCGGGCGCGTGGCGTAGGTGCGCGCGCGCGCGGCGGCGGCGCGCGCGCGCGTGGGGGGCGCGGCGCGTGGCGTGCGCGCGCGCGCGGGACGACGGCGCCAAACACTTGGCGGCTAATGCACGGTGCAATTTCACATTTTCCGAATTTTGAAATCCTATTTTCTATTTCCAATTCCTTTCACTCTAAAAATTCAAAATAAATTTCAATATTTCCAACATAATTTTGGAATTATATTCTCAAACTTTTCCCCTCACTTTTTATTTTTCAAAATATATTTTTCATATTTTTATTTCTTCTTTTAAAATCAATAAGTTGGGGTCTTTAATTAATTTCTAAATTCATATTTCCTTTTCAAAATATTTTTATCATCCAAATCCAAACATTTATTATTATTTTTCTTCCACCGGTTAGGGTTTAAACCAAAATATATTCTTTTCCAAGAATCTTTTGTAAATTTCCAAAATTAATATGTTCACCCTTCTTCAAATTTATATATATATATATTTTGAATTATTTCCCCAGCGGGGGTCTCAAAGCTTAGGGATTTAATTCAACTTCACTTTAAAGCAATTCCGAAGAAATTCTCACGCAACTGAATTGGCAAATAAAATTGAGAAAAACACGATAAGAAGCAATGATTCCAAAAGTTTTTGCGAGTTCCGATTTTCACGTTCCGAATTCTACTCCTTCGATTTTCGGGATGTTACAAACCTACCCCCTAACAATAAATCTCGTCCCGAGATTTTCTTACCGATTGCTTGAATAGGTGTGGATATTCTGTCCTCGGGAATTCTTCGCTCTCCCGGTAGCTTCTTCTTCGGTGTGATTACTCCATTGTACTTTGTACATGCGCCACGACTTGGTTCGTGTCTTCTTTTACGCTTCGTCTAGTATCTTGATTGGATGTTCGGATAGGTAAGATCACTTGTGGACATGGATGGCTTCTAAAGGAGCTTGCTCTTCGGTACCCGCAAACATTTCTTCAATTGTGACACGTGGAACATGGGTGGACATCGGAGAGATTCTCGGGCGGTTCAATTGGTAAGCCACTTCTCCTCTCCTAGCGTTTATCAAGAATGGGCCCACGTATCGTGGTGCGAGTTTCCCTTTGACCTTGAATCTCGAGTTCCCCGTAGTGGTGAGACCTTTAGATACACGTAGTCACCTTCTTTGAATCCCAATTCTCTTCGACGAGTGTCCGCGTAGCTCTTTTGTCGTGATTGAGCGGCTTGTAGTCGGTCCGGATCGGGCGAACCTTTTCCTCGGCCTCCTTGATTATGTCGGCCCGAATACGGTTCGTTCACCGGTTTCGACCACATTAATGGGATTCGACATCGGCGACCAAATAAAGCTTCGTTTGGCGACATCTTGAGACGGCTTGATAGCTATTGTTGTAAGAGAATTCGGCGTACGGACATTTCTCCCAATCCTTGGTGAAATCCAACGCACGGGCTCTCGGCATGTCTTCTAGCACTTGATTCGTCCTCTCGGTCCGTCGCGTGCGCGGGTGGTAAGCGGTGCGAAGGCGAGGTGACTGCCGAGTGCCTCGTGGACCTTGCTCCAAAAATGAGATGTGAATTGGGTACCACGATCCGATATGATCCTCTTTGGTACACCGTGAAGACATACAATCCTACTCATATATAGTTCCGCTAGCTTGGCGCTGTTGTAGTTAGTTTTCACCGGTATAAATCGCGGTCTTGGTGAGCCGATCTACTATTACCCAAATGGAATCGTAACCGGTCGGAGTCTTGGGTAGTCCTACTATGAAATCCATGCCTATCTCGTCCCATTTCCATTCTGGAATCTTGAGTGGCTGCAGCAAGCCAGCTGGGCGTTGATGTTCGGCTTTCACCCTTTGGCACACATCGCACACGGCTACGTATTCGGCTACATCCCTCTTCATATTAGGCCACCGGTATTCTCCTTTCAAATCTGGTATATTTTCGTGCTCCGGGATGTAACGAATATGCCGATTCGTGGGCTTCCTTTAAGATCAATCCTCTCAAACCACCTCGTTCGGGCACACGATTCTTTTCTTGTACCACAGATTCCCTTGTCATCCACGAAAACTCCCGAGCGCGTCCAGCGCCATGCGTTCCTTAATTTCCGGGTTTCCTCATTCCCTTTTTGGGCTTCCTCTATTTGAGTTCTCGGTAGGGGTTGAATTTCCAATGAGTTCACTTCTCCGTGAGGAATCGGGTGCGGATTGAGTCGGGCCATTTCTTCTTGAAGTTCGCTGGCCATACCTCCCAATCCCATGTGGTTGCATTGGGCTTTGCGGCTCAGCGCATCGGCCACTACATTTGCCTTGCCGGGATGATAATGGATTCCTAGACGTAATCCTTGATCAACTCCAGCCATCGCCTCGTCGTAGATTGAGATCGAGTGAGTAAAGAAATATTTTAGGCTCTTGTGATCGGTATACACATCACGGTGGTTCCCGATCGATAGTGCCTCCAAATTTTCAATGCGTGTACAACGCGGCTAATTCCAGTCGTGTGTGGGATAATTCTCTTCGTGGGGTCGTAGCGCCGAGAGGCATACGCTACGACCTTCCCATCTGCATCAATACTCCTCCCAATCCTTGCCGGGATGCATCACGGTACATCACGAAGTCCTTCCGGTTGTCGGGTAAGGTCAAGATTGGGGCGAGGGTTAACTTTTCTTTTAATTGGTCGAAGGCTTTTTGGCACTTCTCATTCCATTCAAACTTCTTTTCCTTCTTCGAAGTTGCGTCATAGGTCGGGCTACGGTGGAAAACCCTTCGATAAACCGTCGGTAATAACCGGCCAAGCCCAAGAAACTCCGAACTTCGTCAGCGACTTGGGTGCCTTCCATTCCGTAACGGCTTCGACCTTGGCGGGGTCTCACGCTACTCCTCCATGAAACCACGTGACCAAGAAAAGCGACTTCCTTGAGCCGAACTCACATTTGCTTGAACTTTGCATACAGTGGTGCTCTCGTAGCTTTTCCAGCACTAGTCGTAGATGCTCCGCGTGTTCCTCATCGTTCTTGGAGTAGATAAGTATATCGTCGATGAACACCACCACGAATTTGTCCGGGTATTCCATGAACACCTTGTTCATCGATTCATAAAGTAGGCGGGGGCATTGGTTAATCCAAAGGACATCACTTTGTGAACTCGTATAAGCCGTAACGTGTAGAGAACGCCGTCTTAGGAATGTCTCCGGCTCTAATCTTTAGCGATGATATCCGACCGTAGATCAATCTTGGAGAACACTGCGCACCTTTAAGTTGATCGAATAGGTCATCGATTCGAGTAGCGGGTACTTGTTCTTGATAGTTACTTCATTCGGCGATCGGTAGTCCACACACATTCTCATACTCCCATCCTTCTTTTGACGAAAAGTACGGGGCTCCCGGGGAGAAGAGCGGGGCGTACAAATCCCTTCTCTTGTAGTTCCCTTATCTGCTTCTTGAGTTCCTCTAACTCGTTGGCGGCATTCGATAAGGTCTCTTGGATATGGGGGCGTACCGGGCATTAAGTCGATGATAAACTCTACATCGCGATCCGGGGCATTCGGGTAATTCCTCGGGAAACACATCCGGGTATTCTTGTACTATGGGCATTCCGCCTAAGGGCAGCATGGTGAACACTCCCGCTGCTTGTTCACATAGCTTTGGGTTTTGATCCATAGTTATGCTCATCGGTGATCCCCATGGGGTGGATACCGTGACTTCCCTTCGATTGCAGATCTATAATCCCATTATTTTTGGTCAACCAATTCATCCAGTATGACATCTATGGTTTGGGGCGATAGCACCATAAGGTTTGAGAGAGACACCACGTCTCTAATCCGTATGGGCACATTAATGCAGGCATGGGGTATGGTTATGTCTCCCCGGTGAGTGTACCAACATAGGCCTCTTAAGTGCTACTTGGTGTAGGTGGTGTTGTTTGCTTACTTGGGAAGATATGAATGAATGCGAGGCTCCGAGAATCGAATAAAACTTTAAGCGGTGTAGAGTTGATAGAGAACATACCCATCAATACGCTCGGTCCTCTGTGCTTCTTCGCCCGCACATGATTCACTGGCCACGTCGAAACCCGGTGGCGGCCTCGTTGGGTAGCGGGGTCTGAGCAGGACCTCGTCTGCCGCGAGGGTGGGGTTCCTCGGACGGGTGTTGCATTGGCGCCGGTGCGCACGAGGGTGTTGCGTGGTTTTGGGCAGCTATTGGAGTAATGCCCGAATTCTCCGCGCAAAATTGCTCACATTCCTTCTTCCCGGAGCGGCTAGGGTTGGTGTGGGTGTACGAAGGCGTGGTGTAGCGACTGTTGACATGGTCGGAAGCGAGAGAACGTCCGGTTGCCGGGGCGTTTGGCTTCCATCCGGGCGGGGTGGCTCCCTTGGGGCGTTGTGGCGTTCCACGAAATGGGCGAGCCATAGCGAGCCTCCTCTTGCGGTTATTGTCTACCACCTTTTGGTCATGCTCAAGTCGGACGACCTTGTTGATGAGGCTTTGGAAGCGGTGTGATCTGCCCGATCATTGGTCCCCTCGGTTCGTCATTTAGTCCCTCAATGAATTTGTCTATCTTTTCTTCTTCGTCTGCGAGTCACCGGTGGCGTAACGACAAGCTGGGTAAACTTGTTTAGATATTCTTGTACCGAGGTGTTCCCTTGACGCGTCTGCGAAACTCGTTCTTCTTCATCCTCATTACTGCAGTGGCACGAAATTCTCACGGAACGCAGCCGTGAATTCCTCCCATGTTGGCTCGCCGGCGTCTTCGGCTCGTGTCTCCTTGTAGGTGTCCCACCAGTCACTCGCGGGACCCTCTAGGCGGTTAGTAGCGAAGATAACTCTATCGGCTTCTCGGACTCGACGAGGTTAACTTCTTCTCTATCACTCTTAACCAATCTTCGGCGTCCATAGGTTCTTCGGCCGTGGAAAAAGTGGGCGGCTTAGCCCTCATGAATTCCCCGGACTCGATCCTCCTCGACCTCCTTGATTATTGGCAATCGCTTGGAGTAGCTGGGTCTGCATAGCCATGACCTCCGCCAGGGTGGAGGGGTTGGGTTCCGGCGGGTTTTCGTTGGTTGCCGCGGCTCTGCGACGATGTGCCATCTGAAGAAGGGAGATGAATTAAGATAGCGGACTAGTTTAGGTTATGGTTCACGGGAAATTTTCTTCAAGTTCTTTCGAATGATCTTCAATCAACGAGACAAGGTGAAATAATAATAAGCATACGAATTATGACATCGCCGGGCGATGCCCGGGTTCATCATATTACATAAGGGGGTACATGGGCTGTACACACACACGATCCTCCATGCCGGGATAGCAATAATAATCATATCGTCCAACTACATCAACTAATTAAGGGAAATAGGAAGCGCGCCAAGGCTGGGAAGGTTCTTCCGCCTAGTCATCCAACCATCCGCAAGAGCCGGGCGCCGGAAGTGGGTGGTCCGCGCTCGAAGCAAACCGAAGTCCCCACGGCTCGGAGGTGGTGGCCTCGGAGTCGCGCCGAATCCTCCGACTCGGTGGTCGCGTACTCTTGCGAGCGATCGGCGGGTGAGGGCCTCCGTGTGAGTCGGGCGACGAGGGGGAACTTCCTCCTCCATTGAGTCGGTGTCGCTAGACTCCCATTTGATCTCCATGGGCTCCGCCTCGGACTCCGTGTCGGTGTAGATCTGGATGGGGTTACCCTCTCCGATCCGGCTCGGAGGGTGCGGTATGGAGCTCGGGGTGGCGCATGGGGTCTACCGTGCACGGTGCGGGCTCGTGCTCAACATGAAAGCTTGCTCCATCATAGCTTGAAAAGTATCCAAGCATCTTGAGTCATAAGGTAATAATGGTCGGGCACGGGGCGGGAGGTGATGGTACGGGCTCGGTGGAAGTACTGCGGTGTAGACGGGACGAGTGCGCATGTTCCTCTAGTTGGTTGATCTGCTGCTTGCTCTTCTGAGCTGCTCTTCCAGCTCTACGAGCCTCCCCTCGGGCCATGTAGCGGTCCGAGAGTTGCTCATCTGAGCACCATTGGCTGCGCTGTGTTCGCAGATGCTTATCTGGTCTCCACGGCCTTGGTGGCTGTCGACCGGATCATTGAGCGTGGCTGCGATCGTTGATCTCGAGCGGGGCCTCCTCGTACGATCGTCTGTTCTCCCGCCCAACGCGATAAACGCGTGACCATCGGGTTGTAGCAGCGGGGGTAGCCTCCACGGTGCGACCGGGTTGCCCTCTTCGCGGTAAGGATGATGCACGAACTCTGTCATTGTGAGTTCGGCACGGTTCCGCATTCGGGCGAAGGAAGGCCTCGCGAGCGCATCTGAATAGCCGCTTACGCTAGGTCCCGGTGGTAGCGAGTGTGGAAGCGTAGGATGTCTCGCTTCCCATGCGGGCTTCTATGGATACGCTGCCTCCCGGGATGGATACATCTCGGAGCCATGTCTTTTGGTGTGATAAGTGGGCGGTTCCGGATACCTCAAGCACCATAGTAGGGGCCTGGAGTTGGACCACGAACCCCTCGTCCCGCGGAACGCTGACTTCCCAAGTTCCGTCGTGGTTTGACATCGCTACGGGCAACTTAGGGTTAGCGTGAGGGAGCTATCATAATCATTTGGTAAAAAGAAATACGGATGTAGAAAAGATATATTTGCATTTTCGGAAATAATAGTTTAAAACTGATCCTACGTAGGGATATTTCCCTTTAGCCATCTAGTTAGGGGTAGGGCGCCATTTGGTCTTAGCCTACGGTCGCATGGCTCGATACCACTCTGTGGACCCCGATTTTGAGTCGGGAATCTTTCGTGTTCATAGTACCATTTCCTGGATCAAGTAGTTGGTACCCACGAATGCAAGATCTTGGATAATCAAGTGCGCATGCACGAATAGTCTTACAATACCATTATTACATAAATAGGCCCGAAGGCATTGTTCATCCACAGGACCTTATGGTCCGAATACAACATAAAAACGAGTTTAGATAAGGCGGCGGAAAGAGGCGGCGGCTTGTCCATTGCCACGAGCAACGGCACCGGGACTAAGGTCTAATATGCGCCGTCGGTTCCCTCGCCCTCCGGGTAGTACGCGTAGGGGTCTTCGGCTCTTCATTTCCATCAGGAGGTTTGTGCGTATAGCAAGGGTGAGTACCAACCGTACTCGGCAAGTCAACACGAGAATTGATGCATATGATAGGGTTATTCAAAGAACATGGCTAGGGTTATTTTTGCGTAAAGCCGGTTTTCACAATTCTTTTCACAAGCCTATCGTCTAGCCAAAACAAGTTTTAATTTCATAGTTCATTATCCCGGCGACGGTTACGTCTACCATCCATCGTGATTCCAAGGATGGCTTCCCGCCTCCGGTTCGTCATGATTTTCGGGAGTCCACCCCTTCTCGCATTCTCGAGAAGTTGATCCACCAAATAAAATCATCATGCAAACCCATCCCAGCATTTTTAAGTTCAAAGTCTAGCCAAGCGAAAGTCTTGTCACGATGCTCAATATCCGCGAGCACGGCTATTCGAATAGATTGATTCATTCACCTTGCGGTGGATGTACACTTTACCCGTACTCCGCGACGGCCCAACAAATGAGCCTACGCCTCAACACATGAGACGGTCACGGCAAAGCCTTTCGATAACCTTGGTTTGGCAAGTACCCGCTCCATGAACTTATGCCCTCATGCACTCTAGCCGTCCTTTTCTAGCGGTGAGAGGAGTTCGCGCACCCGGGGTAAGGGAAGACATTTCCAATCTTTAAGTTTAATTAACGTAGTTTAATTCCACCATTTATAACAAAGGCCGCAGCCTCATCCTCCTCCCATAACCACACCATGGAGAACCATCTATGCAAGGATACGCCTCCGCTCGGCTATCTAGTCGGCTAGGTCTATACCCATTCGAGAAGTACGGTTGTCGGCTCGTTTCCGGCTATCTCATGGCTCGGTCCTTAATTGACCAGGGTTGGCACTTGCCTTTTCCGGAATCCACCCAAATCATCCGGCCGCCCGTCTAAAACATTTGTACAAGTACTTTCAATTTTCATCAAACTTTATTCACCATGGTCATGTGGCGCTCATGTCTCCACATGCCGAATCCCAACTACCTTCCCTAAGGTAGTTGCCCAAGCACAAAGCTTTTTCATAAAGTCATGAGTATGCATAAATCTAAGTATAGCATGGCTAAGCGGTTTACCGAAGTTATGCTTCGGTTATTTGTATCACATCGCGAGTTACAAGGAGTAATTCTAAAGGTAAACAATAGCAAGGTATGGCATAACAAGTATAGGTAACTCGGTAAAGCATGCATGTTTAGAGTTTAAAATAACATCATTTCACAAATGGGATCAATATGTTCAAAGGGTGTGAAGACTTGCCTTGTTCGCACGCTTCTTGAGTGGGGGTCTCCTGCGGGGTCGGTGTTTGCCTCCTCGGTCGCTAATCATACGAGCGGAAGGGAAAAAGAATAATAGATTCTAGTTAACATCCGATAAGAACGAACGAAAAGCATGAAAAATCATAAAGAACTCTCCAAAATATTTTCCCCTACGACCCTACTCGGGTTACGGAGGATTTTTATAGCAAAATCGGCCGTAGCGACGAGTTTCGGCGTTTTAGGGTTTTGTAAAAAGGATCGATAAAACGACGAGCGGAAGTCTTGCGAATGTTGTTCAAGAGGTTCGTTGATATATCTTTGCCAAGTCCATTGGTTAAGTATAGTTTAAAGAAAAAGTAATATTAAATCTTCAAGAAAGTTTCACGTAAACGGAATTTTCCAAAAAAAATCGCATATAGAAAATCATTTTACTCGAGAAAAATACCCGAGAAAACTACATATTATTGCACAAATATTCCCCAAAATTCCCTAGAAGTATTCCCCAAATTTTTCTAAAATTTTTCCCTATTTTTTTCTAATTTTTCTCCTTCTTTTCTTTTCTTTTCTTTTTTTTTTTCTTTTTTCTCGCGACCTCTCTTCCTTCTCTCTCCTCTACCCCCTTCGTCTACCCCCTCTGCTGCCGCACGTCGACCGACGGCGATGGCGCGGCGGTAGAGGACGGCGGCGGCGATGGCGCGGCACAAGAGGGAAAATGGAATGGCGCGGGGCTCACCTAACGGCGGCGGCGACGGCGAACGGCGGCGCGCGGTGGATGGCGGCGAACGGCAGCGGCGCACGGTTCGGCAACCCGGCGACGGCGAGGAGAAAAGAGGGGAAGGAGGCGACGGCGATGGCTTGGGATGAAATGGGGCTTTGCCCTTATTTATAGGCGCACACGGGAGAGAGGTCACGAGAGGGAGCGCGGGGGTCCGGCGGGCGACGGCTGCGTGCGCCACGTGACGCAGATCTCGACGGGGTCGCGCGCATGGGGAACACGGCGGCTTGCGGCACGGCACGCGCGCTGCGAAGGCGGCTGCGGCGTCGGCGTGTCGCGCGGGCGACGAGCAGGCGGCGCGCGCGCGCGGCGGCTGCGGGCGGCGAGCGCGCGGCGGGCGCGCGGGCCGGGGCGGCGTAGGCACGCACGGGGCGACACGCGGTGCACGGCGTGCGCGGGCGGGCGGGGCCTAGCGCGGCCGCTGTACGTGCGGGCGACACACGGCGCGCGGGAGCGGGGCCGTACGGCGGGGCCGCGTGGCGTAGGCGCACGGCGCGCGAGGCGGGCCGGGCGCGCGGCGGCGCGGGCGGTGCGGGGTCCGGTACGACGGCGGGCCGCGTGGCGTAGGTGCGCGGCGCGCGGGCGGGCCGGGCGCGCGCGCGGCGGGCGCGGCGCGTGGCGTGCGCGCGCGCGGACGGTACGGCGCCGAACACTTGGCGGCTAATGCACGGTGCAATTTCACATTTTCCCGAATTTTGAAATCCTATTTTCTATTTCCAATTCCTTTCACTCTAAAAATTCAAAATAAATTTCAATATTTCCAACATAATTTTGGAATTATATTCTCAAACTTTTCCCCTCACTTTTTATTTTTCAAAATATATTTTTCATATTTTTATTTCTTCTTTTAAAATCAATAAGTTGGGGTCTTTAATTAATTTCTAAATTCATATTTTCTTTTCAAAATATTTTTATCATCCAAATCCAAACATTTATTATTATTTTTCTTCCACCAGTTAGGGTTTAAACCAAAATATATTCTTTTCCAAGAATCTTTTGTAAATTTCCAAAATTAATATGTTCACCCTTCTTCAAATTTATATATATATATTGAATTATTTCCCCCAGCAGGGGTCTCAAAGCTTAGGGATTTAATTCAACTTCACTTTAAAGCAATTCCAGAAGAAATTCTTACGCAACTGAATTGGCAAATAAAATTGAGAAAAAACACGATAAGAAGCAATGATTCCAAAAAGTTTTTGCGAGTTCCGATTTTCACGTTCCGAATTCTACTCCTTCGATTTTCAGGATGTTACACAAAGAACCCCGCCGAGTGATCTACGGGAAGTTCTTGACCGGCGCCACCGGGAGCATGAGCAGCGTTCCTATGAAGACCGAAGGAGATCGCCCGACTACAACGACGACGGAGTGCCTGCGTTCACTCGGGACCTGCGTCGAGTGGATTGGCCGAGTGGTTTCAAGCCCACGGAATCGAGAAGTACGACGGAAAGACCGACCCGAGTCATGGCCGACGGTGTACACCCTCGCCATCCGCGTAGCGAGGAGACAACAAGGCCATGGCCAACTACTTGCACGTCGCCCTCGCCCGGCTCGAGCGGGCGGCTCACGAGCTTGCCAAGAGGCTCGATTAGCTCGTGGAGTGAGCTCCGAGACCACTTCATCGCCAATTTCCAGGGCACTTTCGAAAGGCCTGGGACCCACTTCGATCTCTACAACGTCATCCAGAAACCAGACGATCCGCTGAAGGACTACATCCGGTGCTTCTCGGAAAAGCGCAACAATATCCCCAACATCACTGACGACATCATAATAGCCGCCTTCCAGAAGGGAGTCCGCAATGAGTTGCTGATCGGAAAATTTGGGCGTAAGCCACCGAAGACGGTAAAACAAATGTTCGAGACAGTGAACTCCAACGCAAAATCCAATGACGCGATCAAGGCGGCACGACAAGATCGGCACGACAAAAGGGACGACAAGCAGTCAGGAGGCAGTCGGCATCCTAAGAAGGACAACGGCAACAACAACAATCACGGCCAGAAAGATCGCAAGCGCCGGCCCGAGGATCTGGTCGCTACAACTTCCAACTCCCAACGCCGTCCCCGGGTTGCAGCCTACGACACGATCATGAACGCTCAGTGCACACATCATCCACATCACAAGCATGCGGCCAAGGATTGCTTCATCTATAAGCAATTCGCCGAACAATACGCGACGCAACTAAAAAAGAAGCCGACTGATGAATCCGGCCCATCAGGAACCAAGAAGAACAACCTGACTGGCAACTCAGAGCCTTTTCAAGACCCCGTGGGCGAGCTAAATCATATTTTCTTGGGGCTGCAGGCTTATGCGTCTAAGAGGAAGCAAAAGCTGACCGACCGCGAGGTCAACGCGGCACAACCAGAAGTCCCACAATATCTATGATGGTCGGAGGTGGCCATCACGTTCAACCGCTCGGATTATCCTGACCGAGTGGTTCACCCAGGGCGGTATCCCCTCGTACTAGACCCGGTGGTCCGAAACATAAAGCTCAAGCGCGTCCTCATCGACGGGGGCAGCGCCCTCAACATTCTATTCACCAAGACGCTGGAAGAGATGCAGATCCCAAGATCCGAGTTGAAGCCGAGTTCAACCCCCTTCCACGGAGTTATCCCGGGGTTGTCGTCTACGCCACTCGGGCACATTGCCCTTCCAGTCACTTTCGGAGGTCGGGAGAACTTCCGGACGGAGAACATCACCTTTGAGGTGGCCGACTTCGAAACGGCCTACCACGCAATCATCGGAAGACCTGCGCTCGCCAAGTTCATGGCGATACCACACTACACTTACCTCTGCATGAAGATGCCCGGCCCCAACGGCGTTATTACCCTGCGCAGCGACGTCAAACAAACCTTCACCTACGATAAAGAACAATCTCGTGAGAGATCATGTGGCCAGGAGGAAATCCGACTGGCTGCATCGACATCTGAAAAGGGTGAAATCCCTACGAAGAAGATAGCCAAGTCGGGACAAGGCGACACCAAAACGAAGAAAATCTCCCTTGATCCATCTAATCCTTCCAAAACCGCTGTAATAGGCGCCGAGCTAGATCCTAAATAGGAAAGCACGCTCATCACCTTCCTCCAAAATAATAAAGATGTTTTTGCCTGGAAACCATCTGACATGCCGGGTATTCCTAGGGAGGTGATTGAGCACTCTTTACACGTCAAAGATGATGCGAAACCTATTAAACAACGATTATGCCGTTTTGCTCAGGATCGAAAAGATGCTATCAAGGAAGAACTCACAAAACTCTTAGCCACCGGGTTCATCAAAGAGGTTTACCATCCCGACTGGCTGGCTAACCTGGCCTTAGTTCGGAAGAAGATAGGGCAATGGCGCATGTGCGTCGACTACACCGATCTCAACAAAGCTTGCCCTAAGGATCCCTTCGGACTGACTCGTATCGACCAAGTCGTGGACTCAACAAATGCACAGCGCCGCTCCGAGTTTCTGGATCAGTTACTCGTGCTATCATCATATCAGCTTAAAAGAGTCCAATTGCTTCAAAACCGCATTCATCACACCGTTTGGAGCTTATCGCTACATCACGATGCCCTTCGGCTGAAGAATGCCGGAGCCACGTATCGCGCATGATCCGTAGATGTTTTTAGACGCAGATCGGGAGAAACGTGGAAGCTTACGTCAACGATGTCGTCATCAAGACCAAGCGGAGAAAGACCTGATCGTCGACTTAGAAGAAACCTTCGCAAACATACAGGCCTTCAGAATGAAGCTGAACCTGGAAAAATGCACCTTCGGCGTGCCATCAGGCAAACTGCTCGGCTTCATGGTGTCTCATCGTGGCATCAAAGCAAACCCAGAGAAAATCAATGCTATTTTGAATATGAGGCCCCCGAGTAATCAGAAAGATGTCCAGAAGCTCACTGGCTGCATGGCGGCGCTAAGCCGATTCATCTCTCGACTCGGCAAGCGAGGCATGCCTTTTTTCAGGTTACTGAAGAAAACCGATGACTTCCAATGGACCACGGAAGCCCACAAAGCCTTTGAAGATTTCAAAGAGTTTCTCACAATGCCGCCCGTCATAGCCTCACCTCAGCCTCAGGAACCCCTGTTGTTGTATGTCTCAGTGACTCACCAGGTGGTCAGCACAGTTCTCGTCGTTGAGCGTGAGGAAGAAGGACGAGTCCAGAAGATTCAAAGGCCAATCTACTTTGTTAGCGAAGTGCTGGCAGGAGCCAAAATTCGCTACCCCCAGGTACAAAAATTGTTATATGGTGTTCTGATAACCACGAGGAAGTTAGCACACTATTTTTAGGGGCACTTGGTCACTGTCGTCACCTCCTTTCCACTCGGCGATGTCATCCATAACCGGGAGGCAACCGGGCGCATCGCGAAGTGGGCTCTCGAACTAATGCCGCTGGACTTAACCTTCAAGGCGAGGACGTCTATAAAATCCCAAGCCCTGGCAGACTTCCTGGCCAAGTGGACTGAGCGACAAGAAGATATACCAAGGGAAGACCTACAATACTGGATCATGCACTTTGACGGATCCAAGAGGATCACCGGCCTGGGAGCAGGAGTCGTGCTGATTTCCCCGACTGGAGAAAGGTTGTGGTATGTCCTTCATATTCATTTCCCCACCTCACACTATGTCGCCGAGTACGAAGCTTTGCTCCATGGTCTACGACTCGCCATGTCACTTGGGATACGACGGATGGTTGTGCCAGGAGATTCCTAGCTGGTAGTTAATCAAGTAATGAAAGACTGGTCCTGTTTAAATGAAACTATGGAGGCCTATCGACAAGAAGTTCGCAAGCTTGAAGACAAGTTTGATGGATTGGAGTTATCCCACGTCTTGAGGCAAAACAATGAGGCAGCAGATGAGCTGGCGCAATTCAGGTCCAAGCGAGAAGCGGCCCCGATAGATATCTTCATAGAACACCTTTACAAGCCGACTGTTGTCGCCAAATCAACTCCTAATGAGGAAGATACGAACCAGGTAGCCATGCTCGACGCCAACTGGAGGACACCACTCATCAAGTTTCTAACTCAAGCAAGAGTGCTCGAAAGACCGGATGAGCCGGAACGAATCCGACGTCGCTGTCAGGGCTACGTCATGGTTGATTCTGCACTATACAAGAGAAGCCCCTGGAGTCCTAATGAGATGCGTCACGCCCGAAGAAGGACGACGCTATTACAAGACATCCACTGGGTGTATGCGACGGTCACGTTGCGACACACCTTGGTGGGCAAAGCTTATAGACAAGGCTTTTTCTGGCTCATGGCGGTCTCCGAGGCAGATAAAGTGGTTCGCACGTGTGAAGGCTGCCAATTCTTTGCTTGGCAGAGCCATGTTCCATCTCAGGAGCTACAAACGATTCCATTATCATGGCCATTCGCGGTTTGGGGCCTGGATATGGTCGGTCCTTTCAAGAAGGCTCCAGGAGGATTCACACATCTGTTCGTCGCGATCGACAAGTTTTCCAAGTGGATCGAGGCTAAGCCGGTTGCTACGATCACCATTGACAAGGCACGAGACTTCATCCTGAACATCGTGCACCGGTTTGGTGTCCCAAACAGAATTATTACTGACAACGGGACTCAATTCACTGGAGGCATTTTCAAGGAACTCTGTGAAGATTTCGGCATCAAAATCTGCTATGCATCGGTCCCGCACCCTAAAAGCAATGGGCAAGTTGAGCGCGCCAATGGCATGGTTCTTCAAGGCATCAAGGCCCGAGTGTTTGACAGGCTAAATCCTTATGCCGGCAAATGGGTTCAAGAGTTGCCTTCGGTTTTATGGTCATTACGGACTATACCCAGTCAGGCCACGGGTCAATCTCCTTTCTTCTTGGTTTATGGAGCAGAAGCAATGCTGCCGAGTGAGATGGAGTATGAATCTCTTCAAGTTCGCAGCTTTAACGACGAGCGTTATGATCAAGACAGAGTTGATGACTTACACCAACTGGAGGAGGCCCGTGAAGCAACCCTGATCCAGTCGGCAAGGTATCTTCAAGGACTTCGACGTTACCATAATCGCAACGTTCGGGCGTGAGCTTTCACCGTTGGTGATATGGTTTTATGCAAAGTTCAGACCACCAAAGATCGTCACAAATTATCTCCATTATGGGAAGGACCTTACATAAATGCTAAGGTGACTCGGCCAGGAGCATACCAACTAAAGCGTGAAGACGGAACCATGGTGGAGAATTCTTGGAATATTGAGCATCTTCGACGATATTATACTTGAACCTTTTTGAGCTTCATGTTTGTGGAGATTGTGGCAATCGGGTATCTACTTGGCAAGCTTATCCGACTGGAGGTAGGGATAGATTGCGCCTGCTATATCTGTAAGCCGAACTTGACTTAGGTGTTACGGTTGCCGATAGAGATAAGGCAATCGTCCTATAGTCACGGTTTGGTAAGATTGAGGAAACCGACTTAGAATAAGATAGGGTTTCCGACTTGTAAACCCTTCCTCCCAAGACTATATAAGGGGGGTAAGGGGCGTCCCTTGAGGGATATCCAACACTAGATTCGAGATACAACTTCATAAGCGAGAGCTCTAGATCACGAGATCAATAAAGACACTCGGCGGATCGAATCCACCGAAACAGGAGTAGGGTATTACCTCACGAGAGCGCCTGAACCTGTCTAAATCTTCTTCTTCTCATAACCCATTGTGCTTGGCGATCTCGACTGCGACCCCAGAAAATATATTGCCGAAACCAAGTTTCGACAGTTGGCGCGCCAGGTAGGGGAACGCGTCGAGACTTCTTCAACAACCTCGCCAACAAGCGTGATGGGATCTCCTTCAAGACTCGGCGACTTTGCCGCCAACTTCGCCGGCGACTCCTCCTTCGACTCGGATTCAAACCAGTCGGAGGGAAAGACCCACTCGGCGCCGTTCGGGCTCCCCAATAGCGCCGAGATCTTCAATAACATCTTGAAGACCAAGATGCGATCCACCTTCCCCGATGACGGACTTCACTCGGCGCCATTCAGATTACCAGATGCCGCCGAGATCTGCGCCAATCTTCTCGCCTCCCCGACGGAAGCCATCTGCTCAGCTGAAGACCTCTCGGTGCCGTTTGGGTTACCAAACGTCGCCAAGATCTACAGTCAACTGCTCTCCCCCGAGTTGGCGGCGATCCACTCGGAGGAGCCTAATCCCCCAAGCTCCGACTCGACCGGAGCGATCCGGATCCGGATTTCCCAGATCAAGGGAGGTCGCTGTCATCCTCCCGTCCTTCGGCTCCCGCTCATCTTCGAGCTCAACGGATACCTCAGCTCCGCCGGCTTCGACAATCTCTACGGCATCCCTTCCGACGAAGCCGACAACTCCGACCGCCATATGGATTGCGAGCGAAGTGCTTCGACGTCCTCATGGCCGAGCCAAAAAGCAGAAAAAGTTGGGTTGGTAAGTAATACCACCCCTAGACCCCCTAGTAGAAGAACAAATCCCCCAAATAGCACAAGAATTTCATGTATTGGCCCAGGTAAATCCATTGGAGCAGTATAAATTCTACTGCCCACCTTTTACAAAAAATTGGTGATAAAACTCCACTACAGTTTGTTCAAAATGCACCAACCAGAATCCCCTGAGAATATTCAAGCACCCCATTTCTAAGAGAAAGTCCGACTCAGCCATGGCCAGAAGGCTTGCCGAAGAGGAGCGAGCCAGAGTGGAGCTTGAGCGCAAGACAGCCGAGGAGGATAAACAACGCAAGGACGAGGCTGACAAAAGGAAGCAGGATCTACGTGCAGCCGGACGATCTGCCCAGGAGGCCATCCACCAGACACGGGTTCGCAACACCAACGTCTTCCGGACGCCACGAACGCCGTCGCCGCACTCACGCTCTTGGACACCGTCATGGAGACGGCACGCCAACGTGACTCCTATACTTGATAAGATCAAGACCATCGTCGCTGCCACGGCTAACGGCCATCCCACCACTTCGGCGCGAAGGCTGACTGAATCCGTGGCCAAAACGCCAGATAAAAGCCGGCTTCCGCCTCTAAAGTCAGGAGACTACAGGAGGCCCGAGCCGGCTCGGTCGTCAACCAGGCCAAGAGGCCCACCTCGCGAGTCCACGCTGAGGCACCAAGAGCAGACGGCCGACTCCCGCGACAAACGACATGGGCGTCCACCCGTCCACCACCGAGTCCGCCGCAACAGTTCCAGCTACCCAACCAGCCAACAGAAGACCCCGCCGAGTGATCTGCGGGAAGTCCTTGACCGCCGCTACCAAGAACGCGACCGTCGCACTCAGGAAGATCGGAGGGGATCGCCCGATAGCGGCGACGATGGAGTACCAGCCTTCACTCGGGAGCTCCGCCGAGTGCATTGGCCGAGTGGCTTTAAGCCAACAGGGATTGAAAGGTACGATGGCAAAACCGACCCTGAATCTTGGTTAACTGTATATACCCTTGCCATCCGAGCTGCAGGTGGTGACAACAAAGCCATGGCCAATTACCTACCCGTGGCCCTCGCAAACTCAGCCAGAAATTGGCTCACAAGCCTGCCAAGAGGCTCAATCGGCTCGTGGAGCGAGCTGAGGGACCACTTCGTCGCCAACTTCCAAGGCACCTTCGAGAGGCCCGGCACACACTTCGACCTTTACAACGTCATCCAGAAGCCGGACGAGCCCCTGAAGGATTATATTCGTCGTTTCTCCGAGAAGCGCAACAAGATTCCGAACATCACCGATGACATCATCATCGCCGCCTTCCAGAAGGGAGTCCGTGATGAGCTGCTTATCGGCAAGTTCGGGCGCAAGCCACTGAAGACGGTGAAACAAATGTTTGAGACGGCAAACTCATACGCCAAATCAAACGACGCCATTAAAGCCGCCCGCCAAGACCGGCCCGATAGAAGAGAGGACAAGCAAGCGGGAGGAAGCCGAAATCCTAAGAAGGATGGCGGCAACAACGGCAACCAGGGTCAGAAAGAGCGCAAGCGCCGATCTGAAGACCTGGTGGCCGCAACCTCCAATACTCAACGCCGTCCCCGAGTCGCCGCCTACGACGCCATCATGAACGCCTAGTGCACCCACCATCCGAATCACAAGCACGCGGCGAAGGACTGCTTTATCTACAAGCAGTTCGCTGAACAGTACGCGGCGCAACTCAACAAGAAGCCGACTGACGAGGCTGGCCCGTCCGGCGCCAAGAAGAACAACGCGGCTGAAAACGCCGAACCTTTTCAAGACCCAGTGGGGGAGCTCAACCACATCTTCGGGGGCCCGCTAGCTTATGAATCCAAGAGGAAACAAAAGCTAACTGACCGGGAGGTCAACGCGGCTCAACCTGAAGTCCCTCAATATCTGCGATGGTCGGAGGTGGCCATCACCTTTGACCGCTCGGATCATCCTGACCGAGTGGTTCACCCGGGACGCTATCCACTCGTCCTGGACCCCGTGGTCCGCAACATCAGGCTTAAGCGCGTCCTCATCGATGGGGGCAGCGCCCTCAACATCCTGTTTGCCAAGAACATGGATGAAATGCAGATCCCGAGGGCCGAACTCAAAGCAAGCTCAGCCCCTTCCACGGAGTTATCCCGGGCTATCTTCAACACCACTCGGGCACATCTCCCTCCAGTCACCTTCGGAGCCCGAGAGAACTTCCGAACGGAGAACGTCACCTTCGAGGTGGCCGACTTCAAACGGCATATCATGCCATCATCGGAGGCCGCGCTTGCCAAGTTCATGGCGATCCCCACTACACTTACCTCTCGCATGAAGATGCCGGGTCCCAACGAGCGTCATCACTCTTCGCGCGACGTGAAGCAAGCCTTCACTGCGACAAGGAGAGCTGCGACATGGCCCAATCTCGCGAGAGATTACGTGGCCAACAAGAAGTCCGATTGGCTGCATCGACTTCGGAGGGCGAAGTCCCCGCGAAGAAGATAGCCAAATCGGATCCGCGACGCCAAGACCAAAAAGATCTCCCTTGATTCGTCGATCCCTCAAAACGCTCGTAATCGGCGCCGACCTAGATCCTAAATAGGAAAGCGCGCTCGTCACCTTCCTCCAAAATAATAAAGATGTTTTTGCTTGGAAACCATCCGATATGCCCGGAATTCCTAGGGAGGTGATCGAGCACTCTTTGAACGTCAAAGATGACGCCAAACCAATAAAACAACGATTACGCAGTTCGCACGGGATCGAAAAGACGCGATCAAAGAAGAACTCACAAAGCTCTTGGCTGCCGGCTTCATTAAAGAAGTCCTTCATCCCGACGTTAGCCAACCCGGTCCGCAAGAAAACGGGGCAATGGCGCATGTGCGTTGACTACACCGACCTCAACAAAGCCTGCCCCAAAGATCCGTTCGGGCTGCCTCGCATCGACCAAGTCGTCGACTCAACATGGCGCGAACTCCCGAGCTTCTTGGATTGTTACTCGGGCTATCACCGGATCGCTTGAAAGAATCCGACCGCTTGAAAACATCGTTCATCACGCCGTTTGGGGCTTACTGCTACATCACCATGCCTTTCGGCCTCAAAACGCCGGAGCCACATACCGCGCATGATCCAAAGATGTTTCCGGACGCAGACGGCAAGAACGTTGAAGCTTACGTCGACGATGTCGTCATCAAGACCAAGCGAAAGAAGACCCGATTACCGACTTAGAAGAAACCTTTGCAAACATCCGGGCCTTCGAATGAAGTTGAACCCGAGAAGTGCACCTTCGGCGTCCCATCGGGCAAACGCTCGGCTTCATGGTATCACATCGCGGCATTGAAGCAAACCCGAGAGAGATCAACGCTATCTTAAGCATGAAGCCCCGAGTAATCGAAAGACGTCCGTAAGCTCACGGCTGCATGGCGGCACTAAGCCGCTTCATATCCCGACTCGGCGAACGAGGCATGCCCTTCTTCAGGTTGCTTGAAGAAGACGGACGACTTCCGGTGGACCACGAAGCCGACAAGGCCTTTGAAGATTTCAAAGAATTCCTTACCACGCCACCCGTCCCGGCTTCGCCTCAACCCCAGAACCCCGTTGCAACGTTTCAGCCACTCACCAAGTGGTTAGTACGGTCCTTGTGGTTGAACGAGAAGAAGAAGGACGGGCCCAAGATTCAAAGGCCAATTTACTTTGTCGGCGAAGTATTGGCGGGAGCCAAAACCCGATACCCTCGGGTACAAAAATTGCTTTATGGTGTTCTAATAACCGCGAGGAAATTGGCACACTACTTTCAGGGTCACTCGGTCACCGTCATCACCTCTTTTCCACTCGGCGACATCGTCCACAACCGCGAGGCAACCGGGCGCATCGCCAAGTGGGCCCTGGAACTGATGCCGCTGGACTTAACCTTCAAGCCCAGGACGTCCATTAAGTCACAAGCCTTAGCGGACTTCCTGGCCGAGTGGACTGAACAGCAAGAGCACGTGCCCCGAGAAGACCTCCAACACTGGACCATGCACTTCGACGGATCCAAGAGGATCACCGGCCGGGAGCAGGAGTCGTGCCGATCTCCCGACCGGGAAAGGCTAAGATATGCCCTTCACCTCCACTTCTCCGCATCACACAACGTCGCCGAATACGAAGCTCTTTTACATGGACTGCGCCTCGCATCCTCACTCGGGATTCGTCGGCTTATTGTGAAAGCGACTCCCAGCTGGTCGTCAATCAAGTGATGAAAGACTGGTCCTGCTTAAACGACACTATGGAGGCCTACCGATAAGAGGTCCGCAAGCTTGAGGACAAGTTTGATGGGCTAGAACTCTCACATGTCCCGAGACATAACAACGAAGCCGCCGATGAGCTAGCACAGTTCGGATCCAAGCGCGAAGCCGCTCCAACAGATGTCTTTGTCGAACATCTTTACGAGCCAACCGTCATGGCAAAGACAGCTCCCAACGAGCAAACCACGAACGAAGTCACCATGATCGATACCGACTGGAGGACGCCGCTCATCAAATTCTTAACTCAGCAAGAGCTGCCGGATGACCGGGATGAAGCAGAACGCGTCCGGCGCCGTTGCCAAGCGTACATCATGGTCGACTCCGATCTATATAAGAGAAGCCCCTCCGGAGTTCTAATGAGGTGCATCACACCCGAAGAAGGGAAACAATTACTCCAAGACATCCACTCGGGCATATGCGGAAGCCACGCGACAGCACGCACTCTGGTCGGCAAAGCTTACAGGCAAGGATTCTTCTGGCTCACCGCGGTCTCCGACGCGGACAAAGTCGTAAGAACCTGCGAAGGCTGCCAGTTTTTCGCCCGACAAAGCCATGTCCCGGCCCAGGAGCTTCAAACAATCCCACTTTCCTGGCCGTTCGCGGTATGGGGGCTGGACATGGTTGGCCCTTTCAAGAAAGCTCCAGGAGGTTTCACACACCTCTTCGTCGCAATCGACAAGTTCTCCAAGTGGATTGAAGCCAAGCCGGTTGCCACAATCACTGCTGACAAAGCACGGGATTTTTTCCTCAACATCGTGCACCGCTTCGGCGTCCCAAACAGAATCATAACCGATAATGGGACCCAATTCACGGGAGGCATCTTCAAGGAATTCTGCGAAGACTTCGGGATCAAGATCTGCTACGCATCATTAGCTCACCCTAAAAGCAATGGGCAAGTCGAGCGAGCAAACGGCATGGTCCTTCAAGGCATCAAGGCTCGCGTTTTTGACCGGCTAAGCCCTTACGCCGGCAAGTGGGTCCAAGAACTTCCCTCGGTCCTATGGTCGCTGCGAACCACACCCAGTCGGGCCACCGGCCAAACTCCTTTCTTTTTGGTCTATGGCGCAGAAGCCATGTTGCCAAACGAGATGGAGTATGAGTCCCTCCGGTCCGCAGCTTCAACGATGAACGCTACGACCCCGACCGAGTGGATGACCTCACCCGATTGGAAGAGGCTCGTGAGGCAGCTCTCATCCAGTCGGCCAAATACCTTCAAGGACTCAGAAGATACCACAGTCGCAACGTGCGAGCACGAGCTTTCATTGTTGGCGACCTGGTCCTACGCAAGATCCAGACCACCAAAGACCGACACAAGTTATCTCCCTTATGGGAAGGGCCGTATATAATCGCCGAAGTGACTCGGCCCGGTGCTTACCGGCTAAAGCGCGAAGACGGGTCCATGGTGGAGAACTCCCGGAACATCGAGCACCTTCGACGTTTTTACGCCTAATTTGGCTAAGGTCTCATGTTTTTCTTTGACTGCCAACCTCAAGCAAGATGACTTCTTGAGCTAGCAGTCGGGGGCTGATACACATATCAATAAAGCTCAAATTTTCCTCATCAACTTTTGTGCATAATTTGGTTTATCATTGTTTAAATGTCCTTCGACTCGAGCCCATGTCTAAGGACGAGAGTTTTCCGATGACCTAATCGAGCCTAGGCTTGATGACACGGACGAAAACTACTTAAGAAATTTCACGCAAAAGCTCGAATCAAGGCATTGACATAAATAAACTAAAAACAGTCACAAAGTTCCACGTCAAAGTGTTATAATTACATGATATCTACAAAGCAAAGTCAGAATACAGATCAGAGCTTGAAATTGTTCACTACATCCAAAGATATCTTCTTCGCCGCTTCTTGCGCCTCGCTCAGCATATCTAAGGCCTGCTCATCAGTTGTCCCCTCGCGAAGCCCTCCCCGACCGAATGGATATCCACTGGGGTAGAGGGACTTGGTCCGTAAGAGCCGACCAGCCCCCATGTTGGCCGCTTCGGTGATATTCTTCGTGTACGTTCGGGAGCCCCAAGCTTGTCGAAGATCTCGATCGGCTCGGCGAGCCGCCCCAACCCCTTGATCAAACAAGGATGCCAAGATCGGCATGGCGGCGTTGGCGACTTCTTCCCGTATCTCGTCGCTGGATTTGATCCGCCCAAGTAAGACGTCATATTGGGCTCGGGTCTTCATCTTATAAGCTGCCAAAATCCCGGATCAGTCAAAGCACTCGGATATAAAGCAAATACGAAATTTGACTTCAAAGAAGATTACCTTCAAATTCGGCCTCCATCTCGGCCTTGTCAAGGTTGACCGCTTCAGCTGGACTTGAAGCGAGTGGACCTCCGAAGAATTTTCTACAACGAAAGAAGGTTATTAATAGCCAAGATCAACATAAGAATCATAATGAAGCTGGGAGAGGCGGACTTACTTCCAATTGAACCACGGAGGTCGAGGTTCGCTTCCCGAAGCTCCGAGATCTCCCTCCTTAAAGCGGCCTCCCTTGATGCGGCCTCCTCCCGAGTGGCCTTCACCGCCGGCCGAACGTCCTCCAGGGAGTTTAAGTGGGGAACCGGTTTCTCCAACACTTCGGATTTTGCCATCGAGCGGCAATATTCTTTCTGCATGCAAAAGCGGTGGAGTGATCGATCGAAGGATAGCGAAGATATAATCAAAAAGAAAGACGAAGGCTTACGTTGAGCGATCGGGTCGCCTCATTTAGACTCTCGACAAGGGCATCCCTTTCATCTCTTCCGCTTGCCGGTCTAGGATGATGCCCGTCTCTCGCCTTCCGAGTCCCGCCACTCGATTCGATCGGGGAACCCAGGTCTCGAAGACCGCAACCTGGGGATCTCTTCTACCGTGGCGGCAAACAAGAAAGACAAATGAAGACATGAAGGCTTCAAGATTGAAAGAACGAAGGGATGTTTCAAAGCAAGCCTTACCGTTTTCGGTGGCTGCTTGCCTAGGTGGAGCGGCCGCGCTGGCTTTCTTCTCCTTCGGGCTAGGCGCCGAGTGACCCCCAGTCGGGGGTGCTTGAGCCGCACGACCTCGGTCTCCCGGTGATGGCGCTTTCCGTAGGGATATCCAGGCCTGGCCGGGGCTCTTCCCAGGGCGTCCTCCTTTGGAGGTGAAGGCTGTTTCTCCGGAACGCTCGCACTCGGTTGCGGGCTCCGGGGTTTTGGCTCTACTGGCCTCGGCAATTCGGGAGCAGCAGCTGGAGTCGGCCCTTCACCCCCTCCGGCAGGATCTATGTCCTGGGGCCTCCTGCGAAAGTGAATACAGCAAAGATAAAGAAAAGTTTCCAGCGAAAGAGTTCGGACTTCGGTTTCAGAGCTTACTTGGATGACCGGCGGATCTTTGGTGCCGTCCGCGGCGATCGCCTTAGAGGCGGGGTCTCGACTGGAGGAGCCGGGACGTCGTCATCCGAATCCTCGATGATCAACCTCCTCTTGCTTGCGCGCTTATTCGAGTCCTCACTCGGCGCCGCCCGCTTCCCGACTGGATCAGCTTGGATTTTGATCCTGCCAGTCGGCTTCTTGGCGGGGCGACGCGGCGCGTCATCATGAGCCACCTTATATGGCTTGGAAGTGATAGAGGCGTTTTCCTGCAGAAGAGAGAAGGTGCGACATTAAGAGACAAGACGTCAAGATTGAAGATACTATGAAGCAACCAATCGGCTTACCGGAGGAGGAGGTCGATGGATGCTGAATGGAAGGACTGGCAGAATGAGAGCCCGCTCGACTGAGATCCCGGATGAGAAGAGTTTGTACATACGAATCTTCAGGATCTCATATGTGAGTGGATCTGGGTCTTCCCGATTGGGGTCCGTCCCGCCTTCATACTCGTAGGCCGGCTTCGACCGCTCCTTGATCGGCGCCAGTCGGCACCTGATGAAGTGTCGAGTGATTTGTTCCCCGCGAAGATTCCTCTTCTTCATCGCCAGGATCTTCGCGAGCAGATCATTGGCTTCGTCCCAATCTTGGGCTACCGGGACGGTACTCCAAGATGACTTGGGGACAGGAGGAAGACCAACAAAGGCGGGCAGGCTGGGTTCAAGATTATTGATGTAGAACCAGCCCGCGTGCCAGCCTTTGTTGGAAGATTTCAAAGGGAGAGAAAAGTAGTCTTTGCGGAGAGATCCGCGAAGCTGGAAGCCTGCCCCGCCAACAACGCAAGGTTGGTCTTTGTTCGAATGGGGTTTCAGATAGAACATACGACGGAAGAGATTGAAATGAGGAAGAATGCCGAGAAAAGCTTCACACACATGAATAAAGAGGGCTATGTGGAGCATCGAGTTGGGGTTCAGATGGTAGATGTGAAGACCATAGTAGTCCAAGAGCCCCCGAAAGAACTCGGAGGTGGGAAGGCTGAACCCACAATAGAAAAAGGAAGTAAAGACAACGAGCTCACCGGTGTTTGGGGTCGGGAAGTCCTCCCCCGCCGCCGGGCGCCATCCCACAAGTTCCTTTGGCGGAAGCACGCCGTGCTTTACCATCTCCTTGAGGGTGTATTCCCTCACATCCGAGGTGGCCCATTGGTCGAACGGAATCCTCTTCTCCTCTGCCATGAGAGCGAGGTTGTTGGGGAGCGGATCTGGCTGAAAAAGGTTAGATCTTGGGCGATGGGATGTGGGAGATTTGGCTGCGGAAGCTAGTTATCGCAGCAAGCGAGCTTCTTGACGGATGGACTGAGGAGCGCGCAAGCCTAGGGTTCTCCGCAATAAACGATGAGCAGTTGCAAGAAGGGGAATTTTGGAAGATGAAGAGGCGGGGACGACCTCGCGTCTTTATAAGAAAGATTTGAGGGTTGTGCTAGGTTTTCTGGTGAGTGGGCCAAGCCCATAGGAAAATCTACGGCTTAGCTAAGGTGTGGTCCGATACGTGTCCTTAGGGACTTAAGCGGATGAGCTTAAGCAGATTTGCCCTGGCAATATGCGCGTGTCCGAGTGCCCTATACCTTTAAAAGATCCTTCCATACCGCGGTTTGCTTGACTTCATGAGAAGCTGGCACGATGCAATTTGGAAGGTGACCAACAGCTGAGTTTTTATAGCTACCTTGGCGAACAAGGGCTGTTTGGTTTTTTGGCATTCGGTTGGATAATCTTACCAATGCTGTTTGTTTTCCACCTTGGTGAAGATCTTTATGAGATTGAGACCAGTATTATGGCAAAAGCTATTTAATAACTTGGTCATATTTTTCATATGATTGAAAAAACTTGTTTTCCCATGAGGGATGAATGAAACATTTATTCCGGGATTACTCGGGCAAATCCACTCGGATGAGCAAGAGCTCACCGAGTGCTTTTTACCCACGAGGGATGATTAAATTATTTGTTCTGAGATGACTCGGGCAAATTCACTCGGATAAGTATGAACTTGCCGAGTAATGAGATTTCTATAATTGCTTTAGCATGAGCTAGGCATTTACATGAGAATGATTTTTTATGGTTCTTGACTATATGCTTAGCCTATTTTTGACTAATCACATAGTCGGGGGCTACACCTATAATTAGGTGCATCAGGAGATGCACCTAGATATTTATTTTTAAGAAATTTTTTTAGCCCTTCACAGTCTTTGGAGCCACTCGGGAAGATTCAGGCAGAGATGATGGAATCACTCGGCGCCAAAAGCACTCGGTCAAAGAGATTTTTTGGTTGAGTACTGTTTTGGTCTGAAGCTGAGTTGTCTCGTCGACTGAAAAGGACTCGGGGGCTACTGTGGAGATTGTGGCAATCGGGTATCTACTTGGCAAGCTTATCCGACTGGAGGTAGGGATAGATTGCGCCGCTATATCTCGTAAGCCGAACTTGACTTAGGTGTTACGGTTGCCGATAGAGATAAGGCAATCGTCCTATAGTCACGGTTTGGTAAGATTGAGGAAACCGACTTAGAATAAGATAGGGTTTCCGACTTGTAAACCCTTCCTCCCAAGACTATATAAGGGGGGTAAGGGGCGTCCCTTGAGGGATATCCAACACTAGATTCGAGATACAACTTCATAAGCGAGAGCTCTAGATCACGAGATCAATAAAGACACTCGGCGGATCGAATCCACCGAAACAGGAGTAGGGTATTACCTCACAAGAGGGCCTGAACCTGTCTAAATCTTCTTCTTCTCATAACCCATTGTGCTTGGCAATCTCGACTGCGACCCCAGAAAATATATTGCCGAAACCAAGTTTCGACAATGTTCTTCTCGACTGCCAACTCCAAGCAAGATGACTTCTTGGGTTGACAGTCGGGGGCTATACATATATTAATAAAGCATGGTTTTCTTTGATAACTTGTTCACATTTAGTTTATCATTGTTTAGTGTTTTGGTTCGAGTTCAATAGATAAGGACTGAGAATTTTTTGATGACCTAATCGAGCTTAGGCTTGGTGACAGTCGGACAAAAATTACTTAAGAAATTGGATATAAAGACTCGGATCAAGGCATGAATATAAATAAGCTAAATATTTACAAGTTCACATCAGAAGTTACATACAAAGTCAGCAAAGCAATCAAGACTGAAAGTTATCAACGACATCAGCAGCCACTTTCCTCGCCGAATCCTGTGCATCATTTATGAGCTGCAGGGCTTGTTCATCTATGGTGCCGTCTGCGAAGCCCTCTCCAACAGAGTCAACGTCTATCCGAGGATAGAGTGACTTAGCCTGTGCAAGAGCGAAGCCCGTACCCATGACGGCCGCGTCAGAGATATTTGCGATGTACTTTTCTGGGGTCGTCCTGAGCTTGTCGAAGACTTCAACAGCATCCAGCGAACTTGACCCGAGCCCATGCTTGTATAGCGCCAACAGGATGGGCGTGGCTGCGTTGGAAATGTCGTCCCTTACACTTTCGGCCCTTCGGACCCGCTCAGCAAAAACATCACACTGGGCTTGGGACTTGATTTTACTAGCTGCAAGAGTCACGTGATCATATAAATTTCCAAGGTTGAGCAAGATGCAGCGTGCTATCTGGGAAGACTTACCTTCAAATTCTTCTTGAATCCGCTCATTGTCAGCTTCCAGCTTAGCTTTCTCAATCCTTGATTTCTTCAACTGGGTCTTGAGAGCATCAATTTCTATCGAGTTTTCTGCAACAAAAAGATTAGCATCAAGATCAAGACGGTCACATACGAAGCGTAAAAGATCAAGTTGATTAAACTAAATTCCAATTAAACCCGGAGGTCGAGATTTTCATCTCGAAGCATGGCGATTTCCCTCCGCAAGGCGGCTTCCTTAGCCATGGTTTCTTCCCTAGCGGCCTTGAGATCCTGTTGGATGTTTTCCAGGGAATTCACATGGGGAACCAGCTTTTCAAGGGCATCCGTCTTGGCCATTGACCGGCAATATATTCTCTGCACACAAGTTCAGAATCGTTTAATTGAAAGAAACCAGGAGGTCAAGACAGAGAAGATTGACACTCACATTTAATAGCCGGGTTGCTTCGTTAAGGCTGTCCACAAGCATATCTCGTTCCTCGTTTTCTTTTTGCATGTTCAAGATGATGCCTTGTTTCAAGCCTTCAGAGTCACGCCACTCGATTTTGATGGGAGGGATCCAATTCTCGGATGCTTGCAATCTGGGGATCTCCTCCACTTTGGCTGATCGATTCAAGGAAGACGAATAAAGATAGAAGCAAAGATATACTGAAGACGAGAGACAAAAGGTCATTTTCAGGCTTACCGGTGTTGGCGGCCGAGTCCTCAGCCGGGGCACCTCGACTGCTCGTTCCTGCTTGATTTGCGTCCGACTGGTTCCCAGTCGAGACATCTTGATCAGCAGTCGGGAGCTCTTCCTCGACAGACTGGTTTTCAGAAGGGGTTTCCTGGCTGGCAGTCGGGGGCTCTCTTGCGAGAGCCTTTTCACTCGGGAAGGGCCCCGAGACCCTTGTTCGCGAGTTTTGACTCTTGGTACATTGCGGTGTGTCGAGACCGCTTCTTCTTTACCAGGATCTATGTCCCGGGTTCTGCGAAAAAGAATACAAAGACAATCAGAATAGAGATGAAAAGATTTTCAAAGAAGGCAACTTTGATTATAAGACATACCTGTTTGATTGACGGATTTTGGGAGCAGATCTAGTGGACGGCTTCGGAGGGCTTATGTCAGCTTGAGGAGTTTGTGTTTCATCGTCCGAGTCATCAATCACCAGTTTCCTCTTACTTGCTCGCCTGCTGGTATCTTCATTGCTGGCAGCCCTCTGGTTGTCAGGCTCGGTTTCGATCTTGGGGCCGCCGGACGATTTCTTGACGGGCTAAGCTGGCGCGTCCTCGTGATCCACCTTATATGGCCGAGAAATAATGAGGGCATTCTCCTGCAAGGGAGATTTTTGAGACACATCGAGAGACATAAAAGCTGAAGAAATTAAAAAGCTGAGTTGGTTTACCGGAGGAGGAGGACGGTACAGGCTGTAAGGGAGAACCGGCATCTTGTGGCTGCGCTCAACCACGATCCCGGAGGAAAAGATCTTGTACATTCGAGTGCACAAGGTTTCATAGCTCAGGGAATCGTGGCCCTCCCGATTGGGGTCCTGTTCGCCTTCATACTTGAACGCTGGCTTGGATCTCTCTTTGATGGGTGCTAGCCTTTTCTTGATGAAATGCCGGGTGATTAGCTCTCCTTGGAGGCCTTTCTTTTTCATCTCGAGGATGTTGGCCAGGAGTTTGTTTGCTTCTACCCAATCCTGGTTTTCCGGCATTGCACTCCAGTTGGCCCTTTGGATTGGTGGACGGCCGATGAAGTTGGGCAAGCTGGGTTGAGGGTTCGAAATATAGGACCAATTTGCATGCCAGCCTTTGTTGGAGGATTTCAAAGGAAGGGAGAAGTAATCTCTGCGGAGAGTGCCACGGACTTGGAAGTCTGCCCCACCGACGACACAAGGGTCATCTTTGTTTGGGTGGTTCTTGACATAAAACATGCAACGAAAAAGATTGAAATGGGGAAGAATACCGAGAAAAGATTCACAGACGTGGATGAAGATTGCAATGTGAAGCATAGAGTTGGGATTCAAGTGATAGATTTGGAGGCCATAGTATTCGAGAATACCATAGAAGAAATCAGAAGCAGGAAGACCAAAGCCGCAGTAGAAAAAAGAGGTGAAGACGACAATCTCACCAGTATTTGGGGTGGGGAATTCTTCACCGGCCGCGGGATGCCAGCCGATGATCTCCTTGGGAGGAAGAACTCCATTCTTCACCATCTCCTGGAGAGTTGTTTCCTTCACATCCGAGGTCGCCCACTGCTCAAAGGGGATTTCTTTCTTTCCCGCCATGGATGCAATCAGAGAGGAGATGGATCTAGTGCGGAAGATGGGATTTTCTTTGAGGAAGTGTGGGGAGCTAGATGCGGGTGATGAGCTGCGGTGGAAGCTTGAATCCTTGATGGATGGATTTGAGCAAGCGCGAGTTTAGGGTTTCGTGAAGAGCACGTGAACAGGGAGCGCGAAAGAGGAATTTTCGGAAGACGAAGAGGCGGGGATGACCTCGATGCTTCGTTAAAGACTTAGGGTTCGTTAAGCTTTCTCGTGAGTGGACCGAACCCATGAGAGACTTGCGGCCCAACTAAGGTGTGGCCTGACATGTGTCCTTAGGGACTTAAATGGATGGACTTGAGCAGATTTGCCCTGGCAATATGCACGTGTCTAATTGCCCAATACCTTTAAAATACTTTCATACCGCGGTTTACGCAATTCCATGAGGAGTTGGCACGATGCAACTTGAAAGGTGACTAACGCTTAAGCTTTCCATGGTTGTCCCGATGACGAGGATGTTTGGTTTTTTAAAGCATTTGACTAAACGATTATGTCAATGCTATTTTGCCACATTGGTGAGCTCTTTTTGATTAAGACCAATACTATGACAGGAGCTATTTAATATTTTGCTCATATTTTTCAGATGACTGAAAAATTTATGTTGAATTTAATAACTCAGTTTATTCACCCATGAGGTTTAATTGAGTTATTTATTCTGAGATGACTCGGGAAAATTGACTCGGATAAGCATGAGCTTGCCGAGTGTTTAGATTCATTATACACTATGCCTTAATTATTAGGTTATGTGTTATATGATTTTCTATAAACGTTTTTAGCTTGAGCTAGGCGTTTATGTAAGTTCTTGACTATATGCTTAGTTTATTTTTTAACTAACCACATAGTCGGGGGCTACACCTAATTTGGTGCATTAGGAGATGCACCTAAGTATATATTTTTATTTTTGAGAATTTTTGAGATATTTTCCAGCCCTTCACAGTCTTTTTATCGGATGATAACGCACTCGGGAGATTCAGGCAGAGATAATGGAACCACTCGGCACCAGAAGCACTCGGCCGAGGAGTTGTTTGGTTGTGCGTTATTTTGGTTCGAGGCCAAGTTATCTCGTCGACTGCGAAGGACTTGGGGGCTACTGTGGAGATTATGGCAATCGGATACCCTCATGGCAAGCTTGTTCGACTAGTAATAGGGATTGGTTACGCCTAAGGATTATGTAAACAGGCTATGACTTGGGTGTTACGTTGCTGATGAGATAAGGCAACGGCTCATAGTCATAGTTTGGTAAGATTGAGGAGACCGACTTAGAATATGATAGTGTTTTTGACTTGTAAGCCCACCCTCCAAGGCTATATAAGGGGGGTAAGAGACGTCCTTGAAGGATATGTGAGATGTGATATGCGACACACGAGATCAAGAGATCAATAAGACACTCGGCGGATCGAATCCCCGAAACAGGAGTAGGGTATTACCTCACGAGAGGACCTGAACCTGTCTAAACCCTTTTTTCCACCTAACCCATCGTGTTTGGCGAACTTGACTGCACCCCCAATTTCTATTGCCGAAACCAAGTTTCGACAATATATATATATATATATATATATATATATATGCCTGTATAGTAACAATAGCAGTAATTTTGGCGAACTGTATCATATTCTAAACAACAAACAAAACAAAGGTAGTACGACACAGTTCGATCTGTGACTAGAGATGGCAATGGGTACCTGAAACTCGAGTATCCGACGGGTTTTACCCGATAAAGAGATGGGTAGGGAATGAATTTTATACCCATGGGTATGTTTTTGGACGAAAACACATACCCTTCGGATATGTCGGGTACGGGTATGGATGTGTACTACCCATACCCGTCTATCCGTGAGTAAAAAATACCCGCATATGGGTTACATTTGTTCCTAAATTATGCTGCCATTGACTAAGCACCCATTTTTATTATATACTACAAAAGATGCAGCACCCATTTTTACTTTTTACTGCCAACTAGCCAACTACATGTTGCTGTTTAAGTAAGATTTGTTATCAATCACACTGCAGCTATAGAAATATTTCAAATCAGCTCATTGTTTAGTATGATTCGTGATAAGTTGCATGCAGTTTTTTTACCAAAAATAGTATGGAGCGACCAAGTAAATCTCATATGCTATAGCTAGGGCATTATCATATATGGCATCATCATGTTATAGCTAGGGGAAGTCTAGTGGCATTATATTTAATTGAGATGATTCCTGATTAGTTTTCTTTTTTAAATAAAATTGTAGTGTGATTGAATGATGGATTCAACATTTGGTAGGTCTGGATTTTTCTTATGTGTTTCCTGTGTTTTAATGCCCTTTTATTTGAATTCAATTCAGCTAAATTCTGTAAAAGTAGTGGTTGCAAAAGTAGTCTCTTGCTGTAAAAACTGAAAAGGTAGCCCGTCGGGTGCGGGTAATCTGTTAGGTAAAATTACCCGCGCGGGTATGGGTATAAAAGTATTTTTTTACTCGCGTGTGGATACAGGTAATCCGACGGATAAAATTTACCCTGACGAGTACGAATATGGGTGGTCACTACCCATCGAGTATGTACCGTTGCTATCTCTATCTGTGACACTCAGTGAGCAACAGTGCTAGCGATTGATTCATGGAGTGGGAAATCATGGCGACCAATAGCTAGAGAGAGGACCCAGCAAATGCAGAAATCCCAGCGATCAACCGACACCCTATCCTACCAAGATCGAGCATGATTGGGAGTAATGATCAATCGATTGATGGATGGGGCAGCAAGCTTCGCTTAGCTATACCAACAGAAAGGAGCGTTGAAGCAAGTACATAGCTAGGCTGGCTGGCCGCTGTGTGTGGGTGTGTGACTGTGACTTAGCGCATATGCAGGCATCGTGCATTCGTGCGTACGACGACACGCGACCACATATACTCCACCGTGCAACCAGAGCATGGATGCGTACGTGCTTTTGTACGGTCTGTTTGGCTGCACTTGTTGCCCGATCAATGGACGGATGGGCACTTAGCGTTGCGCAGGTGCCGACCGTCTCCTTTCCATGTGGCGAGGCGCATAAGATGGCGGAGCTAATGATATCATTAATGAACGACCAGACAACTAATAATGTTTTTCAATGATCAATTGATTTTTACAGACATCGATGATAATGGGTAGTAGAGACGCCAATGACAAAACCCGGATACCTGCCTAGGAGTGCCTCCACTGCTACGCGCGTACAAGTGGACCTAAGAGCCCATGAAATTGGTACTCAGATCCTCATTCTTTTTAGAGTGAAAATCGGTACCTGTGGTTCGGCTGGTTGATACATAGTTCTTTGGCTTAACAATGGCCCATGAGGTTGCATCATTAAGTAGCATTGAGCTGGTTCTGAAGTGAATTACATAAACGGTAAGAGAACAACTAGTGCACGGCATTCCGTCCAGAATTAACGGGATAATTAAACGATACAACGATTTTTCTGGACAATGTCCTCAATAAATTTTAGACGGGTCATAAGAGGCCACGCCTGAAAAAACCGGTCCCGAGAGGTCGACTATTGGACCGCATGGGATAATGCATTATCCCGTGCGGTCCACTTAAGAGACCGCACGGGCTATTATCCCATTCGATCGTTTAAGTGGACCGTACGGGATAATGTGATTATCTCATACGGTCCACATAACATCCCGCACGAGATAATGGTGCATTATCCCGTGCGGCCCACTTAAGGACCCGCACGGGATAATTCATTTTTTCGTGCGGGCTGTTAAGTGGACCACATGCGATGATGCCGCCATAAATTTTCCGCTCAACCCGACAGTTGTGCATTATATCATGGTGTTTCTCTCTCCAAAAAAAAGGCAATTATAGGGGGGAAGGTTTTCAACTTGAATTTTTCAATTGGAATCAATACAAAAGGTACCATACTTGATCTCCTCTTCCATTTGCTTCTATTTTTAAAAAATTTTATTGGTTAAATGCGAAGATATTTGAACTTTTTTAACTCGGTTTCTCTCTTTAGTAATAGACATTTTATTTTTATGGGAGGTTTTAGACTTTAAATCTTCAATTGAAATCAATATAAAAGGTAATGTGTTTGATTATCTTCTTCATTTGCTTTCGTTTTTGTAAAATTTCATCGGTTGAATGATAAGATATTTAAACTTATTTGAATTATTATATATTTTGAGCTATTTTTGTAATTTGTAGGTCAAATATTTTGGTTTTTTATTGAACCATTTTTTGTAACTACTTTTGTCTCATTATTATTATTTGTTGTGCATGAGTTTTTAGTTATAAAGTAGGATTTAAGTTTAATTTGTTTATTTAGAAAACACCGGCAATATAATATTAATTTATACTATCACTTTTTTTAGATGGATCGGATATGGATGTATGAGACACGAAGAACTCATCCGGTATTCATGAGAGAAGCATCAACATTTATTGATAAGGCTAAGGCACACGCTTTGAGGGAGAATAGGAAGGATATTTTTTGTCCTTGCGTGGATTGCAAGAATCAGAAGATGTTGAAAGATCCGAATGTAATTCTCGGACACATAATTCAACGTGGATTTGTGAAGAAGTACACAGTTTGGACTTATCACGGGGAAAAGTCGCCCCTTCGGAAGAGAATCCTGAATTTTGGTTTGATGAGGCAGAGAATTTTATAATTGAGGACATGTCCCCTGAAATGACGGGTGATTTTGGCGGCTCTGGTTTTGACGAGGCAGACGTTGATATTGATCTTGATCTTGAGGATATGTTACGCACACCGAACCGAGGTCCTAACAGAAAACAAGAGATTTAAACAATTGGGAGGCGTTGCGAAAGCGGCAAAAGATCTTTTGTACGATCTGAAGGGTTACGCGGAAGCTACGCTAGCCGAAAACAAAAATTTTCTACCGCGCAAACCAGGAACACTTGCAAGTAAGGGCCGATAGATCGTTACCGATTGGAGTAGAGTGCGGCGGAATAGCCAATCGTGGCAATCCGATCGGAACAGTGTAGCCGATTCCCGAGACAACAGCCACGATCAATAGCGCGCAACGTAGCAGCGCCTCATCGGTATCCACACGTCCGGGACGAACGCCGTACACCCGTGTGCTAGCACGCGATGCAAGGCTAGGGTTTGGCTCGAAAGTGGGGAGGGTTTCCGTGGAGATTGATCTCGGCGACTTCGTTGCACGCGATGCAATTGATATGCCGCAGCTCTCCACCCCTCCCTCCTTTATATAGAGTTGGCCGACGGGATTAGTAGCCGCTCGGACTCTATTTTGAATTGGATCTCATCCGTATCTCATATAGAGTTTGGCCGCTCACACGTCGTAAGCCCATAGGACTCTATTTTGAATTGGATCTCATCCGTATCTCATATAGAGTTTGGCCGCTCACACGTCGTAAGCCCATAGGACTCTATTTTGAATTGGATCTCATCCGTATCTCATATAGAGTTGGCCGCCCACACGTCGTAAGCCCATAGGACTCTATCCGATCGGATCCCTATCCGATCGAGCCGTATCCGAGTCCAACTCGAATGCCTGTTCTTATCCCCTTAAGCGTGCGACCCAGTAGGTTCAGGTATACTCGGTTTCGGCTATAGTCTAACTTAGCCGATCGTCGGCTCGAGTCCAACTCACCGACCGCACACAAGCGGCGTCTAGCAAGCACATATTGACACCATAGTATACAAGAATATAATATCGGCTCGAACTGTAATGTGTACACAAATCCCTTTGCCTCACGATACCAGTTAAGCTATAGGCAAGATGTGTGCCATCCCTTCAATAACTTAACCATTCACTCGAACCGTATTGGATTATCTGTCTATTGATTGACTCCTCAATCAACTTAGCATGGCCATGCATTTCCATAATCCATTACCTCGAGGGGCCCGAGATATCTCTCCAAAGGAGGGGCAAATTCCATCTTGATCACTCACATCCCACTCCATGTTTCATAGCAAACCCGAAAACTACCTTTATAACTACCCAGATTACGGAATAGCGTTTGGTAGTCCCAAAGTAGGCTACTACACATGTTGGAATCCATGGTGATCTCGGTCTAGGGACTTTGTACCAACACTACCCGAGACCAACTAATGGCACATTAATTCCGTAGTGTCTCATGGTGGGTCTATCCAACAATGTGTTCTCCAACACATATGTCCATGTTTATTGATTTGGTATCACCATACCCATGATCTATGAGACATGATCATCAATCAATAAACATGCCGATCTTAGAATCATATTTGTTCCAACAATATGACATATGATCGTGGATCGTTTAGAAATAGATTCATACATATCGAGTCTCATAAATAAGTCACGTACTTATTGATCAATACAAGATGTCTATTTCATGGAACCGAATAACACTTTATTCATTTATACATAAACATTGACGTGATATCCAACATCTCCATGTTGCCTCTAGGGCATATCACTAACAATCTCCCACTTGCACTAGAGTCAATCATGTAAGTATCTAATACCCATTGCTCTTGTGTGCGCCTCATGCTTCGGGAGGGAGAGGTTTTGTCGCGGATCGGCTATGTTGAGATCCGTGTGCACTTTGCATATCTTGACATCACCTCGTCCACAATCTCGCGGATGAGATGATATCGCCGAAGTATGTGCTTCCGGAAAGCAATGTACTCGGCTTCCGTTGTAGAATCGCAACGCATCCGCTTGGAACTCTTCCACTGACGCGCCTCCGTTCGGGCGAGACACGAACCCAGTTGCGATCTATAATCATCCTTGTCTGTTTGGAAGCTAGCATCGGTGTAACCACTTACAACGAGCTCTTCTTCACCTCCATAGACTAGGAACATATCCTTAGTTCTTCTCAAGTACTTAAGGATATTCTTTACTATCAGCTGACCTTCACTGGATCGGATCGGTATCTCGCTCGTAGCACTCAAAGCGTACGAGACATCCGGGCGTGTACAAAGCATGGCATACATGATGGATCCAATTGCCGAAGCATATGGAACCATACCCATCTTATTCCGCTCATCATGTGTCCGAGGACACCGATTCTTGCTAAGATTAATGCCATGTGACATGGGCAAGAAACCTTTCTTGGAATCATGCATGTTAAACCTTTTCAACACCTTGTCAATGTATGTACTTTGGCTTAATCCAATTAGCCTCTTGGATCTATCTCTATAGATCCGAATGCTAATATGTATGCTGCCTCCCCTAAGTCTTTCATAGAAAAACTATTTTTCAATGAAGACTTGACGGATTCTAGCATAGGGATATCATTTCCAATCGCAATATGTCATCCACATATAAGATTAGAAATACAATTGCACTCCCACCGACCTTTTTGTAAACACAGGCCTCTTCTTCGTTTTTGATGAAACCAAACCCTTTGATTACTTCATCAAAACGAATATTCCAACTCCGAGATGCTTGCTTCAATCCATAAATGGATTTCGTAGCTTGCATATCTTTCCAGCGATTCGGATCGACAAAACCCGAGGTTGTATCATGTATACATCCTCGCTTAGGTTTCCATTTAGGAAAGCCGTTTTGACATCCATCTGCCATATCTCATAATCGAAATATGCAAGAATCGCTAGGATAATCCGAATAGATTTAAGCATTGCGACGGACGAGAAGGTTTCATCATAATCAACTCCTTGAATCTGTTTGAAACCTTTCGCCACCAATCGTGCCTTATAGATGTGAACATTTCCATCCATATCGGCCTTTTCTTAAAAACCCATTTACACTCAATGGTTTTGACACCATCAGTGGATCAACCAAGTTCCAAACTTGATTGTCGTACATGGATTCTATTTCGGATTTCATGGCTCCAAGCCACTTGTTGGAATCGGGTCCCACCATCGCTTCCTCATAGGTCTTAGGTTCATCGTTGTCCAACAACAATATATCACGTTGTTCCGCACTGTGTACACTCGCGTGCACGACGTGATCTTTCGCACTCCAGTGGGCCGTGTGTATCTACAACCGGTGGCGCAACTCTTTGCTCCTCTGTTGTGGTTCCGTGGTCGCGAAACATTTTCCGGTGTTTCTTGAACTTCTTCAAGATGCACCCTGCTCCCACTAACCCTTCTTGAAAGAAACTCTTTCTCCAAGAAGACACCGTGTCGGGCGACAAACACTTTGCCTTGTTCCCGATTATAAAAGTAATATCCCTTGGTTTCCTTAGGATATCCCACAAAGAAGCACTTGTCGATTTGGGTGTGAGCTTGTCGACGTAAACGTTTTACATAAGCTTCGCATCCCCATATTTTGAGAAAAGACAAACTAGGGGGTTGCCCGTCCATATCTCATATGGTGTCTTTTCAACCGACTTAGATGGAACTCTATTTAGTGTGAGCGCAATGTTTCAAGAGCATATCCCCGTAAGGATAACGGAAGATCACTTTGGCTCATCATCGACCGAACCATGTCCAACAAGGTGCGATTTCTCCGTTCGGACACCCCATTCCATTGTGGAGTTCTGGCGGAGTCAATCGTGGAACAATTCCACAATCTTTCGGATGATTACCAAACTCTTGGCTCAAGTATTCCCCTCCACGATCCGATCGTAGAAACTTGATTGTTTTCCCTAAATGATTCTCGTACTTCATTCCGGAATTCTTTGAACTTTTCAAAGGATTCGGACTTATGCCTCATTAAGTAGATATAACCATATCTACTAAAGTCATCGGTAAAGGTAATGAAGTACGATAACCACCTCTAGCCGTTGAGCTCATTGGTCCACATACATCGGTATGTACGAGTGCCAACAAGTCACTTGCTCTCTCACTATGTCCCGTGAAAGGTGCCTTTGTCATCTTACCAAGTAAACAAGACTCACATGTCTCAAATGATTCAAAATCAAAAGAGTGAAGCAATCCATCCTTATGGAGCTTCTCCATGCGTTTCTTATTTATATGGCCTAAGCGACAATGCCGGATAAACGTGGGGTTTATATCATTAGAGAGTTGCCTTTTCGTATTAATGTTATAGATGGGAGACGCTTCAAGATTCAAAACGTATAATCCATTCACCAATGGAGCATGAAAATAGAACATATCTCGAGATATATTGAACAACCATTGTTCATTGATCTAAAATCATATCCTTCCGCTTGCAAACATGAAGCGGAAATAACGTTTTGACATAGTGTTGGAACACAATAACAATTATTTAATTCCAAAACTAATCCCGAAGGTAGATGAAGTGGTACTCGTCGACGGCAAGAACGTAGCAACGCTTGCTCCATTGCCGACGCGCGGTTCACCTCGCCCCTTCTCAATCCTCTACTTCTTCTCATTCCGCAACGATTTGCAAATATGAGCTACGATCCGGTATCAAATACCCAAGAGTCGAGTAGGTGAAGTAGCAAGATTAATGTCTATAACATTAATACGGCGAAGTCGTACTTTGCTTCTTTTTGAGATCCTCCATGTACTTCTTGCAGTTCCTCTTCCAAGGCTGTCTCCTTGCAATAGAAGCAAACGGCATCGATGCCGCCGACCCTTCTTGCCCTTCTTTGCATTAGAGGCACTCGCGATCTCATCGGGAGTTAACTTCCTCTTGGTGCAAAGTTTCTTGACAGTGGTTTGCGTTTAGCCTTACGCATCATCATCACATGATGACCATTCTTCCGGATACTCTCCTCATGTCTTTAGCATCCCATGCAATTCAGCCAAGGTTCTATCCATATTGTTCATGTGATAGTTTAATATGAATGGCTCGAAGCTCGGAGGGAGCGACGGAGAATCACATCGTAGCCAACTCTTGGCTAAGGGGAAAACCTAGTTTTCCGGACTCTCGATATAGCCAATCATCTTTATCACATGCGGATGACGGGATTCCCCTCAACAAGCACGCACGCAAACAAGGACTTTGAGGTGTTGAACCTCTCGGCCCGAGCTTGGTTCTCAAACATGCCACGCAGTCCCCGAATAATAGTGTGAGCATCGCGCTCTCATATTGCTTCGAAGCTCGGGGGACATTGTAGCAAGCATGAGACAAACTTATATCTAGGGCATCATTAGTGTGCTTCTCATAAGCCCTCCGTGCGCTTGCGGTGGCGTTATTAGGCAAATCCTCGGGATAGGGTACTTCAAGAACGTACTCCTTACGCTCTTGCTTGAGAACAATTCTCAAGTTACGATACCAATCCATAAAGTTTGTTCCATTTAATTTTTCCTTTTCGAGAATAGATCGCAAATTAAAGGTCTTGGGTGCGTATTAACCGCCATTTATTCCACAACGAAAAAGCAAAGTTTAGCACAATGTTTATGCTATGTCTTTTGTTAAACAATTTAACATAAGACTCCCATTACGTATTTTCACCTTCCCTCTAGGTTACGTATTGGGTCAAGATCCACATGTTAATTAATTTTCTAGTGAGCTTTGGCATCACGCTAGAAAATTAATAACATCGGTAAGCAACTCCTTGCTAATCACATCTCTATGTGACTCTTGTTGTTGGTGTGGCATCTCCATGCCCGGCGCCAACCTATGCCCCAAGGCCCAAAACTGTTTTGATAGCCTTGTTAAGTAAACCAAATGCTCCTGCTGTATATGTCCGACATATACCCCTCGTGTTATGATAGAGAATGGCACTCTGCTTTGCAGACCCACCATTGACGAGCATAACGGTGACGGATGCAGCATTTGGAAGGGCATCATTACTACTTAATTTTGTGAGGGATGCTATCCTATCAAACAAACATATCACATATATGAAAGCGGGTAGAATAGCATATAATGAAATAGTATGGCCCCCTTCACATGGTGATCTCCATCTCCATGTCGGCGCCGAGATCTCCATCTTCGCACCATCTTCCAATGTGCATGATGCTTGATTTCTTCAAACTAAGCTACTACTATAGAAGCTCTAATTGAAGATTACATCGACTCGCAGGTCGTGAAAGAATATTACAAGCATTGCACGTATGAAAGAATATTACAAGGATTGCACATATGAAAGAATATTACATGCATCACATGCATCTCATACATCTCATACATACAATAGGGCCATACCATCTCAAAGCATTCTCTGCAAAAACAAGTTAGGCGTAGAAACGTTTTCTACTTATCGCAGAGCTACGGCATCGAGACGACCTATAAGGAGGGTACGCACACGGCGGTCCCGCTAGCCGGTTAGCGGGCGGGGGTCGAGGGGAAGCCAAGGACGAAATTCATAGATCCAATCTATGAAATTGCTTACGGAAACCATATCGGCATAATCACATTATGCCGTCCCGATACACTATCAAGGGAGATGGTTTGCGCGGGCGCGAGGCAACAAACAAGATCGGACTACGAGATAGCTTCGGCATAATCACATTATACCGTTCCGATACACTATCAAGGAACGCTATCTCGAAGCCGACTCAAACCGAGTTCTATGGATATTGCTTCGACGTAATCACATTACGCCGTTCCGATACACTATCAAGGAACGCAATTACCATGAACTCTCCTCAACAAATCCCGTAAAACCGATTGATCTAATCAACCCGTGCGCAAAACTTGTTCCGGATCAATCTAAAACCCGAACTAAGCAAGAGAAGCTCGATACCACTTTGAAGGGTTACGCGGAAGCTACGCTAGCCGAAAACAAAAATTTTCTACCGCGCAAACCAGGAACACTTGCAAGTAAGGGCCGATAGATCGTTACCGATTGGAGTAGAGTGCGGCGGAATAGCCAATCGGGCAATCCGATCTGGACAGTGTAGCCGATTCCCGAGACAACAGATCAATAGCGCGCAACGTAGCGGCGCCTCTATCGGTATCCACACGTCCGGGGACGAACGCCGTACACCCGTGTGCTAGCACGCGATGCAAGGCTAGGGTTTGGCTCGAAAGTGGGGAGGGTTTCCGTGGAGATTGATCTCGGCGACTTCGTTGCACGCGATGCAATTGATATGCCGCAGCTCTCCACCCCTCCCTCCTTTATATAGAGTTGGCCGACGGGATTAGTAGCCGCTCGGGACTCTATTTTGAATTGGATCTCATCGTATCTCATATAGAGTTTGGCCGCTCACACGTCGTAAGCCCATAGGACTCTATTTTGAATTGGATCTCATCCGTATCTCATATAGAGTTTGGCCGCTCACACGTCGTAAGCCCATAGGACTCTATTTTGAATTGGATCTCATCCGTATCTCATATAGAGTTGGCCGCCCACACGTCGTAAGCCCATAGGACTCTATCCGATCGGATCCCTATCCGATCGAGCCGTATCCGAGTCCAACTCGAATGCCTGTTCTTATCCCCTTAAGCGTGCGACCACAGTAGGTTCAGGTATACTCGGTTTCGGCTATAGTCTAACTTAGCCGATCGTCGGCTCGAGTCCAACTCGGCCGACACATCAACACGGCGTCTAGCAAACATATTGACACCATAGTATACAAGAATATAATATCGGCTCAAACCCGTAATGTGTACACAAATCCCTTTGCCTCACGATACCGCTTAAGCTATAGGCAAGATGTGTGCCATCCCTTCAATAACTTAACCATTCACTCGAACCGTATTGGATTATCTCGTCTATTGATTGACTCCTCAATCAACTTAGCATGGCCATGCATTTCCATAATCCATTACCTCGAGGGGCCCGAGATATCTCTCCAAAGGAGGGGCAAATTCCATCTTGATCACTCACATCCCACTCCATGTTTCATAGCAAACCCGAAAACTACCTTTATAACTACCCGATTACGGAATAGCGTTTGGTAGTCCCAAAGTAGGCTACTACACATGTTGGAATCCATGGTGATCTCGGTCTAGGGACTTTGTACCAACACTACAGAGACCAACTAATGGCACATTAATTCTGTAGTGTCTCATGGTGGGTCTATCCAACAATGTGTTCTCCAACACATATGTCCATGTTTATTGATTTGGTATCACCATACCCATGATCTATGAGACATGATCATCAATCAATAAACATGCCGATCTTAGAATCATATTTGTTCCAACAATATGACATATGATCGAGGATCGTTTAGAAATAGATTCATACATATCGAGTCTCATAAATAAGTCACGTACTTATTGATCAATACAAGATGTCTATTTCATGGAACTGAATAACACTTTATTCATTTATACATAAACATTGACGTGATATCCAACATCTCCATGTTGCCTCTAGGGCATATCACTAACACGATCAAGCAAAGGGATGTGATATAGATTATATAGTGTTGCGGTCGGTGCTAGAACTTCTTAGATTGAAGGCCAGGCACGGATGGTCTGATACTAGTTTCAACGACTTGATGAGTCTCCTAAGAGCTATGCTTCATAAGCCTAACTTGTTACCAGCTAACACCTATCAAGCCAAGAAACTGATATGTCCATTATCACTTGGTGTGAAAAAGATCCATGCATGTATTAATCACTGTGTACTTTATCGCAAGGAATACGCTGACTTGGACAAGTGTCCAACTTGTGGGGCGACTAGGTACAAAAAGGATAACAGTGCCACCGATAGTGATGTTGCCGAACCAAATGCATTGGTCGAGCCAGGGAAAAAGATTTTGGCCATGGTGATGTGGTACTTGCCAGTGAAAGATCGAATGAAGCGATTGTTCTCAAACCCCACCGACGCCGAGTTGATGAGATGGCATCAAGAGGGTCGAAAGACGGATGGTATGATTCGACATCCTGTCGATGCTCGACAATGGAAAAACTTTGATTCGAAGCACCCAAAATTTGCAAATGATCCGAGAAATGTCAGGTTTGCGTTGAGCACGGATGGAATGAATCCGTTTGGTGACCTAAGCAGCTCGCACAGCACTTGGCCAGTTCTGCTCACCATGTATAACCTTCCGACATGGTTATGTCAGAAGCGAAAGTACATTTTGTTGACTCTTCTTATACAAGGGCAAAACAGCCTGGCATCGACCTAGATGTGTTTCTTGAACCTTTGATGGAGGATATGCAAGAAATGTGGGAAGAGGGTCTATAATTATTTGATGCATATCGCCAGGAGTATTTTACTCTGCGTGCTATCATATTTGTTACTATAAACGATCTACCAGCCAATTTTTCCCTATCCGGACAGATTAAAGGAAAGACCGGATGTCTGATATGTCTAGACAACACATCATACATATACCTGACCTCGTCAAAAAAGTTAGTTTACATGCGTCATCGTCGTTTCTTACCACAAAAGCATAGGTATGTGCGATGGCTACCTTTTTTGACAAAACTGTCGAGGAAGGTACTGCCCCCGAAGCAAAGGATGGTTCCAAGGTGTTCAAGTTGACAAAGAACATAAAGGTCATGTTCGGCAAGGGAAAGAGAGCTTCAGGCAAGAGGAAGAAAGAAGTGGTAGAAAACACACTGCCCTTCAAGAAACATTCAATCTTTTTCACGTACCTGACGTACTGGAAAGACCTGAAGATTCGTCATGCCATCGATGTCATGCACCTCGAGAAAAACGTGTTCGACAGCACCATCGGGACTTTACTTGACATCCCTAGTAAAACAAAGGATGGGTTGAGAAGTCACGTAACGACTGGTCAATTTGGGCATAAGGAAAGATCTCCACCCGATAGAGCTAACGAATGATAAGATTGAGATTCCACCGGCATGCTACTCAATGACACTAGAAGAGAAAAAAGCTTTCTGTAAATGTCTTCATGGATTGAAAGTGTCGACTGGATTCTCATCGAATATCCGGAAACTAGTATCAATGAAAGATTTGTCAATTTCTGGATACAACGCTCACGACTGTCATAAGATGCTTACGGTATTTCTCCCTATCGCTATAAGGGCGGTGAAACCAGTGCACACCAAGGTAGTGATAACAAAGCTGTGCTATTTTTTTAATCGAGTATCACAGAAAGTTTTTGATCCAGAAGAATTAGGACCCCTTTAGAAATTCGCAATCGAGACAGCTTGCCAGCTAGAGATGTTTTTTCCTCCATCGTACTTCGACATGATGGAACATCTCATTGTTCACATTGTCCCTCAAATTAGTGAACATGGCTGTTCATCGTACTTCAACATGATGGAACATGGTTGTTCTGAAAGGGTATGTCCGTAATCGTGCTCATCTGGAGGGCTCGATGATAGAGGGTTACACAACTGAGGAGGTTGTCGAGTATTGCCTAGATTATATGAAAGATGCCAACCCCATTGGGATACCGATGCCCCGACATGATGGAAGATTATCTGGAAGGGTACTGTGGGAAGAAAATGCTTCTACGACAACGATTACAAAGCGGTATCAGATGCACACAACAGTGTTCTTCAACAACTCGCCATCGTTGCGCCCTACATTGAGCAACACACTTCCGAGATCGAGCATGCAATCCGGGCGATCCGATGATTGGGTTTCAAAAGAACGAACGCACTTCCCCAATGGCTTAAGGATCAAAATCTACCGTCTGGTGAATCACTCGAGGAAAAAACGGTTGAAAGACTTGCAGCTGGCCCAACAAGCCTTGTGACCTCATGGCAAGGATATGACATCGGCGGATACTCTTTTTACACCAACAACAAAGACAAGAAAAGCTCAGCGCAGAACAGTGGGGTTCATGTCGAAGCGTTGGACGCAACAGGGCAGAAGAAATCATATTGTGGGATCATACAAGAAATATGGGAACTTGACTACGGTTTAAACATTCATATTCCCGTTCTCAGATGCCAATGGGTGAAAGACAGCATGGTAGATAAATTTGGACTTACGTGTGTTGAACGGAGTAAAATTGGACACAAGGATAATCCATGGGTCCTTGCCGAGCGTGTTGCACAAGTTTTCGATGTGAAGGATCCTTCCGATGAAAAGATGGACATTATTGTATCGGGCAAGCAACACATCATTGGTATTGACAATATTGAAGACGCGTCCGACTATAATCAATACGAGGCCATTTCATTATTCACAGATCTTCCTACGCGGATGAAACGCATTGAGAGTGTCCTCGACGAATCAAAGTTTGCATCCGTGCGGAAGGATGTTAATCCAAAAATTGTAAAACGCTAGTTTGTTTTTTGCGTATAGTATGTTTTGCGAGCGAATGTATCAAGCTTATGGTGTTACGAGCGAATGTGCGGTTCTATGTGATGAATTAATATTTATATGTGATGAATTGATATTTCTATAGTGACGAATTGGTTTTGCTATATTTCTTTGATTTATTTTATTTTCATGAATTTTTTTGCCAACTCTCACATTTGAACTGCAAGTGATTAAAAAACTAAAATAAAATTAATGAAAAATTATATTCATGTTATTTAGACCCGCTTGAGTCATTATCCTGTAAATGAGAATAAATTTTGAAATTTTCTTCACGAAACATGATTAGGAACCTATTGACCAAATGATTTTAAAATTGTATAAATAGCAAATGAAGTCCGAAAATCATGAAAATTGTCTGGATGTCATGATATTATACGTAGAGGCTGTGGTAAAAAATTCAGAAGGTTTTGAATATTTTATCAGATACGACGCTCACAAAACTGAAGATTCTTCAGAGAAGATTAGAAGTGTTGGGAAGGATTGGTAAAATTTGGAGATAAAGTGACGGCCGAATTGTCGTTTGAATTCAAAAAAATTTTCATAGGCAATAATTAGCATAGATTGATTTATGAAAAAATTTGGTAATTTTTTGAATCAGTTTGATAATTGTTTTATTAATATCCAATTTGATACAAATTATTGAAGGGGGTCGATTATTGCGTGCAGGCGGCTTAACTCCCGGCACGGGAAAATATCTTCTCATGCGGGCCGCTTAAACAGACCGCACGAGAAGATCGTTTTCCCGTGCGGGCTGTTAAGCCGCTCGCACGCGAAAATCAACGCCTATATAATGTCGCGCGGGCTCCCGAAAATTCCAAGTCCCAGTGAATTTCAGATCTACGCCGCCAGGCTGCCAAAATTTTCACCGAGCAACCGCTGACCGCCACCGCGCCCCGCCCTCGCCGCCGCGCCCTCGCCGCCCATCCCCCGTGCCGCACTTCCCCGCGCCGCTGCGCATCCCTCTCTCTCTCTCCGTCGCCGCCGCTAGCCGCGTCGCCGCCAATCCCTCTCTCTCTCTCCGTCGCTGCCGCCGGCTCACGACTACCGTGATGCCTACCCCGACTCCGCCGTCCCAGTCGACTTCGCCGGCCCGTTCCCCGCGCGATCGCCAGCCCACCGCCACCGCCCGCCGGCCTCAACCGCGCCCCTTCACCACCGCCCTCAGGACCGGAGCCGTCACCCTCAGGACCGCCGCCCTTCACCGGCTCACCGATGCCGCCGCCCTCAAGACCACAGGTAAAATTAATTTACAGTGGATTTTTAATTTGCAAATGTGATATGTCGTTATGGATGCATACAGTGAATACAGTGAATTTGAATGAATACAGTGAATTAATTTGAATGAATACAGTGAATGAATATAGTGTGATGGATTGTGACAGTTATTTTGATGTGTGTTGGATGGATGGATGGACGATTTAGGATTTTATCGTAGTTGATGAATTTTTGATTCCACTATAAAATGGATTGTTATTAATATGATGGAACTATAGAACTGTAAAATGGACTGTTATTTATTTGATGGAACTATAATAAATTTTGATGAAAATGTAAAATGGACTGTTATTTTTTTATGAATTTTGTTGATGAATTTTGTTCATGTGAAATAGTTCCTCCAAAAAAATTTTATGTGAATTAGTTGATGTGAACGGACGGACGAACGAACGAACGAACGAGGGTTCGTTCGTTCGTTCGTTCATTCGTGGACGAACGAACGGACGTGGACGAACGGACGGACGTGAACGGACGAACGAACGAACGAACGAATGAGTGTTCGTTCGTGGACAAATGAACGGACGTGGACGAACGGACGAACATGTACGGACGAGCGAATGAACGAACGAGCGAGTGTTCGTTCGTTCGTGGGCGAACGAACGGACGGGCGTGGACGGACGGACGAACGAATGAACGAACGAGTTCATTCGTTCGTTCGTTCGTTGACGAACGGACGTGGGCGAACGGACGGACGAGCGAACGAACGACCGAGCGAATGATCGAACGAACGAACGGACGGACGAACGAACGAGTGTTCGTTCGTTCGGTCGGTCGGTCGCTCGTTCGTTCGGTCGTTGTCGCGTTCGGTCGTTTGTTTTAGGATGAATTTTAGATTTTAGGTTAGATTTTAAATATTCAAACACATATACCCACCGTCTCCTCGGTATATTCTAATCTTCCTCTCTCCTCTCCCTCTCCTCGGTCTCTCATCTCTCATCTCTTTCCCTTCCCCAATCTCACCTCTTCTCACGGACAAAATAGGCGAACATATGTATTTTCATCTCTCATCCCTAATAAAGAGAAGAAGAAGGAAATAAATACATTTTTTTCAATCTTCTACTCTTTAGTTTTTTTGCTATATTTTTTATGCATGTCCTTAATATTAGATAATATAACAAGTTGTGTGTTCACAAATTTCACATGTTGTGCGTTATAAACAACCGTAGATCAAATGTCGAACAAGAAAGCTCCCTCCGAGGCACGCAACGTCGAATCAACGGAGAAGTCTTCGAGCGAAGGCACATGGCATGAACCAAGCGATCCATTCATCGAAGTTATGCAAGCACCAACACCACCGGTTGAAGAAGACCCCGACTACATCCCTATCGAGCAAGCAGTAAGTCCAGCCATATTGTTATGATCCCTATCATAGGATCTCGTTTAACGTTATCTGTTGTACGTACAGATGGAAGCAAGGCGCCACTCAAAAGGCTGCCAAGTCGTCGTCCGGTCTACAAGTTGAGACGGACACGGCAACGTCCGGTCCGGTAGAAACCGACACGTCCGCGAGCGCTGGAGGACGTCAAAAAAGAAGACGTGGTCAGAGAAGTAAGAACCAACCCCACAAGGAGACATATTATATCACCTCTCTGAACCAGGATGGGAAGCCATTAGAGCCCAAGGTAGCAATGACAAAGTTCAGCAGCGCTTGCGGGGTACTGGCCAGAACCCACGGCCCTTTAAATGTAGATTCACGGGAGCGGGTGGATGACAACTTGAAGAACTTCATATGGAACAGGCTGCGAAGTGGCTTGTATATCCGCCGGTTCGAGGCTCAGGGAAAGAATTTGCATTAAAAATGATTGGGGGAGGTGGAGGCGGTCGAAATCGGACTTGAACACTCACTACGTGCAAAAGAACAAGTCCTCATTCGAAGACTACGGTGGTATTACGCCCACCGAATGGGATAGGTTCATGGCGAAGATGACAAGCCCTGAAGCCTTAGCACGGAGGAAGAAGATGTTTGACCTCGCGAAAAGGAACAAGTACCCGCACCGGTTGGGCTCTAGCGGCTACGATGGCCACGTAGAGAAGTGGCGAGCAACCGAAGAACAGTTTGCCGCCCAAGGAAAGCCCCCTTGTGGATGCACTAAAAGAAAGAAGCAAAAGCGGGTGTGGGCACGCGGCACGGGACAGTCAGCGACGAGGGAGAGATCCTTTTCGAGGATCCGGATATAGAGCGTGTGACCACAAGTCTAAAAGATATTCTGAAAAGGAGAAGACTGGGAATTTATTGCTAAAAGGGAACATAATCGGTTAGCCGCATTGGGCAACCCGAACATTACGGGACGAGTAAGGGGTGTATCGTCAAAGACAAGTTGGAAAGAAGGGTTTCCTGGGGAAGCTGCAAGTTACAAGAAAATGGACAGGTACAAACATAAACTTGAAGAAAAGATAGCAAAACAAGTTGAAGAGCATTTATATTCTCTTGTTGCACGAGAATTGCCAAGCCTTCCCTAACTTCTTTCGCAATCAGAAGAACCCACGGTACAAATGCCCAGCGGCGTCGGGTCGGTTGACACCACACCCTATCCAGTAGATACTATAACGGCCCGACGCCGTGCGGCCTCCTCGTGCTGATAGGAAGGGCCGGGAAGAGAAAGGAGGTGGGTACGGGACTTGCTATACCGGGCGACAATTTCACAACACTCCAATCCACGAGGATTATGCAAGGGTGCAGGTGGCTAAGGTGCATGCAGAGCATAACAGCTTAGAGCTAGACATTCCAGCACCTGAAGGGATAGAATTGCTTGGAGATGCGGTGAATCGGTTCATTCTATGGCATCGATGAGATATCCTGGCTGGTCGGTACATCGTCGGCATCCCAGTCGCCAGGTTCCTCGATTGCTGCTGCGCTGCACCGCCTTCTCCACCAAGGCCGGCTTCCCCACCTCGCTCCCCACCTCGGCCCTTCCCCACCTCGCTCCCCACCTCGGCCTGCTTCCCCACCTCGCTCCCTCCTAAGGATAAAGGTCCTGATTCGCCAATGTTGTCAGCCCCTGAAGTCGTCGCAGAACATACGCATTGGCGGTACCTCAAAGGCCCCTACTGAAAACAACAAGCCTTCCAAGTCCGAGCAAGCTTCAATCTCGTCAGATTATCCCAAAGATGATTCGATCAAGCTATGACAAGGAATTAATGGCCAAAGACGAGAGAAACTAAGTGTTCTTGGCTTTCAGGGGAGGGGGTCGACTGACAAGCCGCAAGATCAACCGTCAAAGTTGTCAGAGTCAGAACAATCGGTGAAGAACCAAGCGGAGGACCTGCAAAATTGGACTTCGGACGAAGTGCCAACAAAGTACGAGTATGGCAAGCCGTTCCTGCCCTGGCACGTCATGGAAGACATTGTCGGTGATATGGGCCCGGGGGTATGTCAGGGGTATGACATCTAAGAAAAGGAAGGCGCCCTTGCCCGTCAAGGAGCGTCAAAGTTACACCCTGAATGGCTTAGGCGAGTCCCGGTCACGGGCGGCCACGTGGCCGCCCCAGAAGGGGCTGGCCCAGAGGCTGCCCGGAGGCCACCGTACTCCCAAACGGTAGGGTCCGGGGTTACCCAGACCCCCCATCCCTCACCCCGCACCTCTCTGAGAGAGGGGCGAGTCCAACTACCAACCAACCCATTTAATGCTCAAAAGGAGGGGAGCTGAGCGCCTGCCCCGCTGCATTCAATGCGATGTGAGGCGCGGCTGTCAGTTGCTCTCATCATCACCCCTTTTTGCCTGTCACGAGGCAAAGGAGGCCTAAAGTCTTTGACTAAGACCGCGGTATGACCGCGCACCCACTCCGTGCACGCCTCCCTCACGCCCTGTCCAGTCGCGTTTAATGCGTTGGGCGGCCGCGTGGGAGAGAGAGTGCGCGTGCAGGAGGCGCGGTGCGAGTGCCTACCCACAGGATGGGCCGCCGACCGATGGGTCCCATCAGAATAGGTAGGCAGGCCATCCCCACATCAGCAGCATGGCTACCACGACGACCACCCTTTTTTCCGCTTATCATGACGCAGCAAACAGGAACGAGCAGGAATGGAATGGCTTCTCCGACAAGACAAGATAAAAACCACTCCCTCACGTGGAGTGGGGTAGAGAAAAGCTGGGACTACTGTGGTGTTCCCTTGTACTATAAAAGGAGACCCAAGTCCATGATAAAAGAGAGGATTGTTGATTGGTCGATTCACTCTAAGGGGGATTGGTCGGTTCGCTCTCAGTCGGTCGATTGGTCGGCTAACTCCTGGACTGGGTAGATCAGCCCCCTGAGCAACAGCTAGCCCTTAGTGACCCTTCGTCCACCACCAACTTCAGAAGAGAAGAACACCTTCGTTGTTCTCTATATTTTCATCCCTTATATTACATACCAAATAGGAGTAGGGTGTTACACCTCACCGGTGGCCCGAACCTGTATAAACCCCCGTGTCTCCGCAGTCTTGATTTTTTCCCGCCTCATCTGCATTATCCCATTTCCATCGCGAGTTTAAACCAAGACTCACCGCTCCCCGTGCCGAACCAAAAAGGGGGTCCTTCGGATTCCCGCGTGTCGATCTTCGACATCGACAAACATGCCCTGGGAAATCAGGCTAATGCACGATTGGTACCTAAAGGCGTCCAGATTGGGGCTCAGCATGCTTACCGTGAAGGTCCCGGATAATGCTTTCACCAGTGACCCAAATTGGATACTGGTCATCGATTTCAACGACCTTCACGCATTATTCAAGATGGAAAAAAATGGATATAAATCTCGTTGCTGCGTTTTGCTTGTAAGTATCAGCCTAACTTAATGTTATTAATAAATTCATTTGCAATCTAACTTGTGAATAATTAATTACTCGCTGCATTACTTAGGATGCAATACGCAGACACGAAAAAGACCAATTATCCAGCTGCATACATTAACCCAACAAGGATATGCTGGACGGAACATGAGGTTCATGTTCGTGAAGATTCCGATGAGCTCAAAGGCAAAACAAAGAAACAAAAAGCCGCGACCATCAAACAAATGCACAAGGACAAGATGATCGTGGTATCATTCTACTTGGGCAAGGCTATGTTGGAGCACAGAGACAAAAATATCCTCATGATCCCTTATGCGTTGCGGTACGTAATATTCATCCGTAAAACCGATATTTTACTACGATATCACCTACAATTAACATATCTCTTCTTTCGCAGCGATCACTATATACTCTTTCTGGTATATCCGCGGGACCACGTGGCCGTAGTGCTTGATCCGGCACACTACAGCCAGAAAACATTCAAAGAGTTCCTCGTCATGTTAAATGGGTAAGTACTGTCATGCACCATTTAATACGTTTTGTCTGTTTTTACTATGAATAAACAATTGATCAATGAAACATGCAATTATTTTGTCAATAGAGCACACCATCATTATGTAAGAAACGGTGGACCGGTGAATGATCCACAAAATAAGAAGCTTCTTGTGAGGACAAATTTTTCGGTAATTATATGCTCGCTATATGCCGACATTTTTATACTGTGTTTAATTTCAAATTACTGACACACTTAATAAATTTTATTCAACACAGTGTTATAAGCAACCACCTGGCACTAACCTTTGCGGCTACTACGTGTGCGAGATGCTCAGAATCTACGGGAGATACTCTACTAAGTTAGAACAAGTAAGTTCAGAGAAAATATATATTTCTACATGTTATCGATCTTCTATAATTTTTCTAATCATATGTATGTGTACTATTCTTCCTTAAACAGATCATGAAAGTTTCAGTTGTAGCGAACCGGTTCGACAATCGAACCATGCTTAACTTGGTTGCAGATCTTTGCCACTTCATCCGTCGCGATGTCTGCAACCATTTGGGCGATTTCTACGATCCGAAGAGCGAGCTGGCGACGGAAGATAAATTCAAACGACTTAGGAAGTGGGAAAAAGAGCACCGCCATTAATGAATGATTTGTAAATTGTTGCTGGACTCCTGTAATTTGCGCGAGACGAAACTTGGTATGTATATAAACATGCATGCATGATCTGTGTACGTACATTTATATCTTTTATGAGAAAATAATATAATTAAATGTCTTTTTTTTCTCGTGCGAAAATATATATGTACATGCATCTTATCGATCGACCCATGCATTTAATATTAGTGAAAGAGAGAGGAGAGGAGAGGAGAGAGAGAGGACAGAGAGGAGAGGAGAGGATAAGAGAGATAGAGGAGAGGAGAGAGAGAGACCATCTTTCCATGCGGTCGACTTAACGGACCGCACGGGAAGATCCATTATCCCGTGCGGTCGAGTAAAGTGGCCCGCACCGGATAATCGATCTTCTCGTGCGGGCCGCTTAAGCCGACCGCACGGGATAATTGATCTTTCCGTGTGGTTGGGCCGCCCGCATGCGTAAATGATCTTTTCTCAGACCTTTTCGCGCATGCGGACAGACCTTCCACATAAGAAAATGTCTAATGTGACATCTCCACCTTCCTGAGCAAGATATGAGTAAGGATCAAAGATGGACTCAGCTAGCCGGACGTATCAATGTGCATGGCCCTCCAAACATCCGCATGTATCAATTAATGGTTGGTCCCCATATACATCCAGTGCTTCTCGTTGAGTTTGTAGGTCGGGACATGCATGTGTAATGCCTCATAACTATTTTATCACCATGCTATTATAGTACTACTAACTAGGATAAGATGATTTTTATCATGTATCATATGATACTTACCAGATATCATCTGATATTGATCTAATTGGACTAATATCAAACAATACTTATCAGGTGATTTAGGTATCAGGTGATACTTACGAGCTATCATCTAATACCGATTACATATCTAGACATGATATCTTATAGATATGACTAGTATCATTCTGTCCAAATGAGGATACCGTCCTATAGCATTCTCGGAACGAGAAAAGCACAATTCCCAAATAGATGAACCGTAAAAGATAAAAAAAATACTATTAAAAAGTCACATTCTCATCGTGAGCATGCACACATAAATACATTGATTTGCTTAGCTTTATCATACTGTGTTGTCACCAACGCAAGTACTGGTGTGGCCCACCTCCTCATGTCACGTGCCCATGAGCACTTAGTGAGGCCTGGGTTGCAGCACACCCCGGTTAGCTCATCGTGTCCGCGTGTTCGCTAGAGACGTGCACAAAATCAGGTTGAAGATCGAGACTTCATTAAACTATTCTGTCTGAATGGTATTCTGTACAATAGTTTTTTCTGAAACGATAATTACCAAAGCAATAAGGTAACCGAACAAAACGGTCGGTAAATGGTCAAACCATTTCCGACACTGTTTCCGTATTTTCTTACTGTTATCGTTTTCATTTTTGAAAATTATCATTTCTGTATTGTTTTGTTGGTAAATTTCAAAAAAATAACCGGTTGGCCAATAATTATCGTTATTGTTTTCACCTCTAGATGTATAGATTTTAATTTCTCCTATTAAAGTCACGGGTTCCAAGTCCACATACCTGTGGGTATTAAGCAACCCCATCTTTATCTCTCACAACTACTCATCTTTGATGTCCACCTCGTCACCCCTTCGGTCTTTTTTCTTCTTTTGCATCTGTCGTAGAGAAGGGTCATCTATGTTCTCTCTTAATTCCATTTATATCATCGTACATATTGTCCATTAGAAGAAATCATTAATTATAAAAATGCATTTGAAAAAAGTATTATAGTAATTTGTTATATAGAGTGTTTTATATGATGTCTATATAGGCAACAGTCGTCTGAACTATTGTTTATTGTTTATGCTCTTCGGAACTGAGGTCAAATACTAAGATTCCATGTAAAACCAAAAGAACAGAATTAAATAAAATGCTGTAGTTCCAATTCCTTCATTCAGGAGTCAATTGTAAATACCAAACCAGCTTTTTATATATAAAAAAATCAGGATCAAATTCGAAGCCTTGTGTATCGGCCTCTAAGACCGCCGTTCATCAGTTACTAGTTAATTACCGCGCCCGGTGGGTCGACGGTACGTGGAGGAGCTCTTGCCGTCCGATGTTCGGTAGGGAAGGAATTGGAAGAAGAGGCGGCAGACACACGAGAGGGAATCAAATTAACAAGCGCACACAGGATGGATCGATGACGCGTCGCCCTCGATCACGCACTGATCGATGCACACATGGCAACAGAGATCGATCCAATGTCGCCGCGGCGCCGATCTCCTTGGGGCTTCGCCCACGACTTTTGTATCTCCCCCGCGCGCGCCGCACGCCGTTTCGTCCGCCATGTGTCCGTGGGGAATCAATCTGGACACGATACGAGTGGATCGCGGCGCACGGGGAGGAGGACCACCCAACCACCAGTCCACCACGCCCGTGCACGCACGCGTGCGTACTCATACTCACATCAATCTCCTGCTTTCCTCTGACCCGTTTTCTTTGGCCACTCCAGCTCATCCCGCCGCGGGCACTTGCAGTTGCACACGCGTCGCAGAACCCACGCGGGCCGGGGCGGGGCGGGGCGAACCTTAAACAAAGGCGCACCTGGTTACTCCATTGTTCATGAATTTCTCGTGTGGAATTCCATAAAAAAAAAGAAAGGTCTATCTTTTATTTTTTTTACCAATACAATGCAAATACAACCTACATGTCATAGAATACGAGTGATAAATTCTTACTTGTAACATCTTAAAAGACAAAAAAAAGTTAAATGCCCTTGCAAATACAAGTGTAGTACTCTAATATCTTTGAGTCTTAAAGTTATCATATATGTATCATTATTGACAAAAATAATGTTAATCATAAAACAATAATTAGTCATAAATACATTCGCACATGATTCTACACCTCAAATTAGATTAGACAAGATTCACCTCACGTGATTCTATAACTCAAGTTAGATTAGACGAGATCCACCGCAAGAAACATTGTACGGAAAACGTTCCATTTTCACAAAGAACAGTGACCCTTTAAATTTGAATCGAGAAGTACGTATTATCCCCGATTACGCGCGAACCACTCTTGCACTTGCACGTTCGTGATTGGCCCTTTTAAAACACATCCACGAGTGTTCTTTTTGACGTACGCTCAGGATATAGGTCTAACGAGGAGTCGTGTACCCCCGACTAAATTTCTAACCAACCCGTACATTCATGTGTTGTTTTTTTACAAAAGAACTCCACTCATGTGTTGTTAAGGGTACTTACAAGAAAATTTTGAATGACAGTGTTTGATCGATAACGACGCTATCATTTGGCCTCTTTTTCTAATGTAGATAAAATTAAAAAGAAACTACACCTTTTTAGTGGAAATATTTTGTTATCGTTTCCTTGCTACAAGCTGATGCGCCAATGTTTTAGCTCAATGCTAGGGCCCAAAATGGCAGCATCTGAAGAGATGACTATGGTGATTGGAGAATGGAGACAGTCAAAAATTTTTAGTGTATTATTTTAGTAGATTTTTAGTTCGATTCTTTAAACGAGCCTACTCACCTGCGACAGCGGATACGAAGAGTCCAAATGTACTGTAGAGTTTAGACTTTAGAGACAGTCAAAATACTGTACCATTTCAGATTTTCAGTTCAGTTAAGAGAGATTGTAGAATTTGGCATCAGAACACTTCCATTCCAAACAAACTTTGCAGGACGCGCGTTAGCGTCCCACTTAAAGTTGAAAAAGAAAAAAAAAACAAACGAACAAAACAACACATCGCTCTCGTCTCTCGTCAGTAAGCCTCAGCGTCATGCATGATCCGCGTCACGTCACGGGCCTAATGTTACTCCAGCCTCGCTAGCTTCAGCTATTGGCGGGAGCCGTACGACGCCGGCGACGCCAGCGTCGACGCCGCCGTCCTCGCCGTCCCCGACGACGCCGTGGTCGCCGACGACACCCGCGGCGTGCCCACCTGCTTGATGACCACGTTCGGCAGCGGGCTGCGCCGCCGCCGCTCGTGCTCCTTCACCAGCTCCGCCGCCACGGCGTCCACCTTCTCGGTGTTCGTCCTCTCCGACATCCTCCGCCCGCGGAACAGCACGGACTCCACGTTGCGCTGGGACAGCATCGCGCCAGCGGCCGCGGCAGCGGTGTCGGCGTGGAGCGCGGTCGCCGTCTTGCTGGCCTGGATGCGCACGTAATTATTGCTCCCGCTCGTGTGGCCGAATGCCATGGCGACGGACTCGTCGACCATGTCCGCCACACCCTCGGCGGTGACGCGCGCCATCTCGCGCGGCGACGGGGAGCGCGTGGGCATAGGCGTGTTGTACCCCGCGGTGGCGGAGGTGGAGGCGCCGGTGCCGATGGAGAGGACGAGAATGTCGTCCACGCTGGTGGCGAGGGGGAACTCCTGCTTGTTGTGGAGCACGTGCGTGATGGCCGCTGCGGCTGGGTTGCCCATGGCCGCCACGCCGCCGGAAGCCGCGGCGATGGCAGTGCGCCCGTCCACCGACCTGACTGCAGCGGCCGTGCTCCCGGCGGCGCAGGTGGCCGCGCAGACGTCGCGGAGGGCGAAGTCGTAGCTGTCGCTCTCGACGGCGTCGGCCCGCGAGAACATGAAGGGCGCGGCGGTGGCGAGGTCGTAGCACGGGACGAGAAGCGGCGCGACGGTGTCCTTGAGCGTGGCATCGCCGAACACCCGCCGGAACGACCTCTCCGCCCTCCGCGCGCCGCCGCGGAACAGCCTCGCCCATAGCCCGCGCCTACCTTCCCATTCCCTCCCAACACTAGCAGCCACGAACTCGAGCGCCTCCTCCGCAGTGTACCTCGGCCTCCCGTCGGGCCCTCTCAAGAACAGCATCGCCGAGAGCACCCCTCCGGCGCCGGCGCCCGCCGCCACGTCAAAGAAATCCGCGACCCGCGCATCGGAGTCCCCGGTGCGCTTCCGCAGCCCGGCCTCCAGCCGCGCGAGCGCCGCCGCGGCGAGGAGCGCGTCCCCGGCGCCCGAGCCGCACCCGTCAATGGCCAACACCCGCACCCGCCCGTCCATGCCGCCGCCGAGAAACGGCCTCGCCGGCGTGCACGGCCCCGACGACAGGCACCCGGCGGCGCCTGCGCCGAAGAGGAACTTGCTCTCCAGCAGGGAGAAGATCTCGTAGCTGAGCTTGTCCGCGTCCATGGCTATCGGCGAGCTCGCCATTCCCAAATGACAATGCCAAGGTGATGCTCGTACGTGTGCGTGTCCGTGCGCTGCGCTGCGTGCGTGCGGATTGGATGAAGTGTTCGATGAGCTTGTGATGAAACGTCCACCTAGCTCGAGGTGATATATAGAGGCCGGCGCTGGATAGCTCCAGGGCGCCACGTGGACGAGTCGTGGCCGTCGGATTGGGAACGGAGGCCCAGGATACGACCGCTGGAAGGTGGCGCGAAGCCTCGTCCCACCCCGCTGCGCGATCTGCGCGATACGCATCTCAGCCGACGGGAAGCTTCGCCGACGCCGCGCCGCTGGCACGCGTGCCCTGGCACCCACGCGCGGCCCCACCTGTCAGAGAATGTGAGTGGTGGGGCCGGGCTCACCGACGGGATCGGGGATGATGACATGATGTCCGGAGGAGGGCGAGACAGCGGCTGACCCGGGGCGGATACCGGTGGGGATCGAGACACGGTCTGGTGGGGCCCGCGCGTCAGCCGGCCAGCGAGGCGTCGGCGGCGGATCTGGGGGGTGGAGGCGGCGGCGTTCACCGGCGCGAGCCCCATGCGGCTTGCACACGTGGGGAAATGGCACTGTGCTAGCTCACCTCGATCTGCATGACTGCCTGTACGATCCAATACAGGTCGGGACTCGGGAGTGAGTACTAGCTAGATGCATGTATGTGACCGCGTCATCAATGTACTCACACTACACTACTACTGTACTGGGACAGCTGATCCTTTCGATTTCGATTTCCTTCCGTTCAAAAATATAACAACTTTTAATATTAAAAATTTATCTTAAAATATAACAACTTCTTCATTTATATTTTCTTCTCAATCAATAAAAAATCTCATCATTTATATTTTTTAAATTCTTTGATCAATTTTATCTTCTCAACCAATTACAATCTTTTTTATTTAAATTTATCTACATTCTCAATATCCGTGTCCAAGCCTAAAACCTTTTATTTTAAAATAAAGATAGTATTTTTTATTATAATTTGCTAGTTTGTTTGAAAATGAAATGAGTCCTTACTTACTAAGTTATTTTCCTTCTATATTTGTCTCTCTGTGTTTGTCAAGTTAGCGATGTTGTTGTATTGGTAAAATCTAATAATTCTAGAAAGGAAAAAATTAAAAAAAATAGGGCCTTAATAAATCTGATAATCCTGATGGTATTTTATTAAAAAAAGTAAATTTCTACTTTATTCAAATATAGCTCAATGAGACTGAAGTAGTAATAAAATTTTGAAAACGTATAGCTACGTAACTTACCAGAGCTTACCAAGAAAACTTCTTTACTTCTACCATTTTGCATAAGTTTAATACTACAATAAAATAGTTCTACTTTAAATAAAATATGCACATTCATCATGTCCTCAAAATGTGTATACTTGAAGCTCGATCCGCCGTGGCTACTCGACCTGTCTCTGCGCGTCTACGCCAGCAGAGAAAAACAGGCCTATCTTCTTGGTTCTGATAAACAAATAAAACGAAGCCATGGATGTACGGGTCTAACTAGACAACATATATAGTTCGCGGGTTGAAATTTGAGTTCATAGATTATATGTTAGGGTTAGGCGGCGTGCAGCTGGCTTGAGGTTGAATTAACAACCATCAAGTGGTTGACGAGCTGCCTGATTTGTACTTTGATGCTGTCCCTTGGAGATCTCTCTCTGACTGCATTATATAGAGGTTGTTCTGCTGCTCCTTCTGTGAGCTTTCGTCAACAGATACAAAACATTGCAGATCGTGCACACGTGCAACCAGGTACGGTGTTGAGCTAAGCAAAGCCAGCTCTTGTCTAACTGGCCTCGTTATCCTCTCCGTTCCACTTAAAGGGCATGACGGCCGGTGATGTTCACTTCAAACCACCGGCAAATGAGAAGTGACAACATATAATTTATGTGTTTATAGAGTTGATGGTCTGTTATCTCTCTCATAAATATAGGCAGCCAGTATCGATAACACGCCAATGAACATTTAGTATTAGCTTGGTATACCTCCACTATTCATTTGGAATTTTGGATTGATATGAAGAAAGAACGTTTGCACAGAACTTGATAATCAATATCAAAATGCTCGTGCAATTCATGTATAGTAGTACTGAGACCAACTGATGGCGACTCCCAAAATCCGATTCCATGTGAACACAAAAAAGACAAGCTAAAGGTAAAGTCGTCCGTACATGACTCTACCCCACAGTTACACATATATAGATGTATTTTTCGTTGAAAGTTTATCAATTATCAATTTATTGTTGGGCTTCTTTAGCGTGTAAAAAAGAATGATATGTATACGAGTATAATGTAGGTGCACATGCATCTTTATGTAAAATTGCATAGGCCGGCCGTTGCTCATGACATAACTATAGGTCTAAAACTGATTGTTTTAATTAAAACAGTTATGCTCAACTGAACTGAACAGTGTCTACAGTCGCAATCTTTGGAAGTGACTTCTACTAGTATTATGGATTTATCAATGCAATTCGTCAACGGATGCGCACATCATGAAATGAGCAGACCTAAACTAAATGTCTGTGCATCATGTAGTTGGCACAGAAGAAATGGTTGGGAGATTACTCAGGTACCAATTTAATTCCAACAAAATATTTTTTTCAAGAACTTTTGCAACCGCAGTACAGCTATACCCTAACAAACCAATACAAGAAATTGGTCTGACGGATGAAGGTAAATCAATGACCAAACCAGACTCGCATCTCAAAGAAGATTAAAAAAATGACCAGCCCAAACTAGCACATTTAAATCTCTACTCTTTCACATGGAAAACGTTGAGGCAACGCGAGAAACCCCTTTGTGTTAGCTAAACCAGCCTAAAAGTCGTATATAACCCCCATGTCCTCAGCATAGCGTCATAAAATAAATTAAGGGATACAACAAAAGGGAATGAGAATGGCAATGACAGGATGCTAACTGGTATGTATTACGACTGACATTCTGTTTGTAAACTGCCAACCAGGCTAACAAGTTACAACAAAGGAGGGTACCTAAAGTCACACAGTTAAGGTTTTATTTTGTTCATTTCTCGTTTTCTAACGAAAGTTATCAGGGAGCCTTCGCCGGGTCATCAGTCGGCACATCATCCTCGTCATGGTAGATGTTCTCCGCCATTTGCCATATCTGAAGGATGTTGTCCTCAGCGACACTAGCAATCACCCAGTCCTCGCATGGGTTCCAGGAGAAGTCGGAGATCTTGCTTGTATGGCCTCCATGAATGAACAGGAGCTCCGGAGGACCATCTTCCGCATCCTCTGGTGTCTGTTCCTGGTCAATCCTGTAAAAAAAAGGCGCCAACAAATTTGAAAATGAGATTACATGGCTGACACAAGTACTAAAAGTAGAAAGCCAATGAATAGAAACAAAGTGGAGTGTAATATCAGGATAAGGTGCAACATAAACAATTCTATACACAAGATGGCGACATAGTCAGCAAAAGTGCAGCAGTGCACAAACCCTGGGTACATAAGCGTCAACTATTCCAGACCAGAGGGAGTAGTTATGAACAGTATCACTTATACCATTGAAATGTGAGCCATGCTCACTATCACCAATCCAGAAGAAAACCCAGAACTATGCAATCTCCAAAAAGTTGTGCACCAGAGGAAGCAAAAAATACCACAGCATTGGAAAATTTCTTGAAAGCTGAGACATTTACCTGCTTAGATCCCAGACCATTAACCTTCTGCCCAGACAACAAGATGCAAGTATAGTCTCATTCTTTGGGCTCCATCCAACTTGAAATACTTCCTCCCTGGTAATGAAATATTTATAGGTTTAAAACCAGCAATGATAACAAAAGGCAGAGCATGAACAACGAAGTGAAACAGGTGCGCTATATTTTGATAGAAGTTATTTTGGCAGCTGAAGAGGAAGCTGCGTTGAAAAAAGAAGTTTTAAGACTGGATTACTGGAAACTTACTTGTGGCAATCAAAGGTATGTAGGGAAGTGTCGATCTTCCGAAGATCAAATAGTTTCACGGTCTTGTCAGTTGAACCAGTTGCAACAACCCATTCATTGAAGGGGTTGAAAGCCAGACAATTCACCTACAGAGGACAATACATTAAAAAAAGGAACTATTTGCACCGTTTTTAGGGAGCCATGTGCTTAAAGCATTTATTACTAAGAAACACAAATGAAGTCTGCGATATCCTCTATGCAACCCCATACATGCTGAGATAAATGCCAAAAAAAAAAACTTTTGCAAGTTGTACTTGAATTACCCTTAGATATAAGAATTTGATTCATACCTATACCTAGCAACATAATAACTTAAATTCAACTTTATTTCATAATCTATTATTACATACCTAACTAAGGGCCCGTTTGGTAGGGCTCTAGATTCTGTAAAAAAACGTTTCGGATTCAGATTCTCCTGAGAAATGTTTCTCTGAAGAATCAGAATCACTTGTGGATTCGTTTGACAAATTTGCTGGATTCTGATTCTGAAAAGTAGGTAAGAAGCTGGAATAGACTAATATGTCCATCGGATGCTCTCTGGTTTGGATGGTCACGGGGGTGGAGTGGGAAAAGTGGAAGTAAATCACTAGAAACTGCCCCAACCCAGTTTCACCTTGGTCCATATAAAACTAGAAACGTTTCTGTTTCGAAACTGCTGGCTCCACTCTCGTTTGGCACAGTTTCTTCGGTTTCATTAGAATCTGAAGCGTTTCAGCCATCCAAACGGAGCCTAATTATATGTTTGGATGCTATATACCTAAAATCAAAATCTAACAAAAAAATGTTCAAATTCAGTTTGAACTAGTTAATAAAGAAGTTAATGTTCATACCTAAACATTTAAAAAAATTCATACTCATTTGAATTGGGTATATACTCAATTTGCATCTTGGTGCCCGGGCACCATGATGCTCCAAATAATTTTAATATATATATATATATGTATATATATATATATATGTATATATATATATGTATATATGTGTATATATGTATGTATGTATAGTTTTATATCATGTTAGATTGAAACAAAAGTATATCTGTGCATACATAATTCTAAATTTAAACGCTTTCTATGAACCACATTAGAATAGTGTCTTCTACCCGCAACACCAGAGCCAATCTGCTATCAACCCACTATCTACTATTGACCCCTAAAGATTAGACATGCAAATACAGTAAAACACAGGTTCCCTTTTTTCTGGAAAACAGCACATAAAGAAACAAAGGGCTCATCCAGAATACTACACGGAGAGAACTCTAAGCAATGTGCGTCCAACAAAACGTCCTACAAATACAAATAGGTAAAGACAACAAAGCATCAGAGTGTAACTGTGAGAAATAAGGCACGTTCAAAAAAAACCTATACCAGACTGTTTTGGACAACACTGAGGTCAACATGAAAATCAAAATGAGATCTAAGATGTGTCTGGATGATTTTGTCTGAAAACAACATTGAAGACAGGATGTAGAATGATCAAAACATTGAAGACAAAATACTCAGTTTTGCACCATTAATCATCACCATGCTCACTTAAGGAGCAAGAACAAATAAACAGACCGCACAAATTGCTAACCGTGACATAATAACATTCCTCAGTATCTCGTAGTGCCAACAGACATCACATAAAAATGGAGACTTAAGGCTCAAAAGGATACTTACCTCACCCTGGTGTGCCACCACAGACTGTACAGGCTTGGTAGGTGCAGGAGAACGCAGATCCCAAATTAGCAAATTGTGATCATCACCAACTGAGCCAAACAAGTATTCATGCCTCAAATGCCAGGCAACATCTTCAACGACACCATCATGATACTAACCACAGAAGAAGGAAAAAAATAAGAAGTGTTATTGCATTAAAAGAAACAAATTACTAATATACACTTTCAGAGACTCAAAGAAGTCACTAATAACACTGACAAAAACACTGGAGCAAACAAAGTATTCCAGAAAGAAAGCCTGCCTATATTCCACTATTGAAATTCGGATCATGTACTACCACTAATAGATGTTGCCTTAGAATGTTCTTCAACTATGACCACTAGCACGACCATATGAGCATAAGTATTATATCATTCACATCAAAACGGCACCAGCTTTTGAGTTTTTTTAATTAACATTTACATGACATTGTATCATTACATTTTTGCTAAGAAATGGGTACTAGAGAAAAGAATGGTCAGTCACATGCATATTAGAGATCATGCCAATGGTTAGAACTACAAAACACAGGAGCAATTTCATTCATTAGCACCTTAGTCAGGGAGAAAAATAAACAAGTTGGTTGATGTTATGTTTGTTAAGATCTTCCCCCATCGCTTTCCTAACAGGTATAGCTTTTTCCCAGATTTTGCCCAGTATATTTCCATTCAGATAAATTGTTAGATGACTGATTAATTTTAGAAAGTATTGCACTCTCCAAGACAGAAGCTCAATCAACTGCAGTTGAAAGTTTTACAGGATAAGCTTTACAAAATACTAGATGAGTTATTAAGTCACATAGTCAATATAGAAGAGTGTTGAACTATATTGCAATTATGATGCTTAACTAACCACGAATTATGATATGCAATACTACAAGAGAAATTAAACAGATAATTTTGACACAGCTATCACTACTTAAGCTTATTGATCTACTATTTAGGCAAAAGAAAATAGTTCGCCTTATATATTCATTATATACTTGGCACACACCTTATATGTACTAATACCACCAGGAATCTATTCTACACGCCTTCTCTCCAAGCAGACATGTCAAATACATTTACTGATAACATTCCTAATAAATCCCATAATTTCAGAGAAACCTGCTATCAGAAGTGACAAAGAATTCTTTAAGCAACGCTTCTCCGTACATTGACTAACGCCAATGGGACTAGGATTATGAGACATACCTTAAAAATCTGAAGAGCATCAAGAGTTTTATTTTTACTATTTGCTTTGATGTCCCATAAGCAAATTTGAGCATCATCAGATCCACTCAACAAATGGCCCTCCTTAAATATACTCCAAGACAATCCATATCCTTCAGAGTTGTGTCCCTTCAGCCGTAAGTCAGGATTGCATGCACCATCCAGTGGAGGCTTTGATGGGTGCTTGCTATAATCAAAGACATACACTTCTGCACTGACTGTCTTGGTAGCAATTATAAATGAATTCTGGGGCATATACCGAGCTCGATTAACCTCTCCATCATGATTTATCTGTTGAACTATTTGCACCTACAAAAGGAAGAAGCCATATGCAATTGTGATATTTGCGAAGGAAATGAGATAAAGAAAGAAGAATACATTCAATGTGTTTCTCTATATGCCATCACAGAAGCATTTTGTTCATAAATACAGAAATAGCAAGCCAAAGTATGGGAGGAACATGGGCAAAAAGCTTTAAATCTGACATTCTAATGCTACCTTCACTCTATGGATGTAACACCCCTCCCTAGAAAAAGGTAGGTTGAATAAGTTTTCAATGCTATATAATAAATTTTCATGTGATGCAGATACAAACAGACAATAATAATCGCAATATACAAATGAAGTAATTAATAGACAACTTAAGGGCACATGCAAGCACTGATACTTATAAAAATGGCATATCAATTCAATAGAAGAGTTGTATATTCCTACTTCCACCTTTATGATATAATTATGCTCTTCTAATATAGAGTGCAACAGCAAAAGCAATACTACTGTTGATTAGTTATAGAATGATTAAATATCAAAAACATGCTAGTAAGAAAAACAAAGGGGATCAGAATAATATATGCACTGAAAAGTCAATCTCTTGGTCCCACATAGCAACTATTTATTGCTACAGGTGGACTGATGTAGACAATACAATATATGATATGTGTTATTTCAACGATGAAGAGTTCCTAACATGGAGCAAAATCAGCAAATTAACCAAAAAAAAGTAACAAAATGGCCATAAAATTCTAATGGATACAAATATAGATGACATGTGAAGCATGTCATTGGGTTGGCAAGAAACTCCACGGACATACATGATTTAAAAGAAGAGAACATAAAAAAAATGGTATGGAAGGTTGAATCTCAGAACATATAAATTAAGTTTTTCTTAACAATACAAAACTATTGAAAATCATACACATAAACCCACCGAAGATGGCACAACCTAAATCCCCAATCACAAACAGTAAATATCCTAGTAAGATTCAGATGTGTTTGTCCCTAATTTGACAGAACAAATACATCTCAGTTACTTTGTGTGCATCTAAAAGCAGAAAGAGGGAACCATCCCAATTCAATCCAATTAACCATGGTAGGAAAAAAATCACAAAATCTCCACTCCGTATTACACACAAAAAAAGGAAAAAGGGTGCATAAATAATTGATGAAGGAAGTTCAAACCACATATAGCAAAGCAATCACAAACTAAAGCTCCATTCGTGCAGAGGTACATCACAAAAGCCTGAGAGAGGTACAAACCTTGCTGGATCCTGCACCATACAAGCCGCTGTTAGCATTGTCAGAGTCACAGTATTCCATATCCTCAACATCACCACAAGGGTATTCCATGTCCTCAACATCATTACAAGGTAGTTGAGCTTGTGCGATTATTAGGTAATTGGGAGATTTTTCAGAGTTTTGCGCATCATGTGTGCCAAGCACCATCTTCTGATGTTGATCCTGGCCAGGAAGCCACTGTATGGTACGCAAAGGACACACTAAGTTGTTGATGATGCAAAGGTCATAGATGAATGGAATGTTGCACAGCCAGGTCTGGTAATTCTCCTGCTCCTCCCTGGTCTTCATATCCTCCTGCTCCTCCATGATCCCTAGCGACGTATTCGCCATCTTCGTCCCCAATGTATCTGCCTTCCTCGTCTTTCCTTTCTCAAACGCCGCCATCTTCGTCCTTCCTTTCTCAAACGCCACCATCTTCAAACTTCCTTTCTCAAACGCCGCCATCTTCATCTTCATATCCTCCTGCTCCTCCGTGATCCCTACCAACGTATTCGCCATCTTCGTCCCCATCGCCTTCTTCGCCCTTCCTTTCTCAAACGCCGCCACCTTCGTCCTTCCTTTCTCAAACGCCGCCATCTTCATCCTTCCTTTCTCAAACTCCGCCAGAGGATTGAGGTTTCTAGGGTTTAGTCTAGGGAGCTTTGATGGAGGGAGGTCAGGCATTTATTGGTTGGCTGGGCTATCATGTTTGGCTAAGCCAGATTGGGAATGAGGTCCAGGGGGCCCAGGGACAGAAGAGACTTCTGGCTTCACCTCTAGCATTGGGCTTACATGTGGCGAGAAATGGATGGTAGGGCCTAATTATGCAGAAACAGATAATACCATTATTGCAGGTTTTGCAGCAATAGAATCGCACATAGGCTATGTCAAACTTAGAAGGTTGTAATCCTTGATGCAAATTCAAGCATGGACACAAACAGAACCTAATAGCCGTATACTATTTCTGAGAGGGGGTCAAACAGTTCTCACTATAAAAAGGCTGCAAGAGACAAACCAAAAAGAGAAAACAACTGAAAAAAACTGACCAGCAATAAAATAGCAAAGATGAAAGAGTTAAAACAAATAAGAATACAAAAAGGGGACCAAAAGAAAACACTGCAGCTTTTGTACCACGAGAGCTACAAGCCAATAGTTACACAGGCAAAAGTAAATGACTGAAATATGAAAATATCAGTCCCAAGGGCCTTGAAGGAAATTTCATCTTGATCAAGTAACAAATAAATACCATGCATAAAAAAGGTATTTTTAATATAAAAAAAGACATGGATCAAAATAGTGCTGATACAATTGTCCTAAGAACATATATGCATTCAATCAAAAAAAATCTTTTCCAATTACCAGATGGGTATACCTTCAACATTATGCTTCGAATTTATACCAAATGAATACGAATTCAGCAACATTTCATAGCTACCATAAATGAAATACTTCATCTCCATCAGGTGGATCATACAACCTCAAAGAATTCAATGGCACAGTCTACTCCATCTGCATGGCTGACTAACATGCAAGCACCAAACTAACAAAGTAATAACACACAAGCGCCAAACTAACAAAGTAATGACCAACAAGCGTCAAACTAACAAAGTAACAACCCACAAGCGCCAAACTAACAAAGTAATAACCCACAAGCGCCAAACTAACAAAGTAATAACGCGCAAGCGCCAAACTAACAAAGTAATAACGCGCAAGCGCCAAACTAACAAAGTAATAACGCGCAAGCGCCAAACTAACAAAGCAATAACCCACAAGCGCCAAACTAACAAGGCAATAACCCACAAGCGCCAAACTAACAAGGCAATAACCCACAAGCGCCAAATTAACAAGGCAATAACCCACAAGCGCCAACCTAACAAAGCAATAACCCTCAAGCGTCAAAGTAACAAAGTAATAACCCTCAAGCGCCATAGGGCAAAATCGCGCCAACACAGCATGCTATCGTCCTCCAAACCATATCACCGTCGTAAATATGTCAAGACATACTTACGCATTATGAAATTGAACCTGCAAAACTCTTTGAAACCCTAACCATCCCCCAGCCCTGCGCAATAACCCAAAAACACCGCCACCCTGGTATCAGGGTCCATAATTCGAAAGAGAAAAAAAACACTTGCAACCGCAGAACATAGCCAGCGCCCGAACTAGCCACCATGGAGCAGATCAACATAAATCCCCTCTCGCCTGACTAAACCACCACTCTCGTCGAACCCAATCACACCAGATTGCAAAACAATTAACAAACGAAATCCTAACCCGAACAGAGCAACGCGAGCCCACAGCCTCAGCATACCACAGCATAGCAACAACGACAATTAATAGCGTAAGGGGTGGAAAGGGGGAAGGGGGAGGGGAGGAGATATATTAATTAACCTTGCCGGAGGCGGCGCCGAACCCCGATCTCGGCGTGGTCGTCGTCGTAGTGGCGCGCGTCGGCCTCGGCGTCGTCGAGGGGAGCTGGACCTGTGCGAGCATGAGGTAGTTGGGCTCGTTGTCGGAGGTGTGGGTGCCGAGCACCATCTTCTGGACGGAGTGGTCCTTCCCGGCGGGCTCGGCGCGGTCGGGGAGCCACTGCACGGTGAGGGACGGCCACTCCAGCGCATGGGTGATGACGAGGTCGTACAGGAACGGCGTGTTCTTCTTCCAGATCTTGTACTCCTCGTTGATCAGCCGCTCCTCCACCTCCGCGCGGAACTCCTCTTCCTCGGCTGCCGGAGCCTTCGGCATCGCGCCCCTCCCCGCCGCCGCACCTCTCCTAGGGTTAGGGTTTGGGGAGGCGTCGGGTGGGGAGGCGGGGGTTTTGGATTGGGGGCGGGGGTGAAATGGCGGGAGGCGGGGGAATGGATGCGAGACGGAGGAAGAGGCTGGGACCCGACAAGGGAAAAAGGAGAGAGACCGAGGCTATAAAAAGGAGGAGAGGAGACGAGCCTGACGAAGCGAAGCGGTTTATTAGCGGTGATGGGCTGGGCTGGACCTGGCCGCTCAACGGGAGGCCCAGCTGCCAGTGTCATGAATTTATTTATGAACCAGCTCAGCACTTGCTGCCGTTTCAATCCATGTTTTTTTGCTGGAACTTTGGCACTGCACCAACACCAGTGACAATAGCAGCCGTCGATGCCATGCACCCGCTCAAAATCTTCCAAGCTACCCCAAATGGCCAAATCGAATTTGCTTTTATCCTTCTACCTAATCATCTGCTTTCTTTTTACCCCAAACTTCCAAAAAAAACTACTTGCGATGTTATGTCGCTAGAGCTTTCTGACAGAAGTATTTTTTTAAAAAAAAAAGGGAAAAATTGACGAAATACAGCAGCTATGGTCGAGCAAAGGTCCACAGGCAAAAGTGAGGAGATTTTGATTGGCAAAAAGAAACATAGTATTACAAGGTTACAACTTTATAGACAGATGTCGACGTTTTGTCAAAGATACATTTTCAGCAAAAGTGCATATAGAACATTCTTCTTGAGTTCTCAAGATTGGAACACAAGTACTCAACCCGAGATCTCATTACCAAAAATGATAAACCGTTCTAATCAAGAGGACTTTCAAGGTCCGGTCTTTGGTCCATCGTCTCCGCCATTGCGCCATCGGGAAAAGCATCTGGATATGTTGCCGCTAACCTGGATTTCATGCTTCTACAACATAAGCATAAGATAGCTCGTTCAGCGGGAAAACTGTTGTAGAAGTCCACAACATATACATAAGAGAACTGGTACTAGGAGATGAATTGCTGAACTGCATAAGTTCATAACATTGAATGCGCAGTGGAAATGTACCTCAACTTCAGGAAAATATGGTCAAGGTCAGCCTTCATGGACTTGAGAAGACGAGTTTTACCAGCAAAGTCATTAGACACCTCCGCAAAGCATTGTTCAGAGTACTCAATAAAATGTGTGAGAACTGCATTACTATCTTGCAATCGTCCCAGTCTACCGAGTAAACAAAAAGAGCAGTACGGATTTCTATTAGTTGCAAAACAGGAACAGGACAACTCCTGCAAATCCTACTGCCATGGTACAGAAATTGTATCACTGCAACTAGCATTGCTCATATGTCTAACAAAATACTGCACATTTTGATAGGCAAATTACTCTCACCAGAAAAGTGAGAAGCAAATCCACCAATTAATGTAAAGGAATCTATCAATCTAAGAAACATAGTAATATTGTGGCAAGGATATTGTAGCTCTTTGCATGAAAGGAAAAAACATGCCAGCTTTTGCACGAAGCATGGAAAAACCAACATTACTACCATTTGATGCATAATGACACTGACCAAACTTCAAGGTTACAATTAATCTGTATGCCACGGATCTCCTGCACAAAAATACATATTTCTACTATTGCCTCAATCCTATATGTTAAGTCACTTAATTGAGGCGGGCCCAACAGTTAAATCACTCTTGGGGAGGCAGAACCGCAACACGTCACAATTCACAAGTTATTGCACAACAATATGATGACATATATGCTGAGCCCTTTCATAATGTACTGTATGTACATAAATTCCATGTACACAACATGCCAAATGTACAAATAAAATAGTCATATGTTTGCCATTATCCCATTTGAACAATCACAAACATTTCATATAGCAATATCCAAGTTATTAGATAACCAGTAACCCCCAACAACTTCTAGACCAGTGGTTGTGTTCAATAACATTCATACTGAACATTGTCAATTATCTACTTATTACCCTCAACAAGAAGGCAGACAGCAACCGTAAAGATGCACAGCAAAGGATTAATCAGACCGTTCAATCTTCTTCATGCTTAAATACGGTATAGAACTATGCACCCAAAAGTTAACTTGCAGTTTAGAGTAGTGAATACATATACTGGTTAAAGCTGCAGTTATGCCAGTTTCACAGCAAGTGATCCTTTCTTTTTTCCCTGAAGGCAGCAAGAGATTCATTGCAACATAGGAAATGGTAGATGGATTACTCAGGGCTCCTTTGGATGCAAGAATTTTACTGTAAGTAGTTCATTTCCTGCAGAATCAGGAAAATCTCTCGCATTCAAACAAGATCTTAATGTGCATATTAAAACTGCTGAAATTAATAAAAAGGTTTAGAAACTACCACCAGTGATCTGGTTGAACCAATAGGTTAATGCACATTAGTGAGTGCTGAGCAGAAAATATATAGCAATTATTGACAGGTATAATTTGACAATGCAACATATTCAATGATTTTTTAAAAAAAACTTGAACAGAGAATTTTCCAAGGGCCATTTCAGGTGACTAACTCAAAACAAAATTACAACTATTTTCTGAACTGGCATGCTGTTCATCCATCCTATCCACAAGGGCTCTTACCTTTAAAGTGCAACAGAACTGGACAGGTGGCTCGTCAATACAAGTAGCATCAAAAGTTTTGGCAAAATGATCTTACTCCAAGATATCTATCGGTCTACCGAATTTTGTGCTGAACCAGTTGACGGGCAGCTAAGCAAGAAAGTGAGATTATATGTTTATACAGATGTTTAGGGAAGGAAATTCAAGATGGAAATGTAAAATTTGGCATGCCATAAAAAGGAGGGTACCATGATTATTGACTCTAAAGAGGAGGCTACCATGAATATGATAATAGTCGATAATTTCAAACGGAAATTACAACTATAATATTTGATGAGGCATCATTAACAGCAAACATTTAGCATTAATCTTAAGTATTTGTGAAGCATCAATCACTAGCAGATTCCTGAGTGAGGATAATTACCTTCCTGGTGAACATTCCTACACAAACAAAGGGCTACCAGAAGGACAACCTCCAAAACTCTCCAGAGGATCTAGTTAATACTAGAAGTAGGCAAGTAGCTATGAAACCTCTCAAAGCACATCAGCATTGCCAAAGCGTATGCATCTCTGGTGAACAAATGCAGCAACTTGCAATAATCCAGTTCCTCTTTTTGGGGCACAATAATCCAGATCTTATAGTAATCAAGGATGCCTTTTTTCATTCATGCTAGGCAGCCCCAATGTCGCAAAATATAGCACAATAATCCAGTTCTTATAGTAACATGTACCATCCAAATTCTAGCAGGTAGCCCCAATATCAAGAATATGGCGTCAATATTCTTTGAACCTAAAGAACATCACCTATAAAGGGTTAGGCATCACGCCATCACGGAGTGCATGTGTTTAGCTGTGAGGTGCATACATCAAACCATGCACAACTGTAATTGCTACCAAGAGAATTCTAGCCAAGATTTGGTCAGATTTGTGGACACAATGCAAAACATCAGTTTTCCCTAGCAAGGAGCACACTGAGTTTGATTCAACTCACCTAATCAAATAATCATTCTGCTTTTGGGAAACCCTCGATGGGAACAACAAGCAATATCCCTGAGACCTAACTCTAAGCCAAACCATGTCTCCCAGTGTTGATGCATGTAACTACGACTACAAGCAACGAATCAGGCCACTAAGCAGGCAAAGTTTCTTCCTAGAAAACGAGAACAATCCAGAAAGTACCCTAGGCACAGACATCAGAGACCCATCAGCACAAATCCTCCAATTGAGCACAGAACGACGGGCTAAATGGGAGGGGGAATGAAAGAGGGAAAGCTATGCCACATACATGAGGTGCTGCATCTGCTTTATGGCGTCGACATCTTCGTTGTCGACTAGCGACCTGAACCGCACCGCTACCTCCGCGGCTGCGGCAGTCTCCGGTGAAGCCACTAGTGGCGACTTCTCCATGGCCTCCTCCTCCTCTCGACTCCCACAGAAGTCACGGCTGTGTTCACAAAGATGGACGGTTTATTTTGTATAACTAAAAAGAAGGTATCACATCATGTAAGTTATCAAATCCTGAGTTTCCTCGTTTGTACGATTTCTTAATGTGGGGTGTTGCAGTCTGGCAGAGCACAATAATAACAAATGGAAAAATTGAATTGATGCTAGTACCATGAACATCATCTCAACAGGGTAAAACCCAACTCTAGTATAAATTCACAGCTCAGTCACACATACAAGCCTATCAAGTTGCAGCAGCAGGACTGATCCTATGATTCAGAATTGTTGGGCTCTTTTCTGCGGATCACCAAACATAAGACTGTTTATTTGATCAATGCTAATGTCTGAAATAGGTTCGATGGGCCTCTCTACCTCCTCTTCTTCTGTTGCATTTGCATTTGCAGGATCAAACACGGTACGCTCGCGACTGTACTCGTCTGCAAATGAAGTAAGACAACAATACTACTTTTTAGATACTGATCCTAATACATGGAGTACCACGACTATTGATGCATCACATGGAACTACAACTCACCAAAAAAGGTGTTTAAGGAAGCAGGGGGAGGAGTGGCCAGGAAGTTGAAGCCCATATAAATGACCATGCAAAGTGCCGTCGCCACTATCACAAACGATGGCACTGCAAGGGCCCAATACCTGGATGAAAAGAGAATCAAATTAAGCTTGGCACAGCAGCACGTGATCGACTAATAATTCATCTATACTTAACTTGATCTGATCTATCTGGATGCACATTCTCACCTGCTCGGGTAGTAGGTGATGCCAAGAGAGCGGAGGCAATGCTCAGGCATGTAAGCCCAGACAAGGTAGACGGTGGTGGCGATGACGGTGGTGATAGATCCCACAAAGCCATAAACTTCCGACGGCTTGGGGCCACCGGCCACCGAGGTGGATGTGGCTGTGGGGCGCGATCGAAACTCCCGCCCGGGGTGACGGTTCCGGAGAAGGCTGAGAGTCTGCCTGGGGCTCCGCACCACCAGTGATGGTGATGGTGGCAGGGACCACTCCTCCATATTCACACCCCCCCCCTCTCCTTTTATTTTTTTTGACTTGAGTGGTAATGGGCCTGATGAATGATGAGTCATAGTCAACTATAGAACTCTCCTGGAAAAGGTAAAATTGTGTCTTGGACCCATATGTGATGGACCATATAGCTAAGCTCATTTGTTTTTTACACTATAGTTGGCCAATGGGTCATGAGTCATGACTGTACAAGAGATTAACAGGGTCTTCAGTGTTCTATGCTTGTACATGGCCATAATTTGTCATATCTAAGGTAGGTTTGAATGTTTGGTCAATGTGGACGGGACAAGTGTTTGTCTTCAATAGAACTAGCATTATGACATGTGTAGATATGTTTTGAAGTTAATATTGACAAAGATAGATATATTCGATAAATAATTATACATATATATGTATTATTGTTTATTAAAAAATTTCATCAGTGGTTGTAACTTATATTTATAATAAACTTTATTTGTTCTTATTATATTGGCACTTCGAATAAATTTATGTTGTTTACTTTTAATTATATATAGTATATTGAATTATGAATCTTACTTCAAATTTATAAGAATATTAAATTTATAGAATTTGTTCAAAATTTCATCGTTTTTAGATCGGACTTAGCAAGTGAGTTTACATTCACGTTCTAATGCAGCTATTCTCAGGGTGTGTTTGTATGTATACGAGAATGGATGGAATGAACCTGTCAAAAATGTAAGGACGTGCGACTCAATAACCAAATTAACATCTGCTAAAAAAATAACCAAAATAAACAACTAGTAGGAAGTAGGTAGTGCGGGGCAAGGGCAGATCAAACGTTGGAGATGGGGTTTCAGTTGAACCCCCAAACTTTTTTAGGAACAAACAGAACTGCTATTAGCACTAACAAACACTAAGGTTAGGTCAAAGAGAAAAGCTTCCAAATCTAGAGGAAAAGCTAGGGTTAATGCAAATTCGAGAGAAAGAAAAAAGATGTGGACAGAGAAGGATGGCAAAGAGGATGGATGCTCACCGGCCAGCAAGGATGTGACGGAAGCAGCAGGACGCCGACGCCGATGCAGATCGGCACAGGCAGGGCGAGGAGACGGGAGTCGAAACCGAGGGGATATGGATGGAGTGATGGACGGAGAGATCGATTGGGCCACAAGGGTTCAGATCAGAGGGCCAATTTCTTTTGGAAAAAGTCCACTTTAACTCCCTCAAATATAGGGCCTAATCTAACTAGCAAAATGCCCCTGCATTGCACCGAATAAAAACAATTTTAATAATTCATCTGTCACATGGTAAATCATCCGTTTCACCCATCAACAATTAATGAATAGTACGTGAAAATATTTATAAATACATCAATATCATTATTTATTAATAATATTCTCCTATTAATAATTTTAACTTGCATTTTATTATATTATCACTTATATATAAGTTTATATTTTTCTTTAATTTTATTTATGGATCGTACTTAAAATTTATTAAAATATTGAATTCATATTGTTTCTAACATTTTATTGTTATTAGATTGTACTTGGCATATATCATTTTGTTTTTTTATTCTAAACTATAACTGAATTGAACTTATTAATTACCTAATTTAAATAGCTATATTGTTAGTCTAAATTATTTTTCAAATTTAAAATTTAAAATATTATAGATATATCACAATGTTCTAAGTTTAGAGACGGGAAGCCAAAGCACAAAATATTTGTTGGTTTCAATTTATAACCTGATAAAGAACAAAATGTTCAATTAGATTCATGCCAAGTGGCACAGTATGTCCTTTAGAAAATTTTGTGGAGTGAAAACTTCTTATAAGAATATTCTTTGATAAAAAGATATTTTGTGTGACTATGAGTAGTTTATGGTCTAGACTCTTCTTAAGAAACTTATGTCAGTTTGGATGAGTACAAATTATGTAAGCTTACATTTTTTCGATCTAATGCAACTAGTCTAAGGGTGTTTGAATGAGATTCAGTAACCAAATTACATCTGCTAAAAACAAAAATCAAAATTAACAACTTGGAAGTAGGTGGAGCAGGGCAGAGGCAGATCTAACCTTGATTCGGTTGAACCCCCAAACTTTTTGAGGAATAACGCAAAATACCTAATGAGGTGTGGGTAGGGAGGGATGCTCACCGGCGAGCGACGATGCGGCGGAAGCAGGAGGACGCCAGGCGCCACCTCTGCTCGCAGGATGGGGATCGGCGGAAGCGGCGGGCGAGGAGACGGAATTCGAGGCCGAGGCCGGATGGGATGGATTAGGATGCTCACTGGAGAGCGATGATGCGGCGGAAGCAGGAGAACGCCGGCGCCACCTCTGCTCACAGGATGGAGATCGGCGCCGGCGGCAGGCGAGGAGACGGGAGTTGTGGGCGGCGAGCGAGGAGACGGGATGGATCGTGGAGGTCGATTGTGGGGCGGGGACGTGCATAATGATTGGATAGTTGATGGTTCATTAGACTTTGAGAGCGATGGTTTAATCTTTAACTGGATCATCTAATATTAGTGTATAGCCCATACCTCTCGACAAACAAAATGAGATGGATTAGTGTATATATTAGCTAAAAAATTTTAAAAATAGATTAATATGTTTTTAAAACAACTTTTTTATAATTTTTTAAAAAACATATTATTTAGCAATTTGAAAAGTATGCCAAAAAAATGAGACCAGTCCCATCTCGTCCCTGTTGTAGCAAAATAACTTGGTTGTCGCATCCATGTTTAGGTACTAGTTTCCTTTTCTGTTTCGTTTTCGAGCAGTTTAGGAGTGCTTGAGCCGACACCTTGTCACCATTGAACACAAGAGATATATTTGATCTAATTTGCACCCCTCGAAATTTATTAGATGTTAGCATACCTGTATTAAGTATGGTGTTGTTTGAACCTTCGGTCTGTAAAGGCGTCAATGGTGGTCATTTGTCACGCCCGATTTTCGTTCGGGACTAAAAATGATTAAACAATTCATTTTCTAGAAACTAAATAAAAATTAAAAGTAAATTATCAAGTGAAAGTAATAAGGAAATTAAATTTTCTTTAAAAATAATGGCTAGAAATATTTTTTAAATATTCTCCGTGCTCTAAAGTATTCTCTAAAATTTTTCGTGAAATTTTAAAACTCCAGAAATAATTTTAATAAAACAAAGTTCATTTATGTAATTAAATAAAAATAAATAAAAATTCATGTTCATGTGCCTGGGCTGTTTTCGGCCCATTCCAAAAAAGTCTACTTTGCCTCCCTCTATCTGTCTTCCTCTCTCCCTCTCTCTGGCCCGCCCACCCACCGCCCAATCCTCCCGCGCCGGGCGCCTCTCCTTTCTCCCGTGGGCTGGCCCCGAGGCCACGGCCCACCGTCCCGTGCGCACTCCGCCCGAAGTCCACTCCTCCTCCTTGCTCCTCGGTCATCGATAGGTGAGGCCCACCTATCGTGCCCGTCTCCTTCCTCCGCCGCGCCACCTCCGACCGTGCACCCTCCGCCGCGCATCCCATGCTCCCCTGCCACTCCCGCGCGCATGTTAACGCCGCCCATTCACGTCGCCCATGTTCCCCGCGTGCGCAACGACCGAAAACGGCCAGACGCGCCATTTCTGCTGCCCGCCTTATCCATCGCTCTTGGCCACGTTCGCGTCCCCTAGACCCCCAATAAATACTCCCCGAGCCCGGCCGAGCATTTCCCCTCTTCCAATCGCGCCTCCCGAGCTCGTCGTTTCTCCTGCGCCGACGAGTCCTAAGCCGTCGCCTTTTTTCGCCTCCAACTGCCAAATTTGTCACCTCCGCCACTCGTCGGACCACCACGCCACCGTCGCCTTTAGGAAAGCCCCGGCCGCCTCTTTTCCCCAAAAATTGCCGCCACAATCGTCGTGTCGCCATCGTCCTCTCTATCTCGGGCCGCTCCTCGGTGAGCCTCTCTCTCTCTCCTCCCTTTTTTCGCTCTCTCCGGCCGATCTCAAGCCATCATTGTGCCTCGTCGCCGCGTCGTGTCCGCACGCTACTCTCGTCGCCCATCGGTGGTCGTTCGGCCCGAGCACCGCCCCACGCCGCCGCCGTCCGCCGCGCCCCATCTCGCAGCGCTGCCGCGCCGCGCACGCACGCACCGTCCCCGCCCCGTCGCTCGTCAATGGCCATTTGGGCCCTTGCACCGCCTAGCACCGCCACCGTTCGCCACGCCGCTCCACCGCCTCGCGCCACCGCGCGCCATGGCGGGCCACGCCCCCGTGTCGCGCCTCCCCGCCCCGCACCCATGCTGTTGGGCAGATCGGGGCCGTCCGCTCTCGGTCGCCCACATGGCAACCACGTGGGCCACGTGGTGCACCGCACCTTCCCGGTCCTGTGGACTTTGGTCCACCATGGACCAAGACCTCGAGCCGCCGACGTCGGCCCCTTCCGCGCCGACATCGCCCTAGCCTTTTCTTTTGTAAAAATAATTAACAATTGCACAATAAATTAATTTAATTTCCAGAATTCATTTAAATGGCTCAAAACTTCTAAAATTTATATCTAATTCATACATGCTCCAAATTGGGTCATTCAAATTGTAAAATTCATCTAAAATTAAGCTCTACATGTTTTATTTACTTTCCATGTATTGTTTACTTGGTTTTTATTTGGTTTTTTCTTGTTTTGTGTGCCAACGTGTAGATTCCGCTGTTTCGGAAGTTCGTGGTCACGAGGAAAAGAGTTCAGAAGATTGTTTGAAAAAACAAGGCAAGTCACATTCCTTCTTGAAGGATATTGATCCCACTTTATAAAATGTTTTAGCTTTTACAAATAAAATTATATGTTTTGCTAATTACATGGGATTATGGATTTACCTATCTGCTTGCTTATGTCGTGTTTAATTGATACACATTCCTTTGTCAAAACTTGGGTGATAATTTTGACTAGCTTAAGTCACTTATGTTGACTTTGCTAGAATTGCATATGCTTAGCCATGCTTAATTATCAAGTATAAGACGAGTTGCGAGTTCGAGACATCTGACCATGATTTATTCGTCATAATTAATCACTAAAATGTGATCTAATAGTGGGCTATGGGTGCATGGTTTTGTTAGTCGCACCTACGACAATTAAGGACCGGTTCGCGGGAAACCCTACAAGACTTATTGTACTTACCACAAGCAAGAATGGGCAACTACTCGACTTGTAGTATAGCTTTTCTCTAGGTGACATACCCAGGCAAGGGTGAGCGTGATGAAGTTGGGTTGGTCAGGGCATCCGGCTGATCGGCTTCCGGATTCACCGTGGTACAAGGGAGGGCTGCCTACCCTGGATTTAGGGATAGGGGCGAAACCTGCAGTGTGGTATCGCTTGGTTAGGGATAGTTATGCGAAGGGTCTTATCATGATGACTCATATGGTGACGTGTCCGGCCAGACACGGTGACATATGAGGATCGTGTCTTATGGGTACAGTTGTACATCTCTGATCAGAGTAGAACTATTCGAATAGCCGTGACCACGGTTATGGGTGATTGACCAAATTCACCATGATTAGTCTCATCCTTAATAATTTGAATTAATAAACTAGTGTAGTTCAGGTGGAATGGTTGGACATGTTCAACGTGGTTTAGCGTTGTTCAGTGAAGGATTAATCTTGCCTTAATTAACAACTATTTTTCTGTTTTAAAATATAAATGTTTGCAACCGCTTTTATGCAAATAGCCACAAGCCCCTCTTTCTCTTCCCTTGCACATCTGCATCCTCGTCGTGGCTTGTTGAGTACAATGGTTGTACTCAACCTTGTTATTTTCCTTTTTTTCAAAAATCTAATACTTTTAAGCTGAAGACGGTGTTAGAAGACCATTTTCCCTCTTTCAGAAGTCTAGTACTTTTGAGCTGAAGACGGTGTTAAAGGATCAAGGCTCAGACCTCAGTTGAGTTTGCCTGTGGAGTGAAGCCAAAGCCCCGCTAGGATCGTCTTTTCTTTTTGGGTGTGAGGACTAAGTGTCTCTTACGTATTTTACGCTTTATTTTATATTTGGATTTGTTTACTAATTGTCATTTTATGTACCCTGATTGATTTCTGGACATGAATTTAATACACAAAACAGTCTAGAAAATTGGGATAATTTCTGAGCATGACATCATTGTTTCCGGACGTACTCATCATTCCTATGTAGCCAGTCACTGGACTCAATTGGATCATCATTTTCCTTGTCATGATGTATTGATGCTTGGCAAATGACTCAAACACCATCTTCTTGCGATGATTTTCCTCCTTCAACTTTTAGTTCTCAAAATTAAATAGCATGTACCAGAAGCCATATTGATCATGTAATATTATAATCAAAGAGACCATGCACCCAACCGAGATGATGCCAAGATGGAATATACTGCTGCAAACTATGAGAGTGTGCTGACTTATATGGAAGAGGGAATATATAATAGTATATACAAGTAGCTCAATTGAGACTAAGAAGGTTCTTGTATTTCCTACTGACCTAGCAACTATAATGGGAGCATACCAACTTACATGGTATATGAGGCTTTAGGTCATGAGTGGCTAGTCAAGCAACCCAGCATTGTTGGACATTGAGGTAGAATCTTAAGCAAATAAGAAAGGTTGGATCCAACAAGTCTACATTTGTATGTTTGTAACACAGGACATATGCTCCTCTACTGAGCAATGATCCAACAAATCATCCTTTGGCTCTGGTACATGCTCCTCTACTGCTCCGGCAGCAAGGCCTGCATGTGCAGCAAGCAATGTCAATGTTATCTTTGACTGTATCTTTGGCAAAGCTAATTAAGATGTATATAATATAATTAGTCAAACTAACATGGTAAGGGAAAAATACTATGCATGACCTGTATAAAAATTAAAAATTAAAGAAAAACAAACATATAGAGCGAGATTGAGCATTGCAGGCAATTAAATGCAAGCATGCAGGAAGAGTGATCAAGATCATGAATGATACATAGTTAATCAGATATTTAATTGTCATGCTGTGTGTTGTCAGTTCAGACAGGTTAATTTCAGATGAATCAATTTGTTGTTGATCACTTAATCCCTTTGTATGGACTGTGAAATGAAATGAGTGAAGCTACAATTAATTAATCAGCAAATATTCAGACACACAAAAACCATAGTGTGTACTAAAAGGAGTAAATATTCATAGGGACAAAATGTATGATGTTGACTTATTGCCATCGCAACAAGAGATGGAGGAAATGCCGCAGTTGTTGCAATCACACATCGAATTCAGAACACTAGCAGCAGCAAATTTTTCAGAAGTAGCAGGGAAGCAATTCATGTATATAACCTGGTCTCTGAACAGGAAGGCCTTCTTCTCTGAACGGTTGTATTGGACGATCTCCGGTTTGGGGAACCCACCGGCCTGCATGATAAACCACACAGAAAATCATCATGGCGATCCTGTAGGAAAATCCAGGCCATTTCTTCGTCGTTACAGCTTCGTTGCGGCCACGTACCTTGTCGCACGGCCGTGCTAGCCTGTCGAAGGTGACGTACTCGCCGTTAGCCGCTTCGAGCTTCGAACTCACCGCCTCCTAGATCTGATTCGCGCCGACCTGGTTCACATCCCGACTTGGTCGTCTCCAGATGGGATTGGACACGCAGCGCCGGGCGTCGTGGGGCTCCCCTCTCGGAGCCCTCTCTTGCCGGCCGATGGGGAAGGCCGATAGGGAAGAGGAAGGTGTGGATGGGGGAGTGAGGAGCGGCGCGAGATGGGAGAAGGCGACGCGAGTTTCTGCGGGAGGGCCGAGGGTTTGGCGCGCTAGGAGATTTCACCGCGGGCGCGAGAGGATGGACGGTAGCGACGGTCAAATGGGTCGTGGTGTGCCGGTCCAGGCACGCATGACTGTAGCAGCCCGGCATGGCACGGCTCAGGAGTCAAACGGGCCGGGCCGACACGGTACGATTGGCCATGCCGTGCTGGGCTGCCGACCAAGTCCGTGAGCCGACATGACACTTTCCGTTACTGTAGCAAAACACTGTAGCAGTAACCGTGGGCCTTTACTGTAGCAACACTGTAGCACAAGTAAAAGTAGCCCGTGGGCCTTTAACAGGCTGAAAATAGTGCCTCAAACAGTGTTAAATAGTGCTATCGGGTCGGCCTAGGTCCATGGACCTTTAACGGGTCCGTGCCGGTATGGCATGGCCCAGTCACCTTGTGGGCCATGTTTGGGCCAGGTGCTAGGCACGTGGGCCGACACGGCACGGCCCGTTTCATGAAGCGGGCTAAACGGGTCTTGCTGAAATGGGCCCGTGTCGTGCTGGGTCGGGTCGCCCGTTTAGCCATCTCTGATGGGCGACGCGAGATGGGAAGACAGCGCGCTCCCTCGGTCAAGCGAGTTGGGAAGAGGATCTAAGAAGGTCTGAGTTTGTTTACCTAAGTTTTAACCTTTCTCAATCTTTGGAGATGCTCTTAGAGTCTGGATGTTGGGTGGCAGTGAGACCTATGGGCCTTTTCATTTCTAACTAATGCATGTACTCCCTCCGTTATAAAATAATTTACACCGAGCACTACTCATTTTGAATCTTTGACTACTCGTTTCTTTGAAAAAAATTACAAATACTAAACAGATACATCGAGCACTATTTATTTTGAAACTTTGACTACTCATTTCTTTTTTTGAAAAATTACAAATACTAAACAAAATACATAATGTCACGGCATATTGCGCTTTTAATATAAGCATTGATACTCTCATTTATCGTAGTCTAACTATGTAAGAGTAATTAGTGGTCAAAGTCGGGAATAGTGATAGTCAGCAGTAATAGTTATTTGAGAAAGAAATGGCTAAGTTGATCTATGGAGCTCAACTTTGTTTCAAAATAAGTTAATTTCTACCTTCATATCTATCGTGGATACACAGATCAAGAAGTCTCGTGCCTTTAACACCTCTAACATATCCACATGTCCATACTATTTTTCTTCACCTTGCTAATAAAGGTACTATCATGGTGTTAACATCAAAATTTGGTTGGGTTTTTTAATAAATTTGGTTAAGGAACGAAGTCGATCAATCGATTAAAGTTTATCTCGAAGGGACTAAGTTCAAGAAGGAATCGTGAAAAAAGTTTAATTCTGTCTATTAATTAGACAATAACTTTTCTTTTATATTTAGAAAGTTTTATTTAGTGTCCGATCAAGACTTGTAATTATCTTTTTGTCTTTAGGAAATTTGCATCGCGTCCGATCAGCATTTGTATCAACCTGAGAGTATAAATATATACATCCAGAGTGTTTGTAAGATATTTACACATATCAATACAATCAGTTTTGATGCATCTTGATGCATCGTCACTCTCAATTCGGCGAGGTCTTGCTTCTCATGAGATGCTATATCGGTTAAGTTTGAACTCCAGCAGGAGGGTAAGTCTCGTCAACCTGGCAGTTGTATCGGCTAGGAATTTCTCGGGTTCACTCCAATATTATAGTTGATCGACTGTCGGCTTATTTGATATTTTTTGTCCTGTCTAAGGCTACATCGTTTAGGTTCGACCTTTTAGTTTAATCAAAATATATCCATCATGTTTGTATAAATCTATCGCTTTATCTAGTTTATTTTATCAAACATAATCTTGTACTGTCTCGGTTAGATCTGATCTTTTAGATTATTGCTGATAATTTAAGTCTTGCTAAGCCGATAGATTTTATGCTATGTTTTATCAAAGTGCTAGCCAATAAGTTATCTTTACATTATATTCAGCCGATCTACAATGATAGTGTGATTAATCTATTTTTTATCGGTCTAATTTTGTTAACTTCAACCTTATACTGTCTTGGTTTGATTTGATCAATCAAAGTTGGTTTTAAAAGAATGAAAGTTGATAGCTTGTAGGTTTCGTCCCTTTGAAAAAACTGGATAAAGCCGATATCATTATTTTTCTTTATTTGTATATATCATACTAACATCGATTTTCTAGCCGATGCATAAGAGTTTTGACAGATATTGGCTACATCATATCTATATCGGACTTCCAACCGATGTATGTTGTAACCTTCAGACTTTTGCATCTACTACAATGTATCAGTATCAGTCGATTGGATTATTGACCAAATTCATCCTATCGTCTTTATAAGAGTGTTACCTGATTATTTGAATCTACATTGGATTCGTAGCTGACTATTCAAAACCCTATCAACATCGGCCGATCTCGTTATATCACATCGACCTATTGGCCAATCGGCTTCTTGATATTATACGATTTGTCTATCTTATTAGCTGCAGGATTAAACTAACTGGCACGGCGAATTTTGTGTCTACACTTCGTGTCGCGATGAATTTTTCATCAACACTTAGGCATGTTTTACACTGTTTAGTTTTTTCCTATCCTGTTATTTTTTAATGGGTGAAACCCTTAAGGTACGAGGACATTAGAAATTGGAAAAATTTAAAATACCTCCCAATTTTATCTGAGAGTCCATATAGTATATGGATGATTAAACCGGATATTCAACACCTCGAACAAGTGAAATCCATCAATTGATTTGTAAGGCAGTTATAACTACATGACATCTGCCCTAAAGTGTAAGGACTTCTCACGATTTTAGTCCCAATTAAGCAAAGAAAACTCCAATTCCATGTGGAGTTACTACTCCTTGATGAGCGACGTCTTCCTCCCATCGTCCGACGCTACACTCTAGGGCTAGGGTTTGGGGCATTTAGGAAGGTAAGGTTCTGAATTAGAGATAGAAAAATGAATACAGCAAGACAGAGAAAGACCATAAGACCATATAGAAAGAAAGAGAATCCGAGGCTATAAAAAGAATGTGAGGATCTCAAAGTGAAAGAGTGGGTTGAGCTGACCTCTCAATGGGAGGCCTAGCTAGAGATAAGCCAATGGTATCACTGTTGATTGAGGGCTTGGGGCCACCTGTCAGTGTGAATAAATTTATGTGTCAAATCAAACAGCCAGCTCAGCAATTGAGGCTTTTTCCAGGTGTTTTCGTCGATTTTTGGCACAACACCAACACCTGTGACATTAAAATAGCAGCCATTAATGCCATGCAACTGCTCCAAATCTTTCCATCTGTCCCAAATAGCCAAATCCCCAAAAGTTATTAGGGACTGCTTACTGTATCTTTTGCAAGAAAACTCCCTCTCATCTCAGTTGAATTTTTTCATCCATCGGATTAAGAACCAACAGTATAGATCAACTCAGACAGTCACGTATACAACAAACCATAGTTTTTTCGTTCTCCCATTTCTCAATCGTGCAGTCGCCTGCCCCTGACTCCTCTCCACCATGTCCTTCCTCTCGACTTCTCTCGCGCACCGCACCACCATATCCTTCCTCGTAGTTGACGTTGGTGAGGTCACCGGTTGCCGTTCCCTGCCATAGCCACAGCGACACCCAGAATGGCCGTAACATCACACCTTCCACCTCCCGCCACTCTCATCTTTGACTTCTTCGCAGGAATCCCCCCACCGCTCTCTCTGCCACATCCACTACCACTGTACACTGCCTCCTAAGACCATCCCCAACCCAAAAACTATCAAATAGTGTCTATAGTTGTCATGTCATATAAACACTATATATATATATAGAAATTATATATACAATGAATGATATCTTCAAATTAAATTCTTATCCAATCACCTCTCTTCTCTTTTCTTTTATCCACCTATCTCGAAATGATTTCTTCATCTTTTTACCTCTTACCTCATTAACTCTTTTGCCACATCAGATTTTTGCCTATGTGACATCCTATTAAATGTAAACACTATCCTATGTGAAGGGTTGAGACTGCTCTAACCACTCCACCGAGATGACCTCGCCGCCGCCGCCTCGCTGCGCCCTGTTTCTAGTACCTGTCTCTACTAGACAGTCCCACCGTCAGGCTGTCACTACCCTGACCCCTCTAAAACCAGGGAACTCTCCCTCTTCCCAACTCATCTGGTGTCTTTAACCCAAAATTCAATTGGTTTTCCATGGCGAGGTTGTGTCGCTAGAGCTTTAGTTGCATAACAAAATTATTTTATTAAAAAAACAACAGAAATACAGTAGCTATGACCCAGCAAGTAAACACACAAAGGTGAGCGGGATAGGTTGATGTAAACAGACCAGTTATATACAAGGTTACAACTTATCCATTATCTAAAAAACATAGGAGTACAAGGTTACAACTTGATAAACAGAAGCAGACGTTTGTCACAGATACATTTTCAGCAAAAGTGCAGTTACAACATTCTTCTCGAGTTGTCAAGATTAGGACAAAAGGACTCAACCGGAGATCTCATTACCAAAATGATGAACCGTTTTAATCAAGAGGACTTTCAAGGTCTGGTCTTTGGTCCATCGTTTTTGCCATTGCACCATCGGGAAAAGCATCTGGATATGTTGCCGCTAGCCTCGATTTCATGCTTCTACAATATAAGCATAAGATAGTTCACTAAGTGGGAAAACTGTTATAGCAGTCTAATTCGAATGCACGCTTGGGACAGGAGAACTGGAAAACTAAAGGAAGATGAAACACAGAAGTTCATAATTTTGAATGGCCAGTGGAAATGTACCTCAGCTTCAAGAAAATATGGTCAAGATCGTCCTTCATGGACTTGAGAAGACGAGTTTTACTAGCGAAGTCATTAGACACCTCCGCAAAGCATTGTTCAGAGTACTCGTTAAAATGTGTGAGAACTGCATTACTATCTTGCAACCGTCCCAGTCTGCCGAAGTAAACAAAAAAACAGTAGGGGTTTCCGTTAGCAGCAAAAGACAAGGAACACAGCAATTCCTGCAAATTCTACTGTCAAAGGATAGAAACTATATCACTAAAGCAACTAGAATTGCTCATATGTCTAACAAAATACAGTATGTCAACATACATGCTATGATGGGCAAATTACTCTTAACTGAAGAGTGAGAAATGAGAGAATTTCCAGCAATAGAGCAAAGGAATCTGCCAAATCTAAGAAATATTACTATGTCATGGTAAGGTTCTTGTAGATCTTTGCATGAAAGGAAAAACATGCTGGTTTTGCATAAAGCACGGACAAACCAACATTACTACAGTTTGATGCACCCCAACTAAACTTCAAGGTTCTACTATAGCCTACAACTCATCATATGTATATGTTAATTCACCTAATTGAGGCAGGCTCTGCAGTCCAAGTTAAAACAGAGCTCTTGGGAAGGCAGAACCGCAACACATGACAAGTGCATCGCAAAATAATACAACGACATGTATGTTTGAGCACTTCCATAATTTCCACACATGGAACATGTGAATGCCCAAAATAGCCATATGCTTGCCATTAGCTCAATACAAAAGTCACAAACTTTTGATGTAGCACTCTGAGTTAGTGGACAAGCACTTCAGCAGTGACCCCTAAAAACTTCTAGACCAGTGGGAGAATTAATCAGATCATTCAACCTTCTTCATGCTTAAATGTGCAATACAACTATGCACCCAAAAGTTAACTTGCAGCAGCAAAGTAGTGATTACAGATACTTAAAGATGTCATTTCCAGAAGTAGCAAGTGATCTTTTCTTCTTTTTTTTTACCTCCGAAGAAAAGCAAGAGAATGATGGCAACAGGGGAAATGGTACATGGATTAGACAGGCACCTTTGGATGCAAGAATTTTACAGCACGTAGTTCATTTCCAGCATAATCAGGAAAAGTTCTGGCATTCTAAAGAAGCCATTAATATACATATGAATATTGCTGCAATTAATAACAACATTTAGGAACTACCACCACTGTACATCTGTTTAAACTCCAAGACTGGTTAAGCCAAGCGTGCCAGTGCAAGATGAGATACAATAGAGTACAGTGATATCTTAAATCGCAACAGTACTGAAAGGGTGACTCGTTAATACTGATAACACCAAAAGTTTGGCAAATGGATCTTATTCCTAGATATCTATCTTGAATGTTATTCCTAGATATCTATCGCTCTACCAAATTTTGTGTGGAACCAATTGAGGGGCAGCCAGGCAGGGAAATGAGTTTATATGGTGTGTTCATATATGGTAATAGTTGTTGATTTCAAACAGAACTTACAACCAGCAGAACATTTGATGAGACATCATTAACAGCAAGCATTTAGCACCAATCTTAAGTATTGTGAAGCATCAATCACTAACAGATGACCGATTAGGATAAATTCTCCTTCCAAGTAATCATTGCTACACAAACGAAGGGTTACCAACAGACTTGACAACCTCCAAATCTCACGAGAAGATCCAGTTAATACTCAAAATAGCTCTAAAGCCTATCCAACAGTACCCCAGTACTGCCAAAGTGAATGCATTGCTGGTGAACAGATGCAGCAACATATAATAGTTCAGTTCTTATAAATACTCCGTAATCAAGAATGCCTTTTTCATTCATAATAACATATAGTAAGATCCAAATTCTAGCAGGAACCACGATGTCAGAAAATAGGATGTCAGTATGCTTTTAAATCAACACAACATACGGCATAAACTATGAAGGGTTAGAGCATCTCCAAGAGAAGTCTAAAATTAGATTTCCCCAAAATGGCGCACATGTGTTTAGCTGTGAGGAAACCATGCACAATTGTGAACAACTGCGTATTGCTACCCAGAAATGCTAGCCAAAACCCGATCAGATTTGTGGACACACATCGCCGTAACCTCGATTCTCCCTAGCAAAGGGACGCACTGAGTTCGATTCTACCCACACGAATCAAATCACCGTTCCGCTTTTGCGAACCCTCGATGGGAAGAACAAGCAATCCCTGAGACCCCTAACTCTAAACCAAACCATGTCTCCCGCTGCTGACGCATGTAACCACGACTAGCTTCGTAGAAGAGGAGAACCACCGAGACAGTAGCCTAGGCCCTAGGCGCAGGCACAAGAGACGGCGGCGTTCCGGTCATCTATCAGCACCGATCGAAAAGGGAGCGGGGGAGGGAAGCCGTGGCGACGTACATGAGGTGCTGCGTCTGCCTGATGGCGCCCACGTCCCCGGCGTCGACCAGCGACCTGAACCGCGCCGCCACCTCCGCGGCCGCGGCGGCTGTCTCCGGCGAAGCCACCGCCGGCGACTTCTCCATGGCTGCCTGAGCTTCTCGACGACTCTCAGAGAGGTCACGGCTGTGCTGGCCCAGGGCGTGCGATTTTGGGTTCTCCTGGGCCTTCGGGAAGCTGATAGTTGTGACGGCGTAAATGGTAATGGGCCCGATGAGTGGTGGAATCATGAAAAGGCCTTGGGCTTACAAGTAAGTTGGCATTAGCTCGGTTAGCTAGTTTTCTTTTAGTTGAGCTCATTAGTTTTCCTTTAGAGCAACTCCAAAAGTGCCCCATATATCCTCCCCATCCTTTAAATTTAGGAAAAAAGGAAAAAATTACTATCCAACAGTGCTCCATATGCGATCCCCATTTTACCGCACTTGGAAAAAATCAATCCACAACGTGGATAAATGCGCGCTAGCTCCAACCCGCGCATCCTCCTTCCCGCGCGCGCAAGGGATTTGCCGCGCCAGCCGAAAGAAAACTCGGGGACAGGAAACGGCGAGAAAAATCCCGATCTACTATTCTGTACGCACAAAACCTCCAATATATCAACGAAAAAATTACTGTGGGCCCAAATAAAAACTGAAAAAACAACTATGGGCCCAAATTTGATTTTTAGGAAACTATATTTAGGAAACTATTGAAGATTGCCTCTTTTTTCTCTCCTAATATCTTTTGGGGAGTTGCAAAATAATATTATTTAGGGATAAAATTTTTGGAAACTTTTGGAGATGCTCTTAGTACTAAGAGCATGTCCAATGGTTTCCCTAAATTGATTTCTAAACTTGTTTTTAAGATTTATCCTGAAAAAATTACCTCCAACAAAGTCTCTAAATGAATCTAAAAAAATAAAAAATCTCTAAAATACTTCTCCCGTTCTCTATACTGAGAAGTGCTCCCGAGTCTCTAAATTTGTTGACGCGCTTGTGAAGAAAATCCCTCCCGCGCGCGCCCTGGATGCTGCCTCTTTTTACCGCGCGCGGAGCCGCGCCATTCATCCCGCGCGCAACAAATAATTCACCCGCGCGTTGTCGCACCGCCGGGGGAAGGTTTAGGGCGGGGAGCAGCCGGCCGGGGAAAGAGGGGCGTGCCATTAGAGAGAAACAAAGGCGCCGGCCGCCGCGGAGGAGGAAGAGAGGCGCCCGGCTGCCACAGAATAGGTGCGCTTGCCAGCGAGCCCGCGGCGTCATCGGCTGTCTCGCTCCGTCGCCGCACGCCGCCTCCCTACATCATCCGCCAGCAAGGTACTAATATGGATACAAAAGCAAACAATATTTTTAGAGACAGGGAAGAAATTAGCATGTTCTGTTAGTTTTTTATCTGAACCTGAATGCATGGCGACGAACTGAACAATTAAGCTCATAGTGACCAGTCGACCATGTCAAGCAGTCAAGGTCTACTGCTGATGAACCACATGAGAGATTGATTCTCAGATCCCATGTCAATACATCCATTCACAGCAGATCGATGTTAGATTTTTTGCAAGCGTGCTGCTCGCCAAGCATGGAGCGAATCAGGGGATATATTAAACAAGTTGGGTGCAGATAACATGTTCTGCAGAACGACAAAAAGGCTCAGATTGACCATACAATGTACCATATCACGTTATGCGATTCTGTGGGTAATTAGCATGCATTAAAGATTCTTCAGATAAGCCAATTCAGGTTAATTAATCTGACGGTCGAATTAATTATCCATATCATCCACTTGCCTCCTATGAAATTTTTGGCACTGACTTGTTCTAATAATCTTCACTAATCTATATTCAGATAGTCCAATTTAAATAAGACCACCCTCTGTTAATAAGACCACCCTCTGTTGCATGCTATATTTTTTCTAATATCTAAGTGCATTCATAGATTACATGAGCCTTACTTCTTTCAATTCTGGTACATTCACCTACTTCGCTCTGGCAAGAATATATTTGCTTTGAATTGTATTCAAGAACAAAAATAAAAAGAATATGTTTTGAATAACTAGTCATTTGCCAAGAGCCAAAGACATAATACATGAATGAAAGTAGTGATATCGTACTACCTGCTCCTAAGAGTAAGAGGGAACTTTCAGAGCAATGAAAATATGATGTGTTGTACTTCACAATCCCTTCCATTTTTCAGGTTGCAATTTCTTGTTGCAAGTATGGAGAGATCCGGCAAAATGATTCCACGAGGTGGCAGAGTGATGCACCGGGTCCATCCTTTGCATGTGGCAATGGGAGCTCAGGGAAATTCGGCATTTCGGCCTCCCAATGTCACCAATGGAACCGTGCGACCCCAACACAGGCCCCCTTCATGCAACAAACCGTCAGCTCCAACAACATCTGTCGTGGAGGACTCGTCACAATTCACTGGTGATGACATTGAGGACACCGTAGGCGAACAAGACACACCGATCGGAGACCTCGATGTCCAAGGTAATTTTTGTTAAATATTCATTAGTGTTAGCTACAAAAGATGATTGATTTTGATCATTGATTTTTTTACCACTTCCATGTATCCGACAATTACTTCAGTGACCTTATTGCTCAAGAGAACAATGAACAAGCTGTAGTAAATGAGTTTGGTATTAGTTCTCAATCCTCTCATCAAGCTTCTTCATATGAACAACTCAATGATCACAGTGCTCTTGGAAGATCAAATCAAAAGCGATCAAAAAATTTCACCGAAGAGGAGGATGTCCTTTTGGTTTCTGCATGGATCAACATTAGTGTTGACCCAATAAATGGTACTAATCAAGGCAGGAACACCTATTGGGGTAGGATATATGACTACTTTCACACCCATAGGACTTTTTACTCTGACCGTTCTCAGAAATCACTTATGCAACGGTGGCAACATATTCAAGAAGTCATCAACGATTTTCCGTTGTTTAAGCCGAATAGAAGCTAGAAGACAAAGTGGCACTACAGTTCAGACAAGGTAGAAAACTCTTACTTTTTTTGTAAATTGTATTGAAGTTCAAATTTAATTTCTTCTTATGAACAGCTTGTACAGGCACAAAGTCTTTTCAAATCTGAAGATGCAAACAACAAAGCTTTTGGTTTCATGCATTGTTGGAATGAGTTGAGGAATCAACAAAAATGGATTGACAAGGAAAGGATTTTAGTAGCTCCCAAGGTGATCAACAAGAAACAGAAGGCGGTGACTGAATCAACTTCTCCAAAGTCTAATCCAAGTAATGGCCAAGATGTCGATTCTAAAAGTCCTGAGTACAACACATCGGAAAGACCACCGGGAGTGAAAAGAGCCAAAGCAAGCTTACGTCAAGGTCGTGATGACCGATTCGTTGCAGCAATGGACATGTTTTTGGAGAAGAAAAAAGTGGCAGACGATGAAAGATTCTCCCAATTGTATGTGTTGGAAAAAGAGCGTGTGGAAACAGACAAGGAACTTAGACAAAAGGAGGTCGCCGTGAAAGAGAGGGAGGTTGTTGTTAGGGAAAAGGAAGCTGCTGTGAGGGAGAAGGAGGCTGCTGCAAGGGAGAAGGAGGCAGAGGCAAGGTCTAAGGATGTTGCTAGGAAACGCCTGATAGATGAAGAGCGCATAATGACTTTAGATTTGAGCTCAATGCCGAGGCAGCTTCAAGAATACTACACGCATCTAAAGGAAGAGGTAATGAATCGTCGCTTTGGTGTGTAGAACATATTTAAAGGTATAGTAATAAATCTTTATATCAGTCCCAGATAATATGATCCCAATATATTTAGTTTGAGGAATGTTAATATGTTGCTTGTTTTTCATTTCAGAGGTGACCATGACGTGAACAGTATGAAAGCTGTGGTACAAGTAGTATGGTTCTGTTTTTTCACTGGTGGAATGGTATTTTGAATAATTTCAGCTTAATGATCAAACTTGATCAATACTGTTTCGACATACTATTGAGCCTTGATCCCCTGTTGCATTTCATACATCGCATTGCCTGTTGCTGTAGCATTGCTTGGAGCATTGCCTGTTTCTACATTTATAGAAATAATATTTGGTCCTCCAACAAATCGAAAGAAAATTGATTCAGAGTTCAGACCGATTGTCCTTTAAACCTTCTTGCTTGTAGTGACTTTACATAAGCAGGGGCAGAGCCTCATGGCTGTCCACCTGGACACCGGCCTCCATTGGCTGCAAAACCTTTGCAAGTTACAACTTAGGCATATGTGTCTGCCTATCTAGAAGCATGATATACTGCTTGATTAATAGATTATAAATTGTTTAGTTTGGATGTTCTATATGTTTCATAGCTTCATTGAATATTCATTTCCTAACAAAGATTTAAGAATAAGCTTTGAATAGAAGGTGTGGTCTCGAGAATAGCAGGTTGAGTATCCGTAGAAAACCAAACCGCATATTGCAAGCATGTGTCGATATCTAGATGCATTGGTATATTGGATTAGAGGAAAATACTCTTTTTCCCCGTGTTACTGTAAGCATCTTTCGAGATTATGTCTAGCTAGCGACAATGCAAATTTGTACACATACATATGCCTAAGTTACAACTTAGGCAAATATTTTCAATATTGACAATTTGTACGCATTATTTTCTCAATATTGATCACCATTAAAAAAATCCACAAGTGTTCAACTAAATCGTCTTGAAGTTAAGAGTGTACTCCTTTTTCCTTTATCTTCCTATATGTCTCTATGAACTCTTGAAGCTCAGGTATATGCTCATGAGAGGCGATCACTGGTTCATTAACACCTTCAAAACTGTCATGTTCAAAATCAGTTTCTCTCTCGTCCTCGATGATCATGTTATGCATAATCACACATGCCTTCATAATTTGAGCAAGAGTATTTTGATCCCAGTAATTAACAGGCCCACGAACAATGGCAAAACGGGCTTGCAGAACGCCAAAAGCACGTTCCACGTCCTTCCTTGCGGCTTCTTGTGCTCTCGCAAAGTATTTGTGCTTGTTCCCCTATGGCATAGATATAGTTTTAACAAAAGCAGCCCAATTTGGATAAATACCATCGGCAAGATAATACCATTGTATAATCGTGTCCGTTGACGATATAATTGACCTTTGGCGCATGCCCTTCTGCCAGCTTTGCAAATAAAGGTGAACGTTGAAGCACATTAATGTCGTTATGAGATCCTGGCATCCCAAAAAAAGCATGCCATATCCATAGATCCTGTGATGCTACAACTTCTAAGATTATTGTAGGCTCATGCATATGTCTAGTGAACTGTCCGTGCCAGCCTTTTGGACAATTCTTCCATCTCCAATGCATGCAATATATGGATCCGAGCATTCCAGGAAAACCTCGACTCTCCCCAATTGCCATTAGTCTCGATGTGTCATTGTCATTTGGCGACCGAAGATATTCCTTCCCAAAAACATCCACAACCGCATTGACAAACTTTACCAAACTTTCAATAGCTGTGCTTGCGCCAATTCGAACATACTCATCTGTCGCATCAGCGGCTATCCCATAAGTCAATATCCTCATTGCCGCTGTTACCTTCTGCAAACAACTTAGCCCAAGTTTACCGGCTGCGTCTCTTTTCTGAACAAAATATGAATCATGCTCCTCAACGGCTTCCTTGATGCGAAGGAACAATGTACGTCCCATACAAAATCTACACACAACAAATATAATAGTACGGGTTAATATAAATTCAAACATTAATACCTGCATGAATTAATGTTTCGTACCTGCGCCTGAACATGCTAGGACTATACGTAGGATTTTCTGAAAAATAATCTTCAAACAACCTCACATGTCCCGCTTGTCTACTACGTTCAATAACTCAATGACCGGGAACCGAACCAAGATGCGGTCCTTCATTACCTCCATCGTCATCGCTGTTTGCGGCATGGAGTACAGCAGCAATGAAGTCGACATCATTATTGGACAACGACTCCAAATAGTAATGCATCAATGCGCTACGTTGGTTCATTGCAATTCACCTATTCCAAAAACTGAAGCATACAACTGAGTTTTGTTTTTGATGAAAAATATGAAATACACACATTACATCAGCTAATTTCTTCCTTTATGGATAAAAATAAAAAAACAATCATACATCATCTCATTGCTTCCTTTTTGGATGAACAAAATAAAAACACAGATCAGTTCAATACTGGATGTCGATGGCCTGCCCTGCCGACGCGGTGCACTTCCTGCCTGCCAGTGGCCTGCGCGGCGTGGCCTGCTATTGCCTGTGGCCTGCCGACCGTGCCGCCGCGCCGCTTCGGCCTGCGCCGGTGCCCTGAAGACTTCGCGTGGCGTCTACTGTTGCCCTGTGCGGCGCCTGTTGTTGCGTCTGCCAGTTAGTTAAGGTGGGATTAGTTATGATATTGGGAAAAAAAAAGGAAAACCACCGTAAACAAATTTTACACATATACTCTATATCTTTAGAGAATCTCTAAAAGAGAGATTTAGAGATTTATTTTTTGGGACACCGTTGGACATGCTCTAACTATGGCTCAGTTTATTTTTTATCCATATCACATGTATACTTAAAACAAAACAAAAAGATTAAAATACTTATGCATTATCAAATTTCAAATACAACTATTACTCATGTTATCTGCTCTCGATATAATTATTTTCTAATTTTGCAAACTCCGGTGCAATAATTACTAAAAATAAACTTGAACAAATGGAAGTAGCTAACCATTAATTTATTACGGGACGAAGGAATTATGGTTTATGACGAGTGTTTTTGTCTTTATTAGGAACATCAGGGAAATGCCCAAATATCTCCAAACTAATGTCCGAGAGCCATCAGACATCGTGATATTAAACTTGTATTTAGCACCCTAAGGGTTACTTTGAAATACAGAGGTTTATAAAAAGGATGTAGGAATAAAATGTCATGCTCAATGAATTTCTACAGGATTTCAAAACATAAAAAAGTTTCAAACTATCATTTGATTCAGTGGTGAATTAGAAAGTTTTGTAAGCACGGACAAGGCTTACGATGAATAAAAAGTGTACTTAAACACATACAACTACGTAGACCATTTAGCATAAACGTAAGCAAATTAAACAGTTGTCAACTTCTAATTTGAGAAGAGTAAAACCAATGTACGAAATTATATTGTTGAAATGATGGTCGTGTATTGTCGATGGAGTATATTATAGGGCTTGTATTATCTTACAAAGAAAAAAAAGTAGATGATGAGTGCTAGACACTTAGGTCACTTTGTTAATTTACATGGCCAGATCCACTTATCTGGCCTCTATTAGAACTAATAGATTAAGCACGTACTCCTTTCGTCTCGAAAGATAACGATTCCTGCATATCCGAGACAGTTTTAGCGACCATTGCCAAAGACCAAAACCTTCGTAGAAGTACCGCATTCATTTCATCTTTCAAATTGAAAACATTCTTTCGTGCACAAGTGCTACTCTCGTCCTTTCTTTTGACAGTGCAGAGAGCATTTTTGACAATGCAAAGTGTATGTGTGAACGATAGAGAGTAGGCGAGAGAAACGAGAGAGAGAGGAGAGAAGGTTTGCGTGAAAACAAGTGGACAGGAAGACTGCTGTGGGTTAATTTTTAGTTTTTTAAATTAGTTTTCTAAAAATTAATCCTAAATTTGAATTCATGGATTAATTTAAGAACTAATTAGTATTTAATGCCTCTAATTAATATTTAATGTCTCTAATTAGTATTTAATGCCTATAACAACTACCTATCGTTTGGACATACCGTGCAGTCGCTGACCAGTTTTCGAATGAAATGGAGAAGTACGTGCAATGTAGCGTAAGTTGTAGATGACCACACATCGCAGGCTGGCAGCAATGTTCATTGTTGAAAATTGCACATGATCGCAAGAAGAAGCTTTGTTTAATTTTTTCAAAGTCCACACAATATTTGAGCAGTTGGTAATATCTTAAAGCAAGCACGCGAGCAACCCCAAAAATTCGACTTTCAATCATCATCAGCTAATAAAATTATTGTTCTAGATATTCACATATACTACATTGCTTGCCTTACCTTGGCCCTGTTTGGATAATTAGCCCCTGGGCTAATTTGAGGATTAATTTTTAGCCCTCAAATTAGCCCTTTAAAGATTAGCCCCTTGAGTTGTTTGGATCAGGGCTAATTTGAGCACTGTTGAAGTTTTTTTTTCTAAGGAGCTATTATATCTTCACATATACATCTATTGCAATGCAAGCTTTTGTTAGAGAGGAGCACAAAGAATCACTTGAACCGGATCAGCTTGAGGTCGTTGCGCCCTCCGGCAGCGAGAGGAAGATGATGAGCACGCCGGGCTCCACTGGGCGACCCACTCCTACGCCTCGTCGTCCTCGTTGCCGCCCGCCGTCACCTTCACCTCCGGCGGCGAGGCGGATGGGGGACGGGGTACAACTTGTCACGGGCGGCGTCGTGGACGAGGGATGGCGGCGAGGATGGAAGGGGCGGTGGCGAGGATGGGAGGGACGGCGGCGAGGGGTGGCGGCGGCGAGGATGGGAGGCGCGGCGGCGCGGCGAGCGGCGGCGGAGTGGGCGGCGGGGTGGGCGCTTCGGGTGCGGGGATGCGAGACACCTCACGCCGCTTTCTCTACTGTTGTTCCATTGAAACGCGTGTATTTGGTGGGACCCACGCCAAATTAGCCCAAATAAGCCACCCTTGGAGGGGCTAATTTTTAGGATGGGCTAATCCACTTTAGCCCCAAATTAGCCCCCTGTTTGGATCCTTGAGGGCTAATTGGGGCTAAAAGAGGAAGAACTAAAAATTAGCCCGGGATCCAAAGAGAGCCCTTGTCTAGTTGGCTTGCTCTCTCTGTCCCGGGGCCACCGATCTTAGCAACCACGAGACGCTACTGCGGCGAGCCGCACGCTGGCGAATCCGCTGCACCTGCCACTGCCAGCCTCCATCTTGACCTCCTGCTCGGGCTACAGATCGGCAACCCGGAGCAGACCGGCGTCGTGGCCAGCCTCGCCGTACGCTTCTTCGACCTGCTCATGCCGACTGACGAGCCGCTGCTCTGCAAGGACCGGTCCAAGCTAGAGTCCTCCGTTGGCTACGAGGAGGCGGGTCGCGGTGTTTGAGTTTGAGTTTGACCATTGTTCAGCCCGATGCTCCATTGCCTCGACGTGTTTCGGCGCGCAGCCTCTCTCTGCGCACACTGCAGCCCACCCGCCGTCGCCGCGCGGCGTGGCTCAAGAAGTGGTCCGGGCTCTGGCGCGTGACGGACAACCAGCGGCAACAATTTGTCCACTGCGTATCGAAGCTCCGGGAGACCGGCAGATGGGGCGGCAACGGATGGGGGCGGCGATGAGGGGAGGAGGGAGGGGCGACGACGAGGGGAGGAGGGAGGGGCGTCGGCGGATGGGTGCCGACCGTGGCGTGGTAGCGTCTGCGAGGGAAGGAGGAAGGGGTGGCGGCGAGAGGGAGGAGGAGGGGCGGCGACGGTTTGGTGGCGGATGGGGAGGGGGGCGGAGGCGGCGACGCGGTGTATTACGGCGGTGGCTGGCTATGCATCTGGTAGCGGCGATGGTGGGCGGCGGGATGGGCGCGGTAGAAGGAAGACAAACGCGACACACCGTGCACTCTCTCTCCTAGAAACACGTATTTGATGGGATCGTCAAATTAGCTCAAATAAGCCATCTTTGAAGGGGCTAATTTTTTGGTAGGCTAATTCACATTAGCCCCAAATTAGCCTCCCTGTTTGAATTTTTTGAGGAAAAAAACAGAGCTTCCATTAATCAATAACACGAGTAATCTGTAGCTGCAAGCCTCGACAACCAGTCCGGGATATAGTCCAACCAAAAGAAAGAGCGCTCGGTAGTCGACACCATACAAGCATAGCAATGGGTCACTGAATTGGCATCTCTACGCACCCAATCAACTCGAAAAATCAACAAAACTCCTGCCTAGCTCTATAATATCGGACCAAAGGCCCCCAATCGACGATCTCGAACCCTCATCACCCTTTAGCAGTGTCTTCACGCCATACGTGTCTACCTCCAAGATTACTTTTTCATAGCCATTCTCCGCTGCAAGCTCAAGCCCTTCCTTGGCCGCCATAGCCTCCGCCATAAGGGCATCGGGCACATCATCAAGCCATCGTGCTGCAGCCGCTAACACATGTCTTGAATGATCACGAATGACCACTCCACTGCTCCCTGAACTCGCGGAAACATCAAACCCGACATCAGTATTCACCTTAACCCACCCCTCCTCCGGGCATCTCCACCTCTCCGTCCTGTTGGCTGGGCTAGAAGTCTTGGGCACCCTAGAGAAGCAAGATCCTCTAGCATAGAAGAAATATAGCGCACAGACGCTCTGGGCTCCCAACTCTTGCGCCCGTGGCCTCTATCGTTTCGACCAGTCCATAACGTCCAGGCACCACAAACTATCAAGGTGACTGTTTTAGAGTTACAGACCTCCAGTTGAAGGACATCCTTTGCCCACGTGCTCGGGTGAAAATTCGGGAGAGACAGCCCCTCAACCTTCTTAACTTGTGCCCAAAAATTCCTAGCAACCGGACAATTAATCGTTGTATGATACAGGATTCTTCTGGATCGCCACACATTTCACAGAAGCTTTCTTTTGCAATATGTCTTCTCTTCAACTCAGCCTTCGACGGCCGGGAATTGTGCAAAACCCGCCACCAGAAAACTCGAACCTTCGGCGGAACGTCCAACTTCCAAACTGCACACCAAAATTTGTTGTTCCCGAAAGCCCCGGTTTCATCAGACGCAACCATAGACGATGTTGTTTGCTCATCTTTCAGCAACCTGTATGCCAATCGCACTGAGCACTGCCCATGTTTTTCAAAAGCCCAGGCCTGCACATCAGACTCCAAAGACATTCCTGGCTTGATTTTCAGAATTTCCGCCGCCTCCACCGCCATAACCGACTTACATATACGTTGCACATCCTACACTCGCATGCCCGGAACAAAGAGATCATGCACATGTTCCGCATCAGCTGTCGGCATGCGACCAAGAGGCCGGAGAGGCCGCAGCCCAGGGATCCAATTATCTCGCCAAATATTCACCTCCCCCGGTCCAATCCTCCAGATTAATCCCTTATTTAAAACATCTCTCCCATATATGATTGATCGCCAAGTCTCCGAGCAGCGCCTTCTTTTTGCAACTATGAGGAAATCACCATTTGAAAAATATTTCCCACGCAGTACCCTAGCACACAGCGAACTCGGCCGCATAATTAGCCGCCAACATTGCTTTCCCAACATTACTTGGTTAAACAACGAAAAATCCCTGAAGCCGATACCTCCCTGATATTTTGAACACGTCAACTTCTCCCACCGCAGCCAGTGAATCTTATGGTTGTCCAGGGAGCTACCCCACCAGTAATTTGACACCATCGTAGTCAGCTTCCGGCACACCACTGGAGATAGCTTAAAACACATCATCGGGTACGTGGGCACCGACTAAACATTAGCTTTAAGGGCGCGTTCGCAAGTGGATGCTGGGGTGGGATGATTAGTCGCACGCAAAACGAGAAACATAATTAGCATATGATTAATTAAATATTAATTTATAAAAAAATAATAAATAAATTTGCTATATTTTTCTAAGCAACTTTTATATAAAAATTTTCGCATAAAATATAACATTTAATAGTTTGAAAAGCATGCTAACGAAAACGAGGAAACAATAACTTGAAAATCGGTTACGAACGGGGCCTAAGCAACACTTCCCTCGCCGCACAACTCAAATTTTTCTCTGCCCAACCTCCAACAAAACCTCTTACCCGGGTGGCACATAGTTGAAAGCATTGGGCACTCCCCTCCCTGCTGAAGTGGGTAGACCCAAATAACGTTCACCAAGCGCTTCGTTTGGGATTTGCAAAATTTGTTGTACTTCTGCTTTGCAATCCTGCTCAGAGTTGGAGCTAAAAAAGACTGTCGATTTTTGTTTATTCACCAACTGGCCTGATCCTTTGTTATAATCATCTAAAATTTTTGCCACACGTTCTGCTCCTCTCCTTGACACTTCGGTGAAAATCAAGCAATCGTCAGCAAAAAGAAGATGAGAAATCCAAGGTGAATTCCTACTCACCCGCACCCCTCTCGAAATAAATAAAGGTCCAATGTCCTTCAACATGCACGAGAGCCCTTCAGAGCACAACAAGAAAAGGTAGGGTGAAATCGGATCCCCCTGACGAATTCCATGCGTTGGCTTGAAACTGTCCGTGAACACCCCATTAACTCTAACCGAGAAAGAGACAGATGAGACACACTTCATAACCAACAAACACCAAATTTCAGGGAAACCCAAGGCTACCATGATTGCTCGCAAATAATTCCACTCGACTCTGTCATACGCTTTCGCCATGTCGAGTTTTAAAGCACAGCTCCCCGTCTTCCCTTTTTTGTTCCGTAGATAATGAATGCATTCATATGCAATAAGCACATTTATCGATGATCAAATGCCCTGGCACAAAGGCGCTTTGTTCTTCTGATATAACATCATCAAGAATCCGCTGCAATCTGTTCGCCATTGTTTTGGAGCACAACTTGTACAAAACATTGCAAAGAGAAATCAGCCGATATTGTGACAAATCCTGCGGATTATTAACCTTTGGAATGAGCACTAACAGGGTCTTATTCACATCCTCTGGTAAATCACCTCCATTCAAGAAGCCCAGAACCATAGGCACCACAGAACCCTTGATCAGCTCCTAGTGGGTCTAAAAAAAACCAGCATTGAAACCATCCACGCCTGGGGCCTTGCTTGGCGCCATCTAAAAGAGAGCCTCTTCCACCTCCACCACAGAAAATGGTCTTTCCAAATCAGCCACCATCTCCGGAGTAATCTTGCACGGAACATGGTGGCAAATAATCTCCGGTTGCAAAAATTCCTGTGCCGTAAACAATTTCTGGTAAAACTCACAAGCCAACCTCTCCAAATCGTCCTGATTTGTAAACTCGCGCCCTGTTTCATTCTTGAGCATAGTAATTCTGTTAGTTCGGTTCCTTGCACGTGCTTTAGCTTGAAAAAAGGCCGTATTTCGGTCACCATCCTTTAGCCATGCAATTGTCGATCGTTGTCGTTCCATAATTTCCTCGCGTGCTAGTACCTCCCTCAGCAACTCAACCAAATGTCTTTCCTTGTCAGTAGGACCACGGTATTGGGTACAACTCCTTTCCGCCTCCAATTCAGCTTTCAGGTTTTTAACTTGCTGTTTCATCGAGCCAAAAACTTCCCTGTCCCAACTCTTCAGGGAATTTGTAAAGCCAAAAGAGCAGACGAGGTAGTAGCTAGGTTACTAGTCCCGGATCCTGGATCCCACATCCGATTAACAAAATCCATATACTCCCCGTGACTCTTCCACATGTTCTCATAACGAAAAGGTCGTGGTTTCTTCCGGCCCCGTCGCCAATCCGGGGGTTTCTTTTCCCTCAACTCAACAAGAATACCACAATGATCCGACTCGGCTAAAGGCATATGGAAAACTGCTGACTCTCCCGTAGCATCCAAGAATCTGTAATCACCATGTTGATGAGAAATTTCTCTCACGCGCTGACCTGGAGATCTGCTAGCATTTCCAAGCAGGCCCTGGGCCACCCGTGTCGACGATGGCATGCTAGTTGGTTTGATCTGTTAACCAACAAGAAAAATACAGATATATGCATTAAGTGTTAAGTTAGATCCTACTGGATCGGCTGCAAGAGTCAATTTACATATATATGCTATCCCGAAGTGTATTTAAACTAAGTGATTAGAATAGATCGGCTGCGCCGAGACAGTATTAACCACTTAATCCAAATATACAATGGGATAATAAATATATGCTTTAACAGTCTAGCCGATATCGTAAGTCAACTATGAATCGGCTAGTACTCCGATTTATCTTATGAAAAGATATTGATCTGAGCTAAATACGCTAAACCTAGATCAGTTGGCTGTCGGCTGTAGCTGACAAACTGATTCTGGCTTAGGGCATTTAACTAGAGCAAGATCTTAATATAAGAGGCGGTTTTAATGACCCGGGATAAGGACCCATGCCGCATTACAATAGACACTCTAAACAAATTCCTAATTTACAAATACAATTGCCGTTACAGGACTCTATCCGTAGATGGCAATATGTTTTAACGCGCAATTTGGGAACCGAATCTGCTATTTATCTTTAAGCACTTTCATCGGAAACGGTTTTATCCTCTCCTCTGACCCAGCATCGGCTATAGGCTATCCCTGTCCGACTCAACCTCAGCCGATTGACCTCGTAGCCGATTGTGTCACCCAACCAATTTGATCGTAGCCAATGCGACCTCCGTTTCTCCGCAGATTATTCCCTCGATCCGGTTCCGCTTCAAATTCGACCTTGAACTTAGGGATTTGGTTACCAAATTTGGTCGTTAACACATGCCCCCAAGTCCGTGATAAGATAATATCGCGGATTTGCTGCTTTTCCAAATTCCCGCTCTTTCCGACCTAAACCGTTTCAGCTACCAAAAGATATCCTTTAAATACCACCTTCGCGGCCACCTCAGCAAATCCGCAGCCACCTCAGCAATCTCTTGAGTTCTCCGGAGACCTCCTCGGCGACCACGGCGACCTCGACGACCTCGGAGCCCTCGTCTTCCCCGGCGAACCCTAAGAGGCGGCAATCACCAACAATGGCTTCCTCAAGCGCCCACTCTGAAGCCACCCAATCAGAATACCCAGAGGTAAGTCTAATCGGCTATCACCCTTTACTTCGCGCAATTTGGTTTTCATCATTTGTAATCTTGTTTCTCAATCCTTTAAACCACAGCATCTTGGCCACCAAATTGTAATCCCAGACCTCACCAGCCCTAATCAGTTTTTACTAGGGCCGATTGGCAACATAGACCCCAGCGAGCTCATCAATGCCGAAACGAACTGAGTCTCCTTCAGATTTTCTACTCCCAACCTAGCTCACTGGTCCAATGCCTTCAAATCCTGACCCTCAACGGATAAAACTTGGCCAGCTTGGTACTCACGGATGTCGGCTAGGCTACAGACCCATTGGACTGAGATAGGGATAAATCAATGCCTAGCCCTGACCATAGCCGATATCTCAAAAGATAAACCCCTCTTATCGGCTGCCACCTACTTCTGGTCGGACACGCTAAACGCGTTCCTCTTTAGGCAAGGGCCAATGACACCAACCCTTATGGATATAGTGATGATCACAGGATTGGACATAACATCAACAGTTGACCCAATCGACCTCAATATCAAGTGCTGTCACAATTTCAAGACCAAAAGCATAGGGGGTTGGAGCGGATTTATTTCCATGAATATGAAAGACGACCCAATTTCCGAAAGAGAACACACCGCTTTCCTGTTAATGTGGCTAGAGAAACATGTCTTCTGCGGATCGAGCTGTGGGCCGACGAGCAACTGGCAGCATGTAGCCGAAGCCCTAGTAAGCAAGAAACAAGTTCCTTTGGGAAAATATTTGCTCGGCTACTTATACCAAATGCTAAGTAGTGCATCGGCTCGGCTAGCTTATCAACAAGTTGTCAACACAGGAGAGCCCTGGTGGCTGCTACAACTGTGGTTAAACCTTCACCTCCACCGGGTTGCAGAAAGGCCATCCCCATTAGAGGCCGATTTCCCCTTAATCGAGCCGAGATTTGAAAATGATGAGGAGGTAACCACCCGCCGATGCTTGTCATATGGGGAGGCAGCAGCAACCTATCACGGATCCAAACTAACAGCTGAACACTTCAAAATTTGGTTTGGCAACCTGTATAGCGGTTTCCCAAGCACTTCAAGGATATGGTTTGCTTATACGGACTTTGAAAGATTTGAACTCCCAGATGATTTTCGGCTGGACGAACTCAACTCTGAAAGCTATGACAAGCCGAGGGAAATCTATACATCAGCTATCACACCCTGCATACTTCCAGTCGGCATTCACCAAGGACGCAACATTCAAAAGTCCTATGAATTTTATCATCCGATGGTAGCCGCAAGGCAACTTGGTATGGGTCAACTGCCGATCGGCCTGTACTACGCAAACAAGATCCAAACCAGAGACAAGATCGAGGGTGACATCATGATGAATCGACCGCTTAATATCCCTGGGCCCCCTTTAGGCAGTATTGACAACATCGATATGGCAGTGAGGAGGACATCAATCTTCAGCCGATGGTGGAATGAATGGAAGCGGCACTTGTTCCACCAATTGGCCTCGATGTATCTGACCACCATCAACCTAGAAATGACTCCATCGGTAAGTATCTTTTTCCTCATCTTAGTCCCTGTTTTTCTTTCAGCCCCTCTCTATATTATTGGCTGATCATGTTTCATTTCTTTGCAGACAACCGACTCCTCACCTCTGCACGTAAGCAATACAGGAGTGGCCATCCACTACGCCCCTGGGCTGTTATCTGGGGGCTGCGGACTGGCCCCGTCCATCATCGGCTGCCATGCGCCGAAGGTGGGCACTTTGCTCCACGGCCAGACTCGTGCGCCGCTGCACCAGCTAAAAAGGGCGACACCGTCGGCTGCGGCTACTCCAGCTGCAAAGAAAAGGAAGCATGCGTCAAAGAAGCCGAGGATAGCCCCAGCCAACGATTTGCCCCCAGTCGATCCAGATGTAGATGCGGCCCTCAAAGAAGAAGTCAGGGACGAGGAAATGGAAGAAGCCGTCAACACTGTCGCAGCCGAAACAAGTCCTTTAGACAAGTACGCTCAAACCCCATCAGCCGAGCAAACCACCGAGCGAACTCCAAGACCTTCGAAACGCGTCCCTCGTCCTCGGCCAGTAAGCATTTTTATTGTTCAATCTTGCCATCTTTCTCCTTCTTCATATTGCAACTTATCGGCTTTTTACGTCCATAGGCCAAGAAATTAGCCACAAAGAAGAAAACGGCTCCCCCTCTTTCGGTAAACCTTATGTTCATTTCTTTCTTACCAGCACAGCCGAATTTATAACTTTGCATTTTTCAGCCTCCCCATGCTCCAACACCTGCCCCCCGTGTATCAAGGGAGCCGACGTCGATGGCCGCACGTGATGGTGATGCTGAGGATGTGGCTACCTTAGTTCCAGCTATCCGAGTAAGTCCTGTTTAGCTTTACAAATCGGCTTATTGGTCATGTAGGCTCTCTTACCAACTATCAACTTGTAGTCTGTAGCCGATCTCCTGGACCGATTTATCAGAATTCCTTGATCCCGACGAGGGCGCTGATAAGGCCGTGGTTGTATCAGACAATGAGCTACAAGCCACTTTGTCGGATATAGCCAAACGGCTGGAGTGCTCTCTAGATTTCTTGGTCACCGACTGCGGTTCCATCCGTAGTCGGTTCGAAGACATCCAAGATCGGCTACCGGACCAGCTGGCTGACACCATCGCACCGACTACTTTTTTGGAGGCGCACCGGCACAAACTCAAACGAGCCAAACAGAGGATAGCCCATCGTCGTGAAAACAAGGCACTGGAAGCCACCATCAAGGCTAGCCAGCAAGAAATCACTGCCGAAAAGGCCAAATTCGACGCTCTGAAGACCGAGCCGATTGCCGAACTCGATCGGCTTCGCAAACGTCGGGAAGAGCTGATAGCCGAGCTTGCCAACATCGATGCCGACATCGTGATCAAGGAACAATGCGTGGCCGGCCTGCCAAAGGAGATCGTGGACCAGCAAGCAAAGATTAAGGCAGCCGTGTCAAACCTGTCGGACATGGCCAAGGTGATGAAGCCGATCCCGGGAAGCGACGCGGCCGATGCACAGGCCATAGAAGAAATAGATGGGATCCGCCGCAGGGCAATATCAGCCATTAAGGACTTCCTTAAGCGCTGAGTTGGCTGTAACGGTTGGAGCAGAACTTGTGAAACTTGTAACCTAACAGTCGCTTGTAATCGGTTTCTGTCATATGTTGTAACTGATTCGAACTATCTTTTGTAATCGGCTGGCCTTACTTGATTACCACTTAACACATGCTTACCGATCACATTGAACTTGCTTGAAGACGTCAAAATTTTTGAAAAATTCGCTCTGTCTCCTCGATATCATATTGTGTTGTATATGCCCCCTAATTTTGTTGATGATGTTCCCAGCATTAACGAAATTATTAAACTGCAACTATTGTCGCTGTCGACTAAACTGAGCCGATATAGAACGATTAGGGGAAAAAACTTGGCGCAAAAATATCCTAAAGGCGATGCGTGCGTAACAACGCATCGGCTAACACGAACCGACTGAACAAACAGAGCCGAATAATGAGTTGATCCATACACTTGGGTAATATTTCTTTAAATATTTGCCATTTTGAGCCCTTCCAAACACCTCTCCATCCAAACCGTCTAGCATATAAGCTCCTTTAGAGACATATTTGTGGATCTTGAAAGGCCCTTCCCAATTTGGTGACCACTTGCCGAATTTATTGTCTCTTGTTCCAATCGGCATTATCAATTTCCAAACGAGTTCGCCCTCTTCAAAAGACTTAGGTATAACTTTCTTATTATAATGACGGGCTACTCGTTATTTATCCCTTGTTACTTTTTCCAAGGCCCTCATCCTTGATAAAACTAGGTCTTCTGATTCGTTCACCATTAGGTGATAGTAATCATCGGCTGTGAGCTAATCTTGTAGCTAAATCCGTCTTGAGCCGATGATATTTTCCCATGGAAATACTGCTTCATGCCCATAGACCAACTTGTATGGACGGACTTGGATAGATTCATGGCATGCCATCCGATATGCCCAAAGTGATTTGGCTAATCGGCTATGTCATTGCTTAGGGTACTCAGAAATCTTCCTCTTTATTAGTTTGATCAAACTTTTGTTTGAGGCCTCTGCTTGCCCGTTGGCTTGTGCATAGTATGGTGAAGAATTAAGTAATTTGATCCCCATGCCGTCGGCAAACTGAACAAACTCGTCCGATATGAAGATAGATCCCTGGTCTGTTGTTATTGTTTGTGGGATGCCAAATCGGTAGATGATATGCTTTTTAACAAACTTGATTGCGTCCCTAGAATCAACCTTTTTTAAAGGAATTGCCTACACCCATTTTGTAAAATAATCTGTTGCCACCAGAATGAATTTATGCCCTTTGCTTGAGGGTGGATTGATCTGGCCGATCATGTCGATACCCCATCCCCTGAATGGCCAAGGCTTTATGATTGGGTTCATAGCCGATGCTGGTGCTCTTTGCACGGTGCCGAATTTCTAACAATCCTGGCAGCCTTTATAATACTTGAAACAGTCCACCAGCATCGGCGGCCAAAAATATCCTGCTCTCCGAAACAACCACTTCATCTTGTGAACCGATTGATGCGTGCCGCATATCACTTCATGTACTTCTCCGATAGCCACCTTAGCTTGATCGACACTAAGACACTTGAGCAACACACCATCAATCGTCCGATAGTAGAGATCTTCGTCGAGCAAAACATATCTTAAAGCCTTGTATCGCAACTTCCTTGAAGCCGATTGAGAGGGGTTCGTAAATAGTCAGACCTCAAACCTCCAATCATCACCGTCATGGCGCGACTTCTATCTTGACTTCTTTTATCATTGGCCCGTAGCTTGATTCCCCTTGAGCTAAATCATTGGCTTCTGCATTTTGCTCTCTAGGGATGTGTTTCAGTGTAACTAGCCGAAAGCTATCCATCAATTCTCGGCATTGTTGATAGTAGACCATCAGCGCGTCATTCCTGCATTCATACTCCCCTGACAACTGGCTGATGACCAATAGTGAATCCCCCATTATCTCTATGGCGTCGGCTTCGACTTCTTTGAGAAGACGCAATCCCTTGAGCACTGCTTCGCATTCGGCTTGATTGTTCGTAGCATGGGGGTCGATAGAAAAAACAAATTCAAAGCTTGCCCCCCTAGGCAAAATAATGACCAATTCAATACCGCAACCGTTGGTGCGCACTGAGTCATCAAATGTCAATGTCCAATGCATAATCTCGATTGAGCCAATTGAGTTATCTCCGTGCTCCACGATAAAATCCGCTATAGCTTGTCCTTTAACTGCCCTGGGTGCTTGATACCTCAGATCAAATTCTGTCAAGGCAAAAATCCACTTTCCAATCCGCCCTTTTAAAACTGGAGCCGATAGCATGTATTTGACGACATCGGCTTTATATATTATTGTGCACTCATTGGATAGCAGATAATGCCTTAACTTCGTACATGAAAAATATAGGCACAGTACGCTTTCTCCACCGTAAATATCTTGTTTCTGCGTCCAACAACCGTCACTGAGATAGCGAGATAGCTTTTTCTTTGCCCTCAATCTCTTGAATTAGGACCAAGCCGAATGACTTGTCATCGGCTGACAGGTAGAGCTTGAACGGTATTCCTTTTCGTGGAGACATTAAAACTGGAGGTGAGCTTAAATAATTCTTGATATTGTCCAAGGCTTTCTGCTGCTCTGCCCCCCACGTGAATGCTTGATCAGCTTTAAGCTGAAGTAGTGGTGTGAACGGCTACATCTTCTCTGAAAGATTGGCTATGAACCGCCGGATGAAGTTGATCTTGCAGATCAATGATTGAAGCTGCTTCTTGTCCTTAAGAGGTTGTATCGTCTTGATAGCGTTGATGCTTCTTGGTGTAACCTCGATTCCTCTTTCATGAACAAGAAACCCTAGGAATTGCCCGGTTGACACGCCGAACGCACACTTCAACAAATTCATCTTCAGGCCATATTTTCTTGTTCGCTCCAAAACCTGTTTTAGATCAGCTATGTGGTCCTCTATTTCCCTGGACTTGACAACGACATCATCGATATAGATCTCCACCAAAGAGCCAATCATGTCGTGGAAGATATAATTCATGGCCCGTTGATATTTTGCCCCAACATTTTTCAGCCCAAACGTCATAACGACCCATTCATATAAGTCGATTGCTCCAGGACACCGAAAAGCAGCTTTGTGAATGTCCTCTTCGGCCATGAAAATTTGATTGTAGCCTGCATTGCCATCCATAAAGCTGATGATTTTGTGGCCTGATGCAGCGTCTACGAGCAAATCGGCTATAGGCATTGGGTATTCATCTTTGGGGGTAGCCTTATTTAAGTCTCTGAAATCGATGCATACCCTAAGTTTGCCATTCTTTGTCAATACTGGAACAATGTTTGAGACCCACTTGGCGTATCGGCAAGGCCGAATGAATCCACCATCATATAGCCGAATTATTTCGGCTTTGATCGCATCATACATATCGGCTTTGAACCTCCTGGGAGGTTGTTTGAATGGCCGATAGCCTGCCCTTATTGGCAGTTGATGAACGACTATAGATCGGCTAAGACCGGGCATCTCGAAGTACTCCCAAGCAAAACAATCTTTATGCTCTTTTAACAAATCAATAAGTTGGGATCTACAATGAGAAGATAAATTTTTGCTAATATACGTCAGCCTAGGCCTGTCTCCAGAGCCTATGTCTATTTCTTCTAATTCGTCGACCGATGTAAAACCTTGCCCGAGCTTGCCATCGTCTTCGTCCGCGGTGTCCATGCCGTAGACGGTCGAGCCCTCCACGACGTCTTGCTCAAAGCAGCAGCTGCGGCCTGTCGTCTCCAATTGGCTGTATGGCAGAATCAGACACTTTTAGAAAATCGGCTTGCCAGATTTTCCCGGACAAACTATCAATGCCATCAATTTTTCAGAGTGCCAAATCGGCATTGGCAACGCTTACTGACCTATCGGCTGGTACAATCTCTATCTTGTCGCTGTCCCATTGAAGTAGACACTGGTGCTTAGTGGAAGGGACACAACAGTTGGCATGTATCCAGTCCCTCCCAAGCAGCAGGCTGTAAGACCCCTTCCCGTCGATGACAAAAAAGGTTGTGGGCACGGTCTTGTTGCCGACGGTCAGTTTTACATTCAACACGCCCTTGGTTTCTGATGGGTTGCCGCCGAAGTCCTTTAATCCCATGTTAGTCTTGATCAGGTCTTCGGCTCCTTTTTCTAATTTCCTGAATGTTGAATAGGGCATCGGGTTTACTGCGGCTCCCCCATCCACTAGCATTTTCTACATCGGCTTGCCGTTGACGAAACCTTTCACATATAGCGGCTTGAGATGCCGATTTTCGGTCCCCTCTAGCTTGTCGAAAATTGCTTGATCTGGGGACAGTGCTAGTTTGACCAAGGCGTCCTCAATATTGTCTGCATCGGCTTCAGGGGCACCGAATTCGGCTGGCAATATGAATACCATATTGACCGATGCAGAGACTTTGTCTTTCCCTTTGGCTGCCCTTCCGCTCGATCGGGTGAACTCTGTCAGTCCGTTCCTCGTCGGCCGTGGCGATTTTCTTTTGGGGATCTATTGCCTCTTGATTTTACCCGACGGCGTTGTTCTTCGATCATCCGCCGAACTTCTTCTTCCCTTCCTTCACACTTTAGCCTTTGAATTCTTTGTTTTTGTGTTTTGGTGAAGAGGTCAGAGGGGCACCATTGGGGGGTTGGCCGATTCTTCATCATCGGCCTCTCCTTCGTCGTAGTAGTCATCGTTTTCGTCTTCGTCGAAGAAGTCTTGATGGATCGGCCCTAGCCGATCATGAACGGACTGCCGGTGCCGGTTGAGCTGTATGGCCCTCAGGACGAACTGAGTTGGACTGGTGATTGGCTGGCTTATGTGTTCGTCCTTATGGTATTCGCTGCAGGCTGGGCAATTATCTAGCGTCGGCAATTTCATCCCGGTCTCCCAGCAATGCATGAAAAATTTGCAATGCCAATGAGGATCGGCACCGCTGTAGTTCCCATCGTTCTGGCGGCCTCGCCTCTCTGGCTCTTGTCGATAAAATCTTTCAAACCGAACCTTTTCCCGCCAAGGTTGCTGTTGGAAGCGGCATCGGCCGTTCGTGTTGATCGGCCGTCGATCAGCCGATTGGGCAACGGGGCACACCATGTTGATTGGCGCGGCTTGGCTTCCAGTCGGCCTATCCTCTGCTTTGACCCCTTTTAATGTTTTGGCTAAGCTGTACGTTATTCTGCGCTGCCGATCAGGTTGCCTGGGGCCGGCCTGAACCATATTGACCGGGAAGGGGTTGCCGTCTATCTTCATCGGCGAGTGGAATCGGCAAACTTGAGTTTCCGGCCTCTATTGCCGATGGATCTGTGCGCTCGAAGACTTTACGTCGTTGGTGGCATGGGATGTAGAGTTGTGCCACTTGCGGTTTTTCTTCTTTAGTTCTTCACCGATGGGATCACATGGTTCTCGGGAAGCTAAATCTGTTCTCCTTGAGTAATAGATCGAAGATCCTATCGGCCTTGGTGATGTCAAAATCATATTTTTCCTCTTTGGCCGTCTTCAGCAGCCATTGACAGACGATGGCCTTTTTATTCTTGGCCCATTCGGCTGCCGCCACCTCTGCATCATCATCGCTGGAATTGGAGTCTGATTCAACGATGACTTGAGTTATGTTCTTGACGGCCTTCCTGGTGTCTTGAAACCTCTGCTCATGGGCCGTCACCTTATGCACCTGATGCGCCAGGCTGTCGAAGTCCTGAGCGGAGAAGCGCTCACGGATCGGCGTGATCAGACCGTGGAAGGCCAAATCGGCTAGCTGGGCGTCCAACAGCACCAGGCTGTAGCATCGGTCCTCATCTCTCTGAAGCGTTAGATGTAGTCCTGAACCGATTCGTTGTGTTTTTGCTTGATACTGGTGAGGTCCGACAACTTCATTTCATTGTTGCCGGTGTAGAAGTAGCTATGGAATTGTTTTTCGAGATCGGCCCAGCTCTGAATTGAGTTGTAAGGCAATGAAGAGAACCAGGTGGAAGCTGATCCCGAAAGAGACAAGGGGAACAGTCGGACTCACAAGGCATCTGTAGCCGACGCTTTGCCGCACTGCGCCAAGAATCGACTGACATGCTCATAGGTTGACACGTTGTCTTGCCCTGAGAATTTTGAGAAGTCTGGGACTTTGTACCGGTTGGGCAATTGAATTCGCTCAAAATGCTCCGGATAAGGATACCGATACATGTTCCCTGAGTCCTTTGTCTTGAGGCCGAATTGATCGCGCATGATGTCCGCAATCAAATTGGCCCAGGTCCGGTTGTCCTGCTGTATCGGCTCATATTGATCATATGGTGCGGGTGCTTGCCGATATAGTGGTGGTGGCGTCTGCGGCATGTAGTGATGATCTTGACGGCCTCCTTGATACTGGTACTGGAACGGATGATCAGCGGGAGGCGTCCGATTTGCCGGTGGTGGCGTTGGTGGGCCCGGGAACAACTGTCGGCCACCGGCGTTGTACTGACTATCCAGGCGGATCTGAGCAACCGGCTCCAATTGCCGATTGTCATCGAATATGTTGGCGATCTGATCCTGGGGCAGTGGTTGTTGTCGATTCAGCATGGTGATCACTGATCTCGAAGCCGATCCGGACGGATTCTGCTGGTTGAGGACCCCTCCTGGCGGCCCTGGTTGTGCTGGTGGTGGAATCGGCCGATTCTGGGTGGCCAACGTCCTGTAACCAGGAAACTGGCCGTCTGTGAAGTAAGTCGGCCCCCACTGCAGTTGGTCGGCTATCTTGGCGTCGACCACAGCGGCTATCATATTGTTAAGGGTGTTGACAAGAATGCCACTCTGGTTGACCAGCGCATGGTGGACGGCCGAATCAATTCGGTCTTGCAAAGTATGCAGTCCCGAATCATCTTGTTCTTGAATCAGCTCCTCCGCCTTTTGTTTGCCCTTTGATCCATTGGAGGAGGACGCCTTGAGTACGTCCATGCTGAACTTTTACTTTTGATGCACGACCCCAGACCTTATCTGGGTGAACGACTGTAGGTAGTTGGCCAGGAGCTCTTCTACCATCTTTTTGTAGTCGGCTTGTTGTTCAGTCGACAATTGTTCCATCTTCACAGGCACGACGTTGTCCTGAGAAACGCTGGGGCTCTTGAGTCGACCATCTTGTCAGCTGCGTCGATGCGTCCTAGTCGAGTTGACAGAGACAGTCCCACTAGGCGTGCCAAGAAGCGTATTGATGAGAAATTTCTCTCACGCGCTGTCCTAGGAGATCTGCTTAGCTCCAGTGCAGGTCCTTCTTGGCTACCTGTGTTGTACGAGGCGTGCCAGTTGGTTTGATCTGTTAACCAACAAGAAAATACAGATATATATGCATTAAGTGTTAAGTTAGATCCTACTGGATCGGTTGCAAGAGTCAATTTACATATATATGCTATCCCGAAGTGTATTTAAACTAAGTGACTAGAATAGATCGGCTGCGCCGAGACAATATTAACCACTTAATCCAAATATACAATGGGATAATAAATATATGCTTTAACAGTCTAGCCGATATCGTAAGTCCAACTGTGAATCGGCTAGTACTTTGACTTATCTTATGAAAAGATATTGATCTGAGCTAAATGCGCTAAACCTAGATCAGTCGGCTGTCGGCTGTAGCTGACAAACTGATTCTGGCTTAGGGCATTTAACTAGAGCAAGATCTTAATATAAGAGGCGGTTTTAATAAACCTGATGGCAAATGTATCAAAAGGATATTAAAATAGATACGGCCGGCTGAAACCCCGGCACTGTCTCTAAACATATACATCTAGCCGAATAAATCATAAAAGCTCTAAAAACGACTTAATAGATCAATATTGATGCAGCATTAAGTATAAAGAGAACAACCAGATCTACTATAGCTGATGTAAATAGGTCGAGACGGTGGATATCGCATATAATGTAGGCCAACATTTAGATCTAGCTCTATCGGCTACTGATTCTTGACAGAAACAAGCAGATCTCAAGACAGATCTAAATATTGTTCTAGATTATATGTGATTTTGATAACTAGCGCAACATAAACCATCGAATTTAGAGTATCATAGTGATGAAAGCACTAAATTCGACGAGATACACCACTAATGACAAACATTTACCTTAAATCAGGGATCGAAACGATGCAGCCCGAAGCCGGATCAATTGTTCGTCTGAAGAAAAAGGAGGCGATGCGCCGGAGGTTGTATTGAATGTGTGTTTTTATATAATTACAGGGATCTCGGGTCCTATTTATACCCAAGAACAACATTATCCGTGCGAACCACAGTCTCTATCTAATCTACTATTTAAAATACGACAATATCCCAGGATAAGGACCCAATGCCGCATTACAATAGACAGTCTAAACAAATTCCTAATTTACAAGTACAGTTGCCGTTACAGGACTCTATCCGTAGATGGCAATATGTTTTAACGCGCAATTTGGGAACCGAATCTTCTATTTATCTTAAAGCACTTTCATCAAAAACGGTTTTATCCTCTCCTCTGACCCAACATCGGCTATCGGCTATCCCTGTCCGACTCAACCTCAGCTGATTGACCTCATAGCCGATTGTGTCACCCAGCCGATTTGATCGTAGCCGATGTGGCCTCAATTTCTCCACGATTATTCCCCCGATCTGGTTTCGCTTCAAATTCGACCTTGAACTTAGCGATTTGGTTACCAAATTTGGTCGTTAACAGAAACACTCCTCGACGCAGAGGCTTGTTGATCTCCATAGCAACTCGTGCACGCAGGAAGGCTCCACTAGCTTTCTCCCCTTATCCACATCCATCTTAACAACATCGCCAATGAGTCTCATAGCACGTTTGCCCCGATGGGCATTCATCCATCCCAGTGGAAGGTTCATGATACGAACCCCATCCTATCGAAACTGATTTTAGATGCCCTCAACGATTCATCATAGGGTTGTAGAACAACAGCTTGTCGCCCCACCATCCACGGCGAACCTTCTAGAGCACAGGTCATATCCTGGCGATGTCCAAACTCCGCCACAAATAGATTCTGCCCCTTCTCGCCAACATAGCGCACTTCCAGACCCGGTGGATTCCCCCATGCAGGCTTCATTGCTCCTTTAACTATGTTCGAGTGCAACACCGTCGGGGACAGAACCTTCCCTATCAGCACGTACTCAGGCAACATCGTTGTTGCTCCTTCCTCCTCATCGCTGAAGGTTGCAAGTTCCTTCTCCTCTGCAGTCAGATAGAGGTTCTGCATCATGTTAGCAACATTCTGATCTTCCTCCCCTGATGGAGCAGGGCTTCGTCCTCCGGTCTAGTGAGCCGGTCCTCTACCGCGCGTCATCATGAACGACAGATCAACTGGTGGAGAAGAAAACTGAGAGTGACGTGCTGTGGACCCCCGTTTTTGGAACGGGAATCTTTCGTGTTCTTAGTACCATTTCCCTGGATCGAGTAGTTGGTACCCACGAAATACAGTACTGAATAACCAGGTGCACATGCACGAATAGTCTTACAACGAAATTATTACAATGACAGGCCCGACGGCAATGTTCACCACATAGGACCTCATGGTCCGGATACAACACAAAAGCAGAAACTAGATAAGGCAGCGGAATAAAGGCAGCGACATGTCGGTTGCCACAGGCAACGACCGGGGACTAAGACCTAGTAAGCGCCACCAGCTTCTTCGCCTTCCTGGTAGTAGGCATAGGGATCCTCCGATTCTTCATTCCCAACATCTGAAGGTTTGTGCGTATAGCAAGGGTGAGTACCAACCGTACTCAGCAAGCCAACACAGAAGTGATGCATATGATAGGGTTATTCAAGGAATTGCTGGAGCTCTTTTGCATAAAGCCAATTTTCATAAATCTTTTCACAAGCCTAACAACTAGCCAAGTCAAGTTTTAGTTCCATAGTTCATTAATTCGGCGACGGTTCTGTCTACCATCCATCGTGATTCCAAGGATGGCTTCCCGCCTCCGATTCGTCATGGTTTTTCTGGGGAGCCCACCCCTTCTCGCATCTCGAGAAGTTGATCCACCAACGAATAAAATCATCATGCAAACCCATCCCAGCATTTTTAAGTTTTAAAGTCTAGCCAAGCGAAAGTCTTGTCACGATGCTCAATATCCGCGAGCACGGCTATTCGAATAGATTGATTCATTCACACTGCAGTGGATGTACACTTTACCCGTAATCCGTGACAACCCAACAAATGAGCCTACGTCCCAACACATGAGACGGTCACGGCAAAGCCTTTCGATAACCTCACTTTGGCAGTACCCGTTCCACGAACTTAAGCCCTCATGCACTCTAGCCGTCATTTTCTAGCAGTGAGAGGAGTTCTGGCGCACCCGGGATAAGGGAAGATGTAACATCCTGAAAATCGGAGAACCAAAAACGGAACATAAAAATCGGAACTTTCAAAAACCGTGGCTTATTGCTTCTTCTCGGGTTTGTTGCTTCTTATTTGACAGCTCAGTTGCATAAATTTAGTCGTGGTCAATTCCCTTTTCGGTATTTGGAGGTTTGGAGTTGTCAAAACGGTGGTGCGAAAGCCGCATCCGGATTTTAAAAGGAATTTGAGGGAAAGTGGATTTGCGAAAGCGCGTTTGGGAAGTATAAAATAAAATTTTGGTTGGGAGAAGATAAATTGAGATACAAAATAAATAATAAAATTCTCGGGAGGCGTACCGAAATTTGGGAAATGTATTTTTATTAAAAATGGGTAAATTATGAAAATTAGGAAAAAGAATTTAAATAAGTATGAAAAATAATTATGGAAAAATGAAAGTCAAGAAAAAGTTTAAAATATAAAGTTAAAAATTATTTTTAGAATATTGGAATTTATTTTGGAATTTTTAGAAGGAAAGAAAATAGAAAATGGGAAAAGAAAATGGAAAATCGGGAAATAGTGAAAATGCACTGTTCATTAGCCGCCAAGTGTTCGACGCCGTATCCCGCCGCGCGCGCACGCCACGCCACGCGCCGCGCCGCCGCGCCGCCCCGCCCGCGCGCGCGCGACCTACGCCACGCGCCCGCCGCCGTACCGGGACCCCGCACCGCCCGCCGCGCGCGCGCTCGGCCCGCGCCGCGCGCCGCGCGCGCTTACGCCACGCGCCCGCGCCGTCGCACGCCTCGCCTCCGCGCGCGCGTGTCGCCCGCGCGTACCAGCGCCGCTGCCCCGCCCGCGCGCGCACGTCGTGCACCGCGTGTCGCCCGTGCGTGCCTACGCCGCCCGCCCCGCCCGCGTCGCCGCGCGCCCGCCGCCCAGTAGCCGTCCGCGCGCGCGCTGCTCGCCGCGCGCGACACGCCGACGCCGCAGCCGCCTTCGCAGCCGCGCATGCCGTGCCGCAAGCCGCCGTGTTCCCCATGCGCGCGGACCCCGCCGAGACCCTCTCGTCACGTGGCGCACGCAGCCGCCGCCCGCGGACCCCGCTTCCCCTCGTGACCTCTCTCCCGTGTGCGCCTATAAATAAGGGCAAAGCCCCATTTCCTCCCAAGCCATCGCCGTCGCCTCCTCCTCCCCTCTTTTCCCTCGCCGTCGCGGGTTGCCGAACCGTGCGCCGCCGCTTCGCCGCCATCCACTGCGCGCCGCCGCTTGCCGCCGCCCGCCGCTAGGTGAGCCCCGCGCCATTCCATTTTCCATCTTGGGCCACGCCATCGCCGTCGCCGCCCCTCTACCGCCGCGCCATCGCGTCGTGGCGGCCGACGCGGCAGAGGGGTAGGTAGACGGGGGTAGAGGAGAGAGAAGAAGGCACAAGTCGGCTAGGAGAAAAGAAAAAAAAAAAAAAAAGAAAAAGAGAAGGAGAAAAATTAGAAAAGAAATAGGGAAAAATTTTAGAAAAATTGGGGGAATATTTCTAGGGAATTTTGGGGAATATTTGTGCAAAAATATATAGTTTTCTCGGGTATTTTTTCTCGTAGTAAAATGATTTTCTATATACGGTTTTTTTGGAAACTTCCGTTTGGGAAACTTTCTTGAAGATTTAATATTACTTTTCTTTTCTTTAAACTATACTTAACCATTGGACTCGGCAAAGATATATCAACGAACCTCTTGAACAACATTCGCAAGACTTTCGCTTCGTCGTTTTATCGATCCTTTTACAAAAACCCTAGAACGTCGAAACTCGTCGCTACGGCCGATTTTGCTATAAAAATCCTCCGTAACCCGAGTAGGGTCGTAGGGGAAAATATTTTGGAGAGTTCTTTATGATTTTTCATGCTTTTTCGTTCGTTCTTATCGGATGTTAACTGGAATCCATTTTTCTTTTTCCCTTCCGCTCGTATGATTAGCGACCGAGGAGGCAAACACTGACCCCGCAGGAGACCCCACTCAAGAAGCGTGCGAACAAGGCAAGTCTTCACACCCTTTGAACATATTGATCCCAATTGCGAAATGATGTTATTTTAAACTTTAAACATGCATGCTTTACCGAGTTACCTATACTTGGTTATGCCATACCTTGCTATTGTTTACCTTTAGAATTACTCCTTGTAACTCGCGATGTGATACAAATAACCGAAGCATAACTTCTAAACCGTTAGCCATGCTATACTTAGATTTATGCATACTCATGACTTTATGAAAAAGCTTTGTGCTTGGGCAACTACCTTAGGGAAGGTAGTTGGGATTCGGCATGTGGAGACATGAGCGCCACATGACCATGATGAATTAAGTGTGATGAAAATTGAAAGTACTATACAAATGTTTTAGACTGGGCGGCCGGATGATTTGGGCGGATTCCGGAAAAGGCAAGTGCCGACCCCTGGTCAATTAAGGATCGAGCCATGAGATAGCCGGAAACGAGCCGCACAACCGTACTTCTCGAATGGGTATAGACCTAGCCGACTAGATAGCCGAGCGGAGGCAGTATCCTTGCATAGATGGTTCTCTGTGATGTGGTTATGGGATGAGAATGAGGCTGCGGCCTTTGTTAAGAATGGTGGGATTAAACTAATGCTAATTAAACTTAAAGATTGGAAAGTCTTCCCTTACCCCGGGTGCGCCAGAACTCCTCTCACTGCTAGAAAAGGACGGCTAGAGTGCATGAGGGCTTAAGTTCATGGAGCGGGTACTGCCAAAGCAAGGTTATCAAAAGGCTTTGCCGTGACCGTCTCATGTGTTGAGGCGTAGGCTCATTTGTTGGGCTGTCGCGGAGTACGGGTAAAGTGTACATCCACTGCAGTGTGAGTGAATCAATCTATTCGAATAGCCGTGCTCGCGGATATTGAGCATCGTGACAAGACTTTCGCTTGGCTAGACTTTGAACTTAAAAATGCTGGGATGGGTTTGCATGATGATTTTATTCGCTGGTGGATCAACTTCTCGAGAATGCGAGAAGGGGTGGACTCCCCAGAAAATCATGACGAACCGGAGGCGGGAAGCCATCCTTGGAATCACGATGGATGGTAGACGAAACCGTCGCCGGGATAATGAACTATGAAATTAAAACTTGTTTTGGCTAGACGATAGGCTTGTGAAAAGAATTGTGAAACGGCTTTACGCAAAAATAACCCTAGCCATGTTCTTTGAATAACCCTATCATATGCATCAATTCGTGTTGACTTGCGGAGTACGGTTGGTACTCACCCTTGCTATACGCACAAACCTCCAGCTGATGGAAATGAAGAGCCAGAAGACCCCTACGCGTACTACCCGGAGGGTGAGGGAACTGACGGCGCATATTAGACTTTAGCTCCGGTCGTTCTCGTGGCAATGGACAAGCCGCCGCCTCTTTCCGCCGCCTTATCTAAGCTCTGTTTTTATATTGTATTCGGACCATAAGGTCCTGTGGGATGAACAATGCCTTCGGGCCTATTTATGTAATAATGGTATTGTAAGACTATTCGTGCATGCGCACTTGATTATCCAAGATCGCATTCGTGGGTACCAACTACTTGATCCAGGGAAATGGTACTATGAACACGAAAGATTCCCGACTCAAAATCGGGGTCCACAGAGCTGGTATCAGAGCCATGCGACCGTAGGCTAAGACCAAATGGCGCCCTACCCCTAACTAGATGGCTAAAGGGAAATATCCCTACGTAGGATCAGTCTTAAACTATTATTTCCGAAAATGCAAATATATCTTTTCTACATCTGTATTTCATACCAAATGATTATGATAGCTCCCTCTCGCTAACCCTAAGTTGCCCGTAAGCGAGATGTCAAACCACGACGGAACCGGGAAGTCACTATTCCGCGAGACGAGGGGTTCGTGGTACAACTTCCCTCTACTATGGTGTTTGAGGTACCGGAACCGCCCACTTATCACACCAAAAGGCATGGCTCCGAGATGTATCCAGCCCGGGAGGCAGCCGTATCCATAGAAGCCCGCATGGGGAGTGAGACATCCTACGCTTCCACACTCGCTACCACCGGGACCTAGCGTAGCGGCTATTCAGATGCACTCGCGAGGCCTTCCTTCGCCTTAATGCGGAACACCGTGCCGAACTCACAATGACAGAGTTCGTGCATCATCCTTACCGCAAGAGGGCAACCCGGTCTGCACCGTGGAGGCTACCCCCGCTGCTACAACCCGATGGTCACGCGTTTATCGCGTTGGGCGAGACAGAGACGATCGTACGAGGAGGCCCCGCTCGAGATCAACGATCGCGATCACGCCTCAATGATCCGGTCCGATGCCACCAAGGCCGTGGAGACCAGAGATAAGCATGCGCACTCACCGCAGCCAATGGTGCTCGGATGAGCAACTCTCGACCGCTACATGGCCCGAGGGAGGCTCGTAGAGCTGGAAGAGCAGCTCAGAAGAGCAAGCGACAGATCAACCAGCTAGAGGAGCAATCGCGCACTCGTCCCGTCTACGCCGCAGTACTTCCACCGAGCCTCGTACCATCACCTCCGCCCCGTGCCCGACCATTATTACCTTATGACTCCAGCATGCTTGGATACTTTTCAAGCTATGATGGAGCAAGCTTTCATGTTGAGCACAGAGCCTACACCGTACCGGTAGACCCCACTGCGCCACCCCGAGCTCCGTACCGGTACCCTCCGAGCCGGGATCGGGAGAGGGTAACCCCATCCGGATCTACACCGACACGGAGTCCGAGGCGGAGCCCATGGAGATCAAATGGGAGTCTAGCGACACCGATCCAATGGAGGAGGAAGCCCCCTCGTCGCGACTCACACGGGAGGCCCCCTCACCCGCCAGACCGCTCGCAAGAGTACGCGGCCACCGAGTCGGAAGATTCGGCGTGACTCCGAGGCCACCACCTCCGAGCCGTGGGGACTTCGGTTTGCTTCAGCAGCGGACCACCCACTTCCGGCGCTGGCTCTTGCGGATGGTTGGATGACTAGGCGGAAGACCTTCCCGGCTCGGCGGCACGAACCACTTCCTATTCCCCTTAATTAGTTGATGTAGTTGGACGATATAATTGTTATTGCTATCTGGCATGGAGGACTGTGTGTGTACACCGTGTACCCCTTATGTAATATGTTGAACCTGAGCATCGCCTTGCGATGTCTTAATTCGTATGCTTATTATTATTTCACCTTGTCTGTTGATTAAAGATCATTCGAAAGAACTTGAAGAAAAATTTCCCTGTGAACCATAACCTAAACTAGTCCGCTCTCTTAATTCATCTCCCTTCTTCAGATGGCACATCGTCGCAGAGCCGCGGCAACCAACGAAAACCCGCCGGAACCCAACCTCCACCACCGGCGGAGGTCATGGCTATGCACCCGGCTACTCCAAGCGATTGCCAATAATCAAGGAGGTCGAGGAGGATCGAGTCGGGGAATTCATGAGAGCTAAGCCGCCCACTTTTTCCACGGCCGAAGAACCTATGGACGCCGAAGATTGGCTAAGAGTGATAGAGAAGAAGCCGACCCTCGTCGAGTCCGAGAAGCCGATAGAGTTGTCTTCGCTACTAACCACGGAGGGTCCTGCGAGTGACGGTGGGACACCTACAAGGAGACACGAACCAAAGACGCCGGCGAGCCAACATGGGAGGAATTCACGGCTGCGTTCCATGAGAATTTTGTGCCAGCTGCAGTGATGAGGATGAAGAAGAACGAGTTCCGCAGGCTGCGTCAAGGGAACACCTCGATACAAGAATATCTCGAACAAGTTCACCCAGCTTGCCCGTTACGCCACCAAGTGACTGGGGACGAAGAAGAAAAGATAGACAAATTCATTGAGGGACTAAATGACGAACCGAGGGGACCAATGATCGGGCGGATCACACCGGTTCCAAAGCCTCATCAACAAGGTCGTCCGACTTGAGCATGACCAAAAGGTGGTAGACAATAACCGCAAGAGGAGGCTCGTTATGGCTCGCCCATTTCAGGGAACGCCACAACGCCCCAAGGGAGCCACTCCGTCTGGATGGAAGCCAAATGTTCCGGCAACCGGACGTTCTCCCGCTTCCGACCATGCCAATAGGTCAGCTACACCTCAGTTTCGTACGCCCACACCAACCCTAGCCGCTCCCGGAAGAAGGAATGTGAGCTGTTTCAATTGCGGAGAATTCGGGCACTACTCCAATAGCTGCCCAAAACCACGCAACGCCCCTGTGCGCACTGGCGCCAATGCAACACCCGTCCGAGGAACCCCCACCCCTGCAGCAGGACGAGGTCTGTTCAGGACCCCGCCAAGGTCGAAGCCGTTACGGGATGGAAGGCACCCAAGTCAGTGACGGAAGTTCGGAGTTTCTTGGGCTTGGCCGGTTATTACCGACGGTTTATCGAAGGGTTTTCCACTGTAGCCCGACCTATGACTCAACTTCTGAAGAAGGAAAAGAAGTTTGAGTGGAATGAGAAGTGCCAAAAAGCCTTCGAGCAATTAAAAGAAAAGTTAACCACCGCCCCGCCTTGACCTTACCCGACAACCGTAAGGACTTCGTGATGTACGTGATGCATCCCGCAAGGATTGGGAGGAGTGTTGATGCAGATGGAAAGGTCGTGGCGTATGCCTCGCGACGCTTACGACCCCACGAAGAGAATTATCCCACACACGACTGGAATTAGCCGCGGTTGTACACGCATTGAAGATCGGAGACACTACCGATCGGAAACCACCGTGATGTGTACACCGATCACAAGAGCCTAAAATATTTCTTTACTCAGCCTCGATCTCAATCTACGACGAGGCGATGGCTGGAGTTGATCAAGGATTACGCCTAGGAATCCATTATCATCCCGCAAGGCAAATGTAGTGGCCGATGCGCCGAGCCGCAAAGCCCAATGCAACCACATGGGATTGGGAGGTATGGCCGCGAACTTCAAGAAGAAATGGCCGACTCAATCGCACCCGATTCCTCACGGAGAGGTGGACTCACTGGAAATCCAACCCCTACCGAGAACTCAAATAGAGGAAGCCCAAAAAGGGAATGAGGAAACCCAGGAAATCAAGGAACGCATGGCCGCTGGACGCGCTAAGGAGTTTTCAGTAGATGACAAGGGAATCTTGTGGTACAAGAAAAGAATCTGTGTGCCTGAACGAGGCGGTTTGAGAGGATTGATCTTAAAGGAAGCCCACGAATCGGCATATTCGTTACATCCCTAAGCACGAAAATGTACCAGATTTGAAAGGAGAATACCGGTGGCCCAATATGAAGAGAGATGTGGCCGAATACGTAGCCATGTGCGATGTGTGCCAAAGGGTGAAGGCTGAGCATCAACGCCCAGCTGGCTTGCTGCAGCCACTCAAGATTCCCGAATGGAAATGGGACGAGATAGGCATGGATTTCATAGTAGGACTACCTAAGACTCGCATCGGTTACGATTCCATTTGGGTAATAGTAGATCGGCTCACCAAGACTCGCGATTTATACGTGAAAACTAACTACAACAGCGCCAAGCTAGCGTAACTATATATGAGTAGGATTGTATGTCTTCACGGTGTACCAAAGAGGATCATATCGGATCGTGGTACCCAATTCACATCTCATTTTTGGAGCAAGGTCCACGAGGCACTCGGCGAGTCACCTCGCCTTCGCATCGCTTACCACCCGGACGGACGACCGAGAGGACGAATCTTGTGCTAGAAGACATGCTGAGAGCCTGTGCATTGGATTTCACCAAGGATTGGGAGAAATGTTTGCCGTACGCCGAGTTCTCCTACAACAATAGCTATCAAGCCAGTCTGAAGATGTCGCCAAACGAAGCTTTATTTGGTCGCCGATGTCGAACCCCATTAATGTGGTCAGAAACCGGTGAACGAACCGTATTTGGGCCTGACATAATCAAGGAGGCTGAGGAGAAGGTTCGCCTAATCCGGGACAGACTACAAGCTGCTCAATCACGACAAAAGAGCTACGCGGACACCCGTCGAAGAGAATTGGAATTTAAAGAAGGTGACTACGTGTATCTAAAGGTCTCACCACTACGGGAACTCGAGATTCAAGGTCAAAGGGAAACTCGCACCACGATACGTGGGCCCATTCTTGATAAACGCTAGGAGAGGAGAAGTGGCTTACCAATTGAACCGCCCGAGAATGTCTCCGATGTCCACCCAGTGTTCCACGTGTCACAATTGAAGAAATGTTTGCGGGTACCAGAAGAGCAAGCTCCTTTAGAAGCCATCCATGTCCACAGTGATCTTACCTACCCGGAGCATCCAATCAAGATACTAGACGAGGCGGAAAAGAAGACACGGACCAAGTCATGGCGCATGTACAAGGTACAATGGAGCAATCACACGGAAGAAGAGGCTACCCGGGAGAGCGAAGAATTCCCGAGGACAGAATATCCACACCTATTCAGCAATCGTAAGAAAATCTCGGGACGAGATTTATTGTTAGGGGGTAGGTTTGTAACATCCCGAAAATCGGAGAACCAAAAACGGAACGTAAAAATCGGAACTTTCAAAACCGTGGCTTATTGCTTCTTCTCGGGTTTGTTGCTTCTTATTTGACACTCGTTGCATAAATTTAGTCGTGGTCAATTCCCTTTTCGGTATTTGGAGGTTTCGGAGTTGTCAAACGGTGGTGCGAAAGCCGCATCCGGATTTTAAAAGGAATTTGAGGGAAAGTGCGGATTTGCGAAAGCGCGTTTGGGAAGTATAAAATAAAATTTTGGTTGGGAGAAGATAAATTGAGATACAAAATAAATAATAAAATTCTCGGGAGGCGTACCGAAATTTGGGAAATGTATTTTTATTAAAAATGGGTAAATTATGAAAATTAGGAAAAAGAATTTAAATAAGTATGAAAAATAATTATGGAAAAATGAAAGTCAAGAAAAAGTTTAAAATATAAAGTTAAAAATTATTTTTAGAATATTAGAATTTATTTTGGAATTTTTAAAAGGAAAGAAAATAGAAAATGGGAAAAGAAAATGGAAAATCGGGAAATAGTGAAAATGCACCGTTCATTAGCCGCCAAGTGTTCGACGCCGTACCGTCCCCGCGCGCGCACACGCCACGCGCGCGCGCCCGCCGCGCGCGCCGCCCGCCGCCGCGCGCCGCGCACCTACGCCACGCGGCCCGCCGCCGGACCCCGCACCGCCGCGCCGCGCCAGCGCGCCAGGCCGCCGCCGCGCGCCGCGCCTACGCCACGCGGCCGCCGCCGTACGGCCTCGCTCCCCGCGCCGCGTGTCGCCGCGCACGGCAGCTCGCGCTCGCGCGCCGCCTCGCGCACACGCCGTGCACCGCGTGTCGCCGTGCGTGCCTACGCGCCCGCCCCGCCTCGCGTCGCTCGCGCCCGCCGCCGTAGCCGTCCGCGCGCCGCGCTGCCTCGCGCCCGCGACACGCCGACGCCGCAGCCGCCGCTTCGCAGCGCGCATGCCGTGCCGCAAGCCGCCGTGTTCCCCATGCGCGCCGACCCCGCCGAGACCCGCCGTCACGTGGCGCACGCAGCTGCCGCCCGCCGACCCCGCGCTTCCCTCTCGTGACCTCTCTCCCGTGTGCGCCTATAAATAAGGGCAAAGCCCCATTTCCTCCCAAGCCATCGCCGTCGCCTCCTCCCCTCTTTTCTCCTCGCCGCCGGGTTGCCGAACCGTGCGCGCGCCGCCGTTCGCCGCCATCCACTGCGCACCGTTTGCCGTCGCCCGCCGCCGCTAGGTGAGCCCGCGCCATTCCATTTTCCATCTTGGGCCGCGCCATCGCGCCGCCGCTCCTCTACCGCCGCGCCATCGCCGTGGTGGCGTGCGGGCAGCAGGAGGGGGTAGACGAGGGGTAGAGGAGAGAGAAGGCACGAAGGCTTCGGCTAGGAGAAAAGAAAAAAAAAGGAAAAAAAGAAAAAGAGAAGGGAGAAAAATTAGAAAATAAAATAGGGAAAAATTTTAGAAAAATTGGGGAATATTTCTAGGGAATTTTGGGGAATATTTGTGCAAAAATATATAGTTTTCTCGGGTATTTTTCTCAGAGTAAAATGATTTTCTATATACGGTTTTTTTTTGGAAACTTCCGTTTGCGGGAAACTTTCTTGAAGATTTAATATTACTTTTCTTTTCTTTAAACTATACTTAACCATTGGACTCGGCAAAGATATATCAACGAACCTCTTGAACAACATTCGCAAGACTTCCGCTTCGTCGTTTTATCGATCCTTTTTACAAAAACCCTAGAACGTCGAAACTCGTCGCTACGGCCGATTTTGCTATAAAAATCCTCCGTAACCCGAGTAGGGTCGTAGGGGAAAATATTTTGGAGAGTTCTTTATGATTTTTCATGCTTTTCGTTCGTTCTTATCGGATGTTAACTGGAATCCATTTTTCTTTTTCCCTTCCGCTCGTATGATTAGCGACCGAGGAGGCAAACACTGACCCCGCAGGAGACCCCACTCAAGAAGCGTGCGAACAAGGCAAGTCTTCACACCCTTTGAACATATTGATCCCAATTACGAAATGATGTTATTTTAAACTTTAAACATGCATGCTTTACCGAGTTACCTATACTTGTTATGCCATACCTTGCTATTGTTTACCTTTAGAATTACTCCTTGTAACTCGCGATGTGATACAAATAACCGAAGCATAACTTCAGAACCGCTTAGCCATGCTATACTTAGATTTATGCATACTCATGACTTTATGAAAAAGCTTTGTGCTTGGGCAACTACCTTAGGGAAGGTAGTTGGGATTCGGCATGTGGAGACATGAGCGCCACATGACCATGATGAATTAAGTTTGATGAAAATTGAAAGTACTATACAAATGTTTTAGACTCGGCGGCTCGGATGATTTGGGCGGATTCGGAAAAGGCAAGTGCCGACCCGTCAATTAAGGACCGAGCCATGAGATAGCCGGAAACGAGCCGCACAACCGTACTTCTCGAATGGGTATAGACCTAGGCGACTAGATAGCCGAGCGGAGGCGTATCATTGCATAGATGGTTCTCGTGATGTGGTTATGGGATGAGAATGAGGCTGCGGCCTTTGTTAAGAATGGTGGGATTAAACTAATGCTAATTAAACTTAAAGATTGGAAAGTCTTCCCTTACCCCGGTGCGCCGAACTCCTCTCACCGCTAGAAAAGGACGGCTAGAGTGCATGAGGGCTTAAGTTCATGGAGCGGGTACCGCCAAAGCAAGGTTATCAAAAGGCTTTGCCGTGACCGTCTCATGTGTTGAGGCGTAGGCTCATTTGTTGGGCTGTCGCGAGTACGAGTAAAGTGTACATCCACCGCAGGTGTGAGTGAATCAATCTATTCGAATAGCCGTGCTCGCGGATATTGAGCATCGTGACAAGACTTTCGCTTGGCTAGACTTTGAACTTAAAAATGCTGGGATGGGTTTGCATGATGATTTTATTCGCTGGTGGATCAACTTCTCGAGAATGCGAGAAGGGGTGGACTCCCGTAAAATCATGACGAACCGGAGGCGGAAGCCATCCTTGGAATCACGATGGATGGTAGACGAACCGTCGCCGGATAATGAACTATGAAATTAAAACTTGTTTTGGCTAGACGATAGGCTTGTGAAAAGAATTGTGAAAACCGGCTTTACGCAAAAATAACCCTAGCCATGTTCTTTGAATAACCCTATCATATGCATCAATTTGTGTTGACTTGCCGAGTACGGTTGGTACTCACCCTTGCTATACGCACAAACCTCCAGCTGATGGAAATGAAGAGCCAGAAGACCCCTACGCGTACTACCCGGAGGGTGAGGGAACTGACGGCGCATATTAGACTTTAGCTCCGGTCGTTGCCTGTGGCAATGGACAAGCCGCTGCCTCTTTCCGCTGCCTTATCTAAGCTCTGTTTTTATATTGTATTCGGACCATAAGGTCCTGTGGGATGAACAATGCCTTCGGGCCTATTTATGTAATAATGGTATTGTAAGACTATTCGTGCATGCGCACTTGATTATCCAGTACTGCATTCGTGGGTACCAACTACTTGATCCAGGGAAATGGTACTATGAACACGAAAGATTCCCGACTCAAAATCGGGGGTCCACAGAAGACTTCCTCAATCTTTAAGTTCAATTAATATCGATTTAATTTCAACATCCACAACATGGGCCGCAGCCTCATCTTCATCACACAAACCACATCATAAAGAACCATCTATGCAAGGGTACTGCCTCCGCTCGGCTATCTAATCAGCTAGGTCTATACCCATTCGAGAAGTACGGTTGTACTGGCTCGTTTCCCGACTATCTCATGGCTCGGTCCTTAATTGACCAGTCGGTCGCACTTGCCTTTCCGGAATCCACCCAAATCATCCGCCGCCCAGTCTAAAACATTTGTGTAGTACTTTCCATTTTCATCAAACTTAGTTCATCATTCTCATGGCCATGTGGCGCTCATGTCTCCACACGCCGCATCTCAACTACCTTCCCTAAGGTACTTGCCCAAGCGCAAAGCTTTTCATAAAGACATGAGTATGCATGAATCTAAGTTTAGCATGGCTAAGCAATTTACCGAAGTTATTCTCCGGTTGTTTGTATCACTTCGAGAGTTACAAGGAGTAATTCTAAAGGTAATCAACAGCAAGGTATGGCATAACAAGTATAGGTAACTCTGTATAGCATGCATGTTTAGAGTTTAAAATAACATCATTTCACAATTGGGATCAATATGTTCAAAGAGTGTGAAGACTTGCCTTGCTCGCACGCTTGTGGAGTGGTGTCTTCAATGGGGTCGATGCCGCTTCTTCGGTGCTATCCGTACGTGCGAGAGATAATTCGAATTCGACTAGAATTCAATATAACACCAAAAGATCTAAAAGAACCATAAAAGCCATGGAAATGATTCCAAGCGCTTAGCCTCAATTTCTACTTGAGTTTGTACGAGGATCGACAGGGAAAACTCCAAGTTTTGACATTGGGTCGACGACTTAGGGTTTTCGCAAGCGACGATCGCGATTTGTTCGAGAAAATAGATTTGAAAATATCCGCGGAGGGATTGGTGCTCGAGGTTTTGAAGATTCGATCACAAAAGAGCATCACATTTAAATGGCGAGAAAGCATTAAACGAAACCCGGACTTGAAAATGACGCGAAACGATATTTCGAAAAAGTCGCATTTTGATTTTTAAATTTTTCACCGAGAAATCATGCAATAAAATAATTTATTTTTGCCCAAAATTTTACTCAAGTCCTCACAAAATATTTTTCCAAATTTTCCAAAATTTTTCCCAATTTTTCCCAAATTTTCTTTTCTCTTTTTCTTTTCTTTTTCTTTTTTTTTTTTTTTTTTTTTTTCTTTTTGCGTGCGCACTGTTCATTGCCCACCATCCGTTCGACCGGAGTCCAGGCAAAACAGAGGCGGCGGCGGCGCTAGCTCATGGGGGAAAAGGGCGGCGGCGGGCTTACCGGCGACAATGCTCATGGCGTGTAGGGCGGCGGGGCGCGGCGTCGTCGGCGGCGTCGGCAACGGCGGCGACGGCGGCTTAGGGCGGCGGCGCTTCTGATGAGAAGGGGGCCGGAGAGAGAGGAAGATGGGGAACGACGGCGAGGTGAGGGCTCGGGGTGGCTTGGCCCGTTTAAGTAGCGGAGGCCGAGGGAGGGCGAGAGAGAGAGAGGGGGCCGGCGCGGTCTGCGGTCGCCATGTGGCGGCACGGAGGCGGGCCGTGCGCGTGCGTTTGCGACGTGGCGAGAGGCGCGGCGCACGAACGGGCCGCGACGGCATCGGACGCGTGGCGAGCGCACGGGGCGCGGCGGGGTCCGGCGGCGCGGCGCGCGAGGGCGCGAATCGCGGCGGGGTCCGGCGCGGTGGCGGGAGCCGAGTACGGCGTCGAGCACCTCATGCGCAATGAACAGTAGAATTTTATATTTTTCCCGATTTTCAATTTCTAATTTCCTATTTCCATTTTCCTCCCTTCTAAAAATTCAAAATAAATTCCAATATTCCTATAATTATTTTTAATACTATAGTTTCAACTTTTTCTCCACTTTTATTTTTCCACAAATATTTTTCATATTTATTTAAATTCCTTTTTCCTAATTTCATAATTCACCATTTTTTAAAATTCCAAAATTCCCTAGATTTCGAGTAAATCCCCCAAATATTTTGTTGTCTATTTTATATCCTAATTAATCTTCCACCATCAACAATTAATCCCCTTTTTCTTAAATTTGTATTTTCATAAATCCGCATTCCTTCTCCTCGATGTTCTTTTAAAATTCCTAATTCGAATTTCGAATTTTTCCTTTCGACAAACTCCAAATCTTTCACAAACACCGAGAGGAATTGCTCGCAACTAAATTTATGCAACTGAGGTGGTAAATAAGAAGCAACAAACCCGAGGAAAAAGCAACAAGCGAAAGTTTTTGCAAGTTTCGATTTTTGTGTTCCGATTTCAGTTTCTTCGATTTTCAGGATGTTACACGTGCCTTGGTAAGATCCAGCATGCACAAGGTGAGATCCGACTGGGAACCTAAGCGACTTTTACCCCTAGTAGGAAGTATGTGGTCGACGACGCTGGAACGGCTAACCGTCGATATACGTTGGCCGCCGCCGGTGGAAGGCCGATAGGCGGGGCGTGGCCGACGGTGAACGAGGAAGAACACCGGCGGAGAAAGTCAAGAACGTCGGTGAGATGGCCTAGAGCAGGATCAGGGGAGGAGTGTTGATGAGAATTTTCTCTCACGCGCTGGCCTGGAAGATCTACTTAACTCCAGTGCAGGTCCTTACTTGGCTTGCTATAAAGTACAAGGCGTGCCAGTTGGTTTGATTTGTTAACCAACAAGAAAAACAAGATATGTGTATTAAGTGTTAGATTAGATCCCCACTGGATCGATCGAGGGAATCCATGAGCATATATATGCTATCCTAAAATATATTTAAGCCAAGTGATTGGAATGGATCGGCTATACCGAGACAAAGATCGCCGCTTAACCCAAATAGAGTAAAGGATAATAAATATATGTATTGATAACCTAGCCGATCGGCAAGCTATCTATGGATCGGCTAGTACTCCGATGATTCTTATGAAAAGATATCATTCTTGAACCGATATACTTAGCCTAGGAAATCGGTTGTCAAATTTGCTAGCAAGCCGATTTTGGCTTATGATGTCCGACAAGAATGGGATCTTAATATAAGAGGCATCCTAACATAAATCTAGTAATAAATATACTAAAAATATATCGGGGGGTAAGACCATTGAAACCCCTGCACTGTCTCTAAACATATAAATTTAACTAAACAGATCGCAATAGCTCTAAAGATGACTTAATAGTTCGATATGATGCAGCATTAAGTGACAAAAGAACTACTGGATCTATTATAGCCGATTTATACCTCTCGAGACAGTGGATACCGCATATAAACTAGTTCAACCTTTAGATCTAGCCCTATCGGCTGCGGGTTCTTGATAGAACTGGCCGATGGTAGGATAGATCTAAACATTGCTCCAGTTTATATGCGATATATGGTAAATAGCGCAGTATAAACCCCTGGATCTAATGTGTCATTATGATGGAAGCATTAGAATCAGTAGAACATACCACTAATGACAAGAATTTACCTGAATTTGGGGATCGAAACGATGCAGCCCGGAGCCAAATCAATTGCTCGTCTGAAGAAAAGGTCTGGCGATGCGTCGAAAGTTGTTTGATTGATTGTGATTTATTTACAGGGGGTCTCGGGTCCTATTTATACCCAAGTACAACGAAGATCTCGCTACACACGGTTACAACTAACTACCATATCTACACTATAAGCGCGGGAAGCAATCCCTTGCCACCTTTACAACGAGATTATCTCTAAACAAATCTCTAATTTACATACATTTGCCGCTACGAGACTTTTGTCCCTAAAAGGCAATATCTCTTAACGCACAATTTGGAAGTCGAATCCTTTATTTTATCTCCTAATATCTTCATCAGAAGCGGCTTCGTCTTCTTTGAACCTGGAATCGGCTATCGGCTGTTCTTTACTCGATTCAACCTTAGCCGACTGGCTTCACAGCCGATCGCTCCTCAGCCGACACAACCTCTATTTCTTTATCAAACCAGTTGATCCGATTTTGTTTTAACCTCGCTAGAACTTATGGGTTCGGTTACCAAATTTAGCCGTTAACACATGCCCCCCAAGTTTGCGATACGAAGTGTTGCGGATTTGATTGCCCGTTCAAATTCTCGCTCTTTTCTGACCTAAACAGTTTCGGCTGCCCCAAATGGCCTTTAAATAGTTCTTTACCTCGACCGAAATGGCCATGCCTTCATTGTGCACATCTTGAGCGCTCCGCAAACAAGCCTTCTTTTCCTCTCTCCTCTCCAGCGATTCACCGATGCTCTTCATCGCATTCTGGCGATCCTCGATGACCAGAACACAGATCCAGCCCGACGACCTCAATGGCCTCCACTGCCACCGCCGCACCGGCCACCGCCACCGCCGAGTTCCCCGAGGTACACCTCATCGGCTTACAATCTCTCGTCTTCAGATTCCCCTTTCCTGCCATGGCTTTTAGCATTCTTGATTTACAATCTTTTTTCTTTGTTTTCTCCAAACTGTAGCATTTGTCACATCAAGTAGTCATTCCGAGCCTAACCCAAGAGAAAAGATACTTCCTAGGTCCTATCGGCAACACTGACCCAGCCGACATAATAATACCGAAACCGATAGGATGCCTTGCAACACCAGGAGGCCATCTCTGAACCATTGAGCTGGCACTTTCAAGTCATGGCCGACCACCGATAGGTCCTGGATAGAGTGGTACAAAAGGGTACGACCGGCTAAACAGGCTTACTGGGAAGAAACAGGGATAGCTCAGTGCCTAGCCCTATCTGTGGCCAACATGGAGAAGGACGAGCCGCTGACGTTGGCTGCGACGTACTTCTGGAACGATAGCTTCAACACCTTCATGTTCCAGCAGGGGCCGATGACGATCATGTTAGCCGACGTATATATGACAACTGGACTGGACATCCTGGCATCGGCTAACCCCAGAGATCTGAGCCGAAAAGGGCAACACCAGTTCAAGACCAAGGCCATCGGCGAATGGAGCGGCTACGTCGCCCAGAAAATGAAGGACGGGCCGGTTGGCCATAGGGAACATGCCGTATTTCTGATGATGTGGCTAGAAAAGTTCCTGCTCTGCGGCTCAAGCTACGGGCCGACTGCCAACTGGCAGGTCATAGCCAAATCCCTAGCGGATGGGAATAAGCTCGCGCTAGGGAAATATCTCCTCGGCTACCTGTACCAGACGCTGCATCAAGCTGCCGCGAAGATAGCCGCCAACGCCCCTATCAACGCCGGCGACCCCTGGTGGTTTCTGCAAATCTGGCTAGTGCTGGCGACCCAGAAGATAGCCGGTCGGCCGTCCTTGACCGAGGTCTAGTTCCCTCGCCTGGAGCCGATTGAAGATGAAGACGGCGACGAGATCACCACCACCAGGTGCATGAGCTACGGAGAGGCAGCGGCTGTGCACATAGGCTCGAGGCAGTCGACTGATTTGCTGGCCGAATGGTTTATCTCCCTGTATGATAGGCTTGCCAACAACAACCGGACTTGGTACTTCTACCGGGACCAGGCATTGTTTGAGCTGCCAGCCGACTTCAACTGGGAAGATATCAACTCAGCCGACAACCCCAAGCAGGAGAGCCATTCATGCGCCGCTCGACTCCCAAGATCCCGCCGACGGGATCCACCAAGGCCGATCGGTGGCCAAGAGTTACGAATTCTATTACCCTCAGTATCGGCTGCAAGGCAATTTGGTCTTGGGCAACGCCCATCACTTACTACGCCGACAAGATCGAGACCGGGGGATCGTGAATCAACCTTTGATCATGAATCTGCTGCTGAACATAGCCGGCCCGCCCCTTGGCAGTATCAGCGAGATGACACTAGCATAAAAGAAGAGGCGCAGCTTACAGCCGATGGTGGGTTGAGATCGAACATCACATCTTCCACCAACGATCCTCCTACTACATCGGCTCGCTGCTGCCCGACGAGATCCCCTCGGTAAGTCTTGAAATTCAAATTATTCCTTTCTTGTATTGTCGCTCATCGTAATCGGCTAACACTCGCCTCCTTTTACTCACAGAAACCGAGACAGAAAGGCCCACGGTGAGCGACTCCGAGATCCCCATTGAGTACCGCCTAGGTGTTCTGGATAGGGGCGGCCTTGCTCCGTCGGTGATCGGCTGGGACGCACCGAAACTAGCGTCCTTGTTGCACGGGCAGACGCGCAAGCCGATAGCTCACAAGAAAAGAGCCGTGCCTCCCGCAAAGCCATCGGCCACGCCTGCCGCCAAGAAGCCGATCGCGCCGGCCGACAGCCTCCCCTCGGTAGATCCGAGTGTCACTCAACACCTTGATGACCAGGTGGCCGACGAAGAGATATTGGCGGTTGTTGGGGCAGCGGGCCGAGTCGAGCACTCAAGCCATAACTCCATCAATCCCCGACCGACGATCCACCGGTACCAAGACCTCCGACGAAGAGACCACCGGTAAGCTTTCACCTTACTAAATTCGACCTTAGTATGACATCACTATATACTCAGCCGATCATGCCCTTTCCAGATCAAGAAGCTGGCCGGCCGTATCCCACGTCGCGTTCCAACGGTAACCATCTCCCGCATCCTAGCTTACAAATTTCAGCCGACTTGATCGCTAACACTTGTCTTCTTTTGCGCCTCCTCGATCACCGTCGACGCCCCCAGGCGTCGAGTGAGCCCACCGTGGCTGCCAGCGCACGGCGGCAATGGCACTAATGGTGAGGCCCCGTCGGCCGCAGTGGCGAACCGCCGAACAAGTTGCTCCGACCACGGTGCCCAAGGTAAGCCGACTGAATTTTATGATCGGCTCGCCAACTTAACAACTCTTTTCTAATCATCATCTTCTTTGCAGAACATAGCCGACCTCCTCAATTTTGACTTGTCGGAGTTCGAGGAGTCCGGTGAGATCGGCGAGGAGGCACCGGTGACGTTGGACGAGGACCCGAGGGCTAGTCTAGCCGACATCGGCAATCGGCCGAGGCCTCGCCGGGACGTGCTTGGTAGCCGACGCGGCTCGATCCGCGCGCTTCCGAGATCCAAGGCCACCGCTGGGAGGCGATAGCCAACGCCATTATGCCGGCAACCTTCTTGGAGGCGCACCAACTCAAGTACGAGCGGGCCCAGCGCGAATAGCCGACCGTCGTGAAAACCAAACGCGGTCGGCAACCCTCCGATCGACCAAAAAGGCTATCGAGGGTCGAAAGCCGCCTTCGACCGCCCGAAACCGAGCCGGCGGCCAAGCTCGAGCAGCTCCTTTCACGCCAAGACCAGGCGATGGCCGATCTCGTTCAAGTCACAAATGAGATCAACGTCCACAAGGAGTATATGCCCAGCCTGCCAGCCGAAATCGACGCCCAACATCAAAGTATCAAGGCGGCTGTGGTGCATCTCCGGGACTTGGTGAAAGGGATTCGGCTAGTGGCCGGGTCCGAAGCCGACGATGTCAAGGCCATTGAGGAGGTGGACCAAATCAAGGCGGACGGCGTTGTCGGCTATAGCCGATTTCCTGAAGAGATGAACTCACTTGTAATATTTTTGTATTCTGAAATCGGCACGCCTTATGTAATATACCCATCCAGCTTTTGTAATCAGCTTCACCGAATGTTTAAATATAGCCTGTCCGTTTCTAAACCATGATCATGAATGGAATCAGCTTCGGCCTCCTGTAAAATATTCGTCTGACTTTTATAATCGGCTCCGCCGAAGCCTTCAATACAACTTATCAATTTCCGAAATCGTGATTGTGAATGAAATCGGCTTTAGCCTTATGCAGTCTTAGTATAACTGTTAATTCCGAATTGCCTATGTTGAAACCGGCTCTGGCCATCCGTGTTACGTCACGTTTGCCGATTCCGAACCACACCACGACCATCGATCTTAACACTTGAATTATGGCCACCGATCCCAATCACTTAAAACACCTTTATCTTGACTGCCGATTGCGAAGCTTAACAAATTTCCTGACCCCCAATTTTGTAGTCGGCTCGTGTATGTATATGCCCCCTTAATTTTGTTGATATCTTCGATGTTGACAAAATTATGTCCTGGAATCAACTGTACCTCATTGTCGTCACTGTCGGCCCACCATGTAGCCGATCGTAGAAATTTAGGGGAAAAATTTGTCGTGAAAATGACCTAAAGGCGATGCCTGACTGGAACAGGACATCGGCTAGCACAAATCGGCTGATCAAACAAAGCCGAATTTTGAGTTGATCCATACGCTTGGGTAGTATTTTTTTAAGTATTTTCCATTAAGAGCCCTTCCAAACACCTCTCCATCTAATCCTTGTAGCATGTAAGCCCCTTTAGAGACGCATTTGTGGATGTTGAAAGGCCCTTTCCAATTTGGTGACCATTTGTCGAATTTGTTGTCTCTGGATCCGATCGGCAATATTAATTTCCAAACGAGCTCGCCCTCCTCAAAAGATATAGGCACCACTTTTTTATTATAATGTCTGGCTACTCGTTCTTTATCTCTTGTAACTTTTTCCAAAGCCCTCATCCTTGACAAACTAGGTCTTTTGATTCATCCACCATCAAGTGGTAATAATCGTCGGCTGTGAGTTGGTCCTGTAGTTGAATGTTCCTTGAGCCGATGACGCTTTCCCATGGTAGTACTGCCTCGTGTCCGTAAACTAGCTTGTATGGAGGGACTTGAATTGATCCATGGCGGCCATCCGATATGCCCACAGTGATTCGGCTAATCGGCCGTGCCATTGCTTGGGATATTCGGAGATCTTTCTTTTAATCAACTTGATCAAACTTTTATTTGAAGCTTCGGCTTGCCCGTTGGCTTTGTGCGTAGTATGGCGAAGAATTAAGTAGCTTGATCCCCATGCCGTCGGCAAACCGAACAAACTCTTCGGATATAAATATAGATCCCCGATCTGTTGTAATCGTTTGTGGACGCCAAATCGGTAGATAATATACTCTTTAACAAACTCGATGGCGTCCTTAGAGTCTACCTTCTTCAGAGGAATTGCTTCCACCCACTTTGTGAAATAATCTGTTGCCACCAGAATAAATTTATGCTCTTTGCTTGAGGATGGATTGATCGGCCGATCATATCAATGCCCCATCCTCCGAACGGCCAAGGCTTGATAATTGGGTTCATAGCCGACGCCGGTGCTCGCTGCATGGCGCCAAATTTCGACAATCCCAGCAACCCTTATAATATTTGAAACAGTCCTCCAGCATTGTCGGCCGAAATATCCTCGCTCGGCGAAGCACCACTTCATCTTATGGGCCGATTGATGCATGCCACGATCCCTTCATGCACTTCTCCGATAGCCACTTTGGCTTGATCGGCTCCCAAACACCAGCAAGACACCATCAATCGTCCGATAGTATAGATCTTCATCAAGCAAGACATATCTCGGTGCCTTATACCACAGGTTTCCTTGTAGCCGATTGAGAGGGGTTTTGAGATAGCAGTAGAATTCAAACCTCCAATCGTCGGCCGTAATAGCAGCAATTTCTATTTCAATCTCTTTTACCATCGGCCGATAGCCCGATACCCCTTGAGCTAAATCGTTGGCTTCGTATTACATTCCACGGGATATGTTTCAAAGTAACTAGCCGAAAATCGTCCATCAATTCCCGGCATTGTTGATAGTAGACCATCAGCGCATCATTTTTGCATTCATATTCTCCTGACAATTGGCTGATGACCAACAGTGAATCTCCCATTATTTCAATGGCGTCGGCTTCAACTTCCTTGAGTAGATGTAATCTTTTAAGGATGGCTTCGTACTCATCTTGGTTTTTTGTAGCATGGGGGTTGATAGCGAAGGAAAATTCGAAACTTGCCCCCCTGGGCAAAATAATGACTAAGCTGATACCGCAACCGTTAGTGCAAACCGAGCCATCAAATGTCAATGTCGAGGGCATAATTTCCACGAGCCGATTGAGTCATTTCGTGCTCCACAATAAAATCGGCTATAGCTTGTCCTTTGACTGCCCTGCGTGCCTGATACCTCAAATCAAACTCTGTTAGAGCAAAAATCCACTTCCCAATTCTTCCCTTCAACACTGGGGCCGATAGCATATACTTAACTAGATCGGCTTTACATATTATTGTGCACTCGTTGGATAGCAGATAATGCCTTAACTTTGTACAGGAAAAATAGAGGCATAGGCATAGCTTCTCCACAGGTGAATACCTTGTTTCTGCATCTAGTAGCCGTCGGGCTGAGATAGAAGATGGCTTTTTCTTTGCCCTCAACTTCTTGGATTAAAACCGAGCTGATTGAGTTGTCGTCGGCCGATAGGTACAGCTTGAATGGTAGCCCTTTCTGTGGATGCATTAGAACTGGGGGGGAACTTAGATAATCCTTGATGTTGTCCAAAGCCTTTTGTTGCTCTGCTCCCCATGTGAATGCTTGATCGGCTTTTAGCCGAAGCAGTGGTGTGAACGGCTCCATCTTTTCGAGAGATTGGCTATGAATCGCCTGATGAAGTTGATTTTGCCGATCAAAGATTGGAGTTGTTTCTTGTCCTTCGGAGGCTGAATTCTTTTGATAACATTTATGCTCCTTGGTGTAACCTCAATTCCTCTTTTGTGAACAAGAACCCTAGAAATTGCCCGGCCGATACGTCGAACGCGCACTTTAACGGATTCATCTTTAGGCCATATTTTCTTGTCCGCTCCAAAACCTGCCTGAGATCGGCTATATGGCCCTCTATCTCCCTGGACTTGACAACGACATCGTCGATGTAGATTTCCACCAGAGAGCCGATCATATCATGAAAGATGTAGTTCATGGCCCGTTGATATGTTGCCCCAACATTTTTTAGCCCGATCGTCATAACGACCCATTCATACAAGCCGATTGCCCCAGGACATCGGGAAGGCAGTTTTATGGATGTCCTCTTCGGCCATGAAGATTTGATTGTAGCCTGCATTTCCATCCATAAAGCTGATAATTTTGTGACCTGATGCAGCGTCTACGAGCAAATCGCCTATGGGCATTGGGTATTCATCTTTGGGGGTAGCCTTATTTAGGTCTCTGAAGTCGATGCATACCCTGAGTTTGCCGTTCTTTTTCAACACCGGGACAATGTTTGAGACCCACTCGGCGTATCGCACGCCGAATGAATCCAGCATCGTATAGCCAAGTTATTTCGACTTTAATCGCGTCGTACATATCGGCTTTGAACCTCCTAGGAGGTTGTTTGAACGGCCGATAGCCCGCCTTGATTGGCAGCTGATGAACGGCAATAGATCGGCTAAGTCCGGGCATCTCAAAGTACTCCCAAGCAAAACAATCTTTATATTCTTTTAATAAATTGATGAGCTAGGATCTACAATGATGAGATAGATTTTTGCTAATATACGTCGGCCTCGGCTTGTCACCAGAGCCGATGTCAATTTATTCTAACTCGTCGGCCGACATGAATCCTTGCCCGAGCTTGCCATCGTCTTCGTCTGCGGTGTCCATGCCGAAGACGCTTGAGCCCTCCACCATGTCTTGTTCAAAGCAGCAACTGCGGCTCGTCATCTCCAATCGGCTTGCCAGATTTTCCTAGACAAACAATCAATGCCTTCGATTTCCTAAAGTGGCAAATCGGCACTGACGACGCGAACTGACCTGTCGGCTGGTACGATCTCAATCTTGTTGCCGTCCCATTAGATCAGGCTCTGATGCTGTTAACACCTAACTTTGGTAATTGAATCCCTAAGTCCTAGCAAGGATGAAGCAGAATCGGATCGGCTGGTTTGACGGAGAAACAGAGGCTGCATCGGCTGAGAAGCTATCAGCTACGAAGCCAGTCGGCTAAGGTTGAATCGGACAAGAGTGGCCGATAGCCGATTCTTGGTTTAGAGAAGATGAGACCGTTTCTGGTGCAGATGTTTGAAGATAAATAGAAGATTTGGTTATCAGTTTGTGCGTTAAAAGATATTGCCATCTATGGATAGAGCCCTGTAACGACAATTGTATCTGTAAATTAGGAGTTTGTTTAAACCGTTTATTGTAATGTGGCGTGGGTCCATCCCGGGATATCATCGTATTTTAAATAGTAGTTTAGATAGAGCCCAGGGTCTGTACATATAATATTATCTTGGGTATAAATAGGACCCGAGACCCCCTATAAACACATTCAACATTCAATCAATCAAACAACCTTCGGCGCATCGCTAACCTTTTTCTTTAGATGAGCAATTGATTTGGCTACGGGCTTCATCGTTTCGATCCCCAAATCCAGGTAAATGCTTGTCATTAGTTGTATGTTCTGTCGATTCTAGTGCTTCCATCGTAATGACACATTAGATTCAAGGGTTCATACTGCGCTATTTACCATATATCGCATATAAACTGGAACAATGTTTAGATCTATCCTGCCATCGACTAGTTCTATCAAGAACCCGCAGCCGATAGGGCTAGATCTAAAGGTTGGACTAGTTTATATGCGGTATCCACCGTCTCGAGAGGTATAAATCAGCTACAACAGATCAGGTTGTTCTTTTTATACTTAATACGCATCAACATTGAACTATTAAGTCGTTTTAGAACTTCCAATGATTTGTTCGGTTAGATTTATATGTTTAGAGACGTGTCGGGTTTCACCCGGCCTTATCTCCCTAATATATTTCTTTTAGTATATTTATTATTAGATTTATGTTAGGACCACCTCTTATATTAAGATCCCATTCTTGTCGGACGTCATGAGCCAAAATCGGCTTGCTATCAACGTGGCAGCCCGATTTCCTAGGCTAAACATCTGGTTCAAGAATGATATCTTTTCATAAGAATCGTCGGAGTACTAGCCGGTCTACGCTTAGTTTTCCGATCGGCTAGGTTATCAATACATATATTTATTATCCTTTCGTATTTGGATTAAGCGGGCGATGTTGTCTCGGTATAGCCGATCCATTCTAGTCGCTTGGCTTAAATATATTTTAGGATAGCATATATATGCTCATGGATTCCCTCAGCCGATACAGTGGAGATCTAACCAAACACTTAACGCATGTTTCTTATTTTTCTTGTTGGTTAACAGATCAAACCAACTGGCATGCCTTGTACTTCACAAGCTGAGAAGGACTCGCACTAAAGTTAAAACGAGATCTCCCGGGCCAGCGCGTGAGAGAAATTTCTCATCAACATGCTTCTTGGCACGCCTAGTGGGACTTTCTCGTCGGCTCGGTTAGGACGCATCGACTCGGCCGACAAGATGGTCGACTCCAAGAGCCCCAATGTCTCTCAGAAAACATCGTGTCCGTGAAGATGGAGCAATTATCGTACGAGCAGCAAGCCGATTACAAGAAGATGGTGGAAGAACTGTAACATCCTGAAAATCGAAGAACCGAAATCGGAACGTAAAAATCGGAACTTTCAAAACCTTCGCTTGTTGCTTACTTCTGGGATTGTTGCTTCTTATATGCCGCCATCGCTGCATAAATTTAATCGTGGTCAATCCCCTTTCGGTTTTTGGATAATTTGGAGTTGTCAAAATGGTGGTGCGAAAGCCGCATCGTGGTTTTTTTAAAAAGGAAATCGCGAAAAGCGCGGATTTATGAAAACGGTTTTGGGAAATATAAAACAAAATTTTGATTGGGAGAAGATAAATTAAGACACAAAATAAATAATAAAATTCCCGGAAGTCGTACTCAAATCCGGAAAGTTTTGGAAAAATATAGGAGAGGATATTGAAATTTGAAAAAGGGGATTTTTAAAATAAATAAATATGAAAAATATTGTGGGAAAATAAAAGTGGAGAAAAGTTGAAAATATTGTGTTAAAAATTATTTTTGAATTAGAGGAATTTATTTTGGAATTTTTAGAAGAAAAGAAAATAGAAAATGGGAAAGGAAAATAGAAAATCT